>MUAA02000065.1:0-600000 GCA_014180765.2 Marchantia paleacea
TTTGAACATGATAACCAAACTTTTACTGCACACTAAAATCGTCAATCGCCGGGAGAATCCAAAAAACGTCTCCCCGAGTCATTGAAGGTAAAGATCAACGTCCGCAAGCGGATGAAACAGTAGGGGCAAGAATGCAGGAAGTGATGAGGAAGCAAGAGTAATGCACAAGCACGAACAAGCCAGAAGTGCTAAGGCCGAGAACGATCAATCAACACTGCTTGTAAAACAACAAAATCCAGGGAGATAAATATGAATAATAAAAGGAAAGAGAGAGAAGAACTGATTATGGTGAACTTCAAATGCGGGGAGATGACCCAAGGACTTGGTATTTATAATGTTCTTGGTACAAGATATTCATAAACTTCCTCTAAAAACTAGGTTTCAACTCGAAGCCACTCAAACACTATTAAACTTCCTTGTCTCGTTACATCCGCCTCTCTCGGAACTTTCTTGAATTATTACTATTAAATATACTAGAATGTCCTCAAAATCTTCATTATAATTCTAAGAATCTATCAGAACATTTCTATGGATTCTTCTAAATATTCCCTGATTTTTCAATGTTGAGGGACAATCTACAACATCAATATTATCAATTGCTCGTAAGATGTTTGATAACAAGTTGAGCACTAGTTTTGTTCTCTAAGGTTGCAACACTCCGACTGATTGAATCAAGAGATACCATTATATACTCTTACACAGGTTGAATTTTTTTTGTTTGAAATCTGTTCCAAATAACATGGCATCATGTTAATCCGAAAATGTCGTCAGTGACACAAGTTATAACATTATCAACTGGACATGTTCAATCCTGCATTGTTACCCACAATAAATGCTTTGGATACATGAGCAAATTGCATGCAAATGCAGGTTTTTCACGAGAGTCTTCCGTCAGAAGTTCGAACGGAGTTGCACCTCTTGCAAATGATGCACCATCATCCTCTGTTCGTAGATGGAGTCGGTGGAATGATTCCAGCTCTTCTTTATTGCCTGTCCTTCAACACGATCAATCATCACGATTAGACTCCAGCCCCAGTGGGTAACCTGACCCAGCAACCCGATTCTCCCGGTTCCAAAGTAACCTGGTGGCCCAATACCCTTACCCAAGAGCTTAACCTGACTCAGCAACTGTCCAGTACGGAACTCAAGCCTACCTTCTACAGGATTCCCATACAAAACTCTTGTCACCCACGCTACCGTTATTTACAAATCTGCCCAAGAAGATACGCCAAGTTTCCAACACCGACGGCGATCGGCCTGCATGTTGTCGTTATCATCTTGGAGTCCTCTTCCCATAGCACTTGGCTTTGGATATAGCTTCGGAGACGAGGACAAGGACGTACAAACAAGTCACCTTCAAAACTAACACACTGAAGGTCCGTGCTAATCACTGCAGAAGATGATAGATGGCTTCGGTTTTTTCGTTCCCCTGATGGATGGATGGACGGACGTGAATCAACTGATGTCCCACGCAATACAGTATCGATGATCCACCTTAGGCTCGAATCACATATGGGGATTTAAGGGTGCTCCTTAGGCTTGGTTCATGTCTTGGTATCTACGTCGAGTTGCATTATTCTGTCAAGTATAATTTTGTTCCTCTAGAAGCCCCATCTTACTCTTTTGGTTTCATCCATGTATGTATCCATGGGGTCTTTCCGTCCTTTTTGCTATATATTTCTTCTTTTCTTCTTCTCTAGAAGATTTCACTATAACCGCAGATATTTACTTGACCGTTTCTTGAAGCAATAATCCTATGTTGACTAGAGCTGAAATCACTGGACAAGAAACCCAGATGCCTGATCTTCATAATGTGTTGCAAAAGAAATGTTTACTATTCTCCGCTTCCATTAGTTTGTGTCAAATGTTATGCAAGCATCTTCTTTGTTTCAGAAACTCACTCGATAAGATAGAATCAAATGCATCCAGTTTTGTAAGAAAGAGTTATAATATGCTCGAAAGAGCCAAAAATCTGTTGCAACATGAAATGAATGAACACACAGCAAATCAATGAACGGAGGTTTAGCTCGAACATAACACGCCTGCATAGCCCGACCGCGAAATACTCTCCTCGTCAGAGTGTACATCCAAGTTGCCAAGTCGCATGCCTTTCATTTCCATATTCCTTGGGATACAGTACATTCGACACTTTGCAAACCCCAGTCAACTTCGAGGTTCGAACGAGGGTATAAGCTGTGGACCAGATGTAGTGATCGTTTCTCATGACGAGGTCAGCGAACTCCTACGACGTTACTCGCTGTTTCTCTGAAGGTCTTCGTCTATTCGACATGGAATGGGGCAGAGGGATCAGATGTGACATTCAGCCCGCACTAGCCCAGAAGCTACCTTGACCTAACAACTCCCCGGAGTTCGCTTGACCCTCACGCGGTTGTCGGCACTTCGTAAGTCGCCGGCTGCGCCCTTGATTAAGCGCGTACGAACGGGCAGCCCATCGAGGAAACCGGCTGCGACCACTGCCACAAGTCACAGCAGACGGCTCCAGGAATTAAAAGTCAATGACCGCCTACTCTACCTTGGTACACGTACCACTGTGCTGTGCCGAAGCCCCAGGATCCACCGTAGAAACCGGTTCTCCACTTCGAATGTCCCTGCCACATGTCCCTCATCGGGTCGACTTCTTAGGTTACTGCGACTCTTTAATCTCTTCCACCCTCATATATAACAAGCAAAGAAGCACTTTCTTTTTACTTTTTTTTATAACGAGAAGGTTTCGATTTGGCTTGGTACAGCCATATACATTATTCACACTGAGTCAATATGACTTTTGTCAATTTTGAGAGGACGAATCTAATGGTATCATGGGTTCTCATACCATTAGTAATGTTTTGTTTGATGTGATCCGATATGGTGGATATTTCATATAAAGTGATCGTTGGTATGCCTCATAGTAGACTCGGGGTTGTGCATATATTTAATTGGTATGGGATGACCAGATTATTATTACAAACATTGTGGTTGCATGGTTCCTAGGGGTGATTTACCCATCCTCTTGGATTGGCGACAAATGGAACACTAGTAGCGAAGGTTTCCAAGTATGGGTGTATGCCCAGAGGTCACACTCTCAAAGGCTCAACTTCAAAAATTATACTCCAAGGAGCCCTAATTCGAACCCTACCCCTTGAGCCATAGGTCTCCTAACGTTGCTATCGTTACCCATAGGTACGACATGAGCTCCCATCTTTTTCCTCTATGTCTATCGATTGGATTAGAGGTCTCAAGTTTATCTTGATGGCCCGATAGTTTCAACAAACTCTACATACACTCTTAGTGGATCTGGCCATACCTCATACTACCAAGGCTCGTTTACACTCTTGGTTCGGCAAGCGTGTAGGCTTGTGGATCTTAGCTTGACCTTGCATCATGACTTTCCGACTTGCACTAGCTACTTTCTCTACAACGATGAGGTTCCGTCTTGGCTTCTTCCATCCATCTACATCTTCGTTACTAACATGTGATTATGTTATCACTTTATATGCATCAGGTGTACATATGACTCGTTGCCCATTTAGAAGGCAGAGGATAGCTACCCCTGATGCGATTAGGGATGTGGTGTTTGGCGCGAGAGGATGGCTACTTCACATGGAGGGAGCGCTGTCGCAAAGGACAATTCTTTGCTCTGAGAACGCCCGAGCGCCTGGCTGTAGAAGAACCCTCTAGAACCTTGTGTGAGTTGTCAATCTCTTCTTCTTCTCCTCAGCACTCCACATTACAACCGGTAAAACTTCAGCGGAAGAAGATCATGATATCCAATGATTAGACCCATAACTTTCGCTCAAACTTTACAGAAAATTGCGTCAAAACCCTTTCAATCTGTCAGAAAAGTTTCACATGTTTTTGCCCTCTAGATCTCTCAAAACAATTGTTGATTGACCCACTGTATCACAAGGCGATATGCAGACCCATGTGTACAAAACCCATCACACATCCCAATCCTCAACTCTAATTGCTTTCAAATTTCATGAGAAGGTCACTCATCATCCGAACTTCAACTCTGGAAAGTTTTATTAACAGAAATTTCTGATATCAAAAGATATGATTGATGTACTAAGTTTGTGATAGTCAGTGCAATCATGCAACTTTGACTGCTTGCACAAACTTCAACCTATCACTCTGTACTCAAAACTCGTCCAATCGAGTTGAAACCTCAATCAAAACACAAGCATGGGTCGTAAACTGTATCTTTGTTAACTCAGATCTCCCAAAACCCTAGTCAGATTCTCACAAACACTCCAAATACACCCAAAGGTCTAAATTTCTCTCTTTAACTTTGAATCACCGTTTCAGAGTGACAAATCCTTCAAATCCATCCATTCTTGAGCCCACGTTGTAGCCCGTCCCGTCAGCTTTCCAACGCTATCCTCTGATTTTCGAATGTCCCCCTAGAAGGTCTCCAAAATCCCTAAAAACCTCGAAAAGTTACCCTATTGCCCTCATTGGTCAAAACTCCTAGACCAATGGGAATGGAGAATGCTATTTTGACATCTTGTGTGGCCAAATTAGCTCCATTGAAACTTAGAGCTTTACAATTATCCTAAACACTCTATTTAGACATCCTATACACAATATGAGTTGTCACTAATAAGAGTTAAAATGACAACTTGAAACCGGCTAAGTATACCCAAAAGCGATCACGATGAAGACACCGGATGTTGATAAAAAATGGACTCGAAAATGGTACATCTTGAGGATCATGTTGTCCCCTATCCACGTCTTACGTCGACTCCACTTCAATCAGATAAGCTCCTTAGTCAACAAGGTGTTGTGTCTAGATCTCCCTAGCTCTTTACAGCCTTAATGCCATCTGTTACCCTAACCTAAAGTGTCGCCGTCATGACAACAACTCTGAAGATGACACATGTCATCATCTTCTCATAGTAGCCGCGTCACAACACGACAGCGCTAGTATGCCTTGCAATCAACTAGGGTTAGGGCAGACCTATACTTGATTCGGGAGGACGAAGTTATTGTGGCATATGTGATGAATACCGATGCTTCACGTGACATAGTTTAAGAGAGGGTGATCACCTATTCTCCTTGATGGGCAATGAGTGGAGATAGCAGCCAAGGTCTCCAAGTATAGGGGTATGCAAAGAGGTCATCTCTTTGTTACTCTAACTTTGGAGGGAGTGCACGAGAGGCTACTATACTAGGTGGCATGGGGTGTCACTCTCTTTAGGTTATTATATAGACTATTTTAGTAAACATGTTTCCATTGCTAGACATATAACACTAGTTCGTGCAATCTATAGGAGAGCAATCGCGTTAGGTGATGTTTATTTGGATGCTCATGTTATTTGTAGACTGTGTGATCCAGATACTTAAAGATATCTTAGGTGCAGCAGTTTATATTTGCCATTGCGATGCTATTGAGGTCTAGCCCATGTTACATGTTTGGTTTCATCCATGTAGGATTTGATGAGTCTTTTCATCTTTTTGTTCTCTTATTGTGTCCATGTCAAGATTTGATGGGGGTCTTCACATCCTTTTTGCTATATTACTTGGTTCTCCTCGTTATACAGCAGAAAGATGAAGATATCCCGTTTCGACCTTCTCGAGCGGTTCTTTCATGGTGTCCCCGCTTTGATGGGAGCAGCCGGTTGTTGAACACCAAGTCGGACGGATACTCCGGAGCGAAGGGCCGACTTGAGCCTTTGTCTTTAACGCCGCGTCCCTAACGATTCAGGCTTCGTCTGGATGCTGTTTATGGTGACAAGGTTGACTCTGTTTTTCACCACACAGCCCCAGTTTCATTTACTTGTGGATGCCTGCTTCAGAATTGAAGAGCCCTAGACCAAAGGAGACAAAAGGGTCCAACGTGCTCCAAGTTACAGCCTTTTTCTCTGGACACAGTGTAGCTTCACGACAGAACAGTGTTGTGACAGTAAGTGATGATGTTGTTGATTCCGAGTTCACTGAAAGCGAATATTATTTCGGTCAGGATTATATTCATATTTCCTCCGGAACTGAAATGATAGTGGAATCCCTGAAAACCATCATTGTGATGAGACGATAATCCTTTTTGTTATTTTACTTTTCTCAGTTCGGTTCCAATGATACGATAATTGCACTCTCCTGCAGGCAGACGAAAAAATACCGTCGATTGTTTTCACCTAAAGTTAACTGCCTTTATATGATTCTCAAACTTCCCAATAGATTTTCACTACGATGGATAATCTGAGTGAAAAGTATAGTATATTACTGAATTTGAAGAACTAGCAGTATTTTAAAAATAGTTTCGAGTTTCTATCAAACTAAAGAAAGGCAATTACATCACGACTCGAATATATTTCGTTATTTTTTGCGATTTTACATGTTTTTCATGAATTTAAATTCCACGCAAAGTTTGTATATGGCCAAACTTACTGTACTAACCTCGCATTCCTTGCGAATATTCCTAACGCGCCGGCCGACCAAGAACCAACCGGGAAACCGCAATCACGGCAGCAGACCGAATTGGGTAACAAACACGGTGAAATCTTTGCCGCACGAGAAATGTGGGTCATTCGTCCACGTGTAGACGCTTAAGCTCTCACAGGGCCACCACCGTGACCACCCGTCATGACAAAGACGGAAAATATCGTTGTCCATCCACTCACAGCGACTGGCGTACAGTCACAACAGGACGGCAGAGGAAAGCTGCCCCAAACTAAAAGAGCAGAAAAGAGAGGTTAGTCGCCTGCCCGTGCCCGAGCAGGAAGAAAAGGGAGTCTCTCCAATGTCTATGGTGGAGTGGAGGGACGTACGTACAGACAGTACAAAGCACATCTCTCGATAGAGTGCTAGTCAGGCATGCAGGCAGGATGGCGCACAGTTTGATGATGGCTCTCCTCTTTAATTCTCTCTAGCCTATGGCACATACAGTATTTGTTTCTTACAAGGATTGGTTTAATTTGAGATGCATGTATTCCCCACGGGAGAATACATGCATCTCAAATGGATAGTTAAAATGGGTAATTAAAGATCATAATATCTCCATTTGATTGCGCAAGACGTACATAAAAAAATGCCGAGTACAAGTTTTGGTATAATTATTGTCACAATATAATTCTGAATTTTCATAAATATGTCCAACTTCATGAAGAGTGAGCCGATGCTTTTAAAGAACGTGCGAACAAACACTATACGGAATCTCAACAGTTTATAATCTCTGGGTAGGTTTGCATCGGATACTTTTATAAGGGTGCAAAAAGTTGTTGATGATTAGTTGTAATCCTTCCTTCCTTCCTCCCTCCTGTATGAAAAGACGTGCAATAATGCATCTTCTTCTCCACCCTTTTTATCCCCGTATCAGTATTCATTGTGCATCTTGTAGATGGTGCAATGCCAGCTTATACCCATCCCTTTCGTATGTGATCGTGCTCACGGGTGTTTTTGAAGCCTGGATAATTTCAGAAAGCATGGACAGGCAAACGACCAAGACAGCCATTTCCACAAGTCTGCAGTTTCTGGCGTTACCGTCTCCAAAGTTGGAACTAGTCCCTCTAAACTGCCTTCGGAAGAGGTGGCATTGTACAAGCAC
This sequence comes from Marchantia paleacea, assembly GCA_014180765.2. Taxonomy (NCBI): domain Eukaryota; kingdom Viridiplantae; phylum Streptophyta; class Marchantiopsida; order Marchantiales; family Marchantiaceae; genus Marchantia; species Marchantia paleacea. The sequence continues at coordinate 7,541 of MUAA02000065.1, forward strand.
AAGGAATCGCAGCAGTGGAAGAAACGGTACATATACAGTAGATTGTCTCTCTCGAGCGTCACAGGAAAGTAGGAGTACTTATCAAAATTCAACTGCATCTCCAAAGAATAACGAGCTGTATATTATGAATTATAAATTCCTGAAGTGAAAATCAATATTTTATTTTATTTTTCCCAACGAAAGAAAAAAAACACTTCTGATGAATTTCAATTCAGTTTCACTTAATAGGGTTACTTTTATAAAATGAAAATATCATAATCAAAATTTAGTATGAAACTTTCAGTCAAGGTGGCAGAGATCATTGCCAAGAGTATGGAGTCCCAGTTCAAGGAGGGTGAGAAAAGCGAGGGCGAATGATCCGCCAGAAAAGTCATATCCTCCACATCAGCCAAGAGGACCTTCTAAGTCTCCCCAAGTTTAGGGCTTTCACTCCAGTTGGGGCGATGGGCTCCTCCCTCAGCCGAGGGTCGTCCGTCAAGTGCTACAGCATCGAGAGATGAATGTTAAGACTCAAGGTACTGCGCTACAGTTTTAAGGCAAGAACGAACTGCACTACAGTGCAACGTTTCCTCTTCAATAGCAACTAGAACCTCTGAAAATAGCAAACTTTATCCTCCTGCTGGAAATAACAGTCAGTCCTGTTAAAATAACCTATGCGTCGATGGTACAACATTAGGTATCCGAAGCCACCAAGAGAACAGGTGATAAATAAAACGCCAATAGCGACAGCAGAAGCTTTTACCTGTCAGCACAAAAGCTGTACATGCTGCCCAGTTGCCCGTACGTTTGTATCCCACCTGCGCCATCCGCCATTCTTCTTACCCACGGCTGCCCAAGTTGCCCCTTCCAAAATGATCGACGATCCGGGATCAACATTCGATTGCCGATTCTATCTCGAGATTTTAATGCCATTGATTGGGTTTGAGGGAAGTTACATCCACGTATCTTTCTTGCCTGTTGTGACCGGTCCCGGCTAACCGGGACAAGTTGCGGAGGATTACTAGCTCGGGATGGACGTTCAACGGAACCACAAAGTAGGCAATCCTTATCCTCCACGTGTAGACGTGCACACATCGGACGATAGTTGGCATGAAACATCAAGAATGTCGAACCGTATATTGACACGTGGAAGAAAACTCCGACTATCGGATTGGCAGAAATGAAGTCGGAGGAATGGGTTCCCGTTGCGTTTTACTTCTTGCCCTGGGCAGGTTGGCTGCCCGGGATCGGTCCATGGAGGCAGCCGTCCTCGTGGAAAGTCTTGAAGTGTAACTTTATCTTGACCTGACCGCAGCCTCCTTGTGCTGCCGCGTCAGGTCAACATTTGGAAACTTTCAAACGTGTATAATTTGTCCAAACTGACTTCAAGGCGTCCACATTTGTGCCATTTGTCCATTATCCCGAATTGATTCTAGACTATAATGTTCCTCGTCTTGTGGGGTTCAAAACAAAAGTTCTCTTTGTGGAGACCTAGATGATACATTTGTTCATCTGATTTCCGTGCGGTAAAAAAGACGACAGTCCAAAAGTATATAAAAATGAGAATCAAAGAGTACATGTGGGTGCACACATAATTAATGTCAACAGCCTGAAGATTAAAAAAAACTCTAAGGTAGTACCTATCTGTTCACAGCAACATATAGGAGAGTTTCACAACCAACCCTTCATTGTTACGTACATCATATTGTAAATCAAATCCATTGACTTAGATAGAGCACTGGATGGGGTATTTCTATACTTTTTGCTATATTACTTGTTTCCTCATGGAGCGCTGGCTGGCACAATGATGCAACATGATATATTTTCCATTGTCATGCTATTTGGATGTAGCCCATTCTTCCCCCTTGGTTTCATACCTGTATGGGGTATTCCTTTTTGCTATATTACTAGCTCCTGTCGCTCTCGTTGAGACCTTAGCTTTGGAACAAGGAGAAGTGATTCAATTGGTACGAAATAAACATTCTGACACCATATCGTGTTAAAGCTTATGACAACCCGAGGATCCGTTGATGTGTGGTTGCATATTTTGTTGATCGATATATGGGGCTAGGATGGACATCTCATGCGTGGCTGCTATGATTCAAGTATACGGATCACCCATGGAACATTTTTTTATGCATTTGGCCCTCAAACCTCTAATTGGAAGGTTACTATTTTGTTTTCCTGTAGCGCAAGAAATGATTTTTAAAAAACAAGCTGAAAGAAATGGCAATAGCTAACACGAGACTGCAAATCGCTGCAAACTGCAAATCGCTGTGAAAAAATATGAAGCCAAAGAAAATGAGTAATGCGAGCTAATATAGATAATACCATAGGTTGGTTTGTAAAAAAACTGCCAAGAAAGATCGAATGTTTGATAACACAGTCAGGAGATCATGTAAGATGTTCAAAGTACATTGATTAATGAAAGAGTTGAAAGTTGAATTGATATAAAAAGTATACAAGTATATATTGAAAGTAATCAAAAGGGAGGGCAAATCTTACATCATTCATGGGCACAGACTTCCAAACCGCTAGAAATGCTCTAAGTTACTTTCTACGTTCCAATCTCTTTGGTTGCGGCGTCTTACCGTTGAGGCTGTATCATCTTATGATGATGAACATACACGATCAAGTTGTGTTAATGATGTTCATAACGTAGTTGGCGACATGTCATATCTTCTTTTTTTAAATAGAAACCGAGACAATCCAATAAGCCCTGTTCTAAGATGGGGGACTACTGGAGGAGACACTCCCTCGAGATACTGTAACTGGAGTCTAGTCTTACTGGCAGTCGCTCACGAACGACCGGCAGGTTCGAGGAGATTACAGTTCACATCTGGCAGAGAAACCGGCTATGAAGAAGGAGATCTCCTAGAACATGGCTTGAAAACCGGCTATCAGCAGTGAACAGGCTTCCAGCGACTCTCTACTTAGAGCAGCGTAAACGTAAGAGTAGCTTCTTCGTGAGCACATTGATACTTTCACTAGTTGTATCTAACTTAGCGGGCCGGCGAAAACGGGAAAGCTCCAGCTAGATATGTACTGTGAATGGCACTATTGTGACCGCACGCAGAGCGGAAGTTGGAGGTGGTGGGGTTTGGCCAGCCTAGCAAACGGCTCGCTGCTCCCATGGCTCAGCTAGAATCCAGCCTCCACAAGCCCACGAGTTGGCCCCATTTGTCCATTTTGGCCGCCTCTACGCTTTCTTCTCCTCGATGGCGGTCCCTCCAGTTTCGAGGGCAGCACTTGAGCCAGAAAGGTAAGCAATCTTTAGAAACCGCTTTAGGTTTAGTCCAACCCAATTTAGGTTAACTTCAGGGAAAAATAAATAAATAAATTTAGGTTAACTTCAGTTTTGGTTCTAATTCTTGTGTCCCTTACATGTAAAGATATTTTCGAATGGGCCCCATTTCTCCATTTGCCTGCCTGCTTTCTTCTCCTCAGTGTCGGTCCCCAGTTTTCACGGCTGCTTTTTATAGAAAGAAAACTCTCATTGATGTAAAAAATACATATTTTACATTCAAAGATTTTGTATTTTATTCTATATATATTTCCATACATATTATAATTATTTAGAATAAATTGGTTATTCCTTCCATAAAGAAAACTTGAAGTCTACTTTAGTCTAATTTCTTAGATATATATAAAACTAACTAACATAGAGAGATTATATCCTATAACATTGCTGCTTTACTCTTGAGACTTTACGAGTAAAGTATTGTTCTTCCAGCAGTCTAACAACACTCCTTTGTCCTCCACGCATGATGGACAGTCAAAATCGCTGTTTAGTATCAGCAGAGCTTCTCTCCAAAATATCATTGCTCCTCTATTAGTCTAGAAAGTAAAGTTGTAGACTTTCGGGCTTATGTTTGAGTGAGAATCAGATATCATTGCATTGTACGAGATTGGTCTCAAGCTTCAATAACCTCTGCTTGGAACAGCAGAATATACTGGTTCGGTAAAAGAAAGTGCAGGACAATAGGACAACAGAACGTGGTGGACTATACACTATTCCGACAAAAGTGATAGTGTTAGAAGCAACAACATAGTCCTCCTGTTTCGTGTTAATCGCATCTCCTAAAACATATACTTTCAAACTTTGACTAGTATCTCCTCACTCTCCAAACATTTGAATGCCATTTTGTATGGTTTTTCCCGAGAACAACTGAGAGATCCGACCTAAGTTATAGGAAAAGCCAGGAAACTTGATTATGTTATTGGAAATCACTACAGTGCAGACAAGCTACAAAGATCTGGATAGAGGATGCGTCTAAGATCTGCCTTTATCGTCATCTTTTCTCCTTGTCCTAGTAGTATACTGTCAGGGTGGTCCCTCTTAGAGATCCAGCCAACAGTGGAGATAGAGTTTTATAAGTTTGCTATTGCCTGCTTTCATGGGAGAAAATCTTAAACATCTGAGGACAGTGAGATGAAGCTACATAACTCCCTTTTTCTACTCTTCTGAGCAGAAAAGGCTGACACTTCTGTCCAGAGTCGCTCCCACTGCTGGTGTCACCTTGATCAAACAGAGGAATGTGATGAATTGTTTCAACTAAAATATTTGTACAAAGTACGAAAAAATATTTCATTTTTTCGCACTCTTTTCTAAACTTGGAGAGGATGGGGATGGTTATCTTCAAACATTCAAAGAGCAACTCCCAACCAAAGCAGTCAAAATGAACTGAAAAAGTGAAACTTTTGTTGTAATAAGCATGTGACTGGACGTAGCAAGTCACCTACGAGTTGTTTTTGTGACGAATAGGAGGGAAGCGTGAGTCGTTTCACTTGTACCGCCGATGCTTTTCACGAAGAGAAGAAAAGCAGTAAAGTATGTATACCATCAAGTGCTCAGTCCGCCGCACGAAACCTTGACAAATGGATGAATAAAAGCAATGAGAAACATTTACATCCCCCCATATTTTTTTCCATTATTAAATTCACACTTAGAAGAGAACATGTCCTAAGGTACACAAATACCCCCCACCTTGACCTTTCTTGGTCTATCTGTAGTTCCTATACAGCAAACATATGACCTTGTGTTAGACACTTGCATTTCAATACACCAATCATGTGAAGAGATTCAGAAAAGTGAGACAAACATATGGTTAAAATATTTATGTTGCTTGCATGTTGGCTGGACTTGAAACCTCGTGTGGTAATTGTGTATACACGCACGTAAGTGCATGGAGTGAACCTGGAAAAAGAATCACATGCAGTCTAGCAGAATAAGCTCGCTCACGTTTGTATTAGCTTCCGGTAGCGTTATCGTTGGGAACGAGTACATGAGGTTCACCGTCTATCCAATCACGAAGACACATCTGGTTCACATACCTCAGCATCCAGCTTCAGATACCTCTTGTAGAGAGCACTGCACTACCACCAACAAGGACTTGCAGCTCTACGTGCTCATGATCAGCTTCCCGTGCTCAACAGAATCGAGATCGATTGAGTTTTTTCTTCCAGAAATTTATGAAGACGAGTGTGAGGTGTCAAATTCATGTACAAAGTTGATGGGGGGAATTTTTAATGTAATTTAATTGGAGAAAATGACGGGGGCCTCCTGTTTACCGTGTTATGATGAAACAATACATAGAAACATAGGGAAAGAACATATGTCTCCCTATGCATCCATTACTTGGATGTCATAGTCATAACAATTTCTTGCTAGAGGTTTAATGCTTCAGTGTTTGTATAGGAACAACCTCATGCCCTCTCACAACCTGAAGAGAAAGAAAAGATGTATGCTATGGCGACTCACACGACTTACTTCACATCAAAGGAGATGGTCTGCTATGCACAGGCGTGTTAATCAATCTGAAAGATAACTTTTCAATTTCTCATTTGCATCCTTACTCATGGTAGCACAAACCATTTGTTAAAACTGTTTCCGTGTAGGCAAAACGTCAAGGACATATGGAGTTCTGTTCACACACCCCATCCAGGAAGGAAAGATTGGGCATTATAAATAGAAGGTAAATGAGTAAGTTAGACAACAAAGTCACGATTTTCATGCTCGAAATGAAGGGACACACTTTCATGTTCACCACTTGGAGGTCAAGAAGTGATAAAATGGCTTCTTATCTGCAGACGACAGCCCTCCACTAGCTTTGTTGCAGTCAAGTTGACTTCACTAGAGTGTACTCTCACCTTGACCCATCAAGCATCACCTGAACAGGAGGACTTTACATTCAACAAATTGAGAGGTGGTGAAGCAGGGGTAAGGCCAAATGGTTTCACACCATTTGGACTTACCCCTGTTACTTGGATTTAGACGTAACTTAACAACCATTGAATGTCATGCTGAAGAAAATTTTACTGAGCCATCAAAGACAATGTGCTGGAGTTCTGATCAAATGTTGTACTTCCACGAAAGTATCAAACAACACTATCTAAGTATGTCTCCAAAGTCTGTGATGCCATTTATTCTATACCATGAATCTTTTGAATCTTCGTAATTGTACATAGGTGCCCAGCAAAGGCTCTTCAAACAATCTACCAATCGCATCTTAAGGCTACAGTATGCCAGCGTTGTTCTAAAGAATGTTGATAACACACTCATGTCAAAGTTTGTGCTTCTTCCTGTATTGAAGGTCTACACTACTGAAGACAATATTTATGTCCCATGATTAAAGGTAAGTTCAAGAACGGGCAACAGTCACGAGAAAGTAACCAAATCGAAAGGAATGCCATTTGACTAGAACCATCTACTTGTGATGGTTCTAGTCAAATGTCTACGGGCAAGGCATATCACGAGGAAATACAGGTACAGGATCTCCAGTAAAAGGGAAGTGTCGATCTAATTCAAACAAGCAAGAAAGAAAAGACTTGTGAACCATATTTTATTGTTTTATTTCATACCCATAGTAAACCCATGGCGCTAATAAATCAACACTAATTCAAAGCAACCGAGCCGGCTACTCACATTTCGGGCTACATCCGTTTTTGGTGGCGGCTTCGTTCAAATGTGTCCATGTGCATTGACTGCATCCACAAAAGTACAGTGAACTATTGATTCAAAGGGATGCCACAGCTTTGCATGTACTTTACTTGTCACAAACTGGCGACACCTAGCATACGATTCCTAGAGAATATAGGTACCAGTCCCTCATTCCCGGGACCGGCGACTCGTGTACCATCATCTTACTTACCCCGACTCTCACGAAAATCTTCTTCGCTCAAAAAAACAGGCTCGACTCTTTGCCTGCTCCTGCTCTGGTATGTACTCATGGCCGTGAAAGGCAAGGAGAATCGCCTGTGCATGCATAAGCCGGTACAACAAGCAACGAATGAGCCAAACTACCCTCCACGCACGGACGAGCATTCCGCACATCATATATTTTTCATTTCTTACATGCTTTTGTAAACAGAAACCCAAGACCTAGAGATTTCCGATTACCCTAAACTAAACTGGGAATTAAGACTTTGCTATGGGGGTCCTCTTTCGGAGAAGGAAAGGACGCCAAACGATGTGCATAGGCTAGTTTGTGGCCCACAGTCTATCGTTCCATCAAAACGAGGAGTGAAATATAACAGCATATTTAGGGTAGCAGATTTGGGGGCTACTCTAACGTCTATGTTCAGTTTGAGGAGAGATCGCTAGGCTGAACGATTTGAGATCTTCAACAGAGTACATCAAAGATAGATGACATGCTGTATATCTGAACGTGTGCTCTCAAGAGTTCTGCATGTCCAGGACAAGCTCTTGCTTATATCAAGACGATGTGCATGAAACTGAAAAGCTGTGTTTCTCCCCAAATTCATGGAGTGCCGATTGCTCCATGCAGCTGCTCGGAAAGGCGAAGTCCTTATAACTACTTCCGATGTCACCTTGTAGATTTGACTGCCACATTGCACTCTCCAAGATGATGCACAACCCCACAGTCCATAAGCCTACAAAAAAGCATTGACTGCATTGGCTGAGGATGATTTCCACTTTGCAAGCAATATCAGCGATCAGATTCTTCGTTATACATTTAAAAAAATAAAATTCTTTGACATGGTACATCAGAGCACTTCCATATTTAATCGGGCAATAAACTTGATCAACCCTTTGAAATCCAAATAATACTTGGTTCTTCTTCTGTTTCAAAATTCATTTGATTTTTCCTAGGCATAGACTTCTGCTGCAGGTTTCACATTGGCACATATGTTGGTAATGTTCACATTCGTATATAATGCTGAGCTTAGAATCATAGCGCTCACGAGTCTATACAGAGCGGCGTTGCTCTTGTTCTCCCTTCACTCCGGAGCATAATCTATCCTAAAAGCTTGGAGTGAGTAAATCCGTGTGTGGGGTATGATCATGATCAAGTTAAATTTCAGAAATGAAGATGTGATAGAAAAAATGTGAGTAAAAAAATGTTCGATCGATTAAATTTTTCATGTTGAAATCCGCATATTCTATAATCATTTCTCCTAAACCACACCTTTCTTCTCCATGAAATGGTGAAATTATATTCAAATAGGTGTTTTTCAATACCTGCTGCATGATTCCTTTTTTCTCAAAAGTGGTCACAAATATGAAATGCAGAACCTAACAACAAAGGCCATGGAACGGACGTGGTCAAACAGCGCTTACCACATTGAAGAATTTCCAAAACTTCTGCATGAGAAGGTCACCGTTAAAGTGGAGTTATATGTTGCAGGGGTTACGGTAACCTCACTCAGAAGCGTCGATCTGACCGCAATTGGGGTCATGAGCCATATCTGTCCACCGGTGTTCACGGCTACCCAAGTTACATCTTATTGGAGGTCAATCGAGGACTCAGATATGCTTGCACAGTGATGTAGTACAACTGGCAAGGCCAAAATATGACCACCTACCACCCAGAAAAAGACTGTAGATGTGACACGGTTTTGAGAGAGAAGAGTGTAGGGCAGCTAGGGCTGTTATCGGTATCGGATCTGGGAGGCCTTGTGGAGACTTGCTAATATTTCGAAGGTATGAGAATCGCATTATATATTGGATGCTCAGAATCATCAGCCACGATCCTCGAACTCTGGGACCCGTGTTAAGCACCACTCCTTTCCCTTTGGAGTCAGACTCTCATGAGGAACAATTTTATCACTGAGCCAGATTAATAACTATTACTTTCAGATAGTGATTAAATGATTAAGTCAAATACAGGTTTCTGTTCAACGCGAAAGGACTCAGGAAAATATTATGTAATATATACAGTAATTTTAACCAAAAGCAAAGCATATGAATATGAAAAAAGAGAAGGAAGAAAGCATATTGAACAAACCTAATACCATGGCAAGGACATTGTCAACCTCTTGAATCACCTTGTCCTAGATCTTGGAACGAGTGGTAGAAAAAAGAGTTTTGTTAGGGCAAGCGAGGAAATTCTGTAGAGAGAGATAATATTGCCAATAAAAGTCCCAATTAAAATCACTAATGAATGTCTGCTCGTATTTCTTATGATATCAGGTCCCTTTAATTAAACATAAGGTTGAAAAATGATGTGGCAATCCCTAATCTTACCATCAAAATGATGATGTAGATGATCAAACATCTCCATCACATCGGCGATTGAATCCGTCCAACAGGTATATATATATATATATATATATATAATTTGTCTTTGGTGTTCGATCACTAATGACGTTAGCAAGTCAGCCATTCCCAAAGGGCCGTTCATCACCAATTGAGATATAGATGATAAATTTCTCTTAAAGATATCAAATCAATTTGAAGATAAGAAGAGAGAGCATTATGTGCATAAATTCGTATTATCAACTATACCTAAATTCAATAATAAGAGGATGTGAGAATAACAACGTCTTATCTGTAGATTGTATAATGATCATCACCATGTAGGTGCAACAAACCGACAGTTGGCAGAGCTAATTTAGCCACTGCTGGAACAGTTGTTGCCATTTGATGGTTCCAACATCAATTTCAAAGTATCTGCTTGAGACGCACAGACATCAGACAGATTTGGACAACCATTTCCCCTCCATCCTTGTAACCCTACTCCATGCTTGTGATTTTCTCTTCCTCCACTTCCACTGTCCAGTCTGGAAGCCTCGTCTACCCTCCTCACAGGCTCTCGCCTTCACAGACTTCCAGGGCTGCAAAAAGGCTTTGGTTGAGGACGAATTCCAAACTCGTGACCACATGGCGACCGTTGACAAGATCATGAGGTGGGGGAAGATAAGTTCCCATCTAATACGGAAGAGAGTAAACAAAGTAAAGTAACAAAAAAGATGGGAAGTTCCGTTCTAATGAAGAAACACAGTAAAATAACAAAAGGGATGGGAAGACCCCATCAAATCTTACAAGGATGGAACCAAACACGTAACATGGGGCTAGACCCCAATAATATCACACTTGAAAATATGTCCTACATCACCTAAGATATCCGAACTATTTAGATCAAACAACACGAACATCCGAAGAAGCATCACCTAATGTGACTGATCTTCTATGGATTGCACCAGCTAGTGCTCTCTGTAGAGCAATGGAAACAAGTTGCCTAAAATAGACTATACAATAAGCTAAAGAAAGTGATACCCATGCCGTCTAGTATGGTAGCCTCTCGTGCACTCCCTCACAAATATGTCGAAGTCCATAGCTCCATATAACTCCAAAGCTAGAGGAACAAAGAGGTGACCTCTGCATACCTCTATACTTGGAGACCTTGGCTGGTGCCACTCCACTCGCCGTTCATCCTAGAGGATGGATGATCAACCCTTCTAAAACTGTGTCACGAGTAGGATTGATAACCTTCACATCCGCCATAGTAACCTGGTTCTCTTGAACTAAGTACATGTCTGCCCTAACCCTAGTTGACTGCAAGGCATACCAAAACTCCCTCCATGTGAGGTATCCACCCTCTCGCACCATAGCAAACACCACATCCCTAATGACATCATAGGTAGTTATCCTCTGCCCTCCGAATGGGCAATGAGTCATATGAACACCTATTGCATCTAAAGTGATACCACATGTGAGTAATGAAGATCTAGATGGATGGACCAAGCCAAGATGAAACCTCATCGTTGTAGAGAAAGTAGATGATACGAGTTGGAAAGCCCTGAGGCATGGTCTAGCCAAGTTCCACGAGCCTGCATGCTTGCCAGAGCAAGAGCGTAGAGGAGCTCTAGTAGTATGAGGAATGGCTGAATCCACTAAGAGTGAATGTAGAGCTTGATGAAATTGTTGTTCCATGAAAGTAGACGGTAAACCTCTAGTCCAATCGGTGAACAAAGAGTAAAAAAATGGGAGCTCATGTCATACCTCCAGGGGTAAAGCATCTCTCCTATGTCGCAATAATACATGTAAGGGAAATGATCCCATATCCATGTCCCTTGCATATATGTCAAGGATAGGCCTATCTACAATCACAAATCGAGAAGATAACAAAGGTGTCGAGAATGCCCAACTAGCCAAGAATGCTATAGGTGCATACTCCTCCACACAAAATCGGCAAAGATGTTTGGCTCCGTGCCAAATCTCATGTCACACACTCAAATCCATGGTCTGATGATGTCACCAAAGACGTCCATGATCCTCCTATCAAAGGCTGTCAAATATGATATGAATGTAGGTGAAGGAGAAACCTTGCGAAGAAGGTAGGTGGGTCAATGAACAATACTAGATAAGAATATATTAAACGTCACATGCGGATCCCCTAGTAGAGGAAGGTCATCTACATGCAAAACATCCTCGGCAAGTGCAATGTCAAGTGCAATGAGGATTTTGTCTCAAGCTTGAGACAAAATCCTCGGACATTAATAACACTCCTAGAATGCGTAAGTCGTCTGTCGATGTTATACATCCCTCGAGAAGCTAGAGATGAAAAGGAATTTCCAAAGGAGACCAAACCTTAGACTTTGACACCTTGACTCTCAAGCCAATAAGATAAAGCTCGGTAGTCAAGTAATCAAAGGTCTGCCTAATGTGCTCTACATGGCCCATAATGTGTGTATCATCTGCTAAGGAGGGGAACACACATCCAGGCACGGCCAAAGCAATAGACAAAAGAGTTCTATAATGAGCCATGATAAATAGGGGTCCTCCCAAAGCATCTCCTTGTCAAGTGTCAGTGACGGACTTTGGAACGGTCACACCCTCCTCGGAAAAATCATGCTGATAAAAGAGTGAATTGTAGAAAAACCGTGTGAAAGGAATGAGGCTCGATAAAGTCCACCACTATCTCTAAGCTCTACCTGCAAGGTAATCCAATCCGGATGGATATCTAGAAGTGCTCTAATGTCTAACGATACCGCCTCACATCCTCTTGGTGTGACGACTCCAAACTGGTGTGGACAAAGATGTTGCTAGAAATATGAATGATGCTACAGTATTACGATACGATTGACAAAATTCAATAAGACCTCCCCAATAATAATTGGTATGATGTCCCCAATGTATTTTTTCATCGCGAGAAGCCGACTAGCACCTAGTTACTGACTAACTGACAACATAATCTTCCCTCTCGCAACTGATGCAGCCACCTAGAACAACTCTGTGAAACAAATAGAGGAATCATCCACCTAAAAGCAATCTAGAGGATGGTCATATACCATCCATGACAAGTCCCTCGAGGACAAGCATGGAATTGTGCATAGAGAATGGGCAAATAGTGATCTATCAAAACATAATGGCTCCTCTGGCCGATATTCCAAGACCTCTAATGGTATCTCCTCGCTCATGGATGGATGTAAAATATATAAAGAGAAATTGTCTCCTCAGTATGACTAGCCATATACAAAGAATGAAGGGCATGTGATGTCATGCTATACACCCGGCCTCCCCCAAGATCCTACACTGTTATAATTGCACCGAATTAGAAGTATCATGTGGCTAAACCCAATTCCTAACCCGTTTGATCCGAACAAACTCCTCCTGTAATGTAACCCAATCCTATGCTTTGAATCTCCAAAATCTAACTGCCATCTCACTATGTCCAACACGACCCCCGCTAATATAACGTAGTCATCATCGCGGAAGTAATAGAAACAAAAACCACGCTAACTCATCCATGGGATCACGTGCCAACCGATCAAACGATAAGCAAAAATCACATCTAGTCTCGTCATGGAGTGCACAAGGGAGCCTATGTAATGAAAGTGGACATGAGAACTAGTCTTGAAAAGTCCTAGAATAGAATCTGCATCAGAAGCTAACCATTTCCACAATCGGTATATCCAAAATGATCAACAAAGGAATCGATGTAGTTTGTGTGTTCCCCGAAGTGACAAATGCTGATGCCGATGTGATCATCCTCTTCATGTGTGCATCCCAAGTGATACTATCATAATCTTTGTCTATCTTTTCTACATGGATATTTATCCCTTGCGAAGTAAAAAGACGATGATACATCGGATATTGTGTATCACGCACCGCTTTGGCGGCCCCATAAAGGGAAGTGAAGCTATAGTTAGCAGAAAGAAAATGATAAAGATACTGAGCACTCCATCATGTATCTCCTCCCACCTGCAAAACCACAAATCCTTGACATCCGACCTGAGATGGGAAAATGCTAACTATGAAAATCTTAAAATATAAAAACACTCAAAGTTTTTTATTTCAATCTCCATAATTTTCCAACTAGATCCCAATAGAACCAATGCAAAAAAAGAAAAAAATTGGAAAAAAAAATCTCAATCCATATGTCCAATTTGATAAAAATCACTCAAAATCCTAAAAAAATAAAAACACTGATATCATTCTTCGTAGTCTTCAATGTAAATACCAATGGAATCCAAATTGAAAGATGAAGAAAAATGTCTATTTACTCCCTATGTTTATGCCAAGTGTAACCACACAATATACAAGAAAATATACTACCCTACTCTACTCTCTCACTCTCCCTATAGTCTCTCTTCTTCCCTCCTTAGTCCATCAAAGAGGGGTGGGGAGGGGAACTCCCCCACCCCAAAGAGGGATAGAAAAGGCAAGAGTTACGAAACATGAGGTAGGTACTTGACAACTGTCAAAACATTTCTGTAGGGTACGTAAGTTAAAGGGTTGCATATCTCAACCTTCTTAAAGCTTAAAAATTCATAGGACTGCTTATTCTCACAAAGGTTCACTCGTTGCAACATTACGACAGCACAGGCAACAAAATACCAGCCACATATGAGAAGCAGAATCCCCGAAACTCCTACGAAGCTGCGGTTTCTGCATTTCTTGACCAAAACACCGAGAGGACACTTGCTTTTTTAAACAATTTAACCCGAAACGATTTGTATCGCTGGTATTCGATGGGACTGGGTAGGTACATGAATCCAGGACGAGAGGGGGGCCCCTGGACATTCAAAAATGAGCTAGAGACTTTTCTTTCCTCCATCAGGGTCGTAGAACGTCACACCTGGTCTCATAAGGTCCAACTTGGGAAGTCATCGCCTTGGCGCCTCAAAAGTCGTATTGCTCGAGAGAACCCAACGAGCGACCTCTTTAAGACGGTAGCCTTAACCAGTGACCAAATTATGGACCCGCAGGTCGACTTTAGTCCTTCTGGGCTCAAGACCCAAAGGCATGTAGGAGGCCATATTTTCCACGATGAACTTGGACAATAAATGGCACTCGTGGACCCACTTGCATGATTTTGCGGAATGGGTATGTAATTCTTTCTTGGATAGAAGTGGGATGACAACTTATATGGAATATTGGTGGACCTGTCCCGTATTACAGTGGAGACCACTTTTGGATATGGTAGACCTGGAGAAGAGAAGTACTTTGGAACGGTAAATCGCTCCTTAGTCTTTACGGTCCCACAATCCACTACCATCTGATTTTGAGTTGTTTGATGTTGCTGTTTGAAGCTCTTATTACGACCTTCCGTACGTTTGGACCGACCCTTTTTAACGTTATATTGTTTGATTAGTTGCTACCTACAAATAGAAACAAATGCCCACCGGCCAAATTTTGTTTGAGCTATGTAGATTATTAGACCTATTATGTTTCTTAGGACCTAAAAATTCTAATGTATTGAATGAAATAATAAATTGGCATTTCATGCCGAATGAAAAGATGTTTTATAATCATGTGAAGAAAATGTTCAAGAAGAAGGGAGTCTTTTATTGGCAGTAATGTGGGTTCATAAAAATCTTTGAAGCTTATGGGATTGAATGATAAACCAAAAGTAGGGTGGGTAAGAAATTAAAATGAATAACAAACTTTGATATAAATTCATCCCTGTGAGCATTTTGGCCAGATCTCAAAGAAGTGAGAATAAATCAGCCCACATTACCTCCAGGGAAGTTGTTTTCTGTACTTTATGGTCTGGATGGTTTTTCTTTGACATGCATTCTTACGAATTTACTAATGACTCTTGAAGCACTCTTTAAACGATGAATGTATCTTTGTAACGATATATTGAACAAACTGGGAGCTAAGCTGTCTCCGAAAGTTTTGTCATAATATCATTATTGCAATCTAGGCCCTTTGATAATTGTGCTGATTCTTTACTCTTGGAACAGTATTTCAAAATTACGAACGCCAGTACTAACATATTCATGAAATCTCTTACATAGTCTAAAGGATGGCGAGGACTACGTACTACGTACCACCAGGAAACGTGTTTAAGAAATCAACAAAGTGTTTTGCACAACACTTTGTTGATTCCAGGTCTTTGTTTAGTTGTTTTCAAGGCCCTGTGCGATCTAGTTGCATAATGGACAGTGGAAGTTTTATAGATCTCTTCCATGTGTTGAATGAAGATGGTCGGATGATTAAAAAACATTGCGAAGACAACAACAAACACATACTCACATTGTGTTGCATCAAATATATCTACAGCTGAATCAAAAGTCCACAACGGCGAAGAATTTGTCAAATGTGAATACAAGATTGTGATATTTCACTCAAGTACCATTTCGTCCGAGAATATGTAAAAGAAGTTGTCTCACTTATCTAAATGGAAAGAAATGGGGTCGACCCCAATGGAACACAAGAAATTTTGCACAAAAGTCCTATTCCAGCGGGGTGTGGGTGTTAAAGTCCCAGCATAGACGATTTTAGTTTTTAACATATTGGGACTGTCAATTACACACGTAAAGAAAAACAGCACAGTCACCATTGGGAGACGAAGAAGAAGGAGCGTGGGCGTAAACTTTGATGCGAAAATGAAGAACCATAATATTGCTGACTTGCCGTTGAGTTAGTCTCTGATTTGGACATAGAGATCCACAGCTGTGACAGCAACAATGCCGTCATCACCTGACTGACATCCACACATCTATCCATAGGTAATGTAGCCTTCCTCCCCCACCGAGAATATAATACTCGAGCTGTCGGTCTATACAATGTCTACACCAACAAGGGCCACAAATGACAACTCACATCCAAAATCTCCCACTCTTGTTGACTCGTGGGCAGATTTCGTGCTGACAGTGGGGTAATCCTAAGCAGGAGTCCCTGGAGCTAACATGACAAAGAAGGGGAGAAATCCCTACAAACACCACAATCAAAGAAGACTGAAATTCGCAATTTCCTCTGAGGAGAATTGTAGACACTTTTCTGGTGTGCTGGTTGGATGTCACTCGCGTTCGTAGGTCTCTTGTTATCATAAACGACGATTGTCCTGCACATACGTAAGCCAAAGTCACGATATGTGGGATATGATCTTGGAGTTATTGACTACATTGGTTGGTACAGCATCGTGGATGTTATTTTACTCCTCGGAGTAAGAGATCTGCAGGCAAGAATTGGGCTAACAGAATTTGTACGAGGGGAATAGTTTAGATGACAGTTGCTATCCAACAACTGCGTGTACAAATGTAAAACATGAGTTTTTTTGCTTGTTTTGCAAGGAGCAACTACTTGTAAGCAAGGACAAAGGGAGGCAGATGATTTTCATCGAGTGCTGGTTTCACTAGGAGATATTACTGCAGTGCCGAATCTGCTGATGCAACCACGTGACGTACTCTTGTGATGTTTATTTTTGTCTCTTGTCTCTGACATACGATGTTCGCACCACGTAACTACCGTCACTACCTCGGTTCAATCCTGATGGTCGATCCTTCGATAACACTACACATAAGATTATTCTGTTATTTTGTGATGCTATTGGGGCCTAGCCCCATGTTACCGTTTTGGTTCCATCTTTGTACGATTTGATGGGTCTTCCTATTACTTTTGTTATTTTACTTTGTCTCCGGAAGAATTCTGAGATCCTGGTAGAAATAAGTCTACAGTAGTTGATAATAAGAGAGCGTTGCACCAAGTTTCTTGACGTGAGATAGTCCGAGACAAAAGTATGTAAAACGTGGAACAAGAAGTTACTATATAGTAACAAATTAGAGAAGACTAGATTGAAGAAACAAATATATCATATTAACAATCATATAAAACTCACGGCCAACGTTTTAATATTAATTTGTGTATGTTTCACCTTAATAAAATCAAAATATTCCTCAAGAATATATTTTGTCCTTTCAACAGGAAGAATTATGCCGAAAAAATGGAAGACCATATCTTAGATCTGACTAAGAGTAGCAAAATTGAGATACCAGACGGCTCAATAAAACCAATTGTATTGTAGAGCTTGTAACACTGGGAAAAAGATATGGGATTCCATTAGATTTTCGTCATTAATTCTTTGATATCAGATATAACAAAGAATTAGCAGAAGTTAAAAGTGGTAGCGGGAAAATCGTATAGCAAAAATGGGTATTCATGTTTTCGGAAAAGTCATGACTACATTATAGAGTCTATGGACGTCTCGCCTTCTTAACGAATTCGAGGGGAGATTGAGACAATTGGAGCCCACCACTGCGATTCAAGCTATTATCACATCCAATCCTCTAGAACGACAAGCCTATCAGCTGTCATCACCACGTAAAGATATATGGAAACCTCTGGTGTTTCAACACGTCAGGGTTTCAAAAGGAGGAAGGCTTTTGAAAGTTACGTGTGTGAGGCATGTATCTGGATATTGAACGATACCCTTCAGAAATTCAGAAAGATTTCATCATGAACATCAAGTACATGCAGACACCAACTGGATTGAAGATCTATCAACAATGAAGCTGTACTTTTACTTCTGGCAGTTTCTTACTTTCTACAACACACGCTGATAAACGTTTGCATTACCATCTAAACAAGTCTTCCACCGAGGCTACATTTCACGATCACTTTGTTTCTCCCCCATTACGTCAAGTGGAACTCGAAATAAGCTTGAAACAAAAATTATAGAGCCGAAGATTAGATACAGGTGAACCTGTATAGAAAAGAAGGTATAATGAGCGACCGAACAGCTGGGGTAAATATGGGACCAACTTCAGCGGTCAGAAGGTCAGTCCGGGTTCGTGACTCTGAAGTCGTCCTATGAGAGTAGGGAGGGCACAGAAAACCTAAGATTAACAAGTTTATAGTTTCATGGAAAGCTCTCAGCTGGACTCGTAGCAGACGATTCGATTTACTTAAGGTTCTATTGGGATCAAAACCACGATACAAAACACGAAAAAGAGACGAGCATGTTCGACACAGGATGGATCCTTAAAGAACCACCTTCAGGTAAATCGTAGTAAGAAACAAGAACTAGGACCAATTCCTATGATATTTAATTTTGTGTGGCGTAACTGGCGAGATGGGAAAAAATGATGCCAGTAAACAGTCAACCCCCGGAACTCTGAAAGGACATGGGTACGAACAAGCAATATCGATTGTGGGACCAATCCGCCCCTGGTGCGGTCAGAAGGATATCAAGTGATCAACCTGAGACTATCGGCTGGTGCCGATACTGGGCTCGTCGTTTCTTCCACGTCGTGGCGTGTCGCTCACAGACTCTAAGGAACTACTGTAGGTGTCCAAGAAAACCGTATGACAGACTGCACTTTAAAGTTCTGCCAAGGTGCTTGCAATGATCAATCGCTTCACTTCCTATAAATCACAGCGCAATGTCTGTACTCCAGCTTTAACAAAAAAGTGGAGAGAAGAACGAATCTAACTCCACAACACCTTTGAACCCTTTACTTACTGCAAAATGCATTGACAGAAGAGAGTTATTAAACTGTTTGGGCCCAACTCAAACCAAGAATCATAACTCGGATGCACTTGGACAAAGACGTCTACGACACTATCAAAAGACAAGTTCAAAAACCTTATGAGGTAGATCAGGACATTTTGACAAATTTGTTCTCTCTACACCAATATCTCGCAGGACAAATAAATTCTGGAGAGCATGCTGGGAGCACCGTTGTCGGTGCTTCCAGCATTTAGTATACAAACGGAACAGGTTGAGTACGATGATATCTGTAAAGTGACCCCGACTGAGCTCTGATTTGAATTATATCTAAAATAACCTACGTGCTCTAAGTGGGCGATATTTGTGATATGATAAATAATATAAATACCAATTGGTCCCTACAAGACGCTATAAATTGGGTCAATCGTCATCTAGTGAAATAACATAATCTTCATCTAAGCTTTCTGGAACCGAGTCGGTAGTTTTCTCACTCAAATGTTGCTCTTTGAAACCTGCAGGATCCGCATCCTTTGAAGAGGGCAAGGCAGAAACACAAGTGGCTTGAACACTTTTATCAAATGTTACACTATTCACGTTAGCTAAATCTACGACTTCATTGCCTGGTGCAATGGTGTTGACAGAACGCCTCCTCTTGTTCGGACTAATTTTCTCTTTCTTGGTAGGACTTGTTTTATCCTTCTTGTTATAACTGCTTCCATCCTTGTTGGGACTAGATTTTCCCTTCAACTTGCCACGAACAGCGTTCAAAGCGTCCCTCACAGATACATCACCTTCCCGACTGATTAGCTTACTAGTGGGCAAACTCTCTTGCCCAACGCTCACATTTCCTTCTCCGGGCTTTTCCCCGGAGTTCCCACTTGCTTCTGCTGTGTGAGTTTGAACTTCAGATACTTGCGAGGAGGTCACTTCTTGACCCTCTGCTGCCTCTACTTTCACCGTTGTCGGTACCCGGCGGAATGGTTCATAAAAAGCATCATAGAGTCGCTTCACCTGATAGGAGCAAGACGAGTTCAAGCGGTTGAAATAAAACTCAACACTCCAAAAAACCCTGGTCATTTTCATAATCATCAACGGGTGATAACTCTCAACCAGATTTGGACTGTTCTCATTAGTTTTAACCTCTCATAGCCTGAAGGGCATGGACCCTGCATGAATAGGGATGAATAGGGATGAATAGGGAAAAGGAAGGATAGAGAAACATTTCAATGTGAGCAGCATCTCTCTTATGGTAGGGATTTGCTCGGAGATTAGATGTCTACCAAAAAACCTTCACTAGCTCATCCACCTGTAGAGTTGTACGCCCCAGACTATACTATTCAAAAGAGCAGAAGCTTTGAGCTTTGAATCCAAATTAAGAATTTCCAATATACTGTCTTATTCCACAACCTTTTACCAGTTCAAAATGTATTCATTAGTATGTGCCTGTCATAGCCTGAAGACTATAGACCCCACACCCATTTGAGCAGCGCTAATGTGACCACTTCTAAATATATAACAACAAGAGGAAACGTAGCAAGACTCTCATTCTCTCTTTCAACTTGATGCACTGATTCGCCAGTTTCTGGACCTATCATTCATAGAAGGCAAAAGATAAAGCAGTCCAACAAGGTTCGCTTAACACATCAATCAGAACACCACTCCTTACAATGGTGAGTTCAAAGACCCGATACCGTAGCATTGACAAACGGCTGGACTGATCTTCGAATATACGGGCACTAGCCATGAAGCAGGATAGAGCTGAATGAAAAATGAAAGGAATAAAAGAGGGTCGTAGATAATACCTTGCGCTCACCGATCCCAGGGCACCGTGCAAAATCTTCCATCGATCCATTGAAGATGCCAGATAGAGTCTGCAGTATCACAGAAACTTCCACATGAGCTGACACGACATATGCTTAAGGTTGGTCGAAGGAACACGTCAGTGCATAGTAGACTTCCAGTCTTTAGTGTCATCACACTCAAACCTAAACAAGAGCATTTGAGTCATACACTACAGCTTGCTTGCAAGGACGATATAAGCTCTTTTCGAAGCGACTGTTAGTTACCCCGAAAGCTGTTCCAAGAGAGACAGCGTCGGTCTTGTTAACATGTCTTACGGTTGTCAACGCGCTCGTCAACTGCATCAACAATTCAGATCATTAGTTAGTATTTCGGTTTCGCCCTGGAGTGGCTATGACCTAGATATTCCAATGAGTAAAGTTCCTCCTTGCAGTGGTGAGGTGAATTTGTTACCACGATAGTTACAAGCCTTCAATCTTCGGTATAGCATTGAACAAAACTGTAGTAATGCGTAACGTGAAACGTCCACGTCCAAGCAGGCAGATAGGGGCACAAAGACAATGATCAACTCGTATGGAGTTTCACTTGCAACTCCTTTCGCGCATTTCTGTGTGATAGATCAATACTTCGAACCCGACAAAACTAACCTAGATTTCTTCGCAATGTTGGCTCATGTAGAGCAACTGACCCAACTATACTCGGTTCTAGGGGTTGGTTAAGACGATACATCGATTGATTTCGTTTAATAGGTTACGAGAACCAAGATCAAAAGTTTTACGATGAAAGAACGCACCCTGGATAAGTAGTCATTGTCAGTTCGCTCCTGTATGTAATCAGCTGGCTTGTTTTCGTATGATTTAATCGTTTCCAGGTAGCGTGCACATTCCTCCTGACTGGCAATCATAAATATGGTAATGTTGGCTCAAAAAACTCGTAGTAGATGATGAACGTTCGGAATCAAATGTTTTCACATGTTACTCCAATTTCGATGCAACTACATTATTTTGACATGTTCCAAGCACGAGATGAATAGCAAGGCACCTCCAAGCACAGAGAAGACTGCAGTCATGTAGCAAGCATGTCTTCGTGACTTCATGTAACGGCTTAATAACGTCATCCTGCAACGCACAGAAGAAGATGATGTTAATATGTTTCAAGCACAATCTTCAGTCATGGCCTTTCAGCAACAGTTGCCTTTTCAATGCCCAGCCACCATTCATCAAATACTGCAACTCAAAGCCATCACTAAAATGCAGATAGCCGGCTAAAACTTTTACCCCAAAGCACATACTGTAAAAACCAGGTGTTTAGAACAGCGGCTCCTCGACCAGAGCAGTGTAGTCTTGATCGTAGACTTTCCACCAATACTTACCACATCTACATGGCACAGAACTACACGTAAGCGAAATCCCTTCATAAGCTCACGGATACGGAAGTAGATGTAGTCTGGGTGCAGTAAGTGATATCGCAGGCTGCCTCGTGAACAGATCCATTTTCACAAGCTAGTTAGAATCAGAGTGATGCAAGAAAATTGAAAGATCAGCTGGATGTGGTGTAAGAAGCACATTTGGTCAAACCTTAAATAGAGAGCGCAAGAAGTCTGTCCCAGAATATAATCTGGTACAATGTCTGTAAACATCCATCGAACGTTGCGGATGTGCTTCAAAATGGGATTCCCTTGCTGCCATTCAATACCATTCCAAGGAAGACGACTCAGACGTGATGTTGCCAACAGGATATCTTCAGGCCTGAGACCGAGGAGATAAGAATCAAGAATGAAACATCTTATCCTGCTTGTACTCCTCAAACCAGGTTCCAAAGTAAAAGCCATGATAATAATGTGGCTATATTCATCATGTTCGACAACAAAAGTTCTTAGATGTAATCCGTTTTCACCTAAACGAACTAAGAACTTGGAGTACAAGAGATAAACCATAAGTTTCGATTTTTTACCTGACGACGGCTGACGAGGATGGAATTACGAGCTTGACCACTCAGAGCAGCTAAACTCGCTCTACAAAACACACACACACACACACACACACACACAACATCTCAACAGATCAACATAAAAAGTTAAAAATCTTAGGTCGGGATTGTGGAGATTTTAGTAGTACGATCTTGTAAAGGGGATTTCAAGATCACTTACTCTTGCTGAGAGAAAGTTGCACTTGAAGAGGGACCTCCAGAGCTTGTAGAAGATGGTGCAGCGGCAGAGGCGGGAGGCGGGGGAGGTTTCGCTGGGGGAGGAGAATAAAATTCCGTATTTCGCAAAAACGAAAAAGCTTCCGTGAACGAAGTTCCCTGTCCATTGGCCTGTCCCTGAACGCGGAGAGGAGGGGGTGTCAATGCCGGTGCTGCAACACTGGCACTACCACTTGCACTGGCAGATGCTCCTCCCTCACTCGAAGGCCGAAAGAAATTGAAAGATTGCCCTCTGCCGGAGGAGCCGAGCTCTACATCCTGCGCAGATGGAATCTGTACAACAAACTTCTTCACACCGCCATTCTCCCCCATCTCCCCCTTTCAGTTTCTCTTCTAATTCGATTCTGCTTTCTCCATCATCACTGTAATCTTTGGGTTTATTTCCTTCCTGTCCAATTCCACATGATCATACGCACCGTCTACTCCAAATTCGCTGGAGCGGAAATCCTCGAGTCAAATCCATGCGAATCTGTCACATTGTGAGATTGTCGAGTACACCATGTCCACCACGTTTGCTGTCCTCATCTTGGAGAAAAGCGTAAACATTACTCCCCCCGTGAGAGATCTTCTATCCACGCTGTACATACTCTCGTATGTACTATTGGGGCCTAGCCCCATATTACCGGTTTGGTTCCATCCTTGTACGATTTGATGGGGTCTTCCCATCCATTTTGTTTTTATACTTTGTCTCCTTCTTGCTAGTGTGGATGTTTCGCGTTGGACTACAGTACGCAAAATGCAAGACTCGGTATTAAGTTGGAGGATAACGATGTAAGAGGGAGGATTAGAAAAAATTATCAACATTAGATTACGGGAATTACAGGATCATTTAGGTTACTCACAGCATGAAAAAATTGAGATTTTCTTTAGAACATGTTGAATTAATGGAATCTTATAATTTCACATTTAATATTCTGTTTATGGCATTCTAACTTTTCCAAATATGATTGTTCTCTTGTGTTGTACAGTATAAATTCTGGACCCAAGTAATATAGCAAAACCTATGGGAAGACCCCATCAAGTAGTAACGGTATAAAGTAGTACATTCTAATTCACTTTAGATGGTCAATGGTGTGGAGAATCTAAGTTTTGATAATGAATTATAAAACAGGTAAGGGCAACACGAAGAAATGATGAAGTTTGAGAAGGAAAACACTTGGTGGCCCTCACAATTCCAAGATTGGATTCTAATCCACAAGAATGAAATTTTTTTGAAAAGATATGAATGGATAGTTATCCAAAATACAAATTCATTCTATATGTATAATGAATCATGAGTGTAAAATATAATGTAAAATATGTGTAAAATATATGTATAGTGAATCATGACATATGATCTTCTAAAGATATGTTACATGTCAGCATATGATTAAAAAATAAAATTTTAGATATTTATCTAGATATTTATAAAATGTATCATTCCTCATTCTCATGATTGTGACAAATGAATTCGTATTTCAAATGACATAAGTAGATTTTCAAAATGTTCATAATCAATTCTAAAATATATATTTTATACATTCTTCATAAACTATTCTAATTTGATTGTACATCTTTTAAAAAAAAAAAATTTTGAAACACTAGTTTTACCAATTTGATCAAACAAATCATTCATTTGGGGTCGTGGATATAATTTTTTCTAATTTGATTGCCTTCATTTTTAAGATAAAATTTTATGAAATACTAGCTTCATGAAGTTGACCAAACAAGTCATCCATTTGGTGATGTGGATATTTTTTATTGTTTATTGATTAAAAGTATAAAAGTTGATACACATTCGTATGGAGTCATACTTCTTCAAAAATAATATTTGAGCTCCATAGGATGACTAATGAGGTTGAATAAATCCTTTTATTCAACAATACTCTTGTGACTTATATTTTTCTAACTCATTTAATGCAAGTTGATAAGAAATTTACATAGAAAAGAACTTCTTTGTAAGATCTCTATGTTATAATTCCTTCTTCTTCACATTGGTAAACTTGAAATTAGATCCATTGGGAACAAGTCTTGATTCCATTACAATATATTAATTAACACTTTGGATCAATCAACATTCTCACTTTTATTGTTTTCATCTTTCCATCCATCACAATGACACATTTTTTTTAAACTATTACTGATGTTCCTTATTCCACATTTTCTCCTTTTGATTATATATTTAAGAATGACAATCAAGATTATTAATTTTTTTTTATTCTCCTTTTGATCATTTCATCTTCAACTTTTAGATTGTCAAAAGTATCTCTCAAGTATTCTTGCTCGAATTCAATTTTGACAGTTCATAGCAATGTCATCGGATATAACAAAATCTTGTCTTACATCAATACTCCTCCTCAATTTGCTTCTTAATGAAGTTTCTAAATTTGCATATTTGAATTACAACAATCTCATTCATAAACATTGACTCCCCTTGAAATTAAATTTTCTCTCTTTTCTTATATTGCCAATTTTGTTGTCATTATTCCATAATATTGATTTTTGAAAATCATTATTTTTTCATCGTATTGATAAAAATTATTTATGTGTTATATACTAGCAATAATGTTGTTTAAACTTTTGAAATTTTCATGAATAACTTTTAAACGAACTCTTTTTTTCAACCCATATTTGACAAGTTAAGTACTCCGACTCCATTCGTATCTTAGATTAGAATTATAAAGTCTTCAAACTCCTCAATGTAATTTTTCACATTTCTTTTTTTCCTAAATGTTCACACCTTCATTATTGCAATGAGTATTCCTTATTGAAAATTTTATATAATATTTCGTTTCAATCCATTTCATGTTATTTAGTTGTTCAACTTCTTTAGCTTCATCATTCATACATGAAACCATATAGAAATTTTCTTCAACATCAAATCATAAACAAAAAAAGTAACAATATTGATCATTGATATTGAACAAGTCAAGATAATACTTCATTCTTGTAATCTAACCTTATACAAATAGCATTGTCATACTTTCTCAATAAGGTTCTATCTTACAAGCTTTTATCATCTTCAGGATCATGAATGCTTGGAATTCTAATTCTCTTACCATTTTGACTTCAAGAGCTTAACCTCTCAGGATTCCTCACTCTATCATTGACAATGATATATGTACTTCCATTTATATTCTCTTGTTCATCATTGCTCTCACTTTGATTAATATTAAGTCTTAATCTAACTCTTGCACCTAAGTTTGTCTTTGTTCAAATGCAATTTTCAAATCCATCCATTCCTAAATCATGTCTCTCAAATTTTTTTATGATTTATCTTCTTCAAATTATCTCGATATAAGGTTAAAATTAATACTTTTGACTATTGGTAACACACAAATAACAAGGTGGTATTTTCAACTTTTATTTATACTTGTCGTGCACATACATATCGCATCATAATATACATCGCTATCACATCAAACATCATAACACATAGATCTTCATAAACCAACACAAGTGTACCACAATCGCCCCCTAATCTTTTCTACTCTCAAAACGTCCACAAGGACACTTTGCTCATAACCATAACATAAAAGAGAGATTACAGTCAAGCCAAATCCACTTTGTGCTTCAAAGACTTCAGGTTCCCGCACTAGCTACTATCCACCATGGTCACACTCTCAAAGGCTCAACCTCAAAAACTGGCCTCCAAGGAGCCCTAATTCGAACTCTATCCCTTAAGCCCTAGGACCCCTAATCTATTTGTCGGCCCTAACGGCAGTCCCAGTGCGAACGGCGCTAACTGCACAATCGGCTCTAACTACTGTATCTATTCCTGCATACATGCACCTACCTAACTAGAGATGCCACTACATAAGTCGTGACAGCTGTCGTGCACATACATATCACATCATAATATACATCGTTGTCACATCAAACATCACAACACATAGATCGTCATACACCAACACAAATGCACCACAATCGCCCCCCTAACTGCGGTTAGGTCCCTCTAACACCAGGTAGCCATCTAGTCCATAACATGATATGCCCTTCGTGGGGCTAAGATCAAGAGGCCGGGTGCTACAATGCCCCATCGTTAGTCGTCTATCTGCAATCCATATCATGTAACAATCAGACCTGCTTGCTTGCTAAACGCATCGAGGATATCTCCACCGCCCACTAGGCACCGCATTGAGAGGAAGTGTCAAACATGACATATGTCATCCTCTCGAACAAGAATCACAAATCAACATCTCGATTTGCTCCACCGGTGATCCACATAACATACATCAAGCCCGACGCATAACCGTCGGGCTTGGATTCATAGTACCATCAATGTTTGGAAGGTGACATGGTGCACAATTACACACATGATAATTCCAAATCACACCATCACGACCCTCCAATACCAAAACTCAAGTAGGTAAAACCTCACATATTCGTAGAATCGTGCGACCAGCCGTAACATCCAATGTGGTCGGTGCACTCTGCTGCAAGTAAACGTAATCACCAACATGAAATCTGCGAATTGAAGGTTGATATCCACCTCCTTGGATGGTAGCACAACGCAAAGTATCTCTATGCTGAGCAATAGTCAGGTTCTCAAATGCCATGGGCATGACTCTACGAAAGAGTTCTGCCCTTTGAGGACACACCTTAACCCAAACATCAGGGTTATCCAAGTCCAAGACTTCACCTGACTCTCGACGGATAGCTGCAGGTAAGTCTAGATCTCTACCATATAATAAAAAGTACGGTGAGAATGACGCTAGGGAGCTTGCCGGCTAAATCGATAACCCATGGCCAACCATGGTAGCTGGATGTCCCATTCTCCAAGATGACCTTTCTCCAAGCCAAACTTTCTTAGTCCTCTCTTCACCGTCTGAACAACTCTCTCTGCTAGGCCATCAGCCTCAGGATGATCTCTTGAGGTGGTACGATGATCGATCAACGCTCGATCACACAAAGCCTGAAACTTGCCTAAAAACTCAGTACCCTGATCAGTCAACACTTCATATGGTGCACCAAATCAGCTAAGCACTGCAGCTAAAAACGCATAAGTTGTTCCCTCACTTGACTTGTCGGGCAAGGCCACCAACTCAATCCACTTGGAAAAATGCTCCACCATGACCAACACATATCGATGATGTCGTATAGTCAATGGCAAAGGTCCTGCAAAATCCAAGCTCCAATGATAACCAAGTCCCATAATCGGTAGAGGATGTAGTTGTGGTGTAAGGGCATTGAATGATGCTCGAACACGATCACATACCATACATCTAGCCACAAACTATTGCACCTCAGTTTGCATACCTCTCCACCAATAGTGACTTTGAAGTAAACTATATGTCCGCTTTACTCCAAAATGACCTAACTCCTCATAAGCATGTCTGACCAACTGTGCTCTCTGAGATGGAAGTGGCACAACACGAATGTTGCCATCTCCCCATACTCAAAGAAGGTATCTACCTTCCCATCTGAACCATCGAACTCTCTGTAAAACTTGATCCCGCTCCTTTGCACTCAAGGTGCCCACCAAAGCACCTGTACGAAGATACTCCAACACCAGCATGTCATCATGTATGTCTCGGTTTTACCATCAAACCGTCCTCGGTCTCTCGGCGTCCAAGGCTAACATATCTGCTCTCTGACCCAAGAGAGATATCATATAGCTCTCAAGCGCCAACATACTCAAAAAGGCAGATGCATGTCAACCCGGCACCATCTCCTCATATGTATCACCATGCCATCGAGCCCCGGTTTCGTCAACTTGACTTGTACATGGGTTTCGACTTAACCCATCCGCATCACGGTTCACCACTCCAGGTCTATGAACAACCATGAAATCATACTCTTGTAGCATAAGAGCCCATCGTGCAAGCTTTCCTGTAAGCTTGTCTGATTCCATCAACCATTTCAATGGTTGATGATCAGTGATGAGAGTTTCCAAACAAATAACATCTGAAATGTGCCACAGCCCAAATAGCTGCCAAACATTCTCCTTCATAAGAACTATACTTCGACTCCGCTCCATTGTTGGAATGACTTGCATACGCCACTACAAACTCCTTCCCCTCATCATGTATGTACTTGAAACGGATGATCTCTCACATGTCTCCTCAAAATAGGGGCAGATGTCAACCTTCCCTTGAGATCAACAAAAGCTCTCTCCTGTTCATCTCCCCAACTCCACTCTTGATCTAGCTTTGTCAGCTTTGTCAAGGCTTTGGCAATAGTGCTAAATCCTCGCACATATCGACGATAGAAGTTTGCAAGTCCAAGGAAGGCTCGCACCCTACTCACATCTGAGGGTTGTGGAATACGCAAGATTGCCTCCACCTTGGTTTGCTGAACTCCCAATCCTCCTGGGTATATGGTATGATCCAAGTACTCTACCTGCTCCTGAAAGAACTTGCACTTTCCAGGATGCAACTTGAGGCCATGAGCAATTATCTGCTCAAATACCTCCTGCAAATGTATCTCATGCTCCCTCACTGTAGCACTATACACTAGAATATCATCGATGTAGGCTCAGGCATAATCAAGTCCGGCTAGGATCCTATCCATCACTCTTTGGAACTCAACAGGTGCATACTTCAACCCAAATGGTAAGAACTTTCACTAATACAACACATCCTTGCCATGCGAATCAATTGCCCAAAAGGATGTCTTGGCCTTATCCTCATCTCGAATCCGCAACTTATGATATCCTGCTGGTAAATCCAATGTATTGAAAACCTTTGCATGCCCAACTGCATCAAAGATCACCTCAGGTGTAGGCATAGCATATTGATCAGATTTTGTCTGTCGATTGATAGATCGGTAGTTACCACACATGCGTCTATCTGTATAATTGCCATGTATATCCTTCTTGACTGGCATCACCACAACAGAGTCATACTCTCCATATGATATCTCCACTAATCCAGCCTCAAGAAGATCTTGACACCTACTTTGGATCAGATCTCTCTCCATATCATTGTATTGATAAGGATGACGGAAGACTTATGCATTTGTTGTCAAGTCAATCCATATACCAGGTCCCTTCAAACAGCCTAAATCCTTCATACTGAAGGCAAAACAGTTTTTGGAACTCCTTAGAAACCTCCACACCTCACGTCTTTCTTCTCCTATAACTTTGGGACCAATCTCAATATCCCAAATCTCCTCTCCATCGACACTAGAGATAGAAGACATTGTATCTGGTTGCTAAATGACAACCTCTTGAGCAGAAAGCTTTTTCTGCTCTCTCATACCAGGCTCCACTATCTCAGTGTGAACAACTCATGCTGTTGTAGCTGTAACCTCTTGTGTTGTTTCACAAAGGTCTGAAGTGGTAACCACCGCTTGCTCCACACAAAAAACTCCAACGATACTCGAAGAAGACCCTATCTCTCCTTCTCTAACATCCCCATAAGACCAAGGATGAGATCTTGGGCACTTCTCGCCCCCAGCTTTTGCCTCCACCGTCTCGGTAGGCAAAGAGCTTATCAATGCTATTGCAGTCATACATGTGGATCGCATGCGTCTCTGCTCAGCCAATCCAAGGCTCACAATCCATGTCAAATAGTTCATGTCCATAGCCTGACCCAACACTTGACGTCATGATGCCTCTGACAATGTAGGTACTGATGTAGTACCAATACAAAATCCCATAGCTCGCTCTCTCTCTTCAGCGTTGGGTTCCACCAACCGCTGCAAGCGAGAATCCCATACAAGTCCACGTCCTCCCTCTCTGTAAGTATGGGAAGCTGGGTAACTCAACAACGTGGGTAATGCAGCTCTGGGACCTATGAGCATAGACCACTGCTTGGGAGTGTCTACCCACATCCAAAATACTCTCCACTGTAAGATGTGATGGCCTCTCCACTCCGTCATATGCTCGCAATAAAACCTCCCTTGGAAGAAGATTTGTCCACCATAGACGTGGACTGTGTGCACGAGATCCTACTCTCGCTGCATCCAACAATACCGCTGGTCCAATCCATGACCGCACGTGATGTGCACTCGTCATCACCCGTGCACGTGGATCATCCAACAAGGGAACATTCTCCAAAATGTATGCCGGAGAATAGGTTTGCTATGACTGGGGAGAACGTAACACACATTAAATCTCCCAAAACATGCGAGAACGTGAATCCTGTAACCCATGACCATTATTAGCACGTGTGTGTCCCTGACATGGCCATCCAGCAATAATCAAATGTATGGTGCCATGCTAAGCAAGGTCTTGCGCCCCCAACAATAAAATATCTGACGGCAAGGCCTACTGATATCCTTGAACTTCCAACACTGGTAGAAGATCTTGATATCTCCGCACCAACAGTGCCACATGGGGTAATGAGACGCGCCTTACAATCTCATCTCGCTCCACATACAAGTATCGATATACTCGTATGCCAGACTGCAAAACAACAGCCAAACCTGTGCTAATCCCTCCAAACAGATCCAGCACACAACAAATCCATATCAATCAATTCTTTAAAGACATCAAACATCATAATCTACTTCACCCATCCCTTTGCTCCACCTTTCACTTTGAAATTACTCTATCATTGCATAATAGTCACCTCATCTTGCATCCATGCATATAAAAACTACACTTCATTTGTTGGATCATGCGCAATACTATTTTCTCTTTAATAATTTAATGTGAAATCTAAGATTTGGCTAAATAAACTATGGTTAATCAAGATTGGTTACATTAAATATTAATCATCTGTCACCACCACTGTCGCATGGATATTTCTTCGCTTTGAGAACGTATGAGTGTCTGGCTGTAGAAGAATCCTCGTGAAGCTCTTATGAGTTGATAATCTTTTCTTTTTCCCCTCAGCACTCCACATTTGAGTTTATTACAATTGATAAAACTTTAGTGGAAGTAGATTATGATATCCAATGATTGGATCAATAACTCTCGTCTAAATTTGACAAAAAATTTTCCTACAACCTTTTGGTTCTCTCAGAAAAGTTTCATATATTTATCTCTTCTAGATTTCTCATAACAATTATCGAATTACACATTGTATCACAAGGCAATATGCAGATCCCTATGTACTAAAACCATCACACATCTCAATCCTTGACTCCAATTGCTCTCAAATTTCATGAGAAGGTAATTTATCATCAAAACTTCAACTCTAAAAAGTTTTATTGATGAAACTTTCTGATAGCAAAAGATATGATCGCTGTACTAACTTCGTGACAGTCAGTGCAATCTTGCAATCCTGACCTCTATACACAAACTTCAACCTATCACTCCGTACTCAAAACTCATCCAATTGAGTTGAAATTTCAATCCAATCACAAGCTTGAGTTGCAAACTATATTTCAATTGAATTAGATCTTTCAAAACCCTCATAGGATTCTCGGAAACACCCCAAATACACTCAAAGGTTTAAATTTCTCTCTCTATTTTTGAATCACCATATTAGAAGGACAAATCCTTCAAATGCATCCATTCTTGAGCCCACGTCGTAGCTCTTCTTGTCAACTCTCCAACCTTATCCTCAAATCTTTGAATGTCCCTTGGAAGGTCTCCAAAACTACTCAAAACCTCGAAGAAGTTATCGAAGTGCCCTCATTGGCCCAAACTCCAAGATCAATGAGAATGAAGAGTGTTATTTTGACCTCTAGTGTGGCCAAATTAGCTTCATATTAACTTAGGGTTTTACAACTATCCTAAACACATTACTTAGCCATCATATACACAATATGAGTTGCCATTAATAAAGAGTCAAAATGACAACTTGAAACCGGCTAAGTATGAACGGAACTACAAATGGAACCGGGGAGTTTATAACTTGAGAATAATACTCCTCGCCAAATTCCTAACAATCAACTCCATATGGCTTGTTTTCGGTAAACAATAGTGATGTATTGGAACCCACGTGTTTAGAGCCACCACTACTGGTAAGTTCAAATCCATAACGCCCAAACTAAATCTAAATGTATAATGTTAAGTCCCAAATCGCGCCGTAGGAAACAACTGGAAGAATAATCGGGTCTGGAGAGTTTATCACATGTTGCATAAAGTTATCTCCAAAGAGATATACTAACCATGCTCGAAAGTGATCACGATGAAGATACCGGATATTGATCACAAATGGATTGGACATCGGTATATCCGGAGAATCATGTTGTCCTCTATCCATGTCCTACGTCGGCTCCACTTCGATCAGATAAGCTTCTTAGTCATCAAAGTGATGTGTCTAGATCTCTCCCATACCCTTGCCACCCTGATCGCGGTTTATATCCTATAAGGTCCAAGATAATATCTCTTGGATCCTTTTCAACATCATGGCACTACAAAATCGATCCAACCGTGGGCTCCTAACAGCCTTACAATGCGCCCTCGGTTATCCTAACCTAAAGAATCGTTGTCATGACAACCGCTCTAAAGATGACACATGTCATCATTGTCACGACTTATGTAATGACATCTCTAGTTAGGTAGGTGCACGTATGCAGGAGCAGATGCAGTAGTTAGAGCCGGTTGTGCAATTAGCGCCGTTCGCACTGGGACTGCCGTTAGGGCCAACATCACCGTTAGGGGTCATAGGGCTCAAGGGGTAGAGTTCGAATTAGGGCACCTTGGAGGCCAGTTTTCGAAGTTGAGCCTTTGAGAGTGTGGCTATGGTGGATAGTAGCTAGTGGGGGAACCTGGAGTCTTTGAAGCACAAAGTGGGTTTGGCTTGACTGTAATCTCTCTTTTATGCTATGGTTATGAGCGGAGTGTCCTTGTGGACGTTTTGAGAGTAGAAAAGATTACTTCAAAAACTCTAATTGGATTCTGTGGTGAGAACTGGGAGTTCTTGGAGCGTTGAAAGTGTTTTGGCGAGTTTGGATCGATGGTAGCTTCGATCCGTTAGCTGTTGAGCATGCAAGGCATTACTAGAGTGCAGCCCATGGTGGTGATCTAGAAGTAGAGTCGATTTGAGGTGGATCTTATCGATTTCGAATGTCTGTATTTTCTGTTTTAGTGTAAATCCGAATCGAGAATTTTCGAGGGTGGAAGCGCTGCTGGAAATTGACGAAGTGGATCGATGCTTATAGTTGTCTTGGAGCACTAATTTGAGATTGGCCGAAAAATATTTCGAACGTAAGTGCTCGAAGTCCAAGATTTGGTGTTTCCAAGTTTTCGGGTCGAAAATAGGAGCAGCATGCTATCAAATTATCATACAGTGTCTGTTGAATCTGAAATTTGGTGGGGTGATAGAAGATGTAAAAATTGTCACGCTGGGGTTGAGATGTCAGGCCCAAGGCTGGCAGTGTCAGAATTGCGAAATTTGGATGTTTAGGGGTCTGAAATCCCTTAGAAGTTTCAAATGGTGTCTGTTTGCACAAAAAAATGCCTTAGGTAGCAAATTGATTTGCCTTAGGTAGCAAAAGGAAAAAGGCTAACTTTAGGCAACGCCTTATACAGCCGGATTACCAGTCTCAGTTTATCAATCTGGAGAGCAGACGGCCTTCAAAATCGAGTTTTTATGTTTTTAAATGCCCTTATGAGGCTATGTCAGTCCGGATTGGGTTGGTTTGACCCCTTTGATGAATTTTTTTGAGATGGAGTATTGTTATTTATGTTTCTTTTGATTAATATATCTCCATCTCTGCTTCCTGTTTGTGCACCAGATTTGTTTGTGTTGGTGCTTTGTTGTTTGGAGTGTTGGAGCTCCTGAGTGCTATCGATAGTGAGGTTGGATTTGCGGACCACTTAGACTATCCATGTTTCTCCCCAGTGAGACAGGACTTGCGGACCTATAGATTGGGTGAGTGCCTATGGTGATGGCAGGTTTCAGGTTGACCTTGTGTTAGCATCTTGTGGTGCCTCGGGTACCTTCTGTTGTGGTTTCTGGTTACAGTTGTTGTTTCTGGTTCCAGTTGGGGACCTATTTTTGTACGGTTGTGGAGGTGATACATTGGTGTCACAGTGGAGTTCTTTGGAGTATCTGGAGGAGAGACTGCTCGGGTTAGCATTGGGTGCACCCTTAGCGGAGTGCGGTACCAACCTTGGCCTTTGAGGTTCACACAAGACTCTAATTTGGTTTCAGAGAGTGACAGAGCGGAGCTTGGTGATATCTTGGATTATGTATCCACACCGTTGTTGTGGGACATGGACGATATCTATGGGGCCACCAAGGGTCCTAGACGATATTCGGGTACAGTTGGCACTATTGAGTTGGATGACTTCATCCATGAGTGTAGGGGCATGTTTAGAGATTTTTAGACTGTTTTTTTGTTTTTGGAATATAAATGAACGATATTCGGAGGAAGTATGTATCGCCAAATACGAATAGGAGAAATAAGCGCGAAGATGGCCAAGACGAATAAGTTGTTAAGGAGGTCTGAAGCGTCGAACGGATTAGGGCAGTTAGTAACAACATCGACGAGTGCAACGAGCCGCGGAGGAGCAAGAACGAGCTGTAGAGGGAAGTAGATGAAATGAAGAGGAAATTGGTCACTCGATTGGGGGCTCATGAGGCTATTCAATTTCCAATGAAGAAGATGCCGACATGAGTATATCGACCCTTGGTGCCGAAACCAGAATGATCGACCGAAGAATTAGCATGATTAAAGACCTTGGGAGGAGAGTTTCGGTGCATATTTGGGACTATGTGTGCCCAGAGTTGTGTGAAGAAGTTCGACCCAAGAAGACACCAAACCCGATAGGTTGGAGAGGACATCCAAACTCGTGGGATGCGTTGCTTTGGGCAGAAGCATTGGGAAGAGATTACTCGAAGGAGAAGGACGGAGTTATCATACTTCTTGCAAACTCTTAATATTTTCAATGTGTCTCATCATTAAATATGATACAATCACAAAAATATAAAATGTTTAATTATATTTTTCTAATGTTATCTTCAACCAATTGACTATTCTTATCTCTTGTTGATTTGATAAATAACTCTAGTTTAAAAACATCAAAATCGTTTGACTTTTATAAAAATCATTATGCAAAAACTTCATACTAGATGTTTATGTTAATCCATATAATTTTTCGTAATCAAATTTATTGAATTGAACATCGAATAATTTTACAAAGAATAATAGCTTTGGTTCATTGATCAATCTTTTGAATCGCATTATATCATGATTAATAAGTATCGAAGAACACATATTTTTAAAAAATGATGTGTCTACGTGGACGTTGCATGTTTCAATAATGAATATCCATGTGCAAGATTAAAATTATGAGACTTTGCTTAAAAAAATTGGGAAAAAATATGTGATCGAGTGTTGATCGATCATCGTACCATCTCAAGAGATCATCATGAGGTTGATGGTCTAGCACAAAGAGTTGTTCACACAGTGAAGAGAAAAATAAGAAAGTTTTACTTGGACAAAGCTCATTTGGGAGACTAGGACATCCTGCTACCATGGTTGACCATGGATTATCAATTTAGCCGGAAAGCATCTCTAGCGTCATTCTCACCGTACTTTTTATTATATGGTAGAGATCTAGACTTACTTGCAGCTATTCGTCGAGAGTTAGCTAAAGTTTTGGATTTCGATAGTCATGATGTTTGGGTTAGGATGTGTTCTCAAAGGGCATAACTCTTCCATAGAATAATGCCCATGGCATTTGAGAACTCGCTATTGCTCATCATAGAGATATTTTGCGTTATGCATTCATCAAGAACAGATCCTGTATAATAACAAAAGCGATTTTAAGACCCCATCAAAGCGTACAAGGAAGGAACCAAACCGATAACATGGGGCTAGGCCCCAATAGTATGCATTCATTCAGGAAAGTGGATATCAACCTTCAATTCACAGATTTCATGTTGATGATTACGTTCACTTGCCACAGAGTGCATCAATCACATTGGATGTTACAATTGGTCGCATGATTGTACAAATACGTGAGGTTTTACCTTTTGGAGTTTTGGTATTGGAGGGTCATGATGGTGTGATTTGGAAGGATCATGTGCGTAATTGTACGCCATATCTTTTTCCAAACATTGATGGTACTATGGATCCAAGCCTAACAGTTGTTCGAGCAGGCTTGAGATGTATGTTATGTGGATCAGCTATCTGCTCCAACTGCTGATCCACATAACATACATCTCAAGCCTGCTCGTACAGCTAGGAACGATTGTTGTACACTTGTGTTGATGTATGACAATCTATGTATTGTGATGTTTGATATGAAAGTGATGTATGTTGTGATGCGATATGTATGTGTACGACAATTGTCACGAGTTATATAGCGATATCTCTAGTTAGGTATGTGTGCGTATACATGAGCAGATACAACAATTAGAGCCGGTTGTGCAGTTAGCGTTGTTCGTACTTGAATTGTCGTTAGGATCAATATCGCCATTATGAGTCATAGGGCTCAAGGGGTAGAGTCTGAATTAGGGCTCCTCGGAGGGCAATTTTCAAAGTTGAGTCTTTGATAGTGTAGCTATGGTAGATAGTAGCTAGTGCGGGAACTTGGAGTCTTTGAAGCACAAAGTGGGTTTGAATTGAATGTAATCTCTCTTTTATGCTAAGGTTATGAGTAGAGTGTACTTGTGGACGTTTTGAAAGTAGAAAAGATTATTGTACACTTGTGTTGGTGTATGAAGATTTATATATTGTGATGTTTGATGTGATAGCGATGTATGTTGTGATGCGATATGTATGTACACAACAAAGTTCAATTAAAATTAAAATTAAAAATTGGAAAAATAATTTGTGGCATTAATAACACAATGATAGTTTTAAATTTTCACGAATCATGATGTTTGAACCAATGGTATAATTTTGAATTATTATTTTTTATATTTTATATTTTATAAGTTGTTATAGAAAATATTTGCAAATTAAATTGCATGTATATATTTTTGATTAAAAAAATAGAGATTTAAATTTAAATATGAAAATATTAATTTATTTAAAAATATTTTTTGATAATTTGAAGTGAAGATAATTGTATGTATAAGTTAAACTCTGTAATATTTGGAAATTAAAATTTTAAATCTGATTAATTAAATTAAATTTTTACATATCTCATGATGTTAGTTATTTTTATGATCAAATTTAATTAATTTTATACTATCTAATTTTTATATATCAGTTTCATTATCAAATCATAAAATTATATTCATTAAAACATAGTGATGAGTGTAGTTATTATTTATAAAAATAAATTTTAAATTTGTTTATAATTATAATTTGATTTATCATATTTTTGTGTAAAATTTAAATTCATATAATATTAAAAGATGAAAATTAATTTAACTTATTATCTCTATATTGTCTTGTATGATGATCATATTTTAAAATATTATTTTAAAAATTTTTGTGAATTTATATTTAAAAAATTATTGAGTTTTTTAATGTAAATTTATGAAATTATTTTTGAATTATCAAATATTTTTTCATATAAAAATAACGAAAAATATTTTTATAATATTTTTTACTTGTTTGAAATGGTGATCATTGAAGAATTAAATAATCAAATATAATATATAATTAATTATATTATTTGAATTAAATTAGGTGGTTTGGAGTTATGGAATTCCGTTCATATGGACTTCTCAAATATTGAATGTTCACCACGTCATGAGAATTATATTTAACTCTTATAATTATTATCTTCAACTCTTATGATGTTAATGCTTATTAATATGGAGACTTTATGCTTGGTCCTCTAGAAATTTTTCTACATTTAGGCATATCATTAGACAAGATTCTCATGAGTTTTGCATTGAGTTGGTATGATAAAGACATATATTAAATCAAACAAGGTTTAGACTATTGCAATTTTTGTTTGATTTGAAACTTATACTCTTTGAATACTAGATTATTGCAATTTGTGAATTCAATGAGTTAAAAAAAAAACAAATTGAAGCATTGACAAGAAGTGCAATTTGAAACTTGACACTCTATGATTACTAGATTATGAAATTTTTTTGACTGAATGAAGTAAACAATAGAAAAAGATAGAAGAATTGAGAAGACGTACAATTTGAAACTTGACATTATATGAATACTAAAGATATGAGATAAAAGAAAATAATAGATTGAAGCATTTATAGGACGTGTGACAAGAGAATTAGTTATTCCAAATAAGGAAAAGGTTGTGTTGCAAACCTTCTATAGATTTTCTAATGTTTACAAATGCGTGAACAAATAATACTTGAATGTAAAAATATAATCCAATTTGCATAAGTTGGACGTTAAGCAATATTTGACTCCAAAATTATGATGACGTTTAAGCACTAAAATGAACACATATACAACTTGGGGACTAGATTTTCCAACATGAGATGCCAATAAAGATTTGGTCCCACATATTAATAAGTAAACCATAACAAAGAGTGAGGTTTTGATGACAAACATTCAATATAGCATCTCATAGCAGAATTTTTTTAAGTTGTGGTTAAATGGATTCCTCATGTCACATTCACCTAACTCAATAAGTCTTAACAATGAGACTATCAAAATTTCATAGGAATTGATGATGAACACTAAATGGAGCACCTCATAGATGAATACTCTTTAGTTGTAGTTGATTAGATTCCTTATGTCACAATCACCCTAACTTTGAATTCTCCTTGACATCATTACTCATAGTTGTCATGTCCCTATATTCACTATACTTAAAGACCTAGCTTTATTGTGAAGTCTCCATGTTTTGTCTTCTTTTTATTTTTTGGACCTATTGGTTATATGAACTACAATGATTTTCCGAATGAGTATTTGTGATTTTGACAATGAATCCAATTTGAGATCTAGCTTGAATTTATGAGTGGTATTTATACAAAGATGCAACATTTTGGAATAAAAAATGCTCATGACATATAAGTTTAAAGATTTTTATCACTATTATTTCTTGCAAATATCAAGATCTCCCGAAACCTTTTAAATAAACTTAATTTTTTTTTGTAGAGTAATTTGTTCATGATAATCTTTCATTACTTTTTTCTTCAAAAAATACACAATTCTGATTGTAGGTATATATGGGAGATTTTTAAACAATTATTCACAAAAAACAGTCTCTCTAGAGAATATCAATCTAGGTTACTACTCTAGCTCTAGAGTGGATCCGATTATCAAATTGATGAATATATAATCTAAACAGTTTTAACAACAAGGAAGAAGATTTGCATATATGATTATTTTGGACAAAATAAGTTTGAGAACTAGATGATAACACAATTTGGAAATCATTGTTTTGAATCACTCCATCCGCCAAGTAATGTCATTAAAGTCTCCTTGCGAGGAAACTCTTAGATGAATACAATGAACATGTAGTAATGTCCACATTATTGATAGAAGACACAGGAGACTTCGCAGTTCTCAAGTCTAATATACTCTGTTTTAAACTCTTTGTAGTTCTCAATATTCAAATGAGCTGAAAAATGTAATTTGATGTAACCACAATGATAGCTAAAGAGGATCTTTCAATAACGGGACTTGCAGCTGTCATCCGAAAATGAAATATTGATCCTGAGCCTACTGTAGGCTAAGGTTCACTAAAATGCCATTGTAGTCGGAAATGGAGGATTCAGTTGGATCTGGATGTACCACGTTGCAGGTCCTTCTCTGGCTTGTGCCTTTTTATCATGGGACCCAGAAACGTATGACGTCGGGGTTAGAAATAGGTCAAAGAGGTCCTTTCTCCCTCCTGGAAGCGACGGACTTTCCTAGGGAACGTAACCTATTCATTCTGCCTGCCCTGAAATCGAGGACTTCGTGGAGGAGTCCTGTCTGCAATCGCCGAGCATAAAATCGGTATAGTGTATGCCCGTAAAGGCCGGGAAGATCAACAATGACGTGATAGTTCTTGAATTCTGGACATGTTATGTCTATAATATGAAGTCGTGAACAGAAATGAGACTGCCACTCCTTCATTCTTGGTACTCATGAACTATAGAAAGAGAAAGTCACCGCAACGTTGCTTACACAGTCCGGTCATTATCTTACCCAGACCAATATCTGTCTTGACCCACTCCAGGTTATCAAAGTATCCGGAGAAGCAAGTCTACCGGTGCTATTACGCGTACTGTGGCCGTGATCACCGGCCTCAGTCAACAAGGGAAAACTGGTCGACCTTGCGATTGATTCTGTATCGAAGTGATGATTGAGGAGACGATGAGTTCTTTGCCAGAAAAATAGGAAGGTAACTGGAGGGAGCGAGGGGAAAATAAGAGAGGAGCGAGTCAGAATTGAGCGAGTAAGAATTAAGAATAAGAGAAGAGCTAGGGGGAAATTGTTAAGATCTGTGGAAGAATAGAGCATTGAGTGAAAAATTAAGCCTTTGTAGATTCTTCTCTATGCAGATTGACCTTTAATTAGGAAAGGATCCACATTTCCTTCTGTGAGAGTCACGTTTGGCTTATCGGGAGGCAGCCTGTCCACGTACTTTACTTTCCTTCGGTCTTCCCCGAAGATCTCCATCAATGCTTTATCTAAATTTAGGGTAATCTCTATCAGGCGTCAGTCCTTATTTAACCCGACAAATCAACCCTAGTTACCTACACGATGGTCCTGTCCTAGAATCTAACCAGCCAAGTTTAGAGAACGTCTCCATCATCGTCCGGCGAGATTCCGTTCGAGGCTTGGCTGCAACTAGGAAGGGAAACGAAGGCATGCATAGATCTCTCGCTACCGCTAAACGACTTCAAGTGGTTCTAACCATCTCAGCTTTTTCGTATCCGGGTCGACAGCTTTATTATCGCGTTGATTGCATCAAACGTGGTGGGCTGATAAATTACCACGTTCTAAATGCACAGAGTTTGGACCAAATCAGCCCCCAGAAAAAACTGCGAAGAGTAGGGCCGTTTGGAAAGATTGAACAAAACAAGGTCCCTGGTTTGAGCCATCCAGTTGCCGGTCGGTGGCCTTAGGTGACTCCGGTTCCCGAGAAGAAGTCTCGCTCCGCGGATTTTATACATGCATAATGTCACTGAAGACAAACCCCCGCAGCCCGGGACTACCGAATAACCTTTTCCACCGGTACTCCCAACACGAAACAACGACCTGCAGCTGACCACTAACTTTACCGCAGCGTCCTGAACGTAACCAGGGTCAAGTCTTGGGATTGTATCATAGGCCCCTTTGTTTATAGGAATTTCTCGTTTATCAGTTCCAATGTGGTAGTAACTTGAAGATCATGTACTTGAGTCGTCAAACATGTCTGTATGTCGGTGGGGGCTGCGCTTTGGGGTAGTTGCATCTTTGGAATGATTGCTAGATTGTCATGGGAAATCACGACTGGTCATGACTGCCTTACCGCGGTATTGTAAGCATTCTTCAAGGATGAGCATGCAGTTCTTTACCCCTGCAGTCTAGACAAACAATGGACATAATGGACGCGTTGTACAGGGATGTCTTCATTGTCGGCCTGGAGTGTTTCTGAATATCTCAAAGCAATCATTCGAGGAAAAGTGTAGATTGTGTGAAGAATTGGAACTTGTGAGACTTGATCGAGCAGTGACACATAGAGGACTTCAACCGGTCCGCTGGACTGGAATGGCGGTAACAAAGATAAGAAGGATAGTGTGATCTACACATCCATACATAAAGTGGAATGGGAGCCACTGGGAGGAGAGTTGTTCAACTCATGGCAACCAAACATCATGGACATCCAGCAGAGAAGTTTACGTAGTTTTCACCAATCACAGGAGTTCATGAAAAGGTATTCGAGCTTCGTAATCTGTATCCATTCCAACACTGAGAAGTAAGTACCATGGAATATGGAAGCCATGCCTACAATTATTCATGAATATGAAAATTCAGTTACGTTTTATTTATGAAAATCAGTTACAAGAAGAGACGAAAAGCCATGATACGAACTTTGATGCTGCAGTTGAACAGTGAGTGAGGAAAATCTTTGCATGGGATTTACAGCATGTTTCAGAACAGGGCAACCAAACAACAGAATTCGTAACGCAGAGCCTTAACGAGGTAGAGGCCTTTTAGCACACGAGTATGACCAAAAGTACTTTGGTAGCTCAGTCAGCTGTTCCTCGAACTTTGTAAAGCTGTTCTGCATTTGTCCCAGACTGTATCGCGAGAAAAATATACTTCATCTAGTTTAAAATCAAATATATAAAACAGTTCATTTCTTCCTCATGACGATTCATTGAATATTTTGACTATGACAAGTTCTCAGCAACCTCCGACATGCGATGCCTCGTTAGAATTTCGGTGTCTTAAGTATAATTATTTGTGCTGCATTGGGACATCCTTTCAATTATACGAGTTGATATCTACTTAGATCTACGGATCTTTTTTTAGAAAATGTAGAACTTGCAACTTCGTGACTTGAACCTTGAACTGAGATGTAAAATGCTAGTTGCGAACTTGCGATGCACAATTAACTAAAATGTAAATGGGACAAATGATCTCACGATCACCGATCTGTGTGACCTCCGTCTCTTTTCAACTCTATGCAGTAACTCCAGTCGCATTCAAGTAGTTCAGTTACACTATAAATGTCTCATAGGATGTCCAACAACTGGAGTATGATTGTTGATCAAAGTGCGAAGTTTACATGAGACTCTTTTGGTTCCTTTCATTATTGATACTATTATCACGGTTTGTTACAGCGTCTTTTGATATGCGAGAATATCTATTACATGCAGCTCCACACTTATTCCCCACATGCCCATTGGGCTTCATGACTCTGATCATGCCCAAAAGCATAGTTGCACTTGCGTAAGATCCACACGGACTTGTTATGACAAGTCATGTAATCCATACATGTACTGTATTCGAAGAACTTATACTTAATTAAGCCCTAAGTTTATGTACACGTCCTGTAGTAATTTCAGTGCATGTAAATTTGATGATGAAAACGAGTAACATAATCGCCATTGTAGATTTGTCCTCGTCCGGGCAATTTAAAAGCTTCTGGGAAAACGAATTTGTGGTGTAGAAGGACTTGAAGGGAAAAGGAAGGGATGCATGGAAGGAAACGCAAGCAGCACCCTATCACTACTGTACGTCTAGCGAGGTTACCGTTTATTTCTTGTACATCTTACAGATACTGTAGTCCTTGAATCTCCCAGGTACAGTATCAGCCCACCTGGGAACAAACGGCAACAACTCGTCGCCGATGCCCGGACCTCTAAAAGTTCTACAATCTTGTCATTCTCAGGCCAAGAGATTCACATTCTTGGACGTCAGAGGCCGCGGTGAAAAGAAAACGTCAAAACAGTCAAAGGAATACTCTTACCAGGGAACATTGCTAGATGAGGAGCGGATTCAGCGGAAGGAGACGCTCGGAGTCTTCAGACTTAACCCCGTCGTTCCTCGTTAATCTTCTACGGAGGTGGACAAAATGACTTCAACGGCAGTAACTTTTCGACCAAGTTAGCTTTAGAAGATGTTGGAACTTAGAATAAAGATAAGGCTGAATGTCTTGACTCAAACCCGGGTCTCCTGCGAGACAGGTCCACTTGGACATGGCCACTGTAGGACTCGCTGCGATTCAGGACAACCCGGACCGACTGAGGGAACCACAAATCGGGTCTGCACTCTGCATGTGCCTAAATTTATCACGACCGGGTAGATCGCACTCCGCATTTACTTTCACCAGCAACTACGGTCATCAATGCAAGTCGTAAACGACAGGGACCACAAAGCGGGCTGGGTTGGGGGGTGTGGGGGGCATTGTCTCTCGACGTTAAGTTCAGTCAGTCGACCGGACGACAAGGCTGTAGCCCTGTAGAAGTTCAAAGAACAGAGGTGATAGAACCAGAACTTGTACCGTGAGTATTCTCATCCCGCCAGGCTCGCAACGTGATGGGAGGAGACAGTGTACCTGCCTGCCGGAATATGACGGCGAAGTGACGGCCAAGGGGAGCGTGGGTACGGATAGGGAAGGACCGGTTCGGGCTGTCCGGTGGCGGGCGGGCGGGCGGGCTCGTTCGTTGGCTGCCTGGAAAGGCTACCGGTAGCGCCGTGCTGCAGCAGGAGGAGGAGGAGGAGAGGGGAGGTCAGCCGGGGCAAGCGAGGGCAAGGCTAGCAGAGCAGAACAGCGTAGGCAGTGGAATGCGGAAGGCATGGTTGGTTGGCTGGCTGGCT
Source organism: Marchantia paleacea (assembly GCA_014180765.2). Classification (NCBI taxonomy): domain Eukaryota; kingdom Viridiplantae; phylum Streptophyta; class Marchantiopsida; order Marchantiales; family Marchantiaceae; genus Marchantia; species Marchantia paleacea. The sequence goes on from MUAA02000065.1 coordinate 52,396, forward strand.
GGCTGGCTGGCTTCGAGGGCTGACTGGCTGGCTGGCTGGCGATGGTGGAGAGGCTGTGTGGGCTCAGGGCTGTGAGCTTTGCTTTGACTCAGACTCCCGTTTCTTTCGCCTGTGCTTACCTGCCTGCCTTTCTATCTGCCATGTCCACAATGGTCTGATCTCGTGGACGCAACGACGATATCGACTGGTTCGCCCGACGAGCGCCCCAAGTACAAGGGGAACGGATCGAGGCCTGTTGTGTGGGAGCAGGGAAGAGCAGAGTAGCGAAGAGAAGCCGAGACGAGGGAGGGAGAGGTGGAGTGCAGTGGAGGGGAGGGGAGAACGAAGGACAGCAGTCAGAGCAGCTCAGGGGAGGAGGAGTGGGGACGGAGTTGGTGTATGACTGTCGTTCTTGGTGGAGGACGAGAAGGATTGTGTGAGGGGAGCTCGGAAACGGGGAATTGCTGAGGTTGAAGAGCTTGGGGCAGAATTCGAAGGAATTCGTGTGATCGACCCGATTCGGTGCTGATTTGGATTGGTGGAGAAGGAGGGGGTGATGAGCGGGAGGTCGAACAGGGATGGCAATCTGAGCAGAGGTTGCGCATGGTACGAACTTCGCGAGGGTAGGAGGAAGTGGTGCATGCGTTTGGAGCTTTGTGGGGTGGAATCCTTGTGGGCGTGACGTAGGGCGCTCCGGAGAGGAGGTGGTGGTAAGGATTGGGGGATATGCTTTTGTAGATAGGAGGTTAGTCGACGGGAGAAATGAAGATTACTTCGAAATCTCGGGACGCCGATGCGCACCTAGGGTCCATGGAGATCGGCACCCCGTTGCATTCGAGAATCAAGACCTTCCCCTCCACGAGAAAGCGTTTGAATGGTACATGCTCCCAATTGACTCAACCGATCATTCTGTGAGAGTCTGAGTCTTGTGTACTTGTCTGAGACGTCTTCTGAGTCCTCTTTGGTGGCGATGAAACCGATGGCTTTCGTTCCATCTGCTGCTAGAAGTGCTCCTTGCAGAAACAGCCTGAGAACGAACAAGAACGTGTAGTCACTTTACAGTCCCTGGTCGTTTATTTTGTCGGTCTATTTACTGTCCTTAGTGTTGCTTTCTTGTTGATTGCCGGGAGCAGTCGAAATGGAAGAGAACTACAGACAAGACGAGTCGATGGTGGTCACGCCTCCAAATGGAACCAGGACACCAGCCCGTTTGCGTCTATCGGTGAGCAGGAAGTCTCGAGAGTCGAGGACTTACCCAGAATACGAGGATGGTCACGATGGCTACGACGCTCCGTATGTTCACGATGCTCACGATAGTGACGGTAGCCTAAGAGAAGAGTATCCTATGACGGATCGCAGGCGAGCATTGTTTGAGCCTCTGGGACCTGCAATGAGGGGTCCTCGAGATGGCTCGCCAGATAGTTTACTTCCTCCCCCCGACTTCGAGACCGCTTCTTATCCTCGAGGCTGGGTGGTGGGAAAGAAACGGAAGCTCGTCAATGTGGATGTCGTGGAGAGCATGCGCCGGATTGCAGTACATGAGATGAACCGGAAGGTTTGTCTCCTTTGCTTTGGTTTCAAGTAGTTTTGCTTTTTCATATATGCTTATCCGAGCAATGGTGTTGTGCATATTCACCATATTACCTCCTCTATCTCATCGATGAGTACGATCCGCTAGCTTGTTCTCACAACATGCCCTGCGGGACGATTCTTGGCTGACTTTGTGAAGTCCTGTCACCACCACATTCATTCTTCGGTCTCAGCTTGGGAATGCCAGAGGACATCGGACGTAAGTGGTCCGAGCCTTCGACTAACTTAATTCATTTACATAAACGTGGATTGCGCACAATCACGTCGTCAGTAAATATCAGCCTCATGAGCTGATGTTCGTGGGCAATGTGTGCGGGCCAAACCTGGAGCTTCTGAATTGCTCCTTCATGCGAAATGGTTGGGCAACTTCGTGAAAGCCTGTCAAGGTTGCGTAGTTTACCATGTGCAGGAAGCTTTCAAATTCAGCACAGTAAGTTGATGGTGCTTTAGGATTTGAGTACAATTGAATCTGAGCTTCGTGAGAGAACAAGAGTTCTCGTGCAGAAAGAACATTGGGTTAAACTAAGAGAGCAGTGGAAGTATTAAGTGAAAAACGAGAGGAGAAAGGCGTATGGTTCACGAATACTCGAAAAGTCTGCGCAAGAGACGGGGAGCCGTGAACATTTCCCCTATTATGTAAAAATTTAAAGATGATGTAAACAAGATCAATCTGGTTTGCCCTTTGAACGTAGCGAAGATTGCAAAAAGCCAAGAGCTTTGCCTGGAACTCCTGAAGTCCACTTTTAGTAGTGTAGTTCGTGCTGTAACTACCTAGTACCCACAGTGTAGGGAGGTTTAGGACGTGTATCGGTCGGTCCTGCCTTTGGAAACTGAATTGTAATGGCTGAATTCAGTATTCAGCTGAAATTCAGAGAGTATTGGAGACGATTAATATTGGTTAATATTTGAACGCGTAATCTAGTTAAGACCTCAGATATACCAAGAAGAGGTTGAGTATGTAATTAGCGAGAGCTCCTTGTACAGAAGTCAGTATGCAGAGTGGAACAAGCGATTATGTGTCGGTTGGATTCTTTCTTAATCCTTTGAGTTAATACTAGAATCTCCAGGTTACCAATATTAACCTTGAGATTAGGTTTAGCAAGGATGAATCTTCATAGTCAGTTGCGTCTAATGTAACTGACTGCAGCTCGGATGGCGTGGGTATCAGTAGAGCAAACTTTTCCTCGGAACTCAAAGTCATCAGCTGCAACTTTATTTCTGAATCGAGCCGTGAAATGTCGATCTTTGCAGGATCGTGAGATCAACGGGTTGAATGAACAACTGGAAGAGGATGCTCGTACCATGGAACATTTACAGTTGCAGCTTCAGTCGGAGCGCAACAAACGTGTCCAGACAGAGCGAGAAAACAACATGTTGCAAGGGCAAGTGAAGATGCTCATGAACATGCTAAATGAAGCTGAGGAAGGCGATGATATGCACGGGTAGTTTGTACATCGTGTGCTCAGGATTTGTCTCAAAGAGGTGGAGGTAGGGTGGGTTTTGTACACATACGTGACTTTTGAGAGAACGGACTTGCAGGTATATTCATTTAGTTGAGTTATTCGGGGGATGGTTGGGACTCAGTATATATGTAGCCAAACCTTGTTGGAAGTTTCTTGCCATCAGACTTACATTGGAGGGGTTTCTTGCCACCTCTCCAATGCCAGGGCACCTTTTGAAGACGTTCTCTCTAAGCGAAGGCCACACACAGAGAACGCATAGCGTGTTCCTGAGGTAGACTTGTGCACCACAGTCAATTGGGGTCGGGAGAATTACCCTCACTATATCTATTTACCACATCCAATTACCAGTTCCTATAACGTCGCCAGGCAGCTGCTGGAGTTGTGTATCTTGGACACAGCGTTGACCTGCAGCTGCCGACCACAGCTTTGTGATAAAATGAGGTACAGAAAACAAAAATTAAACCACCAGGTGCTTGGAGGCTGAAGAGGTAGTCAAGACTGAACTGTCCTATTTGTTTCCAGACCACAGTTCTTGTAATTTTTCAATAACTGCTATTTGAAGTCTGATGTAATTTTATACGACCCTTGGGCACTGAAATGACAATGCCGTCACATAAATTTAAGTTGTACATACCTACTGGGGAGTTCTGGGTGCATCTTGGAATCGATGCTTGTAATACCTGCTATCTGGCTTTCTGTTATCAGTTGTGACGAGGGTCAGTATCAAGGGCTTTTTGTTTTCCCACTTCCAGATTGTCTTCCCGACGAGAACGATGATTGTGGATATCTATGGGATGGAGTAACCTTTGGTATTAGCCTGTAGATTGTATGCACAGGCAGGCACTAAGACGCGGGCCACTAGTTGGTTCGCATGGTCGTCACCATCCCTCCGTGATGGACACACACAAGCGAGACTCTCCCAGTGTTCCCTACGGTTTGATCAGGAATGCCATGCGAACAGTCCCTCTGAAGTTCTGAGGTGCCTGGATCTGCTGAGCTGTGGATTATCATTCTGCGGGTACCAATCTAATTTGTTGTGAGAATGGGGACCATGCACTACTGCCGCACTATGCTTCCAAAGTGGAGGCAGATTGGGATCAGTCAGGGTAATCAGTGGTTCGAAGCGCGGGATGGGGCTCAAGTTAGTTACTTGTGTGGAAAGTGCTGAGACTTACGTGCACATAAGGAGGTTCACGAATGTATTTTCTGAGCACATCAGTACAATAGCATACACAAGGTTACTCTCCTAGTCTTCCAGATTACCTCCCCTAGGCTACGTGTGTACAGCTCACATGATTTATCGTTTCATGATTTATCGTGTCGGTGCCTTTTTCGTGGTTATATATACCGCGTTGAGAATTTTGTGCACCTTCTTTGAATTATAGTCCATTATTGAGCAGCTTAAAATACAATTCTACACTCGGAATGCTTGCAGGATACAAGAGAGAAGAGAGGGAAATTGTGCAATTTTATATAATTTGAAGTTCATAGGTTAGTAGGTTTACAGCTGTCCACAACCTCAGACACGGAAAAGTCGGTGTCCTTTATTCGCTTTAGCCCATTACTGAGAAATAGAGTCTTGTTTATGGAGTGGAAATTTTTTCATGCTTTCACCCATGGAAAATACTTCCAGTTTTTCCGGATGAAAGTCTCTAAGCATGACGTGGTGGGAACGTTGTTTAGGACTAGTATGGCCGGACTACTTCTACCACGTCTGCAGCTGGCGCCACGGCACACAGGGTGCCGTGCAATCTTAACTATCCCCGAGTTCAGACCAAAATTTGCCCTGACCTGTCTCCTCGCAATCTTTCCAAAAATACCAAAGCCGCTTAAGGCGAATCCTGCATGTGTCTGCAGCTTGTGCTCAGCTCGTGTAAGAATTTCTCGGCGGAATGTCAAATCAAGTGGCAAGGTACAAAACTGGAGTTTAAAGTGTATAGAGTCAAGAACACAGTATTCATTGACAACACTTACGTCCAGACAACAACATTTGTTAATCAATTCTTTAGGTTTTAAGCCAGTCGAGAGAGACATACGGTCACATCTCCTGACAGATGTTCTCCAACTCGAAGATGGTTGTTGTGGGCATAGCTACTACAGTCAAACCAGGGTTTACAACAGAACTCAGCTATGCAATTGCACAGCTTGTATGGGCCAAATCATAGCAAGGGTATGGATCCTGTCGGGTTGCAAGGTTTTAATTTTGCTTTCGTGCCATCAACTCGTCAAGGGCTCTGTACCTTTCTTATTTCAACTGTACTCCCGGTAGAGTTCCACTTCTAGAATGAATCGAATCTGTCTCAAGTCGATTGCTTCAACACTTCCTCCCGCATCAGCTGGTACAAGGCTGCTCCTCCTTGATGGCAGCCTGGCATCCTCTTTGCAGCCTCGATCAACGCATCCTACAGAACATCGGATTGGCAATCCATGGACGGATCAAACAACAGAATATACAACAGAAGAAAACCTTGGACTATCACGGTTGGGATAGAAGAAGATTCCGTAAAGTTTTTCCACGTACCGGAGTGACGGTGTACAGAGCTGTCGACTCATAAAAGTGCTCGGCATGTTGATAACTGTGGAGCACCTGATCTGATGTGAGTGAGCTTTTCACGTAAAAGAAAGCAGCTGGTCGGACATTCTGCTTGCGGCGCGCGCACCCGATATAGACGGGATCACTCTAAGTCAAGAAACCACGAATTTTAGTTGAATGATTCAATCTCCAATAGCGTGAAGAAAATTGACAGGACTAATATACTGAAGTACAGGGTTATGGGTTCCCGATGTAGAAATCAGCAGTTGGAAAAGGAATGATGAAGGAGGAGTTTATGACGAAGAAAAGTTTGCTACTGACCAAAGCGGTAGATGGGATCCCTGTCTCTTCAACAACTTCCCGAGTTATGCCTTCGAACATTTCCTCCGCGATTCTCTTCTCCAGCTCTTCTTTCGTGGTTTTGTCACTCTCGCTGTGCGACAGGATACCCGCTTCCTCTGGCTGCCAAACCGAATGGAAACATGATCTTTGTTGGTCACCCATTTAGTCAGTGATGAACTTCCGTCAGATGTTGCAAGATGATATATCAGAAATATCCGAACATGACTAAACTGATCCCTCAGTAGAAAAAGTTGAATCAGTCTAGAATGGAATAGCCTAGTCAGCAGATGAATCTGCGGATGTGAATCAGGACACTGAGCCCGCTCACCTCAGGATGTCCACCAGGAAACACAAGAGTTCCGGGATATTCTCCTACATCAGCACTGCGCTGCAAGACAACAATCCGATGATCAGCAGTCTCCACAACGGCTGCGTTGCCCAGGGGGCTTGACGTGTGCTTGCATCTTTCCGCATCATCTGAAAACACAAGGAGCGAGTGTCACCGCCTTTGTTCACTCTTCTTCAAGTTCACGGAGATCAGCACGCAAGACCGCACAGCTGCTGCAAACCTAGAGAGTCAAGTTTATGTTCAGTAGGAGAACATAAATGGAATGTAAAAGAGAATTGTACCTTTCGTCGGGACTAAAAACTCTTGCCAATAATTGCTCAGGTTGCTGCCCACAAATGTCCTGCATCATTGGGACTCTTTATCTGTGTCAGTAACTGGTAGCAAATAGTGGAACAAGCAAAACACTCACGCTTCTCACTCTTGATGTCCAAGATGACGAAGAAGAAGAGAAAACCAAATGCTTCACAGTCTTCTACTTCATATATTCACCTCACCTCGTTACCACCATATTACAATCTCACTGGCAAAGCAAAGTTTGTACGATGTAGCTTTACTCTACTTCAAAGAGAGCGAAGAACGAAACGACAGAAGAACACAGAGCTGTCTCTATGTTCTGAGTGCAGCTCAAACCTCAAGCCTGAAGTGTATGGTACAGGGAATCCTGAACTTGTTTCATCACCTGTAATCAGTAAGGCCGAGACAGAGGGACACTATCACAGGACCTTTTACATCGGCGTTTCTTATTTCTCGAAAACCCCCGTACTGCAACAAAATAGCGTCCAAACCTCAACTTTGTTCAACCCGGTTCAATCGAACGGAATCATGAGCATGAATCATTCCTACCTTTCAATTGAGCTTGCCATCAAGTCCACTTACTCTGAACTTCGTGCCATTGAAAAGTGACGGTTGAGCTGCAGCCCGCTGTTCCCAGATCTGCACGATCGACAGATTAAAACTTCGGTGCTTGATCTTGATTCACAATGTCATGAGCAGGAAACTGAGGGAACGAAAAAGTGGTCTATGCGCGGTGGGATGATTCACTTTCTCAATCGCTTGCTCCAGCTGAGGATCTGGATGGGGCTGCCGATCATATGCTGAACTGAAGTCCACCAAGAGCTGCAACCAGCCGGAATTCTTATGAGCCGAAAGAAAGATGGCGAATTTTGATCATTACTGCGAAATCTTTGTAAAACAAAAAAGTGCTTCGTTTCAATCTAGTGTAGCTGGCGTTCTCTGCTCTCTGCTTGAATTCTATCAAATCGAGCTGCATTGACTTGTTCATGCTGCTGGGTTCAAGAAGTATGCATGCATCATTCCAGGTTCAGACTGTGCAAGATGAATGCTCACCTGGTTGCGCGTCAGAGGGACCGGACAGAAAACCAACAAATCGAAGTCGGCTTCCATCAACTGAGACTTAGACGACGAGACGAACTTGTTGCCATTGGCTGGTGGAATCGCGTCGGCCGACTTATCAGGCGAGCTGCTCGTCATATTGGGCAAATGCAGATTGCAGATTGAATCGATCGGAACAAAATTTCCTGATCCCGATCTTCAGAGCAGCTGAGTGGGGATGAGAGTTTCTGAACTCATCTTCACCATCTTCTCATGCTCTCTGATTCCCCGTGGGGTTGAATTATTTCCCCGTAACCTAAACGGACGGAGCGAAAGATGGAGGAATATCCTTTTCGCGCAAACAAATGTAAAAGATTGCTTCTATGATCTATCCTTTGAAAGCCAGATTTCTACATGAGACTGGCGTCTCTGCCACTCCAATCTCACGCTTTGAATTACAAACTCAAAAAATGTCAGCAGACAACTGCTCCCGTGCGAGCATGTTTCCACCATTCAGATATTGTCTGCTTGTGATTTTGCAATGTGTTCACTGCCACTACCGCTACTGCTGTCGACCACAGAATACATAAACCATTAATTTTGCATCCCCAGGAACCACTGAGCAATGTTTTGGAGATTGCTGACACCGTCCATTCTCTGATAATGAGAAGGAACCTCAAGAAGTGTTTAGATTCCGACCACTAGCATCCAAACACGAGTCAGCTGAATTAGCCCTACTTTGGGGAACGGTTTAGGCAGTGCAAACTTTTAGCTGTGCTTTAGCACCTACACACATGCAATGATAACGACTCTGCCATGTACATTTTAGTCCTCCACGCTACGTACTTCTTTCCGGATTTCAGAGTAGAGGTGCATTCAGGACTTTAGAAAGGCGTTCTGTGTTTGTTTTGTGGCTCTCTGGTTTTTCTCCTCGCTTATAATATACTCCTTCCAAGAAAAAATGTGCCTTTGTATCGAACATAGTTCCTCAAGTAAAGCGCCCAACGAGAAACTCTCATCACTGAACTTGGCAGTGATAACTGGAATTGTCAATGATCGATGGTCGACGCCGTTGCCCACCTTGCTTCACTGTCAGAAGCGCTTGTTGTGGCAGGTTGTGAATTGTAAGTTCAAGAATGGCAACATATGCTGAAACAAGCGGTACTACCTCGAAGAATGTGGAGTCATGAGGTGAAGATTTCTCGGCAAGCTTAGGGCCAGAACAGCAGCAATCCGTGTGACTGCAAAAAATGTGCGCACCAAAAATGAAACAACGTGACTGCAATAAATCACTTAGACACTCTTGACTGCAAACATCAGAACTGTCCACAAATCGAGAGCGTTTCCACTCCAACACACAGCCTTCTTTGTTCAATCGGTATACATTAGTTCAGTATCCGCCTCGTTGACGTCCGACAGATAGCGAGGCCTGCGCAGTGCGTACTCCAAAAACTTCGAGGCGGAGAATTAAACTTTCGATGAAGCGTCAGGCACGATGCGAATACTTCCCAGGATGGCTACCGCCTGTAGCTCGTGTTACATGAGGACTCCTCGGCTTGTAAGTTCATGTTCAGTGACTTGTAGCAGGGGCTCAGCTCAGCAACATATTTTGTTCGAGGGCAGGTCATAATCCAAGTGTTCTTGCACTAGAAACACAGCAACAAGGCAGGGATTATAAAAGGCTCATTTTTGGAAAACTGATCAAGAGTGTATAAGACAAGTACACAAGAATGGTAACACATGAAAATGTGAAGTCAGCAGTGTGGGTAATCGATATTTCTTATCGAGGTCAAGTGGAGTCATCATGGAGTGCACAAGCGAGCCTATGAAATAATCATAAATATGGAAATTTAGTCTTGAAAGCCCCATGATAGAACCTCAATAGGATGATAACCACTCCCAATACCCTATGAAATAATCATAAATATGGAAATTTAGTCTTGAAAGCCCCATGATAGAACCTCAATAGGATGATAACCACTCCCAAGACCCGATTGATATATCCATAATGATCAACGAAGTGATCGACGTAGTATGTGTGATCCCCAAAGTGACAAATATCGATGTGCTCGATTGTCTCACGTGTGCATCCTAGTGATCCAATCATAATCTTTGTGCATCTTTCACACATGTGTCTTTACTCCTTGCGAGGTAAAAAGTCAATGACATACCACACATGGTGTATCACATGCTACTATAGACGTCCCCATGAGTGGAAATGAAACTATAGCTAGCACAAAGAGAACGATAAGTACACATTGTAATCTATTATGTATCTCCTCCCACTTGCATAACCACATGACACTCCACTTCACATGAGGAAATGCTAGCTATCAAAACCCTAAAATTTAAAAGCACTCATAACTTTCTTTTGCGATCTCTATAGTTTTCCAATTAGGTTGCAATAAAACCAATGCAGTAAAATGAAGAGATTAGAAAAAAAAAAACTTGACATATATATCTGATTTGAGAAAAATCACTATAAACTTTAAAAATAATAATATCATTAATATATGCATATACAATCCTTCATAGTGTTCAATTTAGATGCAATGGAAACCTAAATTCAAAAATGAAGAGAGTTATTTATTCACTCTCAACTTTCAGCAAAATATAACTCCACAATGTGTGAAAAACTAATGCTGGTTCCTAATCTATTCTCCACATCACTCCTGGACAACCTTTAGGGCAAAGGTATGTTTCTTAACTGTAAGAAAAATCAGTTGTTTCTTGATTGTAAGAAAATTTTATGTTTCCCGATATGGATGGACCCTAGCAGTCTAAACAGCCATACCGGAGCTGAAATGTGAAATGATGGCACTTTTCCATCAATAACCAGCAATCAAACTTAAGGACTTACGGAGAGGAAGACTCTGCATCAACGGCTTGAACTTCACCTTGCAGATGCCCAAATATAGGTGAGTATAGTAAGAGAACTTTCTTCCTGGGGAAAAAAGTTATTCTTGAATACTTTTAAAAAGAATTTCATGATCTTTTTGCGGAAAAAACTTTTTTAATTATCTGTATGCAGTTTTTTAAATAGTGTCAATTATTACAGTTTATTTCATAAGTTGTAATGGCAAACAGTAATCAATAATTGGAAAAATCATACTCTTTAACATTTTCCGCAAAAAGATTATAAAATTCTTAAAAAAAGTATTCAAGAATAACGCGAAGTGAGTGTTGTAATTTTAATCACAATTAAAGAAATCCGATATCTTATTACTTCAAAATGTCTATTTAACTTAGCTTGACGTTAAAATTTCTAAAATAATTTTTAATATAAAGAATTTTTTAAATATTTTTTTATAAACTACAGATGAATAGAATTAAATTAATTGAAAGTTTTGTTTACAAGATATTTATTCTTATGAGAAAAGTCATAATTTTGAAAAATATCATTTTTATTTCTTATTTTATTTATATTATTGAATGAATATATATGGAAAATTAATAAAATATTAATTAAATTGGTAGAATAAAACAAAAATTAAATTATAAATTTTAAAAAATACATGTCAAAGCATATCAAAATTAATATTAAAAATGCTCATGTAAAAGATTTGATGCAATATAATCTTTTACAATGATAATTAATTTACTTATTACTATAAATTTTTACTTACATAAAAAATTATAAATAAAAAATATTTAAATTGGTATGTTACAAAATAATAGCTTCATACTTCATTTTTGTAATTATTAAATTTTATTTCTTGAATATGATTTTTGTGTTTTTATATAATTTTTATGAAAATGGTTTAAAAATAATATTTTGATGACCATCGTTAAAATAAAACATTTATAAAGAATAAAAATATGTTTAAGTATTTTTATCTCTCAATTTTTTCTTTTAATGGTATAAATTTTTTATATGAATAAATATCAATCAAAATAACTCATATATATATAAATAATTTAAGCTGAAAAATTAAACTAAAAGATTGGAAATTTGAAATTATTATGATCAAATTATTATATTATATTATATTGTTTTATCTCTCAATTTGATAAATTTTTTTGCTTAAATTACATAATATCATTTTAAACATATGTTATCCATATCCTGGAATTTAAATTATTGTTATCATTATTTCTATTTATTTTTTCAAAATAAATTTTCTTCTACTTATTTTTTGAATTAGCACATCATTGAATTGATATTCTTGCAAAGTTTTAACATTGGATTCCCCGGACATTGTTCACAATGTTTTTTTTTTGGATAATTGATTCATTTTTGAAAGGTTATATATATAAAAATAAACATTTACAACGTAAAGATGTACTAAAAGTTAAAATGCACAAAAGTTGAAGTAGTTTGTGACCTGTCAAAAATAGCTAAATTAAATGAAAATTTAAAAAGCATATATATTTTTTATATATAAAACATTTTAATAGCAGTAATGATGGAATGATGAGTAAGAATGTACTCAAAACTTATTATATGAACTTAATTTCACCAAGATGTTTATATCAAATCAATACAATAAACGCATGCTCCATATAATTTTGTCTACTTTAAGTTAACTTCTGAATTACCTAGTGGACCATTAGTTAGAATATAATATGGTGTAAAGCTACTGGATAAAAGAAATATAATCTCATCTTCTTTGACTATATAAGATGATGATGCTAATATTTTAGTTCGTACTCTGTGGAATGATTAAATTAGTTATATTGTTATTTTTACCGGATATTTTGGAATTTGTCATTGTGTTCCTTTGTCTCCCAATACTTGATCAATTTGGCGTTACTGTGTTTCACCGAAACACAGGAAAGAAATCCTTGCAGGTGAAAACACAAAGGAAATCAGGATAGAAACATAATTTGGGAGTACATGAAAGCCATAATGATGGAGGTCTGAGAATAACGTAGAGCTACAGGCGAATGGAAGAAAATAAAGCTAATGAAACCTCGGATATCCAGATTTTGGATCCGAGCTTTTTTAATCAAATACAATAAAGACGAACCAACAACCTGTGAATCGAAGCACAAACAAGATTACTCTGTCCCCAGCGAAACGACAATAGACATACAAGAAAACTTTGTGGAAATCCAAAAGGACGGAAACAGTTTCATTCGGAAGATTAAACTTTTGGCATACAATAAAAACATAACATACACCTCGGAAAGAATCTATTAAAGGAGGAGGAAAAAGAAAAGAATGGAAAATGTCAGCCAATGAGAAAAAGGCCTTTCGTAGAAAGTGTTTCATCTTCTTCGCTATTATGGGGGAGAACTTACCATGGTCCACAATGCTGTTGAGGTATTCTGACACGATTTCTTCGATCTACATTATTTACACAGCCAATCAAAGTTGACCGTCTATTTTCAGGGACCCCCGTCGTCCAAAGACATCGGGCGGATATCATCACAGTACATTACAGCCTTCGGCATTAGACGACGTGCGTGTCGCCAACCATCCACAATGATAACTTCTTTCGACATCAGCTTTGCATGCAACGACAATGACAACAAAAATCTAGTCACCAACTTTGCAGGCAAGACATGTAAAAACGAATAGAGATAGGATTACTGCATTAGATTGACCAAAGTCACATAGGATTACTGCATAGAATATATATTACGGCATGTTAGTGACCGCATACATTCCATCATAAATGTATCATTTTTCACATGTTTCACGTTCCAATCTTCATTTTCTATTAGGGTCCTTGACGTTCTTTGCGTCCTCCGCCCACATGTACGTTTAGGTCTCAATTTTATACACTTATGGCTTCTTCTCCCTTCGAAATCGAGGAGAGATTAGGAATATGAAATGATTCAGAACGAAGGAATCAGAACTCTCTATGTACTGTTCTCTTCTAAGTTTCTGTCGCTATAAGTATACAGAACCGGTAAACTTTGTCTCAACAGGCCAGTAGATGCCCAATTCGGCAACTGTTACAGTAGAGGAAGGTCGGAGTTCTGCTTGAGACTCGATTGACTGCTCTGCGTAAAGTCTTGCAGGGGTCAAATGTCCACAACACCAGAAGTGAGTCCAACTTGAGGCAGACTCAAGTTTGATACTAGCCGTTTATGATAGCTGCCAAGTGGACGATGCAGTAATGTACGTAGCTGAGGTTTTTTTATAATAGAAATTTATACGTTTCTATTTAATGAAAATGAGAAAAAACTCTAGTAGCTTCTGACATTTCATTTCTTCTTTTTTACGGGTAGCAATTCCATTGTCCATGGCTGCATCAATTAATAACTAAGTTAAAAGCCATATAATATATTGGTTTTGTTTCGCAAAAGAAAATATAAAAGCATAGTAGAAACTGGGTTATATTATTTTAAATATGGCATTTAGTAATTCAGTGACAATAATTTATTATTTTTTATAATATATTGTTTGTAAGGCCCATGGATTCCACAAGAACCCTCCGATTTAGATACTTTGGACGTGACTTACGTGTTAAGGAAGTACTCCCATGTCTCACTCTAAGTGAGACAAGAAAATAAAACTTTAATGTGTCACCAGTAATGCGATACTCCACAACAAAACTTAAACTACATCCTAACCTTCTCAAAGCGCTTTCTGCTTCACTGGATTGGATTAGCTGATTGACTTTTTAAAAGATCTCCAAAAAGAGCAATACAACTTATATATTTTTAGATAAATTTGTATGGTCATATCGATTGACTGTATACTATAGCGTTTTGACTAAAATATAACTCTTGGTAGATTGGATTCTAATATTGTAATAGCAAATTGCATAACTGGCTACAGTGAACATTTTGATTCGGAGCAAACACGAAGCTACTAATAATCATAGAGTATCTCCCGGTTGGGCGTTTTGCGCTAAGCATTTGATCAGGTTATGAACAACTTTGAAAAATTCTCGAAGAAGAGGGAAAACCACTTTCATCTTTAGTGAAATTTGTAAGGCCATATAGATTGGTTTTGGGGAAACAAAATAGCGGGGTACCAAATAATATAGCAAAAAGGATGGAAGACCCAATCAAGTGTTACAGATGAAACCAAACGGGTCGGAAGAGGCTAGGCACAATAGCATCATAGGGGAAATATGCAATCCTGCACCTAAAATATCCTAACTATCTAAGTAATAAACAAAATTACACCCTTATAATTGACTCCGCATATTCACAGCCTGTTACAAGGAAGGTTATGATACAACAGTGGTATACACGGCGAAGCTACATAACCCATGACAAAGCAAACAAAGGGCCCTCGTTTTCTCCCTGCTGAGTAGTAAAAATTACTTACAGGTCAGATTTAATACCGGGAGCTTTATTGGCCAATTTCTTGGGTATAGAATCAATGAACAGCGAACGAAATCTATGCCATGCTTTAGAGCTATATTTATAACGTCGAGGATTGCAGAAGCATAACATGCCGACTACTTCGACATATCACCTCTCGGCTGGCTTTGACCTATGCTGCTAAGATGAGAAAAAATATAAATCAAATGCACTATAACACGTGTCAACGAAAGCTCAGGCCCTTACAAGCCGAGAAGTTTGAAAAGTTATATTTAGAGTGCTCATTAAAATAACAAAAATGATGGGAAGACCCCATCAAGTCCAACATGGGTGAAACCAAAAGGGTAAGATGGGGCTAGGCTGCAATAGCATCACAATGAGAAATCTGTAATATCGCATTGAAGATATCTGAATTATCTAGGTCAAAGAGTCTACAAACAACATAGTATCCGAAGAATCATCATCCAACATGATTGCTCTCATATGAATTGCACTAGCTAGTGTTCTTTGTAAAGCAATGGAAATATGTTGTCTAGAATAGACTTTATAATAAACTAAAAAGTTCACAAAAAAAAATGCATGTGGTATTATTGAATAAAACCCCATACCGCGTAGTATTATAGACTCTCGCATACTCTTTCATGAACAAGACTCTCGCATACTCTTTCATGAACATGTCGAAGTTGGTGTCCAGAGCTCCATATAACTCCAAAGTATGGATGATCACCCCTTCTGCAACTATGTCACGTGTAAGATCGGTAACCACGATGTCTGCCATAGTAACCTATTACTCCTAAACCAAGTATAGGTCTATCATAACCGTAGTTGATTGCAAAGCATACCAACACTCTCTCTATGTGAGGTATCCACACTCTCTAGCCATAGCAAACATCACATCCCTAATGACATCATGGGTAGCTATCCTCTACCCTCCGAATGACCAACAAATCATATGAACATATGTTGTGTCTAAAGTGATAGTACACTCACATGTGAGTAATGAAGATGTAGATGGATGGACAAGGCCAAGATGAAACCTCATCGATGTAGAGAAAGTAGCCAGTGCAAGTAAAAAAGCCCGGATGCATGGTCGAGCCAAGATCCACAAGCCTACACCCTTGCCGGAGCAAGCACGTAGACGAGCCCTCTTTGTATGAGGAATGGCTGGATCCACTAAGAGTGAATGTAAAACCTGTTGAAACTATCGGTCAATCAAGGTAGACTATAGACCTCTAGTCCAATCAATAGGCAAAGTGAAAAAAGACGGAAGCTCATTTCGTACCTCTAGGAATAAAACATCTCTTGTATGTCGTAATATTACATGTAAAGGAAATGATCTTGTATCCACGTCACTCTCATACATCTCAAGGATGGGCCTATATGCTATCACAAATTGAGAAAATAACAAAGGTGACGAGAGTGCCAAACTAGTAAAAAATGCTATAGTTGCAGTCTCATAAATAAATAATAAACCTATCCATCCACACAAAATCGACAAAAATATTTGTCTATATGACAAATCTCCTATTATATATTCAAAGTTCACTGGTTTGATATGTCACCAAAGATTTCCATTATACTCTAATCAAAAGAAAAGTATGTAGAACGTGATATGAATGTAAGTAAAAGAGGAATTGTACCAAGAGTTTAAATGGGTCCATGAGCAATAAAATATAAGAGGATACCAAGCTTTACTTGGGGATCCACTAGTTGAGTAAGTTCATTACATGCAAAACATTGTGGTCAAGTGCAGCGTCTAGTTAATGACAGTTTAAAAAAGTTATCAAGCAATAAAGATATTAGCATATATGCTTCAGAATGACTTGGAAGACTTGTAATGACTTCCTCACGATTGTGTCGTGACTTCCTCACGTCGCCTCTTGGATAGATCGCTATAAGATGGTGCGAGGGGTCGTACATAAGTATGTCAAATGCTCAGTACGGCTGATGGTTCTCATTCCAATTATACCATCTGTACGTTGTCCAGTACGAAGCCAATGCTGCAATAGCTTGCGATATTTGGTTCTCATACTGCTGGATTTGACGAAGTAGTCCACGAAGTTTGGTTTCTGTTTCTGTTGGATTTTTGCGTTTCATATTTATTTGTGTGGGCTCCGGGGAACATTGTAGAGCATAGTTCCAAAATGCAGCCGTTTTGGTGGAGAGGGATCCAATCTTTGTAGAGCGCTGGTAGGGAGGAAAGAAAAGAGGCCAGGATGTTGGGACTCCCCAGTATGGTGGTCTTGATGCTTCTGGCTACTCCGCTCTCAGGGATGGCTACCAACGTCGAATTCAGCTCAAAGGTACACGTGCATTCCTCGGATTTGAGGACATGCTGTCTCGTTCAGACTTCAGCTTACCATATCGAGTCCGGGTTCTGCATTTTTGGTCAAATTTCATCAGGAGATAAGATTGGAGGAGACATCTTGAGTAGTTTGATATCTTTCGATGTTTGAGAGCATATTTGGCTAGTTTGATATCTGCGTCGGAACATGAAAGTTCTCCCCCAGCATCGAGCCGATGACCAAATCTGTCGTAGGCTGTAGGGAGAGTCACATCCGTGACGTAAGAGTTATGGCTTCTAGTATTTTCAGATGAGGCTTGACTTCGTTTTATATTTTCATTTTACTTATAACTGCGTTTTGCACAGTGATACTTATGAAGCTCCATGAATCCATTCTTAGGCTTATAATTAACTCAGATCTCACGTGTACCTTAAAAACTATTGTCTGTCTAATGTCTCTGCGAGACTGCGGTCAACTGGATATATTACATACAGGCCCACATTTTAGATTGAAAGAATATTCGAAGGGATGTTTCGTTTGTAGCTGGTGTGTATAGAGATGTCGCTAGAGAGTTCAGTAGTATCTACGTATATATAATGTGTGAACGTGCGTGTACTTCTACTTCTGGATTGTTGAATCTGAATTGATGCTTAGAGTCGGACGTGCAGACATCAGAACAAAATTCCACTGCACACTTCGTGCTTATACACGGTGCCGGACATGGAGCATGGTGCTGGTACGAGGTGGTCACCATTCTGGAGAAAGCTGGTTACAAAGCCACTGCTTTAGACTGTTTGTCAGCCGGCATAGACAACACGAACCCTGACAATGTGACGAGCGCAGAGCAATATTCAAAGCCCCTCATAGATTTTCTGACCAATGTCACCGATAAGGTACTCGTTGAGCCCCTCCCTTCTAATCCCTGGTTATGATTCTTCCGGGCCAAGCGAATGCAGAATCAGTTACTACTGATTCTGCTACCTTACTGGCGAAGTATGTCAGCAATATATATGTGCAGTCGTTGCTTTCAGCACTACCGTAGGCCCATAATCTATAGAAAGGGAGAGCTTGTTCACTTCAGATGTCCTGACACGCTAACTGGGATGTAACACGAGCCAAGGTCAGGTAAATATATAGTCCTCTAAATTTTAGCTTTCGTCGATGTTGCTCGCCATGCATGAAGTGCCACTTTCAGGTGATATTAGATCAGTCTGTAGTTTTACTTATACTGTAAACAGCAGGAGTTATACATAAATTCACTGGTGACACACACACTCTTTAGTGCCACAAAATGGCATCGCAGAGGGAGCCAAATGCGAAAATATGTCAAACTGGGGCCAAAGTTTACAGTTTTGCAATATCCTTAGATTTGTTCGTTACTGAGAATAAACCAGTCGATTCTCGCCTCAAAAGTGTTGATAGGATGATACTGGATAATTCTGTTTTCTGAAACCTTTAACATAGCTTAAACATCGCGAGCCAGCAGTGCCAGCATTCAAGAAAAACTTAACACAACTGAAATGTGTGTGATAGGTTGTCAAGAAAGTGATGGGATCCCGTTCTTTTGGCAGGTAATTCTGGTGGGACACAGTTTAGGAGGCAATCCTATTTCATACGCTATGGAAGTCTACCCTGAGAAAGTGTCGAAATCAGTGTTCGTTTCAGCTCTCATGCAAGTCAATGGTTCCGACATCAGCGACCCCAATTCTACATTTAGCGTACACATCTGCACCCATTTGAGTCGTTACTTGCAATGACTTGATGTACATTCCTTTTCACATTTTATCATCTCAGCAGGGTCTTGTACTCGTGGGAACAGAAGAAACTTACCAAGCATTTGGAAATGTCCAGAAACTGAATGCCAGGAACTCCGAGCATAACAATTACTCCGTCATCTACGCGAATGGACTACAAGCTCAACCAACATCCTTTGTTGTAGACAAGTCATTGGTTTCGAACCTGTACTACAACGAGAGTCCACCATCGGTTAGTTTTCTTCTGATTTGATCACTCCAACTTTTAGCTTTAACCAGATGGGATGAAATGCAGCACTTGCATGTCAAATTCTTGTAGCATTGTATTAGGCTTTTGGAACTAAGTCTTGGTCCTGTTTCTGTTTTTTCATTCAAAGAAGGGTTTGCTGTTCTGGCAGGTCACCACACTCGCTAAAACATTGTTGAAGGCAACACCTTTTCAAGCAGCGTTCGACCCATTCAATCTCACTTCCAGCAGATTTGGATCCGTTCGTCGATTCTACATCAAAGCAGGCAAAGACAACTGTATTCCTGTGAGCCTTCAACAGGAATTTATCGATAGGAACCCAGTTGAAAAGGTTTTCACCATTGAAGAAAGCGACCATTCTCCTTTTTTTAGTCATCCCCGCCAACTCGTTCGTTACCTGGAGATCATTGCCAAGCTCTGATTCGTGCTAATCAGCGGATATCATTCCTCCAGCGATAGCGAGACGTTTTGCCTTACAAAAAAGATCTTTCATAGATGACGACGGACTTAGGAGGAAGCAATGACAATATCAGTGAAGGAAGATGATAATTGTGCTCCATACGACCGGCTAGCCTGACTGGTTATAATACTTTCTTTCCTGTGATCTGAAAGATATGTTCGGAATCCATGACTCACGTACTTCAGCCAATGGAAGGACAATTACAAATGTGTAGGGAGAATGGAAATTAGAGAAGTCAAGTCTGGCATTACTTGCTTTACATTACAGCAGTTACAAATTGGTACTTTTAAAATTGAAAGTTGGGCTTGTCCTTTATAGTACCTTGTACTGATATTTTTACACATTGAAAGAAAGGAAAAGTTATGGAACGTAACATACCTCGGACACCTCACAATACAACTGGTTGGCGAATTGTGATGTCATTCTCTGTCTTAAATTTTTAGCATTTTTTGCAACTATTGCATGCTATACTTGAAGTGCGGAGCAGGTTTAGACGGAAAATTTTTTTGGGTAATTATTTGTCAGTGGATAACCGTGGTAGAAAAGGAGACCAGTTGCAAAACTCAATGACAATAGGAAGCAACGCTCGACTTGGTTGGAGGTGAAGCCAAGCCGATTGGAAAGTTTATTGGATCTACAATCATGCCTTTACAGGTGACACTCAACGGACTGTAAGGATGAATTTTTTGCAGCTGATCATGACACCATCACATTCAAAGCTTCACAAGGAAATCCTTAGTTCGCAAAAATCGTCGAACTCCGCTCCATATGGCAACTCAGATTGTTAATACAGTAGGTTCCTCACTCACTCTTTACAGATGCTTTGACAACTACGTGGCCGAACACCACGAAGACAGGAGCAGTCTGATGGATAGGCTCCTGTCTTCGTGGTGTGCTGAGAGACAGATCCAGAAGATAGAGATCAGAGAAGGTCTAGCTAGATACAGATCATACACCAGAAGCGAGTTGAGAATCATGGAGGTGGTCAACAGTAATTTCATTTCCTACGGGCGAAATAATTACTGAATTTTACTTTGAATTTCGGGTCCATACGCCAGAACGTCTTGACACACTGGGGCAAGCTGTTTCTCAAAATCATGAAACTTTTCAGCTCTCAAGCAGTCTCGTTAGGCCAAAGCTTTTCCCCAGGACTTCACGTGGGCCGAAAGCAGACGTTTGTATACGCTGCTGTAGGAAGTGGCAGGACTCATCCGTTGACATCTGAAATTTGACACTGATACTTGTAAAATACCTTCAACTGAGCTATCACGCCGGTGGATATATTGTAATTCCAGATCGACAAGCTGACAGGTCTCTCAAATCCCAGTGGAGGTGACAAGAGTCCCTGACAGTATTCAAGGGAGGATTTCGCTTTCCAAAAGTCGCACCCAAAGAATACTGTGCTGTGGTTACAATTGCCTCCTCTCCGTTCCACGAAGGTGGACACCCGAATGTTTTTCTGAGTTCAGGTGCTCGACCCATCCACATCACGATGACAGAAGCCCAGCTTCCCTGCCCACTTTAATGCATGCAGAAGAGAGACAGTCACGTTTACCTATTACACTGAATGCAGTTGTGTGAGCTGCTCACAAAAGCTCCAAGATCTCAACAGGAGGAGGCAAAATGGAGTCTGGCGGTGGTTAACTTTTTGTTATAATTACAATGCCTTAATGCCCTGACTTGGATTTGTGAGAACTGTGTCTCTCTGATTTGTGAGAACTACTGTAATAACATGTACCGTAACCCATGACATGTGATTAGCTAAACCCCGAAAGGTCCCAACCATGCTTAACACTAATAAAAATCAACTTGGTCCTTGGTAAATTAATTACGTTATCGTCATCAAATTCAAGTTTTGTTGTTCCGTGGTTTGTTTTGTTCTTTAAAATGCATGCCAGAGACGGCAGATGAATATCTGGGGAAGAAGAGAAGGTATTGAAGCCAAACTGCAAGCTATTCTTGGAAAGACAAGAAGTAAGGGTGTTATACTGAACATCACAACACTGCATGTCACATCTAGGGCTTTTTTCAATGGAAAACTCCAGAGTTGTTACGAGTGAATTGGCTAGAGGCATATTACTTACAATTTGAATGGACTTGCCATGCGGGGACATGCATTCTAATTTCACTCTGAATGTATGGTCAATGGTGTGGGAATCTAAGTTTTGAAAGGATTGAAGTACTACTTTGTTTGGGATAGTGAATGAAAAAAAATAGGGGCAATAGGAATAGTAAGAAGGTTAAGAAATAACTCACTTGAGCTCTCCAAGTTTCAACATACTCTTGAAACCCACACTCACCAAATCTGATAGAGATTTGGTGAGTGTGGGTTTTTAATTTATTGAATTGGAGATGTATTGAAAAGTTATGTATGAAGAGTTATTCAAATTACAAATACAGGCTATGCTTATAGTGCATCATAATTTAATTTATTTGAATTTTATTTTTAAGCATTTAAGTGATTACTCTAATGAGACTGTAAACTTATACATATAAAATTACAAACTATATGTCATATTATCATTTACATATGAGAAATTTGAATGTTATTGGTTATGACAACATCTGACACATTTTCACACATGTAACACTAACTAACATGGATATACCAATATACATTGCACAAAATGTTGGTTCAACCAAGGTCATGAAAAGATGAATATATCTTTGATTTGAAAGAATTAATAAAGAAGATGATTCTTGGATTCGTTTTTCTCATCAACACATTTTCAATTTTCCAAGAACTAATTGTAACAAATTGATATTCAATTTGAAACTTGTCGTGCGAGAGGAAACATACACCATGGAAGTTTATCTAAAGTAAAAATGATGAATGTCAAAGTATCATTGGTGTAACATCAACCTCATGTTTACAATGATTGTTACTTCAAAACTTAAGTTATTTTCAAGGGAGGATGTCTTGTAATCTTCCAACATGAGATTTTGCAATAGTAATGAACTGGACCAGATGACATCTCATTCACACAACAAATCATTGGTCTTTTTAAAATGTTGATTAACTTTGACTTCAAATTATTTGGATCATCTAATGTTGTGATTGTTGGTTCTGGTTGGGGACTTGTTACATATACAATTATAGATGATAATACACAAGTGTCACATTAGAGTTCTATAGTAATTATGAAGGAGAAACTCCTAGAGTTAACAATGGGTGCAACAATGTATGTTACTAATCATGATATTTTATGAGATTCACATAAGATCATGATATGGTGAAAACATTGAGCTTGGTGATATTTTGGAGTGTATCCCCACATACAATTGTCGCGAAACTTTGACATTGTATATGGGGCCATGAAGGATCTTGGACAAATTTTGTGTATAATGGGTACCATTTGAACGACTTCATCTAGAAGTTTAATTTATGATGCAATTTGGAACGGATGCACAACTCTATTTTATTTACTTTGTTTATGGTATGGAACGAATCATTTCAATATTTGGAGAGTTTGTCAATGGAAACTTAACATAAGTTTTCACACTAACATCCAAAAGAGATTGACTTATGATAAATCACTCTGGGTCGATCGCCAGAATCTTTCTAGTAATAAACATTGCTCGTGACATTACGAAATCCTTGAAGTCTGCTGAGATCGGAAGGAACATTTCCCAAAAACTCGTTGTCAGAGATATCCAGGACTTTCAAGTTTGCGAGATTCCATAGCCATATGGGAGGTGATCCATCGAAAAGATTGGATCTTGATCTGAGGAAAATCAGATCTTGGAACTTGAGCTGAGGCAAAGGTCCAGAAAACTCGTTCTCACTCAGTTCTAGAGCCAACAACGAATTGTAGAGCTCCATTGAGCTTGGTTTAGAACCACGTAGCTGCTTATTTGCCACAATGAAGAACAGGAGCTGAGTCAGGTTTCCAATATGAATTGGCCTTTGAGGTGATTATCTCCAGCATATTAAACGCGAAGATATGAGAACATATTGTTCTGGGAAAGATCTCTCCTGTCAAAGATTTATCTGAAAATTCTAGCCGTTCCAAATCTTGAATTCGGCCCAACTCTTCGGGGATAACTCCGTGAATGACAGTTTGACAGAAATAAAGTCTTCAAGCGTGTCAAATTGCCCAAAGAAGGGCTGAAAGTCCTCCCAAACCTTCGGATGGAAACAGGTTGTGACCAAAAGAAGAAAACTTTAGCGACTCTACCACTTGCGGAGACTGGTTATTGCAGATGCTGAACTCCCATGAAGACATGGATGACAGCTGTATTTCTTCCGAGGTCCAGCACCATAGAAGCTCAGCAAGTTGAAAAACAGGATGTTTGTACGCTCTAATCAGACTGGATACAAGGATATTGTGAAACCAAATTATTGGAAACGATTTACAATTTTCATAAAAACACGAAGTTGTTTTAGAACTAATCACTCTTACAGTGACTGAAAAAATCCATAAAATTAAAGTATTTCCATCATGGAAAATAGTGAAATTATGTATGCTCACTCATCAGTAATGAAACACGGTTTTTATCCTTGGACAGACGGGGTCCTTATCTTAATTGATCATCGAGTCTGGCTGTCAACATTGACTTTTGGTGATCTAACGAAACTGCATGACACAGTTGAGTGCACGAAGAAAGGACTGGAATCTGAAGTGAACTGCTCCGCCTAGAAGATCTCTAAATTCCCTCCATAGATCTTACCCAGAAAAATATTTAATCTTATGCTAACAAGCATAAGGTTTCCACTTAAAAGTTCGGCTGTTGAACACATGTTGTCGAATAGATATGCATAATTCAAGAACAGCTAGAAGGCAAATGATTCCCATGCAAACAAATAGGGCTTACATATTGCATGCATGCGCAGTAGTGACGGCAATATTCTTCAGATCATCTACGGCTGATTTGAATATCAATGTCCCTTTGTGTGTAAACGTTACAATAGGAAGTCAATTTATGACTAACATGAAAAAATCCCAAATATCTCGTTGAGTAAGATCTGAGAATTCCACTCGAGTATGAGAAGATTGACTTGCCAGGTCATTTGGCTTTATGTTCAGATCTCAAAAAAAGCACTGAGCATGACATTTTCCGTACCCTTTACAGTGCTTTCACCTTTTTACTATGCCCTTTGTATTACTTCTACACGTTTACACGGAGTAGCCAAAATTTCATGACTTGTGAATGAACAGACTGAATCTTATTGAATTATCAAACTGCATGCTGCTACCCTGTGTGTAGAAGTTCAGTTAGAAGACAGTAAATATTGTGACACTTAAATCTTTAGTGCATTTAATAATATATCAAGTATCCGATCAATATCTCTAAGTCCATTTTTTTCTAAATACTAGCAGTGTTATACTGCAACATATAGTTACGTTGTTTACAAATGACTGGAACATGTTAATCAACGTAATTTTGTTTTAGAGTAGGTGTTAAGACCACCATGACTGATTGCCAAGTGTAAATTATGTTCATCCAGCTCGTCATCTAGTCTCAATTTCATAACATTTCTTCTCTTAATTCAAAGAGTATGAGAAAATCTTAAGTAATCACGGGCTCATAACATCTGCTTTCTTCAGCTAATACGACCACATGTACACTGTCATATGAAACCTGGTGGTGCGTGCTTGATAGTCTCAACCTCACCATGTAGTCCACGAATACAAACAAAAATAAACCATGCCTAGTTTGAAAAGAAGCTACGATCTTGGTGGGTCCCAAGGCAAGGGGCTCATAAAATCCTATCAAGTTAAGTTTATGTTGAGCAGTTATAACTGCGTTCACAACTGATTCTTATTGCTCCTAGAATCTTAACGTTCCTCCAGTATAATCGTCAGATTTCATGATTCAAGTTATACTCAAACATTTATGAAAGGTGTAAATACTGCTGAAAAGAAACATTAATCATTGAAAAACATGTTTATCTGGAATTCTGTGTGGTGCAGGTCGGAATCTTTTGCTGAATTTTGAAATTTTTAGGTTCGAAATAGGTCTCAGCCCCAGGGTTCCAGATTGGAATTACTTCGGGCAAGTCAAGTGAGAAAGATCTTCTCCTCAATTTTTGCTTGATTATGAAGCTTGGTTGTGAGTGAAGTCAACCGGGGAAATAGCTTGAATCAGGTTTCGTGGAAGTGATTGCACATTTGTGGCAACGAGCAAGGGTTCCACTTTGAAAAATACGGTGTACGTCCTCATATACACTAATGTAAGAAGTATAGATGAGAAACATAATATTTTCCTACAGTAACCCACAAAAACTGAAGACCAAAACATTTCAGATAAGACTTGCGGATAATACTGTAGTGGAGAATGAGGAAAAGTATACAGCCTTAGGCTGACATAAATCAACAACGCGGAATTTTTAATTAATGAGGTTCCTAATTTCTTGGATTACATTTAGATCATCAATAGACCGGTTACCGGTATCACCAGTCCAGTTCCATGCCCTGGGGTATGATGAGGTTTAAGCATGTTCCGATCGGTACGAGGAAATCAATTTCTGAGATTGTTCAACAAAGCCAATATAAGCTGAATCAAGCTGCCTCACGAGGGCGACAAATTGGCTAACTTGTAGCTCACAACACAGGTTACGCGGACGTGAAGACTTTCGTGTGCTGGACACGTGGTCATTTAATCCACGGGTCATGTTCATTGACCGACGTAGTTTCGTAAGGCAAGGCCTTTGGATCCCTTTTTCTTTTTATACTTCCGCGGCATTTGGATTTTTTTGAAAAGAAACCTACTAATATAGCAAAAAAGATGGGGAAGACCGCATCCAAGTATATGTCATACAAGAATGAAACCAAATAGGTAGGATGGGACAGTCCCCAACAACACCACAATAGGGAATATGTCTCAGTGCACCTTAAAATATCCTAACTATATGAGTCAAATTGTATGCATACTACATAGCATCCAAAGAAACATCACCTAACCCTGATTGCTCTTCTATGGATGATGTGCACCTTAAAATATCCTAACTATATGAGTCAAATTGTATGCATACTACATAGCATCCAAAGAAACATCACCTAACCCCTGATTGCTCTTCTATGGATGATGTTTTGTCTGTACACAAGAGCAAGAGGATACTAGATAGTCTGTATGATACTTGTCGGTGACAAAGTTGGTGTCCATAGCTCCATATAACTTCAAGGTTAGAGAAACAAAGACGTGATTTCTTTGTATACTTCTATACTTGGAGACCTTGGTTATTTTTGTTTCACTCATTGCTCATCCATGAGTATGGGTAATCATCCCTTCCAAAATTATGTCACAAGTAGGATATGTAACCACAATGTCCGCAACAATAACCTATGGTACTCTCAAACCAAGTATAGATATACCCTAATGCGAGTCGACTGTATACCAACTTTTTCTCCATGTGATGTATCCATCTTATCATAGCAAACACCACATCCATAATGATATCTTGGGTAGCTATACTTTGCATAGGTAACGAATCATATAAAATCTATTACATCTAAAGTAGTACATGTGAACCTCATCGATGTAAAAAAAATCACTAGTGCTAATAAAAAATATATGATGCATGATCGAGCCAAGATCCACGAACAAGAGCATAGATGAGCCTTAGTGGTATGAGGAATTACTAAATCTACTAAGAGAGTGTAGAGCTTGATGAAACTATTGGTCCATCAAGATAGAATGTTGGCCTCTAGTTCAATCAATGGATGGATAAAAAAGTATTGGAGCTCATGTTGTACCTTTGGAGACAAATCATATTTAGTATGCTGTAATAATAGTTCTAAAGGAAATGAACCCCCATCCAAGTCTCTCACATATATCTCAATGATGAAACTATATACAATCATAAATTGGGATGATATCAAAGGTGCCGAGAATGCTCCACAAACCAAAAATACTATAGATGTCATCTATCCATCAATAATATACATACCATCCACAAAAAATTAACAAAAATGTTTGTCTTCTTGCCAAATCTCATGTCACACACTCAAACTCATTGTTTTTAGTCCAATGATATCACCAAAAATGTCCATGATACTCATACCAAAAGTTGTAAAGTATTATAGAAATGAATATGAAGCAAGAACAATGTGAAGTAAATAGATTGGGTGATGAACAATACTAGAATATATCACTATAGATCCCTTAGTAGAGGAATGTCATCTCCATGCAATACATCCTTGGCAAATTCCGTGTCTATATAACATGAAACAAGATCATATTGGCATTCCAAGAATGCGTAAACCTTTGGTCAATGTCATACATTCCTCTAGAAATTGGAAACAATGAGAAATTCCTAAAGTTAATTATACCATATATTTTAAAACCTTGACTCTCAAGCATACAAAATAAAACTCAATAGTCAATTAATCAAAAACATGTCTAATGTGGTCTAAATGGATCAAAATGTTTGTATTATCTGCTAAAGGAATGAACACACAACTTGGCATAGCAAAGCAGTAGACATAAGAGCTTTATAAGGAACCATGACTAATAGGGTACTCCCAAAGGATATCCATGTGTAGTACCAATGACGGACTCTAGAACACTAACTCAATCCTATGAAAAATCATGCTGATAGAAGAGAAAAGAAGATGAATCATAGAAAGATTATACAAAAAGAATGAATCTTGACAAAAATACACAAACTTTTTTAAATTCTCTAAAGATGAATACACGTGAAAATATAATTAAAAATATTCATACCCTCCAGTTGCAAGACAATCAAATCCAAAATGATATCTAAGAGTACTTTAATGCCCAATAATACATGTTTCAACCTGGTGGTTCGACAATTCCAAATTGGTATTAACAAAGATGCTCATAGAAATGTAAATGATGATGAAAGAACATATACACTACTAATAACAATTGCTCTAATGTCCATTTTGTCTAATTCATTGTAAAAAGCCCACTAAGAGTTACTTAACTCATAAAAAAATCTTCACTTTCTCATTTGATACAACCACTTAGAATAACTCAATAAAATCACTAAAAAAATAATTTGAGTAAAAGCAATATCCAAAATATTCATAAACCATGTTTGTAAATTATGGTACTATGATTAGAGAATAAAAAAAAAGATTTATCAAAACATAATCTATGTTGCGGATTATACTCTAATGATAATCACTATATATTTAGTAATTTGTATTAATGTCAATCCTCTCATACCTAAATGATAACAACCCAAAGAAATAAAATTCCAATTGCTCATTTGAGGAAACGCGGTTAGACCGTGATACATTGTGCATGTTATCGGAAGTATCTGCCAGCTCTATGTGGATATACCTCCATCCAACATAGTTTGTACAAACTTTGAATCGATCAGCTTTAAGTTAAAAAATTAAGGATTTTCAATCAAATTGCACGAACTTCTATTAAGTAAGAACCAAGGGCTTAAGATGAATTGCTTCTTATTGTATTTCTCGGATTCCCACTCCAGGCTGCTGCGGGCAACGTATTAACCCAGATGACATTGTTACCACCATGTGAAACTTGAAAGTGCAAAAGAAAAGCACCTCCATACCGAGGTTGATATTCATTGCCTAAAATTACCAGATGATCATTAGCCAATGGAGATTTCTGTCCCCATTTGAGCAAACTTTGCTTAACACCCGAGGAATCCGCTTGAAGTTTGAAGACTAGCTAGCCAATTTCGAGAGCAGTATCTTCCCTCAAGGAAAGTGAATATTACAACTCATTAAGCTAAAGGAACTCAATAGTCGATAGTACCACGTTCAAAGAGACCTAAAAATCGAATCAGCTCCTCGTCGTCGTTCGAATTTCCCTAAATCCTGTGGACTTGACGCCACAACGGACTTATTCAAGTACAATCCGATGACATCCATCGAGGGCCAGAAAAGTTCCCTTTCGGCTGTCACGTGTAGACAGAGATATCGTCAGCATGAATGCGCAGTAAGCTAAGCATACTCACCTTCTTCAAGCAGGACCTGACTAACATCGAAATCTACAGTAGATGCAATCCTTCGTGCTTGATCTTCCCACGGCATTTCGTTGTGTTTTCCTACAAGGTGAAGTATCTCCATCGGTTTGCTTCACACAAACTTAGACATAGCCACGAGACAGTGAGAAAGCTTTGTACGTAACAGTCACCTTCTGATTATCAGCTAGACTCCTCCCTGTTTTGATCAGAAGAATACTTTAATAACAACAACAACGGAGTTGCGTCTGATTCTGAATTGCATGTAAGATCCACCAGTAGAGGTGAATACTAACTGCTTCAAGCAGTAAGTGATGCTTTGTAAGGTTTATACTGTAACGCCATTGCGGTCCTTCTTTCCGACGGCCGTTTTAGCAACGGCAACGTCTAGAAACAATGAGGCCTGAATTTTAAGTGAATAAAACGATTCTAGTCAAAAGGAACTCGCCAGCTTAGCGGTGGAAAGCAATTGCAACAGGCATTTCCAGATACACTTTTCTCCCGGTAGGCACTGTCGCGAACAAACATCGAGAAATGCACTGAGCTGGCAAATCGGTTAATTCGTTGACCTGGCTTACATGCATTGGAAACTCCGAAGCCCGCAAAGATAAGGCCCCCTGATGAAACCAATCTCGAATCAAAATCTAGGACACCTGCTGTCACAGCAATCACATCGAAAACTTTTGCAACAATTTGTAAGCGCGCCGAAATCACGGAGCTCTATTATAATACAGTTTGTTCTATAGTGTACTCTTCAGTGATGTGAATAGTTTACCTGCCATAATCTTCGACATATGTGAATTACAAATACAGGTTGAAAACTCGAGAGCTCCTGACACTTGAGTTGAAAAATATATTTGACGTGGAACGAACTGATGCACAGTAAAGTCCAATTTCTGTTCAGTCATTGAATAAGTCAAAAGTGTTTTAGAGAGTCCTGTTGTCCCCCTTTCGTGTTTGATATCCTTTTCTACAAGCATATGGACTGACGGCACCGTAAAATCTTGGACTTCGGATTGAAGCGGAAAGAGAAGCCTAACTCTGCAACTCTAGGACTGGAACAGACTAATCATATTTTCGTCGAGAAAGCCTTATGTCTCAAAGATGATTCTGTGTTTATTTTATTCTTATTAATCCACCTAATTTCTAGACCATAAATTATCAAATTGTTAATGTCATCAAACTTTCAACTCTCAAAGCACTGCTCAACATAGTTTTTGAAAACCAAATGTATGTGAATACAAGAAATTAATCTGTTAGTGCAGTGTGATCTATGCAATCTACACGAACGACAGAAACCAAAAATAACTAAAGTGTACTTGGAATGAAAAAAAATCTTCACAATTCCAAAGTATCACTTCATCGTGAGATCTGTACAGAATATCCGGATCAAAATTGAGTATTTATCGTCTGTATATATATTGACAACCTGAAGTATATACTAAGGCCCTGCTGGAATCTCAGTCAGAGCTTATGATAGTCTCAAGACTTTTGATGTGACTGATCGAAACCAACGATTCCACAGATTTCGAAGCTCAGCTTATTGTATGTCTCTACTTCAGAATAATTTGTCTTCGCTACAAGACTGCAATTACGGGCCACTCAACTTTCATACCCCAATACAGCAAACTTCAGTCGGCCGCCGATCAGGAGAATCACTTATCGATTAGAGTAAACGCCCACCAGATGATAAACGCCCACTAGATGGAAGACTTCGCCTCTCCAAATGTCAAGATTTATGGAACTCCAGAACCGACAGGTTATCTACCGTAGCAACAACTTCCACTCTTGGGAATCCAGCTTCAGCTCCGAGCTTACGGAACTCCTTCAGAGTGCGTTCTCTTCCACAGTAGTTTAAGGCCATCATCCATATGTCCATGAACAGGTTGACCTTCGTATGAATTGAAGAATTAGAAGTCTCTGGCAGCACTGCGTCCATGTTAATCAACTTGCCTTGTGGAGGTAGTGCCTTGGCGACGTTCTTTAGTATCTTGACACAATTCTCGTCGCTCCAATCGTGTAGAACCCACTGTGAATTTAATAGCAACACGACGATGGCTTTCTTCAGTAAGCTACGATCGCATGCTTTGAAAGCGAAGGCAAATATAATGTCCTTCCTACAGATCTACTCTTGTTTCTACGAAGCTATATGAAACATTTATGTCTATTTTCAATATGACTATCAAAAACTTGCAAAACCTTGAGTCACTTGAAATGGCGCGCATTCTGAAATTCTTTATCCGCGAAGCGTTCGAAAATCAGTATAAGATAAAACTGCCAAAAACATTGGTGGTAGAGACCTAAGGCTTAATGGATGTCACTGAGGGTATCTGCTCACCTTCATCCACACTGCATCTCCTTCAGGCACACTTTCAAAGAAGTCACCTCCGACATGCGTCAATCCTGCTCACAGATAAAGCCGTCAAGAGCATATCACATATTGTTTCGCGAGGAAGCCGAATTATGGCTAGACAGATATTGTTTCCAGTGCCAGCATCGGTCGAAGAAACCACGATATGACTAATCGCGTGTATGAAACCGAAATGGCTTAAAATTGTCTAAGATTCAAGAGAGTGGCTTTGTAGTTGCGGTGAAGCCATTCCATTCTTGGTTTTGGTGATAAATCTAGATTGTCAGTCGCTTGATAAGTTTATACTTACATGACTCGACAATGCAAGGTAAACTTTAGGATCTGTCGCTCCCCATCACAAACCAGTAACAGGAAATCTGGGAAAAGCAACTCATAATGCGGTAGTATCAATCAAATGACGAAATTCTTACTTGGTGCTTGGATTCCATTCGCAACGACGTGGGGCCGGTCGAAATTTGTGCCTTTAAGATGCGAGTATCGGGACAGAATCATTGCCAAAGTTGCACCGACTCCTCCGCCGACATCGACCAGAGAATTCAAGCCTTCAAAGCCCTTGTACTTCTCGAGCAACAAGGCCACCCAGATGTGCGTGTGATCTGCCATACTTTTGTGGAAGACCTTTCTGAACCTGGAATCGGTTTCCATCATCTCAAAAGACCGTTGCCCATGGTACAGAACGTGAGGCTCCGCAGTCTTGTCCAGCACAGGCGCATGAAGGTACTGCAATGGTGAAGTGAGCACGGAATCTGTTGTCATTTGGACAAATGGAGCTAAAGAAACTCCATCTTCATTCTGGGTCAGATACTTCGAAACGACGGTAGCTCCATATCGCCTCTCGACAATGTCAGGATCTTTGGGACTCACTGAAACGAACTCTCTCACTACGTCGTGGGATGCGAGAAGGCGAAGGATGCGAGCCAGGTTCTGGGTATCTGCAGGGCTTCCTTTGGGTGTGGATATGAGGTCGCCAATTCTCTCAACGGTAAGCTTAGCATCCGGATCTGCTTCGGACAGAGCCTTGAAGATGCCCAACGTTATAGCTGCTTTGATCGTGAAAGGCACGACGCACAAATTAGCCAGGTGCAACAGGGCCATCCTTCCTGACTGCTCATCATCGTGGAATCCACTCCGGACCATTTTGAAGTCGATGAGAAAATGTAGCTCAAGCCTTCCTTCCAGGTGCTTGTTGAAGTCCTTCTCTGGTGTAACAGCAGTAATTACTTATGCAAACTCGAGGCTTGTAACCACTTGACAGATGGAACAAGAGTACAGGAGGTCGAAACCTGGAGAAATGGGATGAGCAGGTGCCAACCCTGGCATTGTTTTGATCTGATACTGCAATACGTTCTTGGCGGCTACTTATGGGATCCCAAGTCCGTACCATTCCTCGGCTATAGAATAAAGTTTCTCTTCGAGTCCTCGTCCCATTAGCCTTTGACAATGGCCAACTCTACCATTGTCACGACCGACTCAGCTCCCACCGAAGGAATAGGACGCAAAAAACTCCTCGGAAAGCCAGCATGATAGGACAAGGAATGGTCAGCAAGTTCAAAGGCTTTGTGTACTAAGAAAACCGAGTAATATTGCAAAAACAGAGTAATATAGCGAAAGGTATGGAAGATCCACACCTTTTGCTATATTACTTATGCTATGTACTAAAGCTTGAAGACCCATCAAGTTTAAGGTAAGATGCGACTACCCCGAATAGCATCACTATGTACTATTGCACCCAAGATATCTTAACAATCTAGGTGGAACGGTATATACTACAAAGCTACTAATAGTACTCACTTAGTTTCACATTCAGGTCCAATGAGCTTTGAAACCCCTATCAAAACGCTGGAAGGTTCCTAGGAGTATTGACACCCACAAAAGCCGAGTCCTGGTGACCCTTATGAGAACCAACTTGCAGAGTAAACAATATCGGGAACCAAGTAATATAGCAAAAAGGATAGGAATACACTATCAAATTGTTCATGGATGAAACGATACGGGTAAGATTGGGCTCGGCGCCAATAACATCACAATGGGAAATATGTCCTACTACACCTAATATATTCTAACTATTTAGGTCAAACATACTACATGAGAATACTAAGAAACATCACTTAGTGCCATTTGTCTCCTATAGATTGCACAAGCTAGTGTTTTTTTTAGAGCAATGGATACTTGAAGAGTTGCGTAAATACTACTCTTCAAGTAAGACTTACCCACCGGTAGAAGATATGGCATGGCATTGAGAGATTCTGAAGAGGAAAGACTACTTGTGGTATTTGAAAGGTGCTAGAGGATTCAGATGTGTATTAAGCACCACCAGCAAAAGTGGGTTTAGAAAGGAGAAAAAATGTAACTGTCACTACAAACTTTGTCTAAGAGTCTCGTGACCCCGAGGTTCCCATCACTTATAATGAAATAGAGCTTTAAATGTAATGATATAGGTATCCAGACATGGAAGAGAATGTTGTTATGATGATTCTTTCGTCTTTTTTTCTCTCTTCTTTACCTCCGCTCCTAACGTATCTCTGAACATAATAATCTCCATGCAATCAAGTATTTAATTTTTTTACTTCTTAAAAAATTTAATTTTATACTATAGGTGGTAGATTTTGAACTAATGGATTTAGGTAAAAATTGCTTTTTTTAGCTGAATGACTAAATTTAAAATTTCTACATAAAAAATTGGAATGTTAAATCCAAACATGAAATTTTTGTGCACAAAATGATGTACATTAATATGGTAGAGTTCCAAGTTAATGAGAGAATAAGAAAAAGAAGAGAGCAACTACAAATCAATCATTGATCATATACATCAAATAATAAGATAATATACATCCATTTGTTCTCTCATGATATTATTTTGCCTCCTCAAAATTTTATTTATAATCAACCGCATTGATAACTTTTTTTTACCTCAAGAGACGAAAAAGCATAAAACCTATGTGAAAGCTCATCCTCAAATCTCTCTAAAGGATGCATGGAGTTTCCATCGAGCTCCATCTTTCAGTTGATCTCAAGAACGCATGGAGACATTATTGAAATTTTTTTTTCAAATTTTCTCAAATATGCAAGTACTTGTATTGAATCTCATTTTTTTATAGGTTTGAAGTACTCATGTATCCATCTTAAAGTTTCATCCTCGGACATTTCTGAAAATATGTACATGCTCTTTAATATATTCTAACATCCTTCTAGATTCTTAAAATTAATTTTATAATTAAAATATTTTATGTAATTAGTTATTTATTTTTTTTCACAAAGTTAAGTTTTTATTATGAGTAAATAAAATAAAAATTTAGATATATTTTTTTCAAGTTTTTATTTTACAATATAATTTTTTTAGTTTAAATTATATGTGTTACATACATATATTTTTTTCAAAATTAATTTAAATACTTGCTAATCTAAATATGCTTTATGTATGTTATTTTTAATCTTTATTTGAGTTTACATCTTGTCATATGTCCAGTAATCTTATTTCTGCAAACCAGTAATATCATTCAGAGTGAAAAATCTCTCATTAGAAGCAACAGATTATTTTTCTATGCACTTTAATAAAAATTTAAAATGTCATTGACTTGTCTCTCTTCGCGTGCAAATAATATATCCATTTGGAATAAATTTTCATGTTAGTGAAAACTATGATCTAAATGCCCTTCACATTGGTTAGACAAGTTGGATGTTAATTTTCTCATGTACTGATTTGGCTCTTTCTTTAGAGTATAAAGTTTGTACATCTTGTTATAATGAATATTCATATTCACGAGCATGGATGATCTTTGATGAACAACCAATTAGAGCATACTGCACATCCGAGACTATCCTAGACCATATGACCATTTGGCCAAGGCAAATATTATTTCGGGTCGACCATTGCTCATATTTGTTCCATTGTACAAACTATTGCATGATCAATTCCCGTTTTAACGGAAATATTGGATCCATCACATCGGGATGATTCCTGAGTTAGCTCCTTACAAACTGTATTATCTAGCTTAATCATTAGGATCTAATGAAAGTTGGGAGAGTCAGCTGCCGCCTAAAGATGTAGAAAAGACATAATTATGTTGGCAAGGTTCTGATGAGGCACAAGTTTGATCAGAAATTCTTGATGTAGATAATAAAAACAACCCTACTATGACCACTTCATGCTACTGTATGAGCTTTACCGTCAGCTTGGATGGTATCAATTCAGTGACACAAGGTAATTTTTAAAAAGTGTTACCGTGGTGTACAGTATATCTCTATTGATTTATTGACATAGAATTTGTTAGGCAAAATGTTAATTACCTACTCCATCTAATGAATTATTGCTTATTCTCTGTTTGTAAGAGTAATTACTGTTTGAATTTTTTTTATAATGTTATTATTTTGAGTATGGATGTTGATTTTTTATTTATTGATTTTTTATCTTTGAGATGATAATGATAAATTTTACAATATTTATATTTTCGTCATATTATATGCTATCAAACTTTTTGTAATGTAATTTTGTTTGTACCTTACAATTTCTGCTTAATGAAGTTAGACTATTATTGTGAGAGAATGATGCTATTGGGTTGTAGATAAATAAGGAAGAACCCCCATAGATAGATAAAGGCTGAATCCGATGAATTCTCATAGATAAATATGGTAGTAAAAGGCAGTGCCCTCCATGAGCTTTGCTAAACGATTGAATTGATACGAGTGCGCAAGCTACAGCACTGCACGGGTCGATACGCACAGCGCTTAGTATCCATCGTTTTTTGGACTTTTAAGATGGCAATATGATATTTTAGGTGTGATTTTTGGGACTTTTGATTTGCATATTTGATGCACGATAAGAGCAGAGTCTCTAAAAATCTGTGGAATAACAATAAACTGTGGAATAGTGTATGTGCACAAACCAAGGATATGGACAAGTGTTGACTACCTGACCGATCACTGTCTATAAAGGCATTCGTGAAAAGGACGTTTTGCCCCGATCACTATCTTTACCACTACTCGTGCAGGTCAACAATCAACATGAGTCTTATCACCCACTGCTTGCACTTTGCGGTTTCTGTGCCATAGAAATCCGGCTGAGTCGCTGGCACCTAGAGGAAAACATACACCTGCACATTGACAGATATTAAACATCAGTGTATACGACACGTACCTCACACGTAAAGTCCGGCATGGAGCGCTTTTTATACATATTTAATTTCATATTTCTTTTGTTTATACCTGCCGGCAATCCTGCATCATCAATTAGTTAATTAACTAATTTTGATAGGTACGGTTTCGAATTCAATCTCAGTCTGCTCTTTTAAGTCAGAGTTAATCTCAGATTCACAGAGGAAAACTATGTTTGGAATATTATTATTTTTATGTGCATTACATTGATCATTTTTAATTTCAGCAAATATTTTTTTTTGGAATTCAGATTGATCTTTGCATGCTAAAATTATTTATACTTTAATAACTTACAGTATTTTTCTCAGTTTCTTAGGTTTAGAATCAAACTGGAGACTTCGTAAATCAAAGGTTCATTGTAGCCATGACTTTAATATTTACTCCAGGAGTGTACAATAAATTTTGCATTTTTATTCAAAACCAGTGTACGTGAAATCACAAGATAATTACAACGATATAATGTAGTATTCAAGGATTCACTATAAATACATATATATTCCTATAATATCGGTATGCATTTTGCTTTGTGGAGACGAGCGGACTGGATTTACAAATTTTGTACTCGACCTCTCAAAGGATCCAAAGTCAACAACATGGCTCTC
The DNA here is from genome assembly GCA_014180765.2 of Marchantia paleacea. Lineage (NCBI taxonomy): Eukaryota > Viridiplantae > Streptophyta > Marchantiopsida > Marchantiales > Marchantiaceae > Marchantia > Marchantia paleacea. The sequence continues at coordinate 89,985 of MUAA02000065.1, forward strand.
ATATCATAATACTTCTTACCCGCAGAGAACACTGTTTCCAAAACAAGAAAGAGCAGCTATGTTTCTCAGAGGTGCGTGACGGAAGTTTCAGTTTACACATTACATGTCACAGCCCTTACTAGATTTCCTAGGTTTCAGAACATAATCCATATTATAAGGTATGAGAAGATTATAAGACTAGGAGATTCTTTATCGAGTTTTGTGTAATTATATCTGGGAGGCGAAACAACTTCCGCGGCTTCATATTCAGATTGAACTTTGCGCGACTCCTGTTGATCTGTGATCCACGTACGTACTACATGAAACAGCAATATGTAATGTATGGCTCCATTTCCGCTCATAAATGCGCAGCAGACATGCTGTTTACATTCCGAAGCACCCACTTACTAATCACACTCAGAACTAATGTTTCACAATCCAATGCTACGTTCTGAATGAACCAATTCCCCCTCTGCAGTGGTGTTTCACCTTCGGATTGCATGTTCCCTGAAGGTCTCACATCGATCTTGCTGAGTCTCAGGTGCAAATTATTCATGAATTCTTCACATTCATAAGAGTGATAGTAATTTTTCGATATAGCCGATCTTTTAACGTATAGAAAATGACATCAGCGCCTCAGTTACTTTGATTTTGTGTCGGAAGATCCACATTATATTGATATGTTAGCAAGTGGTGATATTGAAGAAAAAAAATTCAAATCATACAAATCGAAGTTACTTGTGGAAAAGATATCTGAAAGCTGGAAGTGATCTATCCCAGTGACATCCACGTAGAAACTTATGCAGTCCACTCACAATGTGATTCTCGCCACCGTACCAATCTTTTGAGATTTTGATTTTCAACGACGACGATATCATGTGTGTGTACAAACCCGAAAGATCCGCACGTGTAGAACTTAACCGCCATCATTACATTTCAACAAATCAATGAACTGAGTGACGTCATAACGGCGGATGTCCGCCAGTAACCCTCGACCAAGATGGACAAGTATTCCTCATCTCGAGCTGGTAGAAGGCTGAAAGATTCAGACTTCTGTGTCCATCTTCTTGACCGTCAATTAATTGTCACCCAGACTTCCAGCCTGATTGACTTAAAGAGTCCTTCAACTCGTCTCATCTGCCTGCACCTTTGCTTGAGCTACGGGTGTCCTCTCTTTGCGTCACGCGCACATCATACTCCAAACGCTCAAGGTCCTGGAGTCTACTTCCTTTCACGGTCCAAACTACTGAGAGAAATATCCCAAAGAACGAATCAATGAGTTGCTTGCTTGCAGGGGTGCAAGTAATGAGTTGCTTCTGAAGAGTAAGAAGCAGACGAAGTAAAATAACAAAAGGGATGGGTTACATGTCTATAAAGTCTTCTTAGTATTGGCTACATTAGAAAAGACTCTGGTTGAAGATGCTAAGATTCAACACATTCTCAAATATGACTCATTTCTGATTGACATCTGGATGAAGCACCTGATATCACCTGCAGGGAACCCTGTGGCAGTCATGCAGCTCACCGTTCCGACCTAATTGGAGACAATTTCGCTTGTATGGGTCTAACTCGGGTATTAGTGCTGTAAGCCACCAAAATTATATGAATTTGGGACCAAGATAGTAAATGCAGAAATCATGGATATAATATACTGTAACAGTTGGGGATGCATATAGGTTTCAACCATTTACATGTGACCACGCTAGAATTCTAAGGTTGAATCAAACCAATCGAAAACACATCACTATGATATATATATGGAATATGATGTATAAAACCTAGGTGCACAACTAACAGCCAGACTTTTAAACAATGAGTAATATTGTGTAACCAACTATGGCGAATTGTTATTTGTAAATGGTGAGGATCACTCTTAACATATATATAAAGTAGAAATCTATCACGAATGACAAATCGTGAGCAAAGTATAGGAGCCACCAATGCCCAACTAACACGAAAAAGTTACGGGGTACAATTCTCCATCGCAAGAAAACCCATGACTCCAAAATTAAATGACAATCAAACTTGATGGCTACTTAAAGGACACCACGATGAATCTCAAGTCTCATAACCCATCATATTATCACATTTCTGAAGAACTCTCATATTAAAAATCAGCAAGCAGAGACATTAATAGAAGATAAGGTGATACTCTTCAGGTAAGATATAAAGGAATTTTCATACACACATGGATAAGATGTCCAATGACACTTGGGAATTTCCTAGTGAGGCAAGTTGTTCATGTGCAAAACATGTTGGGATGTAGTCTCATATGGATAGTGTGTGACAAAGTTATTGGAATCCACTGACACACTCATAATCTAAAATCTTGGGATATAGACTCATCTGGATAGTGTGTGACAAAGTCATGGGAATCTACTAATACAGGCAAATAAAATCCATCTAGAGCAATTGAACATCAATGCGAAACCTGAAAATAAATAAGAACTACAATGAAGACCAAATCTTGCATTTTGTTATTTTTTTGAATGGTTGAAAAAACCTAACCTGACGATTTTCATCCATTAATCTAATATGGTGGCCCAGAACTCTTGTAGGATCTCTTACTTTGTGAACTCATATGATTAAATATTATTATTTACTCTCAATTTCCGCATTGAACCTGAGCTTACCTTAATCTCTTGATTTATGGACAAAAGTATGACAAAAGCAAGCTATTTACAAGGTGATAAAAGTCAAGATCAATGTCCTCATATGTCATATAATTTGTGTGTCATTCACAAAATTGTAAAAACACCACTAGTGACTCTACCTCATGTTACCGTTTTGGTTCCATCCTTGTACGATTTGATGGGGTCTTCCGTCCATTTTGTTATTATACTTCTTCTATATGAACTCTAGCCATGGTATCTAAAAGAGCCGAAGACTGTGTTATAACAAATAATGATATCTATATGACGTGTGATAGTGGATGATTGTAGCACAATGACTCCTTCTACAGTATGTTTGTGCTGATAGTTTTAGAAAAGTTTATGATCCAAAGAAAAGTGTGGTGTATAGTATCAAACTCTCCAATGATACTACTTCCTCTTCTAACTCACTTAATGTGATTGAACATGAAACGCTGATAAAAGAGTTTAATGCTTGCAATGAAGTATGTCTCTAAGCTAAAATATGCATTAAAAGATAAACAGAACTCATCCTTCAAGTATTAGTATATGAAAGTCCATGTTAGAGACTTTATGTAGCCTCCAATATACAACATTGTAATGATTCCTTATCATGCACGCTTTAAGCTTCTGGAATGGAACGGTTTTGACCTTGGCCCAAGGACCAAGGTCAAAAAAGTACTAGATTCGATTCGCAGTACTTCTAACGTGGAATGATGTACGAATGAAATATTCTAACTTATATTCATCATTTCCAGGTAAGACACGACTCACCGAGCTTGAGCTCAAGTACTTGGAGCTGAATCAACGGAATTGGAATTAAACCCGTCAATCTTCTCGACTTTCACACAAAGGCGTGCACGTTTATTGACAATTACTGCAGTGGACCGGGTATTAGGTAGCCTTGGAATACAACCACCCCACCGCTATCCTAGTTCTATCGAGCAAACTGGAGGAACGTGACGGGAAGGGACGCGATGAGTCATGCCTGCATGCAGATCGTCTCGTCTGTCTTTTTCCAAAGACATAGTCAGCTCCGCTCTGCTCGGCTCGTTCCTCTCTTCTCTTCTTGTCTGCTCCGAATATTTGAAAATAGGTCCTCGAGTTTTGAGTAAAAGTGCTGGGAGAGTCTTGAATTGACTAACATGGATAATAATAGATGTTTTCAATTTGGTTCTATTAGTATGTAAATTGAAATTTTAAATAATTGAATATATGGTCCACATTCTTTTTCATTGGTTTTATTGTTATTTAATTTAAAAATTATGAATTTTTTTAAATTTTCAAAATTAATATTTTTCCAGATGAAACTACGTATCAATATTAGATTTATTTTGACAGCGTTTGACGTTGTTGACAGCGATTGGAATGTGAAGTTTCCATTCCTGACCACATGGATATCTATCACTTGACAAGGGAAATCGACGCCTCGGCTTTGACTTCCTTCCAAGCCATTATGAATGTTCATGAGGAGCGCCTTGTCTTGGACAAGGAAGTTGAAAGATTGGCCGCTTGGGATGATGGAGGTGGCGATGCTTTGGACATAATTTACGAGCGACTGGAAGCTATGGACTCGGCAACTGCCGAGAAAAGAGCTGTAGATATTCTTCATGATCTAGGTTTTACCAAGAAGATGCAAGCAAAGAAGACCCGCGATTTCTCTGGAGGATGGAGAATACGTATCGCATTGGCGAGGGTACTTTTCATGAATCCTACAATCCTTATCCTCGGCGAACCTACCAATCATCTAGATTGGGAAGCATGTGTCTTGCTTGAGGAAATCCTGAAGAAGTTTGATCAAATCCTCGTCTTGATTTCACATTCTCAGGATTTTCTGAATGGTGTGTGTACCAACATCATTCACATGCAAAATAAGAACCTCAAGCTTTTCTCATATAATTAGGATCAATATGTTGATCTAACCTTGAAGAGAATAGGATGAGGCAGTACCAATGGGAACATGGGCGAGATGGCAGTCATGAAGATTAGGGATGCTAAATTTGACATTATCAAGTACAATAGATGTTTTGATTATATGTTATGAGAACGTCAAGTGAAGGGCATGCTCAAGATTAACTGTTTTAGGAAATTATCGAGGCCCAAGATCGATTCGATGTCACAGTACGATTGGAACGACATGCAAGAGATGGCTGTACACACAATGACATTATATCTACAGCCACATATAATCAAGTAATTGGGTGATTACGTGGATTACATTACTCTCTTTGAGGAACTCCAAGGGAAATACCATCATAAGGAGTTGTCAAATCACATGAACACGTCCTTGAAGCTGATTAGCTTCAAGATGAAGAACAATGGGACCAAGATACAAGATCATATCGACGTATTCAATGATCTTGCTGTGGATTTATAAAATCTTGATAAGGACATGAGTGATGAAAGGAATGATCTTCAACTATTGAGTTATCTTCTTATGTTTGACTAGTCCTTGTCACAAATATTACTACATTGTGATAGGAAGACCATCACCTACAATGAGGTGGTGAGTGCTCTGCTGATGGATGATCTTTAGCAAAAGATGATGTTAGCTTCTCAACCATCAACTTCTTCAAGAACTGCGTTTAACGTGAATCGTGAAAGGCCTCATAAGCGGACAAATGATGGGGAGAAGAGATCTAAGAATAGATCTAGTTCTAAGGAGGAGATTCCAAGACAAAAAGACTTTGCTCTGTTGGAAATGTGGCAAAGATGATCACCTCAAGAGAGATTTTTGTGGCAAAGCAGGTGAATCTTCTTCACGCAATGTGGCAAAAGAAAACAAGAAAGAAGATGAGGAAACTCCTGCTTGATGACAACTATGCTTTATGAAGCCAGCGATATGCCCTATGTATTTCATCTCGTAGGAAAGGTGATGAATAGATTCTAGATTGTGCTTGTTCATACCATATGTGTTACATCAGAGAGTTTTTCAGTTCTTACTCGATATCAATCGGTTCAGTTTTGATAGGGAATATTCACCCCTATCAAATTGTGGGTATTGGATCTGTTAAGATTCAGATCTTTGATCATATTGTGCGTACATCGACTAACGTCAGACATATCCTTGACATGAGGAAGAACTTGATTTCTCTTGGCGTGTTAGACATAAATGGTTATCAATGGGAAATAGTTGATGGTGTACTTTGAGTCATGACTAGAGAAAAAGTCGTCTTGAAGGGAAATATACACAAGAATCTATATATTCTAGAGGGCAATAATGTTTGTGAAGAAGCGTATGTTTCTAGATCTCACGAAGAGATTAACTATTTGTAACACTTAGAGAAGATATTAGTGAGACTTTGTTTCTACGCTATGATCTAGTAGTTTAGAATTATGTGAGCATTATGTACTAGAGAAGTGTAATAGCACGGGTATGCACTATTAAGTCCGAATTCGTATAGATTGATTCGTTCCCAAGGGAATGAGGGATCAAATTACACTAGCAAAGAAGAGAAACATGCATTTAGGCATCTTTCTAACTCTGGACTGCAGAGTCCGAAGAGTGTTCACAAAGAAGTCAATCGATCCAAGTCCAATTCCTTCACAAACCCATCACATCACCAATTCCACAGACACAGCAAATAGATTTCAACAGTTTGCTTTACTTCGGGATGGGGATCTCTCTCATTACAAGTTTGCGTCTCGGTGAAAATACTTTCTAGAGTACTTATGATGCTACAAATAGGTTCAGCTTGTAGACAAATATCCGGATAACTTCACGGATACACGCTTCAGTCATCATAATGTCAACCTGCAGACATCAGCTCCTCGAGTGCTCGTTCTACCCTGACTACAATTTGCAATCCAACAGATTGGACACTTGCAAAGATGAAAAGATCCACCACTTTATTTCCTACGACTATTTATAATGAATGTTCTAACTTCTACTCCTAACAGCCTCTACACATATCGCTCTCTCCTAAGTCTCCTACTTTGATCTAAGCCGCTCGATTGCACCTCCGCTGCTTGCGTGAAAGCGTCGATTCCTAATTGCATTTCCTGTACATCGGATGCGATCTCCTATCGATGAAGAGCCATGTCTCCCATGAACTTTTGACCTAACATTTTGTACATCTCCTTTCTCCGATCCTTCGAGTCGCCGGGATTTTCCATTGCTGCCACCAACTGCTCTAACCGCTGCACTTCAACCCGATCACACCGTGTGAACATATGTTGCGCACATCTATTAGCAAGATTCTCCAACTTCGCCGGTGCCTCCACGTCTACCTGAATCAATCTTCGCTTCAGCACTTGCACTGTCTCCCGAAGTTGAGCATTCTCCTTCTGTACAAAATGGATCTCCGCACCCCGAATACGGTAGATCTCTTTGTAGGCCTTCTTTGCCTTTTGAACCTTCTGCTCCATCTCGGTCTTTTCCTTGGACAGCTTGTCCACATTCTCCGTTAGCTCTCGCACTGTGATGGATTGGTCCTCCTTTCCCAAAGCCAGCCGGTTCATCATCTGAATCAACTCCATATACCCATCGGCTTGAGGGTCCCACCCTAGCATATACATTGGCCCCATCTCGTTCAACTCTAGCAACACAGGGACCACCACAACTTCCAACTTTTACGACAACTGTAGTACCAAAGCCATAGGCTCCGCAATCTCCTTCGAGGCTTTCAGCCCTGGCTTCATTGCCATCATCTTTGGCCGAGAGGTCTTCGGCGGTCCTACTTCTTCCACCTTCTTCTTCCCCACATCTCTTCGAACTATCAGAGTGGCTGACGGACTGTCCTCCACTACTCTCTTCCTCTTCCTTGAAGTCTCGATTACTTCCAGGTCTGAATCCGAAGCAGGCTTACTTTGCACCGCCGGCCTGACTTCTTTTGTTCTCTTTGGTTCAGGAGGAGCACTCGTCCCTAAACTCCTCGTCGACCCGCTACTAGCACTGTCGAGGTCTGCATCCAAGTCCGACAATCTGCTCTCCAATCGATACAATTACCTCTCTCTATGCGTCAGCCACTCCAACTTCACGTACAGATGCACCAAGAAAGACGAGAGATAGACTACACTCTTATCGTCTTCTCTTAGCTTCGTCTCCATTGCCTCCGATGAACCCTTCTACAATTCTCACCTTGTGCATGCTTACACATGTCATTCTCTGCGGTGAGAAAAGCTGATTCAAGGTGAGAGCCACCTTCCTCATGAAGACATCTTTAATTAAGTGGAGCTTGTAGCCATTTGTCCCCTTCCTCTCCCTAGGATTGAACCACTTCCGCTCGTCGAAGGTAAATGCTGTGTGCATCACCGATCCCTCCCAATTGACGCTGCCTTTGTCTTTTTCGTGGTTGCGTTCCAGAGCCTTTGCCCACAACCTCGCATCCCACTTCTCTGGCTGAGCTCTGCTTCCAATTTCCGTCAGCGTTTTTCCTCTCCGGACTTCATTGCATAGCTCAGGGCACACGTAGTCCCATCGCCATGACAGAAACGCTCCCCCGAGGTTCTTCAACCTCAGCAATTCTGCTGGAGTCCAATCTGCCATCAGAACAAGTGGTCGAATTCTCCCCATCGTTGCACTTCTTCGTGCTCAAACTCCTCCGGTTCGACGCTTGGACATTGTAGCTCTCTTCTCTTGCTTCGGCCGCTCGGCAAATTCTTGGCATCGACTTTCTCTCGACAATTCTTCAATCTGCTGCCCAAACGCGCGCTTAAATTCCCTTGCAATTCACTCGTGTGAGCTCCCTAATGGTATTCATGTCTAACCAACATATATTCGGACGAATATCCTCATGAGAACCTGAATATAACTCTTTATTCACAAAAACAAAAAAAAATCCTACTTATCATAAGAACTACGCTCCTACAAGAAGCAACATTGGAATGCTTTTGGTGTTGGAACTCATATTTCCAAGGAGATGCTCGAATATATACATAGTGATGTGTGGGGGCCATCCCTTACTACCTCAAATTCTGGAAAGCTATAATATGTATCTTTCATTGATGATTATTCCAGATTTGTATGGATTTATTTCATTCATCAAAAGTCTGAGGTATTTGTCACTTTCAAGAAATGAAAAGTCCAAGTTGAGACTCAGACTAGTAAGAGAATGAGATTTCTATAGTCAAATATTGGCAGGGAATACACTTCTGGAGAATTTGAGATGTATTGTTAACAAGACGAGATAACTTGTTATCTCACTAGAGTATATACTCCACAACAGAATGGTGTTGTTGAGGAGCTCAATAGAACACTATTGGAGTGGATGAGGAGTATGTTGAACCAATCAGGTTATCAATGCATTTTGGACTGAAGCTGTTAACACCGCGGCTTATTTGGTAAATCTTTCTCCTTCTAATGTAATTAATTACATGACGCCATTTGATATGAGGTATGGATGCCGGCAGATTACCATCGATTGGTAGTCTTTGTATGTAATGCATATCCTCTCACATCTAGGAAAGTAGATCTAAGCTGGATTTTATTTCCAAGAAATATGTTTTTCTTGGATATTAGAGTGGTGTGAAGGGTTACAAGTTTTAGGATCCCTCACATGTCAGTTGATTTTTAGTAGAGATGTTTCGTTCAATGAATCCATATCATTGAATGAGGGGGAGAAAACTCTGGCTCCTCTTACTGACAAGGAAAAATCTCCTCTTAATATTCTTGAGGGGGAGAATAATCATGATGGGTTTCATGATGAGGCACAAGGAGGTGCTCCCATAAAGGAGCAAGTTTCTAAATTTGAAGAATTGCAAGAGCATAATGAGACATGCGACCTCAACACATACTATCATAGGAAGATCAAGCTGAGTCATCAATTAGGAGGACATCAAGAGCTTATCCTTGGTCTTATTGGGATGTTAAAGAAAGATAGGTGAAGTCTACATCTAGTGTGGCTTGAGTTTTTTAATGTGGAACAAGCTGTTGTTATCACCAATGAGATTTTTGACACAACTCAATAGATTACAACAGACAAAGTACAATAACAAAAGGGATGGGAAGACCCCATCAAATCGTACAAGGATGGAACCAAACCGGTAACATGAAGCTAGGCCCCAATAGTATCACACTGGGAAATATGTCCTACAGCACCTAAGATATCTAAACTATCCAAGTCAAAAGGTCTACAAACAACAAGAGCATCCGAAGAAGCATCATCGCAAGAAAACGAATTATCATCCAAGCTTCAACTTGCTTAAATTTTATTGACCAATCTTGTTGATAGCATGAGTTATGATTGTCGAACTAAATGTAACAGTCTGTGCAATCCTGCAATTCAGATTGTGTATACAAATTTCAAACTACTACTTTGCACTCAAAACTCAACCAATCGAGCTGAAATTTCGATCAAATCGCAATTCGAGTTGTAAACTTTGTGTCTATTGAATCCGATCTGTCAAAGCCTTCATAGAACGCTCAGAATTCACTCAAACTCTCCCACTTCAAATCACCACAACAAAGTCTCAACTTGCTCAATCGCCTTCATTCTTGAGCCAAAATCCTAGCTCTCCTTGTCAGCTCTCCAACCATATCCTTCAATTCTGAAAAACTCCCTTCGAAGGCTCCCGAAACTCCTCAAAACCCCGAAGAACTTGCCCAAGTGCTCTCATTGGTCTAAATTTCCCAACCAATGAGAATGAAGAGTCCCATTTTGACCTCTAGTGGGCCAAATTAGCCACAACTAACTTAGAGCTTAACAACTAGCCTAAACACACTACTTAGCCATCATATAGGTAATACGAGTTGTTGCTAATAAAGAGTCAAAATAACCACTCGAAACCGGTTAAGTATAAACGGAACAACAAAAGGGACCTGGGAGTTCATAACTTGAGTATAATACTCCTCGCCAAAATTCCTAACAATCAACTCCCTATGACTTGCCTTTGGTAGACAGTAGTGATGGATAGGGACCCATGTGTTGAAAGGCGCCACTATCGGCAAGTTTAGGTCCATAATGCTAATATCAAATCAAAACGTAGACTGTTAAGTCCCAAGTCGCGCCGTGGGAAACAATTGGCAGAATGAAAGGATCTGGGGAGTTTATCACAACTTCCATAAAGCTATCTCCAAAGTGATACACTAACCACGCACTAAAGTGATCACGATGTAGACACCGGATGTTTATCACAAACGGATTGGGCATCGGTATATCTAGAGGATCATACCGCCCTCTATCCATGTCCCACGTTGGCTCCACTTCTATCGGATAAGCTCCTTAGTCAGCAACGTTCTAGACCTCCCCCCTTTCCTTTCGACTCCAACCACGCTTTATATCCGATAAGGTCCAAGATGATATCCCTTGGATCCTTATCTACATCCTGGCCCTAGGATGATAATCCAACCGTGGCCTCTTAACAACCTTACAATGAGCCGTCGGCCATCCTGACCTAAAATATCGCCAAAATATCGCCGTCATCTCAACAGCTTTGAAGATGACACATGTCATCATCTTCTCATAGTAGCCGTGTCACAACACAACACCAGGTAACTTCACAGGTATTCAGCACCATTCTAGGTTGTCACACACGGCACACACCAGCTTTGCGAGTTCTCGTTCAACCTGACTACAATTGCGGTTCAATTAGACGAACACTTGCAAGAAAGGAGATCCCCTTCTCTTTATTCCTAGGCCTATTTATACAGATTTCTAGTGTCTACTCCTAAACGCTGCCTACACAGATCGACTTCTCCTAATCTTACGTAAACTACCTACGTTGCTCGATCGCACCTCCAACTCCCTAGTGAACGCATCAATTCCTAGTTGCAACTCTAGAATGTCGGCTACAACCTCCTCCCAATGCAGACACATCGCTTCTCGGAATTCCCTTCCTAGTGCTCGATACATCTCTTTGTGCTTCTCCTTCAAATCTTTTGGATTCTCCATCACCTCCACTAGTCTCTCCAATCGCCCCGACTCTTCTTCATCACATCTCGCGAAGAGTTGTTGCGCACACTTGTTCGCCAAGGTCTTCAATTGAGCTGGTGCCTCTACATCCACTCAATTCATGCGTCGCTTCAGACTTTACACCGTTTCCTGAAGCTGGAGATTCTTCCTCTCCACGTATCGGATCTCTGCACCATGAACTTTGCAAATTTCCCCTTAAGCACTCTTAGATTTCTCAACCTCTCATTCCAATTCGGTCTTCTGCTTAGTCAACTGTTCCACATTCTCGGTTAACTGCTTTACCACCTGAGTTTGGTTCATTTTTGTTTTCGCTACTCGGTGCATCACCTGCACGAGGTCCATGTAACCATCCGCCTGTGGGTCCCAACCTGGTAGATACTTTGGGCCCATCTCGTTTAATTCCATCAAGACATGAATTATTACTACTTCCAAATGTTGCGAGAGCTGCAAAACAAAGGCAAGGGGCTAAGCTATCTCTTTTGAGACCTTCACTTTTGGTCTCGATACTGCTGGTGGTGTTGGCTCTATCGCTCGATCAACTGCCTTCTTCTTTAGAGACACATGCTCGGGAGGACTGCCTACCACTGGTATCTTCCTCTTCTTCGAATCCTCAGCAACCACCTCCTCCATTGCTGAAGTCCTCTACTGTGTGCTGGTTACCTCCGGAGGTTCATCCGTTATCGGAATAGTGACACCTACACTTCTGGTGGATCCACTACAGTCATCTTCGTCCTCCAGATCAAACAACCCGGCATCTGCAATGCGCATACGCCTCTCTCCTTAGGTGTGAGCCACTCCATCTTCGAGTACAGATGTACCAGGAACGACGATAGATAAAGTACATATTTGTCATCCTGCCGAAGTCGACTAGCCATCGCTTGAACGTTTCGTGCAAAGATTTCTCCCCAGTTGACCTTGATCATTCCTTTGATAATTGTTTTACAACTTTGTTGTGTTCTTAGAAAATTTTCTAACGATTCTCCATCCCAGATTTCTCAAAACAATTCTTAATAATATACTGTATCACAAGACGATATGCATCCTTGTGTATTAAAACTATCACACTTTCCAATCATTTGTTCCAATCGATTTCAAATTTCAGGAGATTGTATTTTATCATCCAAGCTTCAAATCAAACAAATTTTATTGATGAAAATTTCCGATAGCAAAAGTAATAATCATTGTATTAACTTTCTAAAAGTCAGTGCAATCTTGCAATTTGGACTATGTACACAAACTTCAGCTATCATTTTGTACTCAAAACTCATCCAAATGAAATAAAATGTGAATCCAAACACAATTGTAAACTATATGTAAGTTGAAACCATAATAGATGAGAACAACAATTTTTTTGTTAAGAGAAAATCAAGCAAGTTCCATCACATGGCTATCTTGATTTTCCTTGACTTGGACTAGTTTTGATTGGTTTGCTTTGGTGAGGATTCTTAAATCTAAGGGCGAGATTGACTAAATACACCAAAGTCAATTAGAGAGTAATTGGGCTTCTAGAAGATCCAAATGGACCAATTGCATATTGTCATATATATTTTCTTATTGGGATTTTTTATTTCTATCTCGTTTAAACTTGGTAGGAGGGATTTACATGATGATTACTTCTAGTTACTTAGGTAAAATTCTGAATAGTATAAATAGAGAGGTTGAGAAACACCTCTTAAGTTAGTTTTGGAGAAGCTTTGTTTTGGGAAGATTGGTTTTTGAGAAGTCATGTTTGGGGTTGAAGCCTTGATTCAATGAAGACTTTGATCATCAATAAATGATCTCTTCCTTTTGAGTGATAGTTGACTCTTTCTTGGAGTTTGGAATTTGAGAGTTTGTATAGGAGGGTGCATTAAGGCATGGTCATCGGGTTGGAATATGTCACTCTAGATTTATGATGAGCTTTCAAAAAGCCATAGGAGTTAAACTTGAGTGAGAGTTAGCCTGGAGGTCACATTTTTGATTCCGTAGCCGAGACATCAATCTAGAAGCAACAAAAATATTTCAAATCCAATTTCTTGTCCGTAAGAAAGCAAGGATGAGAAATCACTTAGAAAAGAGAGTGATACATTACACAAAAGAGTTTTAAAGTGGAGTTTGAAGAGATGACACTGAGAATTTTCCCAAAAGCAAAATGTGAGAATGTTTTCATTGTGAAGAGTAGGGATAAAAGCTTGTGAGTTGTCCTTTGAGGAGCAAAGATCGGAGGTTGAGAGAAAAAAGACACATGAGAGAGTTAAACTTTCATCTAGGACCATTCTCTTTCCATGAATCCAAGAGTGGAACATATTGTGACAATTGTGAGGTGACATGACTTCCCTTAGAACACAAGTGTAATGGTGTGAAAGCTCTGGTGGAGTCACTAGTAGAGGACTTTGAGGATAAAGTGAGTGCAAATACCGAAAATTTACAATCTTCAAGTGATTCAAGTTCCAACTAAAGATGGAGATCATTTTCAAAATGATTGAGAAGATGTCTATGAGGGTAAGACGCATCTTGTGTTTAGGAGAAGAGAAACAATGGCAATCTTGGACCAACCATTCCATTCATTTTGCCATTGATGAATTACTCTAGAATGGAGCTAATTTTGTTTGTATTGTATTGAGAGTTCAATATAAATTTCCAACAAAAATAAAATAAGAAATTGGAAATGGACAAACTTCCCATGTTTTATGGGAGAGAAAATGAAGATGTAGAAGATTTTTTGAGAGACTTCAAGAGAACATGTGTTGGAAACAATGAGAGAAAAAAGCCAGTATGAGCTATCATTTTGCCCGACTTCTTTGAGGATTCCACATTGAAGTGGTACAATGAATACAAGAAGATACACGTGAAGGAAGACACTTGGGAGAGTTTGACAGGGAATCTTACTGAAAACTTTCTTCTAGATGAAAGTTATGAAAAGCTAATGAGTGAAGTCAGCTTTTTGAAGCAAGGAAAGAATGAGAAGGCGAGGTCATATGTCGAGAGAACGGAGAAGCTAGAGTCACTTTTTTGTGTGATGTTAAGAAAAACAGATGAGGTAGAACCAACCATGGTAGGGATTATGTCGATGTTGACAAAGAATTTCATTGGAGGTTTGAAGCCTCAAATTAGAAGCAAGGTGAGATATGAAAAGCTCTCTTCTAAGGTTGAGGCTATTTGCATTGATATTTGAATGGAGGAGAGTTTAGAAGCTCATGATTCTAGCTTGATTGCTAGAGAAGTAGCATTACCAATTATGGAAAGCATGCTAGCTCATACCGTTTTTGCTTCATCAATAGTAAATACTCAAGTGATAGATCTGCAACATGAGTTAAAATGCATCACGAAAATGCTTGCCGATCTCAAGATCAAAGTAGTACATTTATGGGAGAGGAGAAATCAAAATGTAGGAGGAGGTTCAAGAGAATATGGAAATTATACTTTGAGAGCAAATCCAGCGCAAGGAAATTTCACAGTCTCATGCTTTAGTTGTGAAAGTATTGTGATCTCCGGACTGACTCTCACTCAAGTTTACCTCCGATGGCTTTTAGGAAGCTCATCATGAATATGAAAGGACTTGTTCCCACCCTATGGCCATGATCCTAATGCACACTCTTACACAAACTCTCAAAGTCCAAACTCCATGATGCAAATTCTCACAAAGAGTAAGATTTCACTGAAAAGGAAGGGATACTTTGATGATCAAAGTCTTCATTGAATCAAGGCTCCAACCTGAACATGACTTCTCCAAAAACTAACCTTCCCAAAACAAGATCTCTCCAAAACTAAGATCACAAAACTAACTTCTCTCAAATCTAATTTGAGAGGTGTTTTCAACCTCTCTATTTATATTACTTAGAATCTTACCCTAGTAATTATAACTAACCACCATTTAACCTTCTCTTATCAAGTTTAATTGAGGTAGAGATCAAAAATCCCAATGAAAAGGGTACATGGCAACATACAATTGGGTCACTTGGATCTTCTAAAAAACCAACTATCATCCAATTGACTTTAGTGTACCAAGTCAATCTCGCCCCTAGATTTAAGGGTCTTCATCAAGTCCAACCAATGAAAACTAGTCCAAGTCAAGGAAAGTCAAGATACCCATGTGATAGAATCTGTAAAGTATTTTTACATTCAATTTAACTGATGGGATTAGAGTGTATGGTTGAACTCTTCAGACCATGAATGTTTAGAGTCTCTTAAAGAAGTCTAAACTTACACATTCGCCACCTTGTATTAGTTTAACACCCCATTCCCTTGTGAACGAATCTAAATCACTACAATTGTCATTCCTTTGTGTAACTTGTTTGTTACAAGGATTCTTGAGTCTAATGCCATCATGTTATCAAGGATATGGACAATTTCCTTGAAAATGAGTACTATAAGACCCATGGTTGTATATATATGATGAAATATGAGTATATCTAAATTGTGACTAAATCTATCTTAGTCATGACTATGTTCACCTAGTTATGGTTAAGTTGGAGGAAAATATAGAGTAGCTCCTTGTGTGGTAGATGAGAACAACTATTTTGTTGTTTAGTAGGAATCAAGGAAACAAAATTCTTTTATTAAATTGGATAATCCCAATTACAAGAGTCGAATGTACACCATGCACAAGCTCATAGAAGTTCTTCTGGAGAGATCTTTAATGACCAAGTTTGTGGATCAAATTCATGGTTATCTTCATAGGAATTTGACCATTAGTTAAGTAGGGCGCCGTTGTCGCATGGACATTTCTTTGCTTTGAGAACGCCCGAGCGTCTGGCTGTAGAAGAACCCTCTAGAACCTCGTGTGAGTTGACAATCTCTTCTTCTTCTCCTCAGCACTCCACATTATAGCCGGTAAAACTTCAGCGGAAGAAGATTATGATATCTGGTGATTCGACCAATAACTTTTGCTCAAACTTTACAGAAAATTGCTCCACAACCCTTACTATCACTCAGAAAAGTTTCACATGTTTTTCTTTTCTAGATCTCTCAAAACAATTGGTGATTTACCCACTGTAACACAAGGCGATATGCAGACCCCTGTGTACAAAACCCATCACACATCCCAATCCTTGACTTCAATTGCTCCCAGATTTTATGAGAAGGTCACTCATCATCAGAACTTGAACTGTGCAAAGTTTTATTGACAGAAATTTCTGATATCAAAAGATATTATCTTTGTACTAACTTCGTGATGATCGGTGCGGTCCGCAATTCGATCAGTATACACAAACTTCAAGCTATCACTCTATACTCAAAAATCGTCCAATCGAGTCAAAACTTCAATCAAAACACAAGCCTGAGTCAAAAACTATATCTTTGTTGACTCAGATCTCCCATAACCCTTGTAAGGTTCTCAGAAACTCCCCAAATACACTCAAAGGTCTAAATTTCTCACTCTAACTTTGAATCATCACTTCAGAGTGACAAATCCTTCAAATCCATCCATTCTTGAGCCCACGTCATAGCTCGTCCCGTCAGCTCTCCAACCCAATCCTCAGATCTCCGAATGTCCCCCTGGAAGGTCTCCAAAACTCCTCAAAACCTCGAAGAAGTTGCCCAAGAGCCCTCATTGGCCCAAACTCCAAGACCAATGAGAATGAAGAGTGTTATTTTGACCTCTAGTGTGGCCAAATTAGCTCCATTTTAACTTAGAGCTTTACAACTATCCTAAACACACTACTTAGCCATCCTATACACAATACGAGTTGCCACTAATAAAGAGTCAAAATGACAACTCGAAACCGGCTAAGTATGAACGGAACTAGAAATGGAACTACAAACGGAACCGTCGAGTTTATAACTTGAGAATAATACTCCTCGCCAAAGTTCCTAACAATCAACTCCATATGGCTTGTTTTCGGTAAGCAATAATGATGGATTGGAACCCATGTGTTAAAAGCCACCACTACTGGTAAGTTCAAATTCATAGCGCCCAAACTAAATCAAAACGCATTAATCATTACGCCCCAAATCGCACCGTAGGAAACAACTGGAAGAATAATCGGGTCTGGAGAGTTTATCACTTGTTGTAGAAAGTTATCTCCAAAATGATACACTAACCACACCCGAAAATGATCACGATGAAGACACCGGATGTTGATCACAAATGGATTAGGCATCGGTACATCTGGAGGATCATGTTGTCCTCTATCCATGTCCTCATCGGCTCCACTTCGATCAGATATGCTCCTTAGTCAGCAAAGTGATGTGTCTAGCACTCTCCCATACCCTTTCCATCATGACTGCGCTTTATATCTGATAAGGTCCAAGATAATATCTCTTGAAGCCTTTTCAACATCCTGACCCTACAAAGTAGATCCAACGGTGGACTATTATTGACCTTTACGGTCTTGTAGTCGGTTATCCTAACCTAAACTATCGCCATCATGACAACAGCTCTGAAGATGACACATGTCATCATCTTCTCATAGTAGCCGCGTCACAACACGACACCGTGATCTCCATCTGACTTTGAGAGATTCTGTTCTATCCTCTCTACTTAGGAACAATTACTATCATAACTCTTGCAAATTGAAGATATATCATCTAACTTCTCTAGTTCTATTTATATACAATCTAAACATCCTACCCAAATTGCTAACTACACAGATTGCATCTTGCAATTTCTTCAAGAAATATTCATACCATTCAATGACACCTCCAACTTCCACGCAAATGCATCCACACTCACTTACAACTCCCTCACGTCTTCTCCGATCTCCGTCCTATGGACATGTATCACATCCTAACATTCGTGTTCCATGGCTTTCTACATCTACTTTTGCCTGTCCTTTGAGTCGTAAGAAGTGTTCATCACCTCGTCAAACGCTCAAATCTCTCCACCTCCACATTGTCACATCAAGCAAAGAGATACTACAAGCACTTACTCGTCAAAACTTCTAATCTAGCTGATCGTTCTACATCTACCTCGTGTCTATTCAACCCCTAATCAATCCACTGATGAATGAATCAATTAATTATTTCATTTTTCTTCAAATTATGTTGTTAAATGAAAATGAATTTTTATATTGCAGACATGCTTTTTTTAAATTAAAATCAATTCATATATTGAGAAAAATTGATTTTAAAATAAACATAAAAATAATTTAAAATCAAAATTTTAATTTTAATCATTTTTGAATATTTTTATAAATGTATATTTTTGTTTTAAAATTTTTCAATATGTGATATTTATTTGGATAATCTAGGTGAAATTAATTCTCATGATTTGTAAGTGATACAAGTATATATTCAGTGAGATGCTCATCCACAATGACAAAACATACTTATATATTTTTAAAATTTTCAGTTTCATAAAATTTATTTGAATGAATTTTAATATGTATTTTATATCATTATATTATTTACATATTAAAGATTAAGTTTATTTAATAATTTTTCTATAAATAATAATAATACATGTTTATTTGATAATCTCAATATAAACAGATTTTATGTGAATTAAATTGATTTGCACAATAACAACTAGCATATAAAATCATGATATGTTCATAAGATCTTTTCAAATCCAATTAAGTATTTGATTTCAAATCTTTTCATCAAATTATGAATATTATCACAAATGATAATGGACTCATTTTGTCATAAATTATCATCATCATTTTCAACAAAAATTGACTTAATGAAACAATTTTGTGAAAATTAAATGCAGACCAATTTTTATAAATTTTGATAAATAATCAATTTAAAATTTTAAAACTGTAATTATATAATTTTTATAAATAAATAAATAAATAAATAATATATAAAAAATAAATAAATAAATAATATATAAAAATAAATAAATAAATAATATATAAAAAATATTTATATTTAATAAAAATATGATATTGAATATTTATATGATTCATGATGAAATTTTAAAATTTTGAATTTATGAAAATTTATTATATTGAATCATCTTTAGAAACATATACTAAAATCCGTAATCAAATTTCCACTTGACTGAAATTAATTGAAGATGTTTCATGATATGTACTCATATTTCATTCATTAATAAATTGAACTCAGTATAAAATAAAAATTATTAATTCCAAATATTTTTTATAAAAATAAAAATTATTATTTTATGATATTAATTATCAAAAATTTTCTTCATAAAAATTATATTAACAAAACTTGCTCAAATGAAATTAAAAAATGTTGGTGATGAAAAAATTGATTACTTTTCATTTTAACAATATCAAAATATCACATGTATAAATAAGTGGGTTATCTCCAAGCACCATCAGTCATGATATTGTCAAGTGGAGGCTGTGTGATTGCTAAAACATAATATATCCATTTTGCGTAGAGTGATTAGCCATCTTTAAGGGCCATATGAGTTTGTTGAATTTTTTCTGGACTTTGCTTCGTAAGTACGTCGTTGTTTTTGCCATGCTGCTCATTACATCCGTGGTCTCTTTCCCATACCGCCAGTGAATATACTTCTACCATTTTTTTCATGAGACTGTTGTGTGCGGTTTCTGATTTAATCTCGTCCTTTTCCCTACATGCGTTTTCTGATCCCTTAATTGATATAACTGGTCTCTTTTGCCGTTTGCCTTAAAGAGTAACGAATTGACAGTTCAGAAGTATCAGATGCGGATACTAGAGGCATCAAATAGAACAGATAATGCAGGAAGATGCACCTCTCATATCCGTGGTCATATGAGCCTTGTACAAGAGAGAAGAAAGAGGAATGGAAAGTCGGGGCCGAAGCTGGACCGGGGAGAGAAACACTCACCACAGATCCCATTACATGGCGCGGGGCTGGACGCTGAAGCTTCTGGACCACAAGAAGGAAGAACGGCCTGCGCAAGGGCATTCATTTGAACATACACGGCAACGGAAGCAAGTGAGGGAGGAGCGAGGCGCTGGCCCAGGCCCAAGATAAGGGACGGAATGATGAATTGCCAACTTCGGGTTCATTGTGTCCATCGCTGATGAAGTAAGGCTGGTGGATTTGAGCGATCGATACAGCGTAACGATCGTCTTGCTGGACTGCGGGAGGCACAGAGGCAAGCAGACAGGCAGCCATGGCAATGCAAGTTATGGTTGTACAGGGTACAGTGGTTTCTTTGTCACCTTTTGCGATATCGGGAGCCTCATTTGCGGAGTGTAGAAGGGTGCTCGCAGCATTGCCCGGTTATGGTGTAACCAGGGGTGATTTGCATGGATCGTTGCAACATGTAGCAGCAGAATCGCGAGCAGGACTGTCGACGAGGAGACAGAGCAGGGGAATTCGTACCAGTGCTGAGCAGACAGGTGGAGGAGATTCTTCTGTAGCCACAACTGTGATAGATGGAGCTCCTGTCCAAGTCGAAGGAGGAATCACAGAGGTTGACAAAAACAGTTTCTGGCCGCTGGTTAAGAGTGCGGGAGAGAAAGTTGTAGTGTTGGACATGTACACTCAGTGGTGCGGTCCTTGTAAGCTGATGCTACCCAAACTCCAGGCTCTCGCTGCAACCATGGACGATGTCATTTTCTGCAAGCTCGACTGCAATCAAGATAACAAGTCGTTGGCCAAGGAGCTGGGAATCAAAGTTGTTCCCACTTTTAAGATTTTCAAATCTGACACGTTGGTGACTACCGTCTCTGGGGCCAAATACGATGACCTAGTCAAGGCAATTGAAAGTGCTCGTATTGGACAATAATATGTATGAATGGTCGTGATGACATTTTTGTGGATTATGTACAGTGTAATATAAACGATTCTTTTCTGCTTCTTCCATGTCCTTCTGGAGTTCAGAGTAGAAGATTCATGATTGTTTCTTGTGAATGTTACGCGTTGAAGGCTTTCAAACTGATTTGGTCTACCTTGTCTATGTCACTTGCATTAACAAGTCAAAAGCTGGAGTCCGACATCATTTACTAGCAGTTTGCACACCTTGTTGACGATGATCGGATTGAGTATGAAGAAAGCGAAATTCTCATATTGAATGTTGTCTGCAATAGATGAGTTATCTTTATCTCTCTGTATATCGTGCAAGTCTTGTATGGCAATTCACGGAACTCAGTGGTTTGAGGACGTCGGGACTGGGACTCCTTCACTCCTTTCTCAAATTCCAGTGTTGCCTACAGTATCGCGATTGAGTTCCCAGAGCGGATGGTTAAGACACTTCACCTCTTCAGACGGAAGCGGGCCTTCATAGCCTGCTTCTGACTGTAGTAGATAAGGAACAGGATGTGCAACTCATTGTTTCGGTTTGAAAGGATGGTCCTTTAATTTGTCAAAATTAATAGTCAGAGTCAACTGCATCTTCCCTGCTGATGGTAAGCGAAATGTTTGTTCTACATTCCGGACGATCCCATGAGATTTCAGACAACTACTAGTGTACATAGAATGAGATGGAATGGGGAGAAAACAAAGCTCTGCACGATCAGAAAATGGTTCTGAAACTGAACCTTCCGATATCATCACGACCGATTCCAAATGTCCTGTGCCCATTGCGCAGGAGACACATTCGTTGCGCCATGTGTCGCTGACCTAGTAGATTGAAATAGTAATAAGATAAATATGAGAAATGACACATGAACAGAATAAATCGGATTTTCTTATCGTAACACAGCGACGTGTTGTGTTGAAAGTAAAATTGGCGAAAACCGGCTCAATAACAACATTTAGTTATAAGCGCACGAACACCAGAAAAAGAGAGACCACTCCCTGAAGTGACATATCTCCATCGTTTATATTGTGCCTATCATATCTTATGTATTCATATCATAATATATGGTGATAACAAAAGATCTCAAATATCATGACTATCTTTGAAATTATTCCTAATTGCATGTGAATCTAATGCATGTTGCCTGGAAAATCATCACACATCATGGAAATATTCTTATCTATAGATGAGTCTAATAGGTTTGATGACTTGAGATATTGTAACACACTAACATCTCCCAAACCATACAAGAATGTGAATCTTGTAGCCAATGACCATTATAAGCTAGTGTGTATCCATCCTACCATAACCAAATGTATGGTACCATGCCGAGCAAGGTCTTGTGCCCCTAGCAATGAAATATATGATGGCAAGGCCTTATCCATGAACTATCCTTGAACCGCCGACAATGGTAGAAGATCTGGGTATTATCGCACCAATTGTGCCACATGGTGTACTGAAACACACATCACTATCTTATCTCACTCCACATACAAGTATCCATGTATTCATGTGCTGATTGCTCCAAATAAATCCAACACACATATGCCCTACTCTAGAAACTGCCAAGCAATATGTGTTGTATCCAAAGTTGACTACATAATGGAAGTGAGAATCACTTCCTTTGTTTCCTTCATCTATGGAGCAAAAGACTCACTCCAAGCATGATGTCTCAACCGATATTTGCCAACTGTTGTAGATGAATACATGACATATCTAATGATTCATCACTATTCCACTAAGACTAAACATGATAATAACATCCTTTGGATATAGATTATCATGTGCATCCATGTTTCTCTCCAACAAATCACCATGGCAAATAACACAAGCACTAAAGGTTGCAGCATATGCTAAAACTCAACTCAGTAAAGGGCTAGAACTGGAAATGAATCACATTGGAAATGGACTCACTCGGGCCTCACAAGATTACCATCTTGGTGAGAATAGTTTGTATTTTTCTAGTAATAAATGCTCAATCCCAAAGGGTATAAAAATGCAACACCCACCAGTACATCATAGTACTTTGCAAGTGTAATAGTAGCATGTGCTTGCGTTGTAGAGATACGTGTTGTAACTTAATTGGGGGTGGTTTGTTATCAATACTCATTAGCCAAAATTAGCTTAGCCAAATTTTTGATTTTTTATTAAATTATTAAACAATAAAATAATAAAATTCTATAATTTCAAGCCCAACAAAGGCCGAAAGAATGTTAGTAATTGAGGCTACTTTGCTCAAAATGTTATGAATTACTTGGGAGATCTCATAAATCCCCACCAAAAATCTATGGAGTTAATGAAATGGTTCATCAAACATTTCTCTTATCCAGAGGACTAGATTCTAAATATGTTTGCTAGAGGTGGGACTCAGACTGCAACTGTGATGCTTTGCGGCAAAATTGCATCTCTGTTGAAAAATCTTTGATGCAGATGCACTACATTGGGACCAGAATCGACTCTATGCTCCCCGATTTTGACATGTAGAGTGAGCAGTTGGGACCAAAAATGAGAAATGTACACATCAAAATTGATCAACCTAGTCAAAAAGAAGATCTGATAATTTTGCAAGTCATCCCACCTTCTTCCAAGGGGAAGAAGCCCATAGATAAGAAGGACAAACTTTTGGAGGACTTCGAGGGCATCTTCTAGGAGTTTGGAAAACAGGTTCAAACAAGTTCAGCACGTGAAGATTGTTAATATCCCAAGCCCATCTAGTTGATAAAGGTCGATTAGTGCCTGATGACTACAGGCCGTAGATCTAGGGTTGTTATGTACCGATGGTACAGATCTGTTTAGGGCTAACCCGAAATTAGGGTTTCCCTGTATTCACCCTATATATACAAGGGAAGGCGAAGCCTTCCTCATCTCATTCATGTACACTCTCTCTTGTCCCTTTGGTATGCTCTCCTCTTCTTGGAGTGATTCCTGAACAGTCGATTTCTCAACATGGTATCAGACCATGGTGGGAGCATTAGTTTTATAGATTAGACATAGAGGAGTGCTGGAGATCAGTGAGGAGTGTGCCTTAGAATTGGAGGGTGTCCCGCTGAAGCGAGTAGATTGATGGGGAACCGTTTCGTGTTTTCTTAGAATCTTCAATCGCGTTTTTGGAGGTCAAGATGATCATTTTCGACCTATTTCGGATTGCAGCTGTGCAGTCTTGTGCAAAATGGTCGAATTTGGTAGCCATGAAGTTTTCGTGCGATTTGGAGTTGTTGGTGGTAGTTATCGCCTTTTCCAAAATCTTTGAGGAGCTGTTTGGAGGCCTAAACGAGGTTTTTTAGAGGTTTGAGGGTTTCTATCAGAGCAAAGGTAGAAGTAGAAACTGAACTTTGCTCGCCTCTGTCAAAGCTCCTACCACGAAAAATTTCAGCTCAATCCGAGCTTTCTTCGTCATTTTTGCTTAAGTACTGCACAGGCGCAGAATCGTGAACACATTTCCTTCTTCATCTGCGGGTCAAGACATGCACATTTCGCCAATTTCTGGAGTTTTACATATTTCTTGATCGAGGTGCAGAGGAGCTGTTTTTTCCGCCGTAGTCGCGGAGGTGTTCTTTCTATTCGTTTTGTGTCTATACAGGTACTTGCCGTGTTGGAGTCATGATTTCCGCTCGTGACCACAACCATGGCAGAATCCATGAGCATGATCACTGGAGAGAAACTCGACAAGAACAATTTCCAAACGTGGAAATTTCAAATGAAGACCTTCCTTCAAGGCCAGGGGCTATGGGAGCTTGTGATCAGAGAGGAGAAAGCACCAATCGTGGTTGCTGGTGATCTTCGCAGTGAGCAGACATTGCGTGAGTGGAGAAAGCGGTCGTATCAAGCTATCCACTACATTGCGCTCACAATTTCAGGCTCGATGATCGGTCACATTCAAGACTGTGACACACCCAAGGAAGCTTGGGACGCGTTGTCACAGATGTTCCATTCGGGAACAAAAGCTCGGAAGCTGCAGTTGTTGCAACAATTCAATACAGTCAAGAAAGGCTCGATGTGTGCTAGTGACTACGTCAATCACATCAAGCAACCTGGCAGGTCGGGTTAGCATCTGTCAATGTTCAACTTGATCCGACTGTGATTATTGGTGCGACATTGCAAGGACTGCATGCCGAGTACAAGCAGTTCATTACGTCAATTTTGATAAGAGAACCTCTTCCGAAGTTTGATTTTAACCTGGTCCCAATGATGTTGGGGAGAAGAAGTGCAGTGCAGGCAGTACTAGTGCTTCGTCCAGCCCGCAAGAATGTGTGTTTTTTGCAGGTTCTGGAGGTCGAGGTAGAGGTCGTGGCAGAGGATCCGGATATGGTGGTGGTAGAGGTAGTGTGCAGAACAAGGCACCCAACCAGCCAGGTGCGCCACCGGTTGCTGAAAGGCAAAAAGTTAACACCGCAACTCTTGTCACAAGAATGGCCACTATGCCAAAAATTGTTACAAGTGTCAGAACGATATGCGCGCTTCGGGCCAACAAGGCCATGTAGCTACTGAAAAACATCTACTCATTGTGACACACGAGTTATCTTTGCCTTTCGCACGATCTGATTGGGTGATCGATTCGGAGCTACCCGGCCACATGACGCCGCATCAAGAATGGTTTGCGTCGCTTGACACTGTGGAGACTCCTCAGTTCATGGTCACTGGAGATGATACGAAGCACGAGATCAAGCATAAGGGTAAAATTCCGTTTGATATTCCAGGGTCTAATCTTTCTGGAATCGGAAATGTTTTACATGTTTCTACTCTGACTCGAAATCTGTTATCAGTAGGACAGATGGTAGAACAAAATTTCCAAGTGCGTTTCAACAAAGATGGATGCTTTGTTGAAGACTCCACAGGTACTGTTGTAGCTCGAGGTAGCAGGAGTGGTAGACTGTTCAAGCTAGATGCTACAGTTAATGTCAGTGACCAACTCCTGTCATTACAGAAAGTGGCTTTGTAGTATATGACATAGATATTTGGCACAAGCGAATTGGGCACATGAACTTTCAGAAACTGAAGACTCTTCCGAGTTCAGATCTAGTCACAGGTTTGCCCAACTTCACTTCTGCTCAGCCCACTGCAGTATGTCCCGCTTGTCAGTTCGACAAGCAAGCTAGACAACCCTTTAAGGGATCAGGTAGGAGAGCGACCAAGCTTCTAGAGCTGGTGCATACAGATGTATGGACTTCTTCTCAACCAAGTTTATCTGGTTTTGAGTACTTCGTGTCCTTCATTGATGATTTCTCTCGCTACACCTGGGTTTACTTCCTTAGGAGCAAGAGTTCTTCAAATGTGTTGTCAGCTTTCCAGACTTTCCACACCTTGGTGGAGAAACAGTCTGGACAATCTATCCTTTGTCTACGGTCCGATGGAGGAGGCGAGTTTCTATTTGAGAATTCACGCTACCTACGTAAGCATGGCATACCTTGAGAAGACTTGCAGTTATACTCCACAACGGAATGGCGTTGCGGAGAGGAAAATCGTCACATAGCGTATACGCCGCGCTATGTTGAACGAGAAGAACCTGCGTTGACCGTTATGGGCAGAAGTTGTTTCCGTTGCAGTGTACTTGATGAATCGAACTCCGACTGCAGCAGTTCACAACAAGATCCCGATGGAGAACCGAGTACGCTTGAGGAGGCGATGCACAAAAATGAGTGGATTGAAGCCATGGAGATAGAACTTGCTGCACTTCGTCACCAACAAACATGGAAATTGGTGGACTTACCTCAAGGTAAGAAAGCGATTGGTTGCAGATGGGTCTTCAAGGTCAAGCGTAACTCGGATGGCACTGTATCTCGATACAAGGCCAAATTGGTAGCCAAGGGCTACGCACAACAGCATGGAGTGGACTACTTAAGAGGCGTTTAGTCCAATTTGCCAAGATGGCAACAATTAAACGGTGGTTGCTATTTGTCAACAAGGGATGGCGACGCATCAAATGGACTTCAAGAATATCTTTCTCAATGGTGATCTCGATGAGAAAGTCTACATGCAACAACCACATGGTTACGAAGATCTGAAGTTTCTTTCCGCGTTTGTAAGTTAAGGAAATCCCTCTATGGTTTGAAACAGGGCTCCGAGAGCATGGTATGAGAAGATCAATTCCTTTCTCATGTCTCTTGGATTTGTAATCGTCATTCCGACTCATCCCTATCTTGCATGAGATCAAGAGTTCATGTAGTGATGATTTTCATCTACGTAGATGATTTTATTATCATTGGAAACCATGAGGAGGTGATTTCTCGTATCAAGAGTATCTTATGTTCGAGTTTGAGATACAAGACTTAGGATATCTCAAGTTCTTTCTTGGTGTGGAGTATATTACAGAGGGAAAGGATATGTGGCTAATACAACGCCAATATGCTTTAGATAAGCTTAAGGAGTTCAAGATGTTTGATTGTAAACCAATAGACACTCCTGTACAACAAGGTCTAAAGCTAGAGTTAGACGATGGAGAGTTACTTGCAAATCCCCGCCTGTACAGATAGATGGTTGGGAGTTTGATTTATCTGACTAACACTAGACCGGATTTGAGCTATCTTTGTTGGTCTAGTCGGTCGGTTCTGCATGCTCCACGGGTACCGCATATGATGGCGGTTAAGCGGATTCTCCGCTATGTGAAGGCCACACTTCATTTTGAACTTCAATACAGATTTGGAGGTGAGCTGAACCTGCATGGCTACACCGATGCTGATTGGGAATGAGATATTTCTGGCAGGAGATCCACGTCTGGATATGCGTTTGGACTTGGGAGTACGGCTGTGAGCTGGGCTTCTAAGAAGCAACCGACCGTGGCACTGTCTTCCACAGAGGCAGTATCGTGGTGCTATGAATGCCACTTGTGAAGCAGTTTGGCTTCGTTCCTTGCTTTCTGATATTGGAGTAGATTATCCTAGTCCTACAGTTGTCCTAGCTGATAACATTAGCAACATGATGTTAGCCAACAATCCTGTTTTTCATGCTAGGACAAAGCACATTGAGGTGCACTATCACTTTGTTAGGGAGAAGGTCCTTTCAGGTGTAGTAGATCTTAGATATATACATACAGGAGGTCAAGTTGCAGATATCTTCACCAAAGCTTTACCTAGAGAGTCGTTTGCTACATTTCGACATTGTTTAGGAGTTCAGGATGTACAATTGAGCTTGAAGGGGAGTGTTAATATCCCAAGCCCATCTAGTTGATAAAGGTCGATTAGTGCCTGATGACTACAGGCCATAGATCTAGGGTTGTTATGTACCGATGGTACAGATCAGTTTAGGGCTAACCCGAAATTAGGGTTTCCCTGTATTCACCCTATATATACAGGGGAAGGCGAAGCCTTCCTCATCTCATTCCTGTACACTCTCTCTTGTCCCTTTGGTATGCTCTCCTCTTCTTGGAGTGATTCCTGAAGAGTCGATTTCTCAACAAAGATGTTGCGAGACCAATTCGACATGCCAAAACATAAGAGGAAGATTCGAGCACATCTTATCATTTTAGAGTCATAAACTTCAGGATTTTCTTTTATGTCAAAAGGAAAACTTCTTCAGGCCATGACAAGCAGCCTTCACTTAGTCTGGCAAATGAGACGAATGTGTTTATCAACGTGTCATGAGATGCAGATTTGAAGCAAGGTGAGGAATAGGACAACTTCATAATTTGTAGATAGTCTTGGACTTTGTAAATCTTTACATTTAAATAAAGTTATCTTCTGTGCTCATTTTTTCCCATGGTTTTTTCAAAATGTTTCTTTTGTTTCATATTCAAGTTAAAATCCAAAGTTTTAAATTTTAAATCATGACACATGACTTTCTTCAACATTGGCATCTCCCAAGAATATTGACCAAAAAAATGATACTTATATCACTTCTCTAATGATCAAATGCAATAGGATTTTATAAAAATATTGTTCCTTGCAGGACTGCAAACCGACTTAATGCATTGTTTTCTCCATTTTAAGTCGTGATATGAGCTTCATAAAACTTATGAAATAGAATTCCATACAAATTTTTAATTTTTTTCATGGGTTTTTCTCTCTTATCATGATGCATGCATATGTTTTTGATTTGTTATGCTAACCACTTTCATTGTTCAGCTAACCATCAAGATGTAATTTACATTTATCTCGCATTCTTGTCATCTTTCACAAACTTCCAAATGATGAAAAGTAAAATGTTTTGTTTGTTGGATTGTGTAGTTCAAGGATGCTGAGAAGATAAAATATTTTTCAATGTTCTTATGACCATGATTTTTACAAAGTTGATTAGTTTGAATTAAATGCAGGTTATCTAACAGTAATTTTAATATAGTGATTTTAATTTAACTCTTGAAAGTTATGCCATCTTTGAATGAATCGGAATGTCATACAAAATTTCTTGTTTTTTGTTTCTATTCATTGTCAAATTTTCAACTTTTGCAAAAAAGTCTGAAAAAAGTGATACATGTATTACTTTTCAATTTTCTTGACCTTGTTTACATACATATTCCGCAACATATGTCAAAACAAGTATTTTTCAAAAAAATTTCACTGCAAAAAAAATCAAAAAATCATACTTCTTACTAAATTTTTCAATGTGGCAAAACGTTATTTCATTTATCATTTTTTTCAGCCATATAAAAAAATGAGAGGTTGGTCATATTACCCGTCTACTTTGTCATTCTGCTTATAGTACTCCAAGAACTCACGATTTTCACCATAAAATCAAATTGAAATTTTTGAAATAACTTTCAAAACATCCATAATAACATTTCACTCATTATCATAGCATAAAAATAAATTAGTCAAACCAAATTCACTCCGCTCATAACCATACCATGAAAAAAAGATTTTAGTCAAATCAAATCTACTCTCAGTTCCAAAAATTCCAAGTTTTTACACTACCTTGTGTTCCATTATAGACTCATTATCCAAGTCTCAATTTTAATAATTGATTTTCAAGTAATCTTAATTCGATCTCTATCCGTTCAGCCCTAGGTCTTCTAATGACACTACCAACCCTAATGGCATGTCAATAATTCTAACTGCACTACTTGCTGTAATTGCAATATATGCTCATGTGTACACATAACCACCTAACTAGCTTGTTGCTACATAAGTCAAAACAATGTGAAATGCATCAGCATCAACTTTTAATTTAGTGAATACCACAATATAAAAAAACTTGTCAATAAATAAATATCACTCTTTAAAGACTTGCCCTAGTTCATATAAAGTTTTCAAGAATTCACATATAAATACTTTCTTTGACTACTTCATGTAGTTACATATAAAGATCTTCATTTAAAAATGCAATTTTTACATCCATTTGATAAGCATAAGGATTATACTATGCAAAAATATCAAATATCAGCTAGACAGATTAAATATGTAATTTTGAAGAAAATTTGTAAATGTAGTCCAATACATGGGTGAAGTCGTTGGTCACAAGTCTCAAAATATATCTTGCAAGAGATCTATCTAAATTTAAGTTCACCTTGAACATCCATTTGCAAGTAATTTTTTTATGTTGTTTGGTGATTCAACAAATTTTCAAGTTTGATTTCCTTTATGAGACTTGAGTTCTTCATAAATGGCTCTTTGCCATTCTCTAGAACCCTTAGATTTAATGGCTTCTTGATAAATTATTGGTTTCAAGATATTAGCTTTGAACTCAAAATTGTTTTCATATATATTAGGATATTCATTTTTAATTGTAGTGTATTCATAAAAATCTACTTTCCTTCTTTAACTTGGAGGAGTCATTGTTCCTTGCAGTTGTCTTGGTCCCAAACCAAGATGTAGGATTTTAAATAAAGTGAGATTAAAAAAACTATATTGAGTTGTAATCTCACATGGTCATTGTGTTGGAGGACTCCAAAGATTTTTGGGATGCTAAGATGCTCTAAATAAGTACGACGATGTTAATGTAGTAAATTTGGGAGGGGTTCTTATGGATGTAGACACTTGTTTAACACTTATCTTAGCACTAGAGTCTTAACACTTGTTCTTCTCGTTGAATATAAAAATAATTAAGTAGAAGTTATATGTGAACTTGGAGATCATGATATATCATCACCTTGTTGTCCACATTATGGTAAATGCATATCCATATGAGAAAATGATAGTTGCTTTAACTACCATAATCATTTGGATTTTCATCATCACTATCATTATCCAAAGAGGTGTCCTTCTGCTTCATTTCCGTAAATCGCTAGGTATCAAGTTATATAGCAAAAAGGATGAAAAATCCTCATCAAATCAAACATGGATGAAACCAAAGGGGTAGGATGGGGCTAGACCCCAATAGCATCACAATGGGACATATGTCCTACTGCATCTAAGATGTCCAAACTATCTAGGTCAAACGGTCTATATACTACATGAGCATTTGAGGAAATATCACATAAGATGATTGCTCTCCTATGGATTACACCAACTACTATTCTCCGTAGAGCAATAGATAAATGTTTCCTAAAAAAGACTTTACAATATACTAAAGAGAGTGATACCTATTGTTGCATAGTATAGTAGAACATGTTGAAGTCGGCATCCATAGTTTTATATAACTTCAAAGCTAGAACAACAAAAGATTGATCTATATGCATATCCATATACTTAGAAACTTTGATTGTTGTCGCTCCACTTGACTTTCATACAAGAGGATGAGTGATCAGCGCCTCCAAAATAATATCACGTGTAGGATCTATAATCATAACCTACACAATAGTAACTTAATCCTCATGAACCAAGTATAGGTCTACATAAATTGACTGCAATGCATACCAACGCTCCTTCTATGTGATGTATCCATGCTCTTGTGTCATAGCAAACACCACATCCATGATGACATCATGGATAGTTATCCTCTATCCTCCAAGTGGGCAACTAGTCATATGGATCCTTGATATATCTAAGTTATTATCACACTCATAGGTGAGTAATGAAGATGTAGATGGGTGGACCAAGCCTAAACAAAACCTCATCAATGTAGAAAAGGTAGCTAGTTTGAGTCGGAAAGCTTTGATGCATGGTTGAGCCAAGATCCACTAGCTAATATCTTTGTTAGAACAAGAGTGTAGAAGAGTTCTAGTAATATGAGGAATGGCCATATCCACAAAAAAAGAGTGTAGAGACTATTGAAATTGTGGATCCATCAATGTAGATTGTAAGCCTTTAGTCCAATTGGTGAACAAAAAGGAAAGTATGGGAGTTCTTGTCATACATCTGGGAACAAAGCATCTCTCGTCTACCATAATAATACATGTATAGGAAATGATACCCCATCCATAACCTTGCATACATCTCAACGATAGGTCTATATACAATCACAAATCGTGAGGATAACAAAGGCGTTGAAAGTGCCCAAGTAGCCAAAAATGCTATAGCTTTTGTCTCTTCCATCAATAATAAACCTACCCCTCCACATGAAATCAACAAAGATTTATGTCTCCACGCAAATCTCTTGTCACAAACCTGAAGATTTTTAGTCTAATGATGTCATCAAAGATGCCCATGGTCCTCTTTTCAAAGACCGTCTAGCATGATAGGAATACAAGTGAAAAAGGAACAATACGAAGTAGGTAGATGGATTGACGAGCTATACTAGAGGAGACTATATCAAATGCCACATATAGATCCCCTAGAAGAGGAAAATCATCTACATGCAGTACATATTCTACAAGTGTAATGTCTAGGTAGCATGAGACAAAGTCTTCAAATCCTACTAGCATTCCAAAAATGTGTAAGCTGTTTGTCGATGTCATACATCTTTTTGAAAGCTAGAGATGAGAAAGAATGTACAAAGGAGACCATGCCCTACAACTTTGACACCTTGACTTTCAAGCCTACAAGATAAAGCTTAGTATTCAAATAGTCAAATGACAGCCTAATGTGGTCTACAAGGCCACAATTGTTGGTCCGAAAGACATAAAATACACTAAGAAGCCACATTCAATCAAAAGATGTAACAAACAAGTTACACAAAGGTTTTACCATTTGTACAAAATTACAGTTCGTTCCCAAGGGAATGAGGTGTTATCTTTCTGTCAGCGAAGAATATGAATGTTTATGCTTCTTTTGAAGACTCTGGACATTCATAGTCCGAAGAGTGATGTGAGAGAGTAGTCCAAGACCACTAAGTCAAATTGACAAACCATTACCCATCCATTACATTGCACAGAATTACACATGTAATTAAAATTTCACTCCAGATTTACTCATGGGAGTTTGATCACTCCTTTACAAGCTGTCGACGAGGCGATGTTCTCGATGAAGTTCTACTGCGAAGTGTATACGACTATGGCTCATGGACGAATACCCGGGTATCTTCACAAGTATTACGCACCAGTCAAGGTCAATCAAATGCAACATTCAATAGCTTCTCGAGCACTTTGTTCTACCCTGACTATAATTACGGTTCTCAATGAACACTTGTAAAGAAAGCGATAATCCTACTCTAACACTACTCCTATTTATACAATCTACTTGCACCTAGTCCTAATCGTCGCCTACACAGATCTGTAAGACCCAAGGTTGTACATATAGGATAAAATGAAAGTATATCTAAATTGTGCCTAAGTTTATCTTAGTCATGACTATGTTTAGCTAGTTATGGTTAAGTTGGAGGAAAATATAGAGTAACTTTTGGTGTGGTAGATGA
Organism: Marchantia paleacea; assembly: GCA_014180765.2. Classification (NCBI taxonomy): domain Eukaryota; kingdom Viridiplantae; phylum Streptophyta; class Marchantiopsida; order Marchantiales; family Marchantiaceae; genus Marchantia; species Marchantia paleacea. Next base: position 123,675 of record MUAA02000065.1, read on the forward strand.
GAACTACTATTTTGTTGTTTAGTATGAGTCAAGGAATAGATTCCATCACATGGGTATCTTGACTTCCTTTGACTTGGACTAGTTTTCATTGGTTGGACTTGGTGAAGACCCTTAAATCTAGGGGCGAGATTGACTTGGTACACTAAAAGTCAATTAGGGAGTAGTTGGGCTTCTAGAAGATCCAAGTGGATCAATTGCATGTTGCCATGTACCCTTTTCATTGGGGTTTGTGATCTCTACCTCGTTTAAACTTGGTAAGAGGAAGTTACATGGTGATTACTTGTAGTTACTAGGGTAAGATTCTAAGTAGTGTAAATAGAGAGGTTGAGAAGCACCTCTCGAGTAGTTTTTCAATGGAAGTTAGTTTTGGGAGAAGATAGTGTGGTGATCTTAGTTTTGGGGAGCTTGGTTCTTGGAGATGTCATGTTCGGAGTGGAACCTTGATTCAATGAAGACTTTGATTACCAAAGTATCCTTTTCCTTTTGAGTGATATCTTACTCTTGGTGATAATGTGCATAATAGAGCTTGGACTTTGAGAGTTTGTGTAAGAGTGAGCAATAGGATCATGGGCAAAGGGTGGGACTAAGTCCTTCTAGATTCATGATGAGCTTCCAAAAAGCCATCGGAGGTAAACCTGAGTGAGAGTCAGCCCGGAGGTCACAGATCGCGCCCGACTACTTCTTCGGAAAGTTGCTGATCCCTTCGATGGTGTCTCTTCCCCTAACGCGAAGGCATCAACACTCAACTGCAACTCTCTAATGTCTTCTACAATCTCCTTTCGATGGACTCGCATCGCTTCCTAGCATTCGCGTCACATGGTCTTGTACATCTCCTTCCTTCGATCCTTCAAATCGCAAGGGGTGTTCATCGCCACTGTCAAACGTTCCAACCTTTCAGCCTCCACATCGTCACACCGAGCAAAAAGGTATTGCGAGCACCTACTCGCCAAATCTTCTAATCTAGCTGGCCTTTCAACATCGACTTCATCCATCTCCTTCGAGTAATCCCTTCCTATTGCCTCAGCCCAAAGCAGCGCATCCCACGAATCTAGATGCCCTCTCCAGCCTATTGGGTTGGTTGTCTTCTAAGCTCGAACTTCTTCGCACAATTCTGGGCACACATAGTCCCATCGCCATGCCAAGAACTCCCCGCCCAAGTTCTTTAATCGTGTTAATTCTCCGACTGACCACTTTGGCTTTGGCACCAAAGGTCAATATACTCATGTTGGCATCTTCTTAACTGGCAATTGAATAGCCTCACGAGCCCCCGATCGAATGGCCGATTTCCTCTTCATCTCGTCTACTTGACTCGTCGGCTCGTGCTTGCTCCTCTACGGCTCGTTGCACTCGTCGATGTTGTTACTAACTGCCCTAATCCGTTCGACGCTTCAGACCTCCTTAACAACTCATTCGTCTTGGCCATCTTCGTACTTATTTCACATATTCGTATTCAGCGGCCCAGACTTTCTCCGAATATCGTTCGTTTTTATTCCAAAACCAAAAAAATAGTCTCCAAACCTCTAAGTATGGTCCTACAAGAGACGAGACAAAAAATACGTGGTTCACCTCACTGAGGCTACGTCCATGGAACACATAGAGTCACTTTACTAAATAACCCTAATTTGTGTTACATAGAGCTTCTTCCAGCCCTCTTATATAGTAGTATCAGCCCTAGCCCTAGTCTAACTAAATATAGTCAAACTAACCAGAGTTACTCAAGACCTGAGTTAACTCCTAATAATCTCCCCCTTGACTTATGTCTTGGGGTGTCTAACTCTTGTCACCATATACATACTCCGCGGGAAGTCCTAGAAGGAGACCTAAAGCATATGCCCTCTTGTAAACAAGGATTAACTAGAACTAAGCCGTAGCCTAATTAGGAAGGAGTAAAGCATATACAAGAATCAAACAATTGCTAGCGTAACTCTACTAGTGCTCCTTGTGCAAAACCTGCATATTAGCACAGTGCCTCCTGACACTCTCTAAAGGAATAACTTTGGTCAAAGAATCAGCTCGATTGAGTTTACCGTCAATCTTGACTAGCTCAACCTTCCTATCAGAAACTGCATCTCTGATAAAGTGATATCTGATGTTGATGTGCATCACCCACCTATCCATCACTTGATTTGCTGCAAGATGTACGACACTCTGACTATCACAATGGAGATTTACAACATCTTGTTTAAATCCCATCTCAATGATAAGTATATTCAACCAAATAGCCTCCTTTTTTCGCTTCATTTCTTTGCTACATATTCGGCTTCCGTAGTTGACTGAGCTATGCACTTCTGCAAAGTAGATCTCCAACTGACGCATCCACCTCCAAGTGTAAACACATACCCAGTTGTAGACTTCCTCTTGTCCAGATCTTGTCCATAGTCATCATCAACGTAACCCAACAAGGATTTGGCATTTTCCAATAAACCATCAAACAAAAGACCAAAATCCTTAGTACTCTTGAGGTACCTGAGAATCCACTTCACAACTTCCCAATGCACCTTTCCTGGATTTGACATGTATCTGCTCACCTTGCCCATAGCTAGAGCAATATCAGGTCTAGTGAACAACATCAAATACATGAGGCTGCTCACTGCCTTGTCATAGGGAATTGACGACATCTTTCCTCTCTCAGTTGCATCAATTGGACATTGAGCTGCTGAGAGCTTAAAATGTGCCGCCAAAGGAGTCCACACTCCTTTAGAGTCTGCCATGTTAAACTTGTCAAGCACACGCTGAATGTACTTACCTTGACTTAACCATAGCTTCCTCTTCTTCAAATCCCTGTGAACATCCATACCTAATATCCTCTTGGACTCACCCAAATCCTTCATCTTGAATGCAGATTTCAGTTGCCTCTTGCATCTATCGACGTTGGATTGTTCCTTTGCCAAAATGAGCATGTAATCCACTTAGAGTACCAGAATAATGAGGCTAAAGATCTCATTATTCACCTTCTTCATGTAAACACATGGATCAAACACACTCCGTGAAAATCCTTGTGCTTTCATGAACTTATCAAACCTTGCATTCCATTGCATAGGAGCTTGCTTCAATCCATATAGAGATTTGAGCAATCTACAAACTAACTTCTCCTGACCTTTCTTCTCATAGCAAGTAGGTTGTCTCATGTAGATTTCTTCCTCCAAAGATCCATATAGAAAAGCCGTGACAACATCCATCTGATCCATAACTATACCAAATATCGCAACAAGTGCTCATACCAGACGAAGTGTAGCATACTTTGCTACACGAGAGAAAACTTCATTGTAGACCACACCTTTCTCTTGAGTGAAGCCCTTAGCCACCAACCTGGCTTTGAAGATCCTCTTCTCTTCATCCGCTGGATTATCCTTCAACTTGTACACCCACTTGCTATCAACAAAAGGTTGACCCTTTGGAAGCTCCACCAGCTCCCAAGTCTTGTTCTCAAGCTCCATAGCAATATCCCACTCAAGCTTATTGATAGAGGCTTGAGCTTCTCTATATGAACAAAGTTCTCCTTCTTCCAAGATCAACGCATTGCCATCATCATTCTCAGCTTCAATATCATGATCCTCAAGAATAGATGAATCAGCCCATGTTCCATATCTTTCGGGAGCTCTACTAATCCGATTTGATGATCTCCTAGTAGATGGTCCTGGTTGATCTCCATCATTTCATGCTATGTCTTGAGGCTCAGCAACGATAACTTGCTCCTCCAATTCCTGTTGTTAAGGAATTTGCTCCATCTGTTTTGGAGCTTCTCCTTGTGGTGCATCATTAAACCCATAATGATCAACTCCCCCTCAACAACATCTGTGAGTGGAGATTTGCCCTTGTCAGTACTGTAAGACCCAAGGTTGTACATATAGGATAAAATGTAAGTATATCTAAATTGTGCCTAAGTTTATCTTAGTCATGACTATGTTTAGCTAGTTATGGTTAAGTTGGAGGAAAATATAGAGTAACTTTTGGTGTGGTAGATGAGAACTACTATTTTGTTGTTTAATAGGAATCAAGGAATAGATTCCATCACATGGGTATCTTGACTTCCCTTGACTTGGACTAGTTTTCATTGGTTGGAGTTGGTGAAGACCATTAAATCTAGGGGGGAGATTGACTTGGTACACTAGAAGTCAATTAGGGAGTAGTTGGGCTTCTAGAAGATCCAAGTGGACCAATTGCATATTGCCATGTATCCTTTTCATTGGGGTTTGTGATCTCTACCTCGTTTAAATTTGATAAGAGGAAGTTACATGGTGATTACTTGTAGTTACTAGGGTAAAATTCTAAGTAGTATAAATAGAGAGGTTGAGAAGCACCTCTCAAGTAGTTTTTCAATGGAAGTTAGTTTTGGGAGAAGATAGTGTGGTGATCTTAGTTTTGGGGAGCTTGGTTCTTGGAGATGTCATGTTCGGAGTGGAGTCTTGATTCAATGAAGACTTTGTGTAAGAGTGAGCAATAGGGTCATGGTCATAGGGTGGGACTAAGTCCTTCTAGATTCATGATGAGCTTCCAAAAAGCCATCGGATGTAAACCTGATGAGAGTCAACCCGGAGGTCACAGTACGGAGAGCCTGAGATATCTCCCCCTCTTTCAATGATATGGGCTCATCGAAAGAAACATCCCTACTGACAATCACCTTACAAGCTATAGGATCCCATAGCCTATAACCTTTCACACCACTTGCATATCCAAGAAAGTGACACTTCTTGGATGTAGGATCCAACTTGGTCCTATTCTCCTTAGGTATGAGAGGATAAGCCGTACAACCAAAAATTCTCAAACGACTATAATCAGCCCTCCGTTTGTGCCTCAATTCAAACGGTGTCAAGAAATCGATTGCACTTGAAGGAGACAAATTTACCAAATATACTACGGTATTTATAACTTCAGCCCAGAATTCATATGGTAAACCAAATTGGCTCAACATACTACACACCTTCTCCAATACTGTTCGGTTGAGCCTCTCAGAAACAGTATTTTGTTGCAGAGTATCAACCGTGGTGAGATGACGAGTGATCCCCTCCTCTTTGTAGTAACTTCTAAACTCCTCGGAAGTATACTCCCCGCTATTATCCGAACATAAATATCTCACCTTGTGACCCGTCTGAGTCTCAACTTGGGCTCTCCAACTTTTGAACGTTGCAAAGACTTCAAACTTGTCTGTGAGAAAATAGACCCACAAAAATCTTGAGTAATCATCAATAAACGATACATAGTACCACTTCCCAAAATGTGAGGCTTAAGGAGAGGGTCCCCACACATCACTATGTACATACTCAAGTAACTCTTTGGAACTATGAGTTCCAACACCAAAGGCTTTTCTATGTTGCTTGTCCATAACACAATGCTCACAAAATTCCATGTCAACTTTACCTAAACCAGGTAACAAGCCCCTATCTCGAAGGAAGGTCAAGTACCTGTTACTCATGTGTCCCATTCTAGAATACCAAACATGAGCCATCTCAGGCCCTGATCTTGTAAGATTGACTTCATCACAAATGGTATTGCCCTCTAGCACATACAAATTTCTATGCTTGTGTCCTCTTAAGATAGTCTTATCACCTATTCTCACCTCAAGTACTCCTTGTTTAGAACTCCACTCAAGGCCTTTTGAATCTAACATTTCAAAAGAGATAAGATTTTTTCTCATTTCAGGTATAAACCTGATGTGAGTCAACGTACGTTTAACTCCATCAAACATGTGAATCTGTACAGATCCAACACCTTCAATTCTACAGGGGTTGATCATTTCCCATAAGAACTAAACCGTTTGATACTGAGAAAGTATGAAAAAACTCTCTAATGTAACAAATGTGATAAGAACAAGCACTATCCAGAATCCATACATCACCAACGCTTTTTGGTGGGTTGCATATGGCATACCTCTAGCTTCATAGGCCATCTTTGAGCAAATCATCCTCCTCATCAAAATCTTGAGCCACATTGGCCAAAGGAGGATCAGTAGTCTTGGTCTTCACACGGCAGTCCTTCTTAAAGTGACCACTCTTGCCACATTTCCAACAGACCATCGTCTTTTTGTCTTGGGAGTGACCCCTAGACATGGATCTACCTCTAGATCCAAACTTCTTCCCATCCTTCTCAATCCTTGATTGTGACCGCCCACGGGTCACATTCAGTGCCGTACCAGATGAAGAGGATGGAGTAGAGGGCATCATCACCTTCTGCTATAGGTCATCAGTCATGAGAGCACTTACAACCTCATTGTAAGTGATCGTTTGTCTATCACGATAGAGCAACACTCATGACAGTGACTGATATGAAGCAGATAATGAACTTAACAGATGAAGGGCCTTCCTCTCATCAGTTATCTCCTCTCCTAGATTGTGAAGATCAATAACAAGATCACCAAAGGCATCAATGTGATCTTGGATCTTCGAACTTGTATCTTTCATCTTGAAGCTCATTAGCTTCAAGGAGGTGTATAACCTGTTTGATAACTCTTTGCGATGAAACCGTTGCTGAAGAGCCTCAAACAATAACGTACAATTGTCATACTCATCAACTTGCTTCAGAACTGAAGGTTATAGATGGAGTATAACAATACTTACTACTTGCTCCTGAAGGTCCTTTTAGTCTTCATCATCGAATGTAGAGGATTTAGGCCTCAATGACTTGCCCAAACTGGAAAACCTTCAACTTGCCTTTGACTTGCCTCTCCCACAGAAGATAATGACCATGCCAATCGTATTTGACAATGTCAAATCCGGCTCCTCTTGTCTTCATGACTGCCATCTCGCTCCGTCTAGCCCCTGAACTCGTCCCTTGTGTCGTTTGGTTGTCAAATGGAACCTCCAAAATTGACTTCTTCCCACTCATATGAGAAAAATGGAAATTTTTCTTGTGTGAAAATCTGTTGCTGCTGTGGTGCTTTCAAGCACACCGTCCCTCCAGACAATCAACAACCAACCGACTGACAATCGTCCTACTACTGGAACAGACCTCTTTGCTTCATACTGGAACAGACTTCACAACCTACCTATACTCATTCTTTTCCTCCGTAGGTCCTACTCATGCTCTATTCTATTCACGACTACTACTCTAGGCACGCTCAGCAGCTGGTAGACTGCAAAGAGGTATCGAGCGATGTCTCTTCAGCTTGCACAGACTATTTCCGCCTCGGAGATGACACAGAAGAGTTGCAGTAAGCTTGCAAGTTGAATTTGTACTCTGGTCGGGGAAAAAGCATATAAAACTCTAGCGATGAGATCAACTCCTCCTGCACGATTCTCGTTTCGCCTTTCCTCTCCTCGTCCTCCTCCTCGGAACAAGAAGATGCCACTACATCATATGCTCTCCCCTCACCCTCTCTACAGAGCACTCAGAGCAGCAGAAGCTCAGCCCAACTTTTCAGCGCAACATCGAGTATCTCTCCAATTCCAAGGGTCGAGTCGCTCAGATATCAATTGTTGGTCCAAAAGACAGGAAATACACTAAGAAGCCACATTCAATCAAGAGACGAGACAAGAAATATGTGATTCACCTCACTAAGGCTACATTCACGGAACACACAAAGTCACTTTACTAAATAACCCTAATTTGTGTTATAGAGAGCTTCTGCCAGTCATCTTATATAGTAGTACCAGCCCTAGCCCTGGTCTAACTAAATATAGTCAAATTAACTTGAGTTACTCAAGACCTGAATTAACTTTTAACAACAATTTGTGTATCATCCTCTAAGGAGGGGAACTTACAACCTAACATGGCCAAAACATTAAACATAAGAGCTCTATAATGAGCCATGGCAAATAAGGATCCTCTCAAATGATCTTTATGCTGAGTACTAATGGCGGACTATAGAACAGTGACTTCCTTCTATGAAAAGTCATGCTAATAGAAGAAAGAAGAATGTAAATCGTTCGGAAGGAATGAGACTCAACAAAGATCCATTAGCCTCTCTAAGTTCATCTTTAGAGAGCTTTGAGAGATTATCTAAAAATAGATGCATGTGATACACTATTAAAAACATTCTCAATGTCCACCTACAAGACAATTCAATGCAAATGGATGTTTAGAATTGCTCTAAAATTTAACGATATCGCCTCACAACCTCATGGTGTGACAACTCCAAACTAGTATGGACAAAGGTGCTTCTAGAAGTGTGAACAATGATGAAGGACTACAATACAACTAACAAAACATAATAAGATCTCCCCAAAAGCAATTGTTTTAATGCTCCATTGTACTTCTCCATTGCGAGAAGGTGACTAGCACATGACTAATTGACAATAAAATCTCCCCTCTTGCAATTGATGCAGCTGTCTGGAGCAACTCTTTGAAACTATTAGAGGCATCATTTATATGAAAATAATCTCTAATATGCTCATATACCATCTTTGACAAGCCCCCAAAGGATAGACGTGGGACTGTGCATAGAGAATGAGCAAAAAGTGATCTATTAAGACATAATGACTCTCGCTATTACTCCAAGATCTCTAATAGTATTCCCTCACCCATGGATGGATGTAAAAGCATAAAAAGGAAATAATCTTCTTAGTAGAATGAGCCATAGACAAAATATGAAGGGCTCGTGCAGCTTTGATATACTCCCAAGCATGGCCAAGATCCATCACCATTGCAATCGAGCCAAATTTTGAACTATCATGTGGTTGAACCTGACTTCGAACTTATGTGACCCGTATGGACTCCTCCTACAATGTAGCATAATCCCTTGCTCAAAATCTCTGAAATCTAATGGCCACCTCCCTATGACCAACATGCCCCCTAGTATAACGTAATAACCATCGTGGAAGTAGGAGAAATAAAAATCATGATAATTCATTCATGGGATGACGTGCCAACCGATCGAATGATAAACAAAAAGCCCATGTAGTCCATCATGGAGCGCAGACGGTAACCTATGGAATAAGCGTGGACATGGAAACCTTGTCTCAAAAAGCTCCAGAATAGAACATGATTGTGATGGTAACCACTCCCACGATCAACGAAGCGATCGACGTAGTTTATGTGATCGCAAGCCTCATGTGCATATCCCAAGTAGTTCAATCATAATCTTTGTGTATCTTTTTCACATGGATATTTACCCTCTACGAGACAAAGAGTAGATGACCCACCTGACATGATATATCACTCATGTTCTAGGTGACCCCATGAGGGGAAGTGAAGCTATAGCTAGCACAAAGAGAACTATAATGACACACGGTACTACACATGTATCTCGTCCCACTTGTAAAATCACAACTCCCTAACATCCCACCTCACATGATGACATGCAACTATCAAATCTCTAAAATCTTCAAAAACTAATAATTTTTTATTCCAATCTCTATAATTTTTCAACTCGGTTCCAATAAAACCAATGTATGAAAAGAAATAGATTGGAATTAAAAAAAACCCCACATTTGTGTAATCATTCAAAACTCTAAAAGTAAAAAATTTAATAATATCTCTCTATACAATTTTATATAGTGTTCACGTTATATACCAATGAAACCCAAATTGAAAAATTGAAAAAAATTGTTTATTCACTCTCAAGTGTATTCAAAATATAACCTCACAATGTGTGAAAAACTAGTCATGTTCTCTAACTTCTCTCCGTTCTCCCATATCACTCCCGTAACTCTACTCTCCATCCAAAGAGGGACAGCAGCATGATTCCAAGAGGTGAGAAGTGGTGGATGGAATAGATCCGACCAATATGATTGTACTTTGATTAGAAAAAATTAATCCATAGAGTGCGATTAATGAAATCCTTAGGTGGTGGTGATTGCAGATTAGCTACCGGCTGAATCACTACTCTCCAATAAAGTCAACTCTGGCAAGCATTGAAAACTACATGACAACGATCGATGCCATGAATCAAAACTAAACATCTGTTGGTGATTCAGAATTCAGGAACTCATGAGTTGGTAGAACCTTGAGAATAAACATGACGTTAGCTTCGGAAATAGATTGGTTCTCTACTTGTGAGAACTAATGGTAATCAACAAGACAGACCTTCGTAGAGTACATGTCGGACTCTAGCTATAAATTCTGGAGAGGTATCGAACGCCATCCTGGAATAAAGAGGCATTTCACGGGCCTTGGATAAAAACTGTCACCAGAAAACTCCTTACTCACTTTCAGGCAGACCAACATCTGTATCGACAACGAGAGATGATGCATGAACTGCTTTTCATAAAGAATGATATATTTTTTCTATAACAAACGCAGGCCACAGCCGCATAGTTTTCTATATCTAGAGAATATTTCCACCTGGAGACTGTAGTTCTTACAGGCGCTCCAACCACCTGCATTGCCTTCATTGGAAGCAACCGGGTCCGAGTTCATCACACATTAGGAGCTGCTCCCAAATGTGCCCATTCTGAGATTCAAACACAGTACCTGGTTCCAGCTTGGTAAAGAATGATGTTGACTGTAGGCTTTCTCAGGTTTACTTGAATACATCCCTACGGAATCATGATCAGTCAGAACTTTTGGTACTACGAATTGTTGCTTTTTCTGTACGAATTTTATGACATTATGAGCTCTGAATGGAGAAATAGCGGTAACGAATGGAGTTCAAGTCAAACCAGTGACGTGAGCTGACTGGCTGGAATTGACTCTGTCCACCACAATAAACACTGGAAGACATGAGCCGTACGATGAGCTTCACGACGGAAACTCGCCAAGACGCACATCGTCAATATAAACTTTCAATTCTCACGAGCATAATAGGAGCCTTACAGTCACCCAAGCCGGCGAAAATACAGCTGAAATGGGCAGAATTTTCTCTGATTCAAAATTGATTAATACGTGCTCCTTAATCTCACTGAATGAATTTCAGCAGTCAATAAATTTCACATCAGTGGCCATCGAAGTTTCCATCTCCATCTGCGTTGTCTATCTTCCGGAATCCAGGTAGATCCAAGTCCAAACCATCGGCTTGTTTCATGTCCAGAATGCAGGCTTTAACAGATCCTCCTCCATCCGCTGTCTTCGTGATCTGTAATGGCAGTAAGCATCGATCAAATTAGAGTACTAGATTGGATCAAACTTAGCCTTATATCTTGCTGGACATTGATACTATAAATCGGTTTCTTACGCAATAATAATACAGAGAGATCTGGACCTCTGAAGCTCAACTCCAGTTCTGAAAAGCCTGTTACGACGTCAGCAAAATAAGGTTTTCAGACGAATGTAATACCTTGATGCATTTACCACAAAGGTCCACGCTCATACCGAGGCTAACACTGTAAGCAACCCAGACGTTATCTTCGCATTCGTATGGATTTGGATCACCAATTAAAGCACAGTAGAGTCCGTCTATGCTCCCAGCATTATGTTCCGACGAGTAATCTTGCGGGGTTGTGTACACGTTCGAAAGACACCACGCAAAGTTGCAGAGACTCGTGATTGCATTGCCGAGAATCAGTATCATAGTCCGTTGTTGACCTACGTTGCTGACTGTTGGCAGAATGGTTTGATGAATTGTCCTCAGAGCTGGTGGGGAGTAATCATGACTCAAGTTTCTAAGCTTATGTCTCGACTTTCTTGACAAGATGCTCACAGGAACTGATCACAAGATCTTTATACCAAAGCTTAAAGATTAAACGATGAACTTGTGAAGGTATCATTCCTTGAAGTCTTCTCCGATGCGCAAGTACTGCTGCCGTGAAATTGTATGCATGGAAAAGTTCTGATTGAAATGGAGGTTTACAAATTTCACTCGACGGTTACGGCAGTGGAGGTCCACTAATTTGTACTGAACTTCCACCGCCCCCATAAGCCAACCAAGTCAGATTCGGCGAGAGGCATGCTGTGTGCACAAAGAATTGTTTTCTTGTAAGATTACAGATCAGCTTTATAGAACTTTGGCAGAGTTTCCTCACGTACGATCAATTTACTTTCGAACTTGAAATAAGAACAGAGTAGGACAGATCCTCTGATAAAGCTTCTGTGACGTCCATCCAGTAATCCTTACGAAGGTCATTTGTTCGTATTAGGTGAAGACAGTGAACGGCTTGTCATTCCGGAAATCAAGTCCAGAACAATGTGTCAACAAGTATAGCATCTTCAGATGTGCGGGTTTGGCCTTTTGTGTATATAGGCTATGACTTACAAGCCGGCAGTCTCCACTGCATTTTGTAAGCAAATGTCTGGGCATAAAATCCATATGAGGCAGGTAATAGTTAAGGCTACTACAATGTAGAAACTGAGAGTGATCACGAGAGTGAGATATGTAGATCTATAGCTCATTTATTTTAACCAGTAGAAAAGATGCAGGAACTTGAATCAGGAGCAAACAAAGAATATAGTGGTCCAGGACTGATTCCAGCGGGGAACGATTTGCACCTATTTCTATCCATTGTGGTCCAAATGCCTGGGATCTGACCAACCATTTTGGATGCAGTGACTGGATCAAGTGAAAATTATCACAGATTCAAGAAGCCTCTTAGAGTTAAACCGAAATGAGAAGTAAAATAAAGTCATAAATAATAGTGGAAACATGTAAATGTATAAATGAACAAAATACAGCTCCGTATGAACTACTTCTAAACCTATAAATTGAATCCTTTGATCCAATAATTTTATTCAACCCCGCGTATGACATTTTCCGACACGGTTGAAAGTTTGGACTGCCAGAGTTCTTCTGCTCGTGTGCATCATCTCGCTACTTCCTGGCGTAAATTTACACTCAAAAAATCGGTTGAAACTGCACAGTAATGAGTCCACTACAGAGGTATTCAAGGTCTTTAACTGTCAAAAATTTCCTGTTTTTCACAAGTGTGACCTCTCCGAGTACTGACATCAGTTTACATCGTGGTGATATTTAATACTGCGCGGTTAAAAAGAGCAACTAATTGCAAACTAAACTGTGCAGGAACAAGATTTTCGAATATCTCAAGTAGAGATACCAAAGGTCCGCATTTGAAAATTGTTATGGTTGTTGTGGCTTCCACAAACTGATTGTGAAATCAAAAAACATTTTCTCGTTTCACCACAATTTTCTTGGAAGTTATTACGGGTGGTCTTATGTCCTGGTGAATGAAGCGGGGATGGAAAGAGCGAGAAGAAAGCATGTGCATTATCGAGGAGTCCTTCCAGAGAATAGCCAAAGGCTGTTCAAAGACACCATTGTCGAAAATTGAACAAAAATATTCAAATGTTTGACATGAAATCTATGACTATTAATGCAACTTTCTTTGTATTCAAGTTATCCACTGCAACGCTCATTTATGGAATGACAACACTGAATAACTAAAATAGCTACTCCAATATAAAAATAAAATCTCAATAACAAATATATTGTATATCAAATACATATTTGATAAATAATTTTCATTAATAAATTTTAAATTGAAAATATCATCCAAAAAAAAATTTATTCTTAAAATCAATATGATTTGACTAAGAAAAATTCAACTTGATTGATATAAGCAAAATTGAAAATAATTATTAAATTTTTGATTCCTTAAAATAATTATAAATATTGATACGCAATTTAAAATATGATTATTTTTTATTTTTTATTCAAACAAAAAATATTTAATTATTAAATTTAATTAAAATTCTTTAAATTTATTTAATGATAAAAATGATAAAATTAAAAATTAAAAAATTATTTTTTATAATGAATAAAATATAAATTTTGTTATATATACATAAAAAATTTGTAATAAATTTTAAAAAAAAATTTGTGAAATGAAGTTATGTTGAATCAAAAGGTTTGATATTTTTTAATTTTTGTATGGCTGCTGCAGTGCCAAAAGCAGAACACAAAAATAAGAAAAAAAATTTTTTATAAAATAAAAATGTAAAATAATCTGATTATTATAAGAATTAAATCATTTTTTACGGTAAAAATTTAACAAAATAATTAATTGAGTGAAACGGAAATATATTAAATTGATATCATTTTGCACTAAAATTCAGTATTTAACCAAAATTGAAATTAATAAGGTTTTAAATTTTCAAATTTAATTATTCATATAATTTTAATAATTTTTCTTCAATTTAAATTTATAATGAAATAAAATATTCAAATAATTATTTTTTCGTAATTAAATTTAATACAAAAGATTTATAAATAATAAAAATTTTATTTTAATTATATTCATATTAATCATGTAAAATTATTTCTATTTTTGTTTTTATTACAATGATTTAATTAATATCTTGAATTAAATTTTCTATATTTCTCATTGTGTAAAATTAATTTAAATTTTTAATAAAAAAAAATTATATAAATCAAATGACATCATAATCATATGATGTTTGAAGAGAAAAAAATTACATCTATTTATTATATAACTTTCATTGTATATATGATTAAACTTCAAAAATGCTTTCCGTAATGTATTTAAACATCAACTTTTAAAAATAAACCTTAAAAAATTGTCAAATTTTTTAAAAATATGTTTAAATTAAAAATAAAAAAATTTCAAAAAAAAATTTAATTTTTTAAATTAATAAGATTTTTTTGAAAATTTTTATGTATATTTTTTAGAATACAAAAATATTATTTGAACATTTCAAAATATTAATTATATATAACATGATTAGAGGTATGTTAAATAATGCAAGTGGATTTTTTTTTCTTACAAGAGGAAAGTATAAAATTCAAAACCAAATAATGGGCAAATCTTTTGCATATTTTAGACATCATTATTATATTAAACACTATCTTTACATTTTCATACTTTGAGTAATAACTGAAAAATATAAATTTTTGTTATTTGGATTAAGTTTTAAAATCATTATGTAATTTGTAGCTTATGGATGTATTGCAAATTCAAAAAATTCATTAATCACACTTTGCACATGGGATTTTCATGTGATTTAAAAGTAACATATGTATATATTTTTGAAGACTTATTTCAAATGATATGTATTAATGATATCAAATATAAAAAATTATAAATTTTGTATTTTTTCATATCTACTTTAAGTTAAATATATTTTATAACAAAAAGATCAAAAAATATATGTTAATGATATCAAATATTAAGATTATGAATTGTAGTAAGTCATTTTTTGTGTGTATGTAATTTAGAAACTTGAATGATAATGTCAAAAATTGAAATGCATGTACATCCATAATTGCAATCTAAAGACTAGCACATTATATCTTTCTGTTGATGATAAAGAGCATCAAGCTATTAGAATATTTTTCTAACATCTTCTTCATTTGAAGAGCTATGAGTAATGATAATCTACATGAGATATTATTTTTTTTGACATCAGACATGAATTATCTGCATGTCCTCATATATTTAGTAGCATCTATGAGTACATGTAATCTTGACAACCACTCCCCATCCATTGATATTCAAAATTTACATCAGATTTTAATAACAGAGAAAGTATAATAACAAAATGGATGGGAAGATCCCATCAAAACGTACAAGGATGGAACCAAACCGGTAACATGGGGCTAGGCCCCAATAGTATCACACTGGGAATATCATGAAGCGAGTTTCAAAATGCTGATAAAGTATTTCTTTTCAATAAAATCTAGCAATTGCATACCATGAATTGATTGTTTATAATATCATATTTGCAGAAATATCATCAATTTTTATTTTAAATATTTACATTTGACGTCATAATATTTCATTATGATGATATTATTTAATCATGTCAAACACGATTTAAGTATAAAATGATTCTAAATTATTGAAATAAAAAATATGACTTTTTTTTACAACAAGGGACCAAAATATTTTATATCTTTACTATAACTATTTTTTATAAATTTTTGTAAGAAAAAAATAATCTTAATATTTTTATTTATCTTGACATTTAAATCATCAATAATTTATTCTTTTAAATTACAAAATTTTATAGATTTAGAAATAAAATAATTTGTTATTTTTTCATTCTTGTCATGATAATTAAGAATAAATAATTTTTTCATAATCATATTTTGCATATAATATATTTTTATCTTTTATCTATAATTTTATAATAAATATAAAAAAATTATATTTTTGTTATGATTATTTCAAACTATGATTGAAATAAATTGAATTATATTTATAAAAATAATTTTGTTTATTAATTTTAATTATATGAATAATAGATTATTATGGATAACTTGATGTTTAAATCAATTTTATTAATTGATGTGTATCTAACTTATAAATTTGAAAATAATTATTATTTCATTGTATTCAAACATACAATCAATATAATAAAAAAATTTCATGGCAATGATTTAATTATTTTTAAATGATATGAGTTTGTTGATTACAATATTATGTATATTGATTACATTGTATCTTATAAAAATAAAAATATATCAATTTATCAAAAATTATAATAATATGCAAGATATTTGAATATCACATAATAATGTTTATAGAATAATTACATTCATGAGATTTCAATTTTGAGGATTGACAAAACTGATATATGTATCATTAATTTAGGTTTATTTATTGGGAGATTATAAGAATCTTGAAAAATCTGTTTTAAGAGTTTAGAACATGGAAATCATGTGAAATATAAAAAAATGATATTAATATCATTTTTTTATATGTTCTTCTCGGAAGAAGCGTACAATCAAGTTAACTATGTTTAAAACTTAAAGTTAATTTCATCCAATGACATCCTTGTAAAAAATCATGTGGAAAAATTGGAACAAACATAATGTCTTGATGAATCTTGTAGTAAACAAGAAATGATGTAGAATTTGACGAACATATGAAGCATTGTGACAATTGTGATAAAATCATTAAACATTGCAAAATAAAATGATAATATTTGGAAAAAAATTTATTTTATAAAATTGAAGGATTATTAAATTAAAAATAATAATGAAATATATGTATGTAAAAATTTACTATTTTGAAGAAATTCAATTTTTTCAAAAAAAAAAATTTAATGATTTGTGTAACCTCAAAGGCAAACATAAAAACTTATGGAGTAATGCAAGTCGTCAAAGTTATTTACTAGTTGAACTATCCGCAAGATTCAATAACTGATTAGAGAAGTGGAAAACATATGCAAAAATTTCAGAATTAGAATTGCATTAAGCAAAATGAGAAGAGTGAAATGAAGTCAGCAAGTCATACCTTTATTCATTCACATATATGAAAGCGTAAGAATTATTGAAAATATTGGGGATCACTAATTGCAACCAACTCTAAATTATCATTATGATCATGTTAAAGTATGCATGTTGATAACATTATTGCAATGATATATGAAAAATTATTTATCACTTTTTGAACTTCACAAGTGCAAGACTTTCGTATTTTTTATTCTTTAAAATATGGATTACTATCAATATGTATCTATTTGATCTAATGCCTCATGGTAAACATAATAGATTTTGTTAGTTCCCCTCAAAGAGATGAAGAGAGACTAGGTTACAAACATCAGTAAAGAAATTATCAAGAAAGTGCCAAGCATTGAATTTTGAAAAAAGGTTTATTATTTTGGATGAATAATCAATAAAAAAAATTTAGTACATCACTCATGAGGATTTGATCTGGTCTTATTAAAATGATTATTTTTTTAAGGGAGCTAAAGAAAAAATGAAAAAAATATCATATTATTAAGGAGAGCCATTGAATTTATATTTAGTATTAAACAACCAAAATGCTTTGTAAAAATTAAAAAAAAATTGGTTGAAAAAGAAAAATTTTATTACATGATAAACTATAAAAAATCATGATCATTAAGGAATTGAGTCCAAGACTGAACTATGGATTGTTGAATTATGCTACAAATTCCTTGGTTTCCTTAAATTAAAGGTCTGCAATCTCATTAAGTTTAAAAACATCTAGAATATATGCCTCAAAATATGTTCTAGATGCTCTCTATGTCCGTTTGAAGATTATTAACGTTTATCTCATCCTCTAACATGGAATAAATCTACAGTATTAGTGATTGCTTTGAGCAAAGTGAATCTCCTTCCATCTGAAGGTGTGGCACATTTTCTTAGGTGTTCTAGCATGAAGGAGATGACTTGGTCATACTTCATCATGTTGTGAATAAAAACGGGGGTCAACTTTGTTGACATTAATAAAAAATTTCTTCTTCCTATTAAGAAGAAATTTATTAAGATTTTTATTATGCAAAAAAGTCTTCCTACTCTTGGACATTTGGAGATAAGAGTGATGACTTGCAACATCATGGACTCTCTTTCTTGGCTTGGTTCACCAAACTTCATTCTAAAGTTCCATATATGTGATCCTAACTACTCATCTACATGTCTAAATTGGTGAAAGAGTGTTGCTTTTTGTTTTGTAAGATCTAAGATTGTAACTATAGATTTTGAGTGTGATTATACATACCTTTTAAATATTATTTTATTTATGATAAAGTTTTATCACTAAGTTTAACTTAACCATGACTAATTTAACAAGTTATGGCTAAGTTGAAAGATTAATAAGCTACATCTTAATAAAATAAAATGGAGAATAAAAATAACTATTTGTTGTTTTATGAGAACCAACAATCATATTCCATGACATGATTATCTTGACTTCCCTTGACTTGATTAATATGGAATTGGTTTGACTTTGTACATTAGATTCTATATGGATACGATATTGACTTTGTACATTAAAGTCAATTGAAAGGTCTTTGAGCTTCTAAAAAATACAAGCGGATCAATGTCATGTCACCATATGGAGACTGTCATTAGAAGTTGTGATCTCTATCTTGATGAAACATGTTTAGGGAAAGATATATTCTAATATTTTTTTTTAATATTATACAATTCTAAGTAATATACATAGAAAGGTTGAGAATCACCTCCAAAAACTTGTTCTTAGAATGTTTTGGATATCAATGAGTGATTTTAACCTTTTGGTATTTTTTGAGAGTTTTGTTAGTTGTAGAGTTATCAAGAATCTCTATTGTGGATTATTGATTGATTGAAGAAGATCAAAACTTATTTGTAGTGCTGATATTGAGAATTTGTAGAAAATTGAGTAGTAAAACTATGGTTATTGAGATCCAAACATCTTTCTAGATTTATGATGAATTTTTTATAAGCCATCGGAGGTAAATCTGAGTGAGAGTCATCTCGAAGATCAAAATTTAATGAATTGAATTTGCATCAAAGACTTCTCCATGCTAATGCAATTTTTTTTGTAGAGTTTGATAGTTACAATGATGATCCCATTTTCAACAAGGAGAACCAAGATCAACTTCTTGGGATTGAAGAAGTATTCAATGAAACATTGCATCAACTCCATTGATTTCTAGGAATGCAACCACAAGTCTTGATATTCTACATGCTTTTATTTGACTTAAAGTTGTACATTTCATGTTTTTGACTTCTAGATTCACAATGGTATCCAATGATGCATTGCTCAAAACACTTAGCCAAACAATTGATTTGAACTCGTCCATTGACATGGAGTGATACATATATCACATAAATATCATGGTATCAAGATGGGCAGAAAGGAAGAGGGAAAGATAATGAAAAAGTGATACATGTATCATAAGAATGAAGACTCATCAAATGATAGATTTCACACATATGTCATATTTTTTGTGCAAAATCTTGTCAACCTCTCAATCTTGTCAACCACAAAGCAATGAAATAATCATTGCTTTGTGGAATGGAACACAATCAAATGTCAAAGTTTGAAAGTTTGAAAGATGTGAAAATTGCAAACTTATTGACAAAGGTGGACAATTCCTCTTTAGAAAATAGAACCTCATCTTGAAACTTTTAGGGAAATTATCAATCCTCAAGATGTATTCCATATTTTAAAGATTGCAAACACTTCCTTTGAAAAATACTCAAGAGGTATTCAACTTCCCATCTTAAGACCAAATTCTGAAAATATCATTATTCATTGTGCATCCTTGATTTTCAATTTAGCTTTCATCGCTCCATTGCTATGCTTATAATATTTTGGAAGTTTTTCTAAAAAGATGGTTGTCACACATCACTAAAAATGATACATGTATTTATAAAATCAATAATAATATTTAAAAAACTAAAGGAACATAAGCACTTCCAAGTGATATGTATGTACAAAGTAAGCTTTTAGCAAAAATTTATGTTTGTCATAAAAAGAAGGCGCAAAAGATTCAAGTCACTTAGAGTTGTCTCTCTTTCAAAAAGGTTATCTTATATATTTTCTAGTCCGGTTAATTCAAAAAGGACATCAAAAAAATTTGAATCTTGAAAAGTGCTTTGATGGACATGGCTTTCTTTTCCATTTTTGTCAAGAAAAATTTCTTTGCAATGACATGGTTGAGAAGGCTAATGATGTGCAAATACTTCTGGATATTTTATCAAGCATCCTTTATTTTCCAAGCTTGATGTCTTCCGCAAGCTTCAATCTTTTTTTCAATGGAGTTAATGACTTTTTTTGCCTCTTCATCTCCATTGTTATATGTTATGTGTTTTGTAAAACTCATGCTTTAAAGAGAAAAAATAAGATCCATTTAAACTACAAGCTTCAATAAATTATCATATTTTTGGACACTTTTTTCGTTTGCTTTGATGAAGCTAACAGCATGCAATTTTGTGCACATTCAAACCTTGAAAAAAAAATTCTTTTTTTTAACTTTGCAAATCATAAATATTTTATGAAAGGTTCTAATTATATCAATTTTTATCATATTCTTTCAGTTTTCTAGATCAAGATTGTGTTTTCAAAAAACTGTTCAAATTTTTTCTTTAATCATATTAGTAAGATCAAACAAACCCATTCCAACAAATCTAGGATGTAGTAAACTTTGAAACGCTCTTTGCATGCATGGCGTCTATTTTTTTCACCAACAATGTAGTATTTGAAACAAAAAATAAAAACATAAATGTGAACTGATCCCCATATAATTGTAGGTAAACATAAAATAATATTGTTGGGTGGACATTGCTTTACTCTGCATTCTCAGAATAAACGCCTTGTTGTAGAAGAACCCTCCATGCCCTCGTGTAAGTTGATACTCTCTCTTTTGTAGGTCTGAAACAGGAATACACGCAGAAACACATCCAATAAGAGTCGACACAAGAAATACATAGTTCACCTCACTGAGGCTACGTCCACGGAACACACAAAGTCACTTTACTAAATAATCCTAATTGTGTCACAAAGAGCTTCTGCCAGCCCTCTTATATAGTAGTATCAGCCCTAGCCCTAGTCTAACTAAATATACTCAAACTAACCAGAGTTACTCAAGACCTGAGTTAACTTCTAACAATCTCCCCCTTGACTCATGTCTTGGAGTCTCTAACTCTTGTTATCCATATACATACTCCGCGGGAAGTCCTAGAAGGAAATCTGAAGCATAGGCCCTCTTGTAAATAAGGATTAACTAGAACTAAGCCATAGCATGACTAGGAAGGAGTAAAACATATACAAGAATCAAACAATTGCTAGAGTAAATCTAATAGTGCTCCTTGTGCAAAACCTGCATAGTAGCACAATGCCTCCTGAAACTCTCTAAAGCAATAACTTTGGTCAAAGCATCAGATGGATTGAGTTTACTGTCAATCTTGACTAGGTCAACCTTCCTATCAGAAACTGCATCTTTGATAAAGTGATATCTGATGTCGATGTGCTTCACCCTACTATCCATCACTTGATTTGCTGCAAGATGTAAGGCACTCTAACTATCACAATGGAGATTTACAACATCATGTTTCAATCCCATCTCAGTGATAAGTCTATTCAACTAAATAGCCTCCTTTGCTGCTTCCGCTGCTGCTACATATTCGGCTTCCATAGTTGATTGAGCTATGCAACTCTGCAAGGTATATCTCCAACTAACACATCCACCTCCAAGTGTAAACACATACCCAGTTGTAGACTTCCTCTTGTCCAGATCTTGTCCCTAGTCAGCATCAACGTAACCCAACAAGGATTTGGTATTGTCCAATAAACCATCAAACAAAAGACCATAATCCTTAGTACTCTTGAGGTACCTTAGAATCCACTTCACAACTTCCCAATGCACCTTCCTTGGATTAGACATGTACCTGCTCACCTTGCCCATAGCTAGAGCAATATCAGGTCTAGTGCACACCATCAAATATATGAGGATACCCACTACCTTGTCATAGGGAATTGACGACATCTTTCCTCTCTCAATTGCATCAATTGGACATTGAGCTGCTGAGAGCTTAAAATGTGCCGCTAAAGGAGTCCACACTCCTTTAGAGTCTGCCATGTTAAACCTATCAAGCACACGCTGAATGTACTTATTCTGATTTAATCATAGCTTCCTCTTCTTCAAATCCATGTGAATATCCATACCCAATATCCTCTTGGACTTACCCAAATCCTTCATCTTGAATGCAGATTTCAGTTGTCTCTTGCATCTATCAACGTCGGATTGTTCCTTTGCCAAAATGAGCATGTCATCCACAAAGAGTACTAGAATAATGAGGCTAAAGATCTCACTATTCACCTTCTTTATGTAAACACATGGATCAAACACACTCCATGAAAATCCTTGTGTTTTCATGAACTCATCAAACCTTGCATTCCATTGCCTAGGAGCTTGCTTCAATCCATACAAAGATTTGAGCAATCTACAAACTAACTTCTCCTGACCTTTCTTCTCATAGCTAGTAAGTTGTCTCATGTAGATTTCTTCCTCCAAAGATCCATATAGAAAAGCCGTGACAACATCCATCTGATCCATAACTAGATCAAATATTGCAGCAAGTGCACATACCAGACGGATTATAGCATACTTTGCTACTGTGAGAAGACTTCATTGTAGTCCATACCTTTCTCTTGTGTGAAGCCCTTAGCCACCAACCTTGCTTTGAAGATCCTCTTCTCTTCATCCGCTGGATTATCCTTCAACTTATACACCTACTTGCTATCAACCAAAGGTTGACCCTTTCGAAGCTCCACCAGCTCCCAAGTCTTGTTTTCAACAAGCGATTGCATCTCACGCTCCATAGCAATATCCCACTCAAGCTTAATGATAGAGACTTGAGCTTTTCTATATGAACAAGGTTCTCCTTCTTCCAAGATCAACGCATTGCCATCATCATTCTCAGCTTCCATATCATGATCCTCAAGAATAGATGAATCAGCCCATGTTCCATACCTTTCGGGAGCTCTACTAATCCGATTTGATGATCTCCTAGTAGATGGTCTTGGTTGATCTCCATCGTTTTGTGCTGTGTCTTGAGGCTCAGCAACGACAACTTGCTCCTCCAATTCCTATTGTTCAGGAATTTGCTCCATTTGTCTAGAGCTTCTCCTTGTGGCGCATCATTAAACCCATAATGATCAATCTCCCCCTCAACAACATCCGTGAGTGGAGATTTGCCCTTGTCAGGACGGGGAGCCTGAGATATCTCCCCCTCTTTCAATGATCTGGGTTTATCGAAAGAAACATCCCTACTGACAATCACCTTACAAGCTACAGGATCCCATAGCCTATAACCTTTCACACCACTTGCATATCCAAGAAAACGACACTTCTTGGATGTAGGATCCAACTTGGTCCTATTCTACTTAGGTATGAGAGGATAAGCCGTACAACCAAAAATTCTCAAATGACTATAATCAGCCCTCCGTTTGTACCTCAATTCAAATGGTGTCAAGAAATTGATTGCACTTGAAGGAGACAGATCTACCAAATATATTGCGGTATTAACAGCTTCAGCCTAGAATTCATATGGTAAACCAGATTGGCTCAACATACTATGCACCTTTTTCAATACTGCTCGGTTAAGCCTCTCAGAAATAGCATTTTATTGCGGAGTATAAACCATGATGAGATGACGAGTGATCTCCTCCTCTTTGTTATAACTTCTAAACTCCTCAGAAATATACTCCCCGTCATTATCTGAACGTAGATACCTCACCTTGTAACCAGTCTGAGTCTCAATTTGGGCTCTCCAACTTTTGAAAGTTGCAAAGACTTTAGACTTTTGTGTGAGAAAATAGACCCACACAAATCTTGAGTAATCATCAATAAACAATACATAGTACCACTTCCCAGAATGTGAGACTTTAGGAGAGGGTCCCCACACGTCACTATGTACATACTCAAGTAACTCTTTGGAACTGAGTTCCAACACCAAAGGCTTTTCTATGTTGCTTGCCCATAACACAGTGCTCACAAAATTCCATGTCAATTTTACCTAAATCAAGTAACAAGCCCCTATCACGAAGGAAGTTCAAGTACCTGTTATTCATGTGTCCCATTCTAGAATGTGAAACATGAGCCATTTGAGGCCGAGATCTGGTAAGATTGACTTCACCACAAATGGTATTGCCCTCTAGCACATACAGATTTCTATGCTTGTGTCCTCTTAAGATAATCTTATCACCTACTCTCACCTCAAATACTCCTTGTTTAGAACTTCACTCAAGGCCTTTTGAATCTAACATTCCAAGAGAGATAAGATTTTTTCTCATTTCAGGTATAAACCTGGCATGAGTCATCGTACATTTGACTCCATCAAACATGTGAATCTGGACTGTGACCTCCGGGCTGACTCTCACTCAGGTTTACCTCCGATGGCTTTTTGGAAGCTCATCATGAATCTATAGAGACTTAGTCTCACCTTATGACCATGACCCTATTGCTCACTCTTACACAAACTCTCAAAGTCCAAGCTCCATTATGCATATTATCACCAAGAGTAAAATATCACTCAAAAGGAAAAGGATACTTTGGTAATCAAAGTCTTCATTGAATCAAGGCTCCACTCCGAACATGATGTCTCCAAGAACCAAGCTCCCCAACACTAAGATCACCACACTATCTTCTCCCAAAACTAACTTCCATTGAAAAACTACTTGAGAGGTGCTTCTCAACCTCTCTATTTATACTACTTATAATCTTACCCTAGTAACTACAAGTAATCATCATGTAACTTCCTCTTACCAAGTTTAAACGAGGTAGAGATCACAAACTCCAATGAAAAGGGTACATGGCAACATGCAATTGGTCCACTTGGATCTTCTAGAAGTCCAACTACTCCCTAATTGACTTCTAGTGTACCAAGTCAATCTCGCCCCTAGATTTAAGGGTCTTCACCAAGTCCAACCAATGAAAACTAGTCCAAGTCAAGGTAAGTCAAGATACCCATATGATGGAATCTATTCCTTGATTCCTACTAAATAACAAAATAGTAGTTCTCATCTACCATACCAAAAGTTACTCTATATTTTACTCCAACTTAACCATAACTAGCTAAACATAGTCATGACTAAGATAAACTTAGGCACAATTTAGATATACTTACATTTTATCCTATATGTACAACCTTGGGTCTTACACGACCTACAATTGATATCAGAGTGATATGCAGTTCATCGAATTCAAATTCATCAACAAGACTCACCCAAGCCCCATTAGTTTTGGGGAGCTTGGTTCTTGGAGACGTCATATTCGGAGTGGAGCCTTGATTCAATGAAGACTTTGATTACCAAAGTATCCCTTTCCTTTTGAGTGATATCTTACTCTTGGTGATAATGTGCATAATGGAGCTTGGACTTTGAGAGTTTGTATAAGAGTGAGCAATAGGGTCATGGTCATAGGGTAGGACTAAGTCCTTCTAGATTCATGATGAGTTTCCAAAAAGCCATCGGAGGTAAACCTGAGTGAGAGTCAGCCCGGAGGTCACATTTTGGTTCCGTTGCCGGGACCTCAATCTAGAAGGAGCAAAGATGTTTCGAATCCAGTTTCTTGCCCGTGAGAGCGCAACAATGAGTCACATTTTCGTGTGGTGTTGAGAAAGAGTGGAGACGAGGTCAAGCCAACCATGGTGGGGATTGTGGCGATGTTGACAAAGAACTTCATTGGAGGTTTGAAGCCTCAGATTCGAAGCAAGGTGAGATATGAAAAGCTCTCTTCTAAGGTTGAGGCTATTCGCATTGTTATTCGAATGGAGGAGAGCCTAGAAGACGATGATTCTAGCTTGGTGGCTAGAGAAGCATCACCACCTGTTGTGGTTAGAATGGCAACTCCTCTTTGTTGTTGCTGCGCCAGTAGTAAATTCTCCAGTGGTAGACTTGCACCATGAGTTGAAATCTATCACATAAACACTCGCTGATCTCAAGATTAACGTAGTACAACTATGGGAGAGGAGGAATCAGAATGTAGGGGGAGGATCTAGAGGGTATGGGAATTATCCTCCAAAAGGAAATCCACCACAAGGGAACTTCACAGTTTCATGCTTTAGTTGTGGAGGCCCTCATTTCCAACGAAATTGACCTAATCCTCGACAACATGATGGAGTTAGACACAACAATTCTACTCCTGCTCCAAGTCAATCGAAGGATAAAAGAGTAGCTTCTATTGATGTGTTTCCTCATCAGTGCTCTATAAGTTCCAGAGTTGATATTCTTGCACACGAGAAGAAGAGAGCAAGATTTGCAGAGGAGTCCATCTCAATGGAAGATCAACCAAGCCGGAGCACTCAATCCAGTGTTGTGAGTCAACCGAGAGCACCGAGGAAGAAGTTGGGAATGGATAATTTCTCCATTTCATCTACCTAGCTCAAATACGACGTGGTGGAGGATGTGGGGAATCAAAAAACCAATATAATTGTTGGCCAATTGATTGCTCTAAATCCTACGATAAGAAAGGAGTTGAGGGGAGGCCTAAGCTCCAAAATGACCAAGAAGCGACGATCCAAGGGGAAAGCTTCCATGGCGAATGTTGGAGTAGGAGTGGTGGATGCCGCTGCCTCGGAGGTATGCACTCAAGCTTCGAAGATTGAAGTATGCATTAATGGACGTGATGTTTCAGATGTACTAGTGGATGGTGGATCTACGGTGAATGCCATGTCAAAACGTTTGTTGAAGAAGTTGGGGATGAAGCTTTCAAGACCTTCCAACATCATTGTTGGGATGGCCAACAAGCAAAAGGTGTGACCCATTGGAGTGGTGGACAAGGTGGTGGTAAGCGTGATGGGAGTTCAAACCTTGTTGTCCTTTCAAGTCCTTGAGGAGGCTAGCTACGACTTGTTGTTAGGAAGACCTTGGTTGAGGGTTGTGAGGACAACTGATCGGTGGTATAAGGGTTACCTTCGTATAGGGCCAAAAAACCATCGAGTGAAGGTCCCTCTCACAAGTGGCGGAGGAGCAGTCTTAGACTCGGATAGACCTACGAGTGATTACTCAGAGTCTGAGAGTGAAGAAAATGGCAGTTTTTCAGAGGTTGACACCAACATGTCGACCGATGAGGAGACATCATCTGAAGATACCTCGGACGATGATGTTCAAGTTCAAGTTCTTGCTGCAATGGATTTACTTCCTAGGCCAGGGGTGGTGAAAGATCCCGACAAGATGAAGATGAGTGAAGATGAGATAACTAGACGGCTCTCCACTCTCAAGTTTGGTCCCAAGGTTACTATGGAGGAGAAGTCAAGGTTCTTGGATATATTTCGAAAATATATCCATGTCTTTGCCTTTAGCTACAAGGATTTGAAGGAAGTAACCTTAGAAACTCATCGCATTGAGTTAGAGGAGAAGGCTCGTCCAGTACGTCAGAAGCAACATCGGATAAATCCACCAACGGCTACGGTGGTCAAGGAGGAGATCGACAAGCTAAAGGATGCGGGTTTCATCTATGAGGTAGAGAATTCTGAATGGGTTTCTCCTATTATGGTAAGCTACCTGTATGTGTAGATTACAAGAAGTTGAATGTTGTCACAAAGAAGGATTACTATCCTTTACCTTTCATAGATGAGATTCTAGAGGAGGTGGCAGGTCATGAGTGGTATAGTTTTGGAGATGGTTATAGTGGTTATAACCAAATTCAAATTGCTCCTGAAGATCAGCTCAAAACCACTTTTACCACGCCATGGGGAACTTTTGACTTTAGGGTAATGCCCTTTGGTCTATGTAATGCTCAAAGAACTTTTCAAAGATTCATGAATAAAGTGTTTGAACCCTTCCTTGGGAAGTTTGTTCGAGACTTTATTGATGATTTTTGTGTGTACGGTAAGAAGGAGGATCATTTTGATCATTTGATCAAAATTCTACAACGGTTGGAGAAAGCCAAGGCCTCGCTCAATCCACAAAAATGCATTTTTGGATGTGAGGAAGGTTTGTTGTTAGGGCACATCATCTCCAAGGATGGTAGAGCGGTGGATCCAGAAAAGGTGAAACGCATCCTTGACTTACCTTTTCTTGTGACGTTGACCAAGTTGAGGCAGTTCCTTGGAATGGTGGGATACTCTTGACGGTTTACATGAAGAAGGGGACGGATTATGATTTAATCCTCAAGGATGGAGAGGCAACTGTGGCGTTCGAACTTCTTAAGAAGGCGTTGGTAACTGCTCCTATTTTAGCCAAACCAAATTGGGGTAAACCTTTCATTCTCTACACGGATGCATCAAACATTGCTATAGGATGCACTCTAAGCCAGTTAGATGAAGATAGCCATGATCATCTAATTGCTTATGCTAGTATACAGATGGTGCAGGCTGAGAGAAACTATTCGATGGATCGAAAAAGAGAGGCTTTAGGCGTGATCTTCTCACTCAAGAAGTTTCGACACTATACGTTGGGAGGAAGTTTACTATCGTTACGACCACAAGGCTTTGAAGTACATTTTCAACAAGCCTAATGTTGAGGGTAGGATAGCCAGATGGAAGTTGTTACTGGCGGAGTTTGATTACATCATTGAGGATCGACCCGGTAAGAAATATGTCAATGTTGATTTGATGTCTCGAGCATACGATGAGGAAGGAGATCAACCAGTGGATGATACATTTCCAGATGAGGATTTGCTGATGATGGACTCCATAACAAAGGTACCGGCTGAATACAAGGGGATATGGGATTTCATCTCGGAGGGAGAGTTTCCCCAAGGCATGCATTCACGGGAGAGGAATGCATTGGTGAAGCGATGTGAACCTTATACCATCATAGAGGACGTGTTGTTTCATCAAGGAGCAGATGGACTACTCAGAAGGGCTGTTGGAAGGAAGGAGTCAATTCAACTTATGGAGGAGTTTCATGATGGACCTGTATGTGGAGTACACTTTGCAGGGGGAAAGGTAAGCGCATTTAAGATCCTAGATGCAGGCTATCATTGGAAGGGCATTTTCAAAGATTGTGTGGAATTTTGCAAGAGTTGTGGTGTGTGTCAAGCTTTTGCTAAAAAGTCCATGAAAACCCCTCCTTTGACATCAGTTCATATTTTAGATCCTTTTGAGAAATGGGAAATAGATTTTGTAGGACCGTTGAATCTTACTCCTCGGGGTAACAAGTTCATTGTGGTAGCTACAGATTATCTAACCAAGTGGGTAGAAGCTAGACCTCTAAAATCTACTAGTGATGAAGAAGTGGGTAGATTTTTGTATGAAAGTATAATAACTAGATTCGGATGCCCTCTAGAAATTGTATCTAATAGAGGTGGGGAGTTTGTTGGAAGCATTATACAAGCCATGCTAGGTCATTTCTCCATCAAGGCACGGGTGACTACTTCCTACAAACCAAATGCTAATGGGTTGGCAGAGCGAACCAACTATACGCTTTGCATGATGTTGGTCAAGGATGCACGGACATGGGACGG
Source organism: Marchantia paleacea (assembly GCA_014180765.2). Classification (NCBI taxonomy): domain Eukaryota; kingdom Viridiplantae; phylum Streptophyta; class Marchantiopsida; order Marchantiales; family Marchantiaceae; genus Marchantia; species Marchantia paleacea. Next base: position 153,102 of record MUAA02000065.1, read on the forward strand.
GGAGCAAGCAAAATTGGGACAAGAGGTCTGCATGCTATCTTGTGGGAGTATCAGGCGACTTGGAAGACATCAACGAGGGGTACTCACCTTTTCCGTATGGTATATGGTGTCGAGTCAAAGCTTCCAATTCAATTTGATTTGACGACCTTCTTAACTATCCAACAGAAGTTAAAGAGGACGAATGGAGTAGAAGCTATCAAATCAAGACGTCAACAAGCGTTGGAGTTGGAGGAGGTTCGAGCTGTGGCCATGGTACGTGTGGAGCGGACTCAACAATTGCAGAAGAAGTATCATGATAATCGATTTGGGGACGAAGAAGATGAAGATTTTCAAAGAAGGTTATTGGGTAATGCTTTCGACTCCATTAGATATAAGAGAGCAAGAAAGAAATTTCTTCCAAAGTACTTTGGTCCTTTCATAGTTCACAAGGTGTGGGGAAACTTTACTTTACGATTTGAAGGAGTTGGGAGGGCGACATTTTATTTGGGTGAATCACGACAAGTTGAAGCCGTTTCATCGACGATCAGATTCTTTCACTCCGAGGACGGAGTGAAATCATGGTCCGGGGGTAAATGTAAGACCCAGGGTTGTACATATAGGATAAAATGTAAGTATATCTAAATTGTGCCTAAGTTTATCTTAGTCATGACTATGTTTAGCTAGTTATGGTAAAGTTGGAGGAAAATATAGAGTAACTTTTGGTATGGTAGATGAGAACTACTATTTTGTTGTTTAGTAGGAATCAAGGAATAGATTCCATCACATGGGTATCTTGACTTCCCTTGACTTGGACTAGTTTTCATTGGTTGGACTTAAATCTAGGGGCAAGATTGACTTGGTACACTAGAAGTCAATTAGGGAGTAGTTGGGCTTCTAGAAGATCCAAGTGGACCAATTGCATGTTGCCATGTACCCTTTTCATTGGGGTTTGTGATCTCTATCTCGTTTAAACTTGGTGAGAGGAGGTTACATGGTGATAACTTGTAGTTACTAGGGTAAAATTCTAAGTAGTATAAATAGAGAGGTTGAGAAGCACCTCTCAAGTAGTTTTTCAATGGAAGTTAGTTTTGGGAGAAGATAGTGTGGTGATCTTAGTTTTGAGGAGCTTGATTCTTGGAGACGTCATGTTCGGAGTGGAGCCTTGATTCAATGAAGACTTTGATTACCAAAGTATCCCTTTCCTTTTGAGTGATATCTTACTCTTGGTGATAATGTGCATAATGGAGCTTGGACTTTGAGAGTTTGTGTAAGAGTGAGCAATAGGGTCATGGTCATAGGGTGGGACTAAGTCCTTCTAGATTCATGATGAGCTTCCAAAAAGCCATCGGAGGTAAACCTGAGTGAGAGTCAGCCCGGAGGTCACAGTCCGAAATAGAAAAATACGCAGAAACATATGCAATAAGAGTCGACACAAGAAATACGTGATTCAGCTCACTGAGGCTATGTCCACGGAACACACAGAGTCATTTCACTAAATAATCCTTATTGTGTCACAAAGAGCTTCTGCCATCCCTCTTATATAATAGTATTAGCCCTAGCCCAAGTCTAACTAAATATAGTCAAACTAACCAGAGTTACTCAAGACTTGAGTTAACTCCTCACATCTTTGTCCTCCTCACCACTCCAATTTCGAGTTCATTGCAACCGGTAAAACTCCAGCATAATAAGATTATGGTATTCAACAATTGAGCTGTTAAATCTTAGCCAAACTTCATAGATAATTGCTCTACAACCTTCTTGTTCTTTCAAGAAATTTTCTTATGCTTATCTCTTCTAGATTTGTCTAAACAACTATCAAATTGTACACTATATCACACGGCAATATGCAGATCTCTATGTCCTCAAACCATCATAAATCCAAATCCTTCATCCCAATTGCTCTCAAATTTCATAAAAAGATCACTTATCATCCAAAATTAACTTTGTAAAGTTTTATTGATCATTTTTTTTGATAGCAAAAGCTATGATCGTCGTACTAACTTCGTGACAGTTAGTGCAATCCTACAACTGTGACTGCATATACAAACTTCAAATTATCACTTTGTACTCAAAACTCATCCAATCAAGCTGAAATTTCAATCTAAACACAAGGTAGAGTTGTAAGCTTTATTTTCATTGAATTGGATCTGTCAAAATCCTCATGGGATGCTCAAAATCAACCCAAACATTCTCTAGGATCCAAATTTCACTCTCCAACTTCAAATCATCACCATAGAGTGATAATCTACTCAATTGCATCCATTCTTGAGCCCACCTCGTAGTTCCTGTTGTCTACTCTCCAATCCTTTCCTCCAATCTCCAATCCTTTTCTTGAAACACTTCCAAATTTTCTCAAAACCTTGAGGAACTTAATCAAGTGTTCTCATTGGTCCAAACTCCAAAACCAATAAAAATGAATAGTCTTATTTTGACCTCTAGTGGGGCCAAATTAGCTCCATATTAACTTAGAGCTTTACAACTTTCCTAAACACACTATCTAGCCTCATATAAACAATATGAGTTGTCACTAATAAAGAGTCAAAATAACAACTTGAAATCGGCTAAGTATGAATGGAACTACAAACGGAACCAGGGAATTTATAACTTGATTCCTAACAATCAACTCCCTATGACTTGACTTCAAAACAATAGTGATAGATTGGAATCCATGTGTTGAAAGCCACCACTACTAGCAAGCTCAGATCCATAATGTTCAACTAAATCATCACGTATATGGTTAAGTCCCAAATTGCACCGTAAGAAACAACTGGAAGAATAATTGGATCTTGAGAGTTTATCTCTTGTTACATAAAATTATCTCCAAAATGATATAATAATCACGCTCGAAAGTGATCATGATGAAGACACCAGATGTTGATCACAAATAGATTGGGCATCAATACATCTAGAGGATCATGTTGTCTCCTATCCATGTCCCATGCGGCTCCACTCCAATCAGATAAGATTTTTAGTCAGCAAAATGATGTTTTAGATCTCATACTTCCACTCTCCACCCTGAATACGCTTTATATATGATAAGGTCCAAAATAATATCTCTTGGAGCCTTATCAACATCATGATCCTACAAAGTTGATCCAACCGTGGATTCTTAACAGCCTTACAATGAGCCGTCGATCATCTTGACCTAATGTTTGATCATCATAACAACAGCTCTGAAGATGACACATGTCATCATCTTCTCATAGTAGTCATGTCACAACACGACAACGTTTTGAATTGAAACAAATAAAACATATTTTTTTGTGAAGAAATCATTTATGTCTCAATTTCAAGAATAAAATATTTGAATAAAAAATGTACTTAATGAAATCTATAATGCACTCACAAACTATTATTTTCTATTCATAATGTAAAATTATGTGATTTATGTAATATATATATATATATATATATATTATAATTCATTCTTTTAATATTTTTAAGTTTGTGACAAGTGGAAGTTTTGGAGAATATTATGGAGATTCTAAAGTTGTCACACTAGTGATTTGCTTGAAAACCAAATACATATGTTAACAATGATATCATCATTTATACATGTTTAGAAAATATTTGACAGTGAAGGTGAAAGTCGTGCTTGAGTTGGTCACCAAAGACGCTTGTTAGAATCTTGTTAATTTTCATTAGCCAAAATAACTAGTTATTAACATATTCATATCGCCAAATTGCAATGAAACTAATGACTAAAAAATCCTCAAATACTTTAGATTCATCCAAAATAGACTTAGCCTGTATTTACCGACAAACAAAGGGAGTGATACTTTAAAAACTTGAGCTTATTGTTGCATTTCTAGTTCAACAGTCTTTTTTGGAGCACATGTTACTTCCATAGATGCATCTCTTCGGCCCCTCCTTATTGATGATAGCAAAAATCCACCTCAGAAAGTATATATGAATATATTTGTCTTCTCTATATGTGTTTCTTGCTATGACTATGATTTTTCTGCAATAATTAAGTATTTTATTGGTGTTTTTTACATCCTTTGTCATATGAGGTTAAACTACTAACTGATGGAACAAACATGATATTTTTTAAAACAAGTTAAGAACCTTCAGCCTTTTTGTGAGTCCAAAACCGTTGATAATTTATTCCCTACATGCGTGTTTCATCATTTTTCGGATCTTTTTTCATCCAAAATTGATTATGAATATCGATATCATTTAGGTTCTTGATTGACGAGGGGAATCTATTTGTAAGGAATCTTTGAAAATCTAGGATGCCTTCTACAACTTTACAATGATGTGTAGATGCATGACCTTATTCTAATATTTCTTGTGCTTATATGGAATGTTCTCTTATATTCGAAAATGTTTCAAAAAACAACTAAATATTCGATCTAAATCTACTAAATCTGATAGTGGATGTGACTACTTGCAAAATCCTAAGTTCACTTTTTGAATATGTTTTTTTCTACTAATATGCTAAAGTAGGCTAGTATAAATTTGTTCTTCTTCCTTGTATTGTTGTACAATCATATGTACAACATTTTAAAGAATGTTCTGAATCACTTTGTGATAATGTTTTGTAGAGTGGTGATAATGAGTTTGCAATCATTGTGTGTATTCATCTAAAGATTATACACAATTGGTTGAAGCATACCATGGAATTTCAAGCAACCAATGACATGAACTGATAAGAAGTTTTTTTCATCATGTTCTTTGATGTTCAAGTTAAACATGCCATGTTTGTATTAGGTATATGCTATCAAAATGAAAAAATCTGTATCCTATTGAATGATTTTTTGTTTTCTAACTATAATTCATCTTTTTTTTCTATAGCTTGTATGTTTTGATGCAAGTTCAGGAATGTGATGTATTTTCTTGAAGCAATAATCACAAGCATTTTTATGCAAAGACTAAATGTGTGTGAAAAATATTGAAAACAAAGTTTTTTTTAGTTTCCAAACATTAAGTTTGTCTCTCAAAATCTTATGTTTTTTATATTGTGCTTATAAAATGATTTAATTATTGACATTTGATTTAGACTCACGTAGAAGTCGTCTCTAAACAAAATATCCAAACCAATCAAAAATTCAGATGATTTATGGTTGGGTTTTGTTTGTCCTTCATGTGAAGAAATCTTATGATTAATTGACAAGGTGATATTGTAATCTACATGGAGTGAAATACATCCCCACTCTACTTTAAACTATCATGATCTTCATCATTCAACAAGCTATCTAATAAATCCATAAAATCCTCCTTGCTAAACAACAACCTCTTGAGCACAAAGTTTTTTTTGCTCCCTCAAACTAGGCTCTACTATCTCAGTGTGAACAACTCCTTTTGCTCTAGCTGTAATCTCTTGTCTTGTATCCCAAAGGTCTATAGTGGTAACCACCGCTTGCTCCACTCAAAAAACTCCAACCATACTTGAAGAAAATTCTACCTCTCCTTCTCTAACATCCCCATAAGACCAAGGATGAGATCTTGGGCACTTCTTGCCCCTAACTTTTGCCTCCACCGTCTCGGTAGGCAAAGAGCTTACTAATGGTCTTGCAGTCACACATGTGGATCACATGGTCTCTGCTCAGCCAATCCAAGGCTCACAATCCATGTCAAATAGTTCAGGTCCATAGCTTGACCCAACACCTAACATTGTGATGCCTTTGAGATGTAGAAATTGATGTAGTACCTATACAAAATCCCATAGCTCGCTCCCTCTCTTCATCGTTGGGTTTCACCAACCGCTGCAAGCGAGAATCCCATACAAACCTAGCTCCTCCTTCTCTATAGGCATGGGAAGCTGGTTAACTCAACAACGTGGGTAATGTAGCTCTTGGCTGACCCACAAGGTTCATCACTGCCATGGGTGACCTGTCAGCATAGACCATTGCTTGGGAGTGTCTACCCACATCCAAAATACGCTCTACTATGAGATGTGAGGGTTTCTCCATTCCTTCATATGCTCATAATAAAACCTCCCTTGGAAGAAGGTTTGTCCATCATAGACATGGATGATGTGCATGAGATCCTTCGTTGAATCCAGTAATACCATTGGTCCAATCCATGATCGAACCTTATGTGCACTCGTCATCACTCGTGCGCGTAAATCATCCAACAAGGGAACATTCTCCAAAATGTATGTCGGTGAATAGATCTGTTGTGACTGGAGAGATTGTAACATCGTAACATCCTCCAAAATATACCAGAATGTAAATCTTATAACTCATGACCATTACCATCATGTGTGTGTCCCTAACATGGCAATCTAGCAATAACCAAATGTATGATCTCATGCCAAGCAAGGTCTTGCACCCTAGCAATAAAATATCTGACAACAAGGCCTATTTATATCCTTGAACCGCCAACAATGGTAGAACATTTGAATATTGTCACACTAACTATGCCACATGGTGTAATGAAACACGCCTCTCAATCTCATCTAGTCTCACATACAAGCACCGATGTACTCTTATGCTAGATTGTAAAATAGCAGACAAACTTGTGCTAATCCCTCCAAACAGATCGAGCACACATATATCCTCCTCTAGATATTACCAAGTAATATGCATTGTATCTAAAGATGACAACAAAGTGAAAGTGGGAATAACTTTCTTTGTCTCCTCCATCTCCGAGCAAAAGACTCACTCCAAGCATGGTGTATGGGTTGATTTGCCATCTGTCGTATCTTCATACATGAAGTACCTAGTGATTCATCCAACTTGTATGACACTACTCCACTTAGACTTGGCAGATAGCCACATCCTCTAGACAAGGACTATCATGTGCATTCATGTTGCCCTCCGACAAATCACCAGGCCAAGTAACACAGGTACTGAAGGCTGCAACATATGTCAAACCTCCACTTGATAAAGGGCTAGAACCAGTAATGAATCATACATGTAATCGACTCACTCGGCCCTCACCAGATTGCCAATCTAGCCGATAAGAAGGTGTCTCCTCCCAATAATCAATGCTAAATCCCATCGCCTATAACACTGCCATATCCACCAATACATCATAGGACTTTGCAAGTGTAACTACAGCACGTAGAGCTATTCGTGATATGATCTGGTTGTTTTTGCACCGTCAACTCCATCCGGATGATGTATGGTGTCGGGGCATCACAAGAACCTCCAAGAGATATATGAATCTGAAATGGACATCTCTCCACATTGGTTTTTTTGCAAACCAAGACCAAATAGTGCATCCTTTCCCAACATAAGGGGTTCATCATCAAAATCCAACAACATCCATTGAGGTCGATAAACCTTTCTTGAAGGTCCGACCAAATAGAAGATATCACTCCTGTTATCCAACATCACCGTACTTGGTGACATCTTGATACACTCGCATTAGGGCCTCGCTGATAACTCCATCATTTGGATGGCATCAGCTTGCCAAGTTTCCCTAGTAGATGTCATGATCCTATGATCAACACTACTATTGTTATCACTACTAGAAGCAACCAGCACATCCTCTTTGCTTTTGCAAAATGTGGCTACCAATCGTAGTACATGGAATGATGACACCCCAAAAGCCAGTAATGCTGAAAAAACATGAGAATGAACAAGAGTCTTTGCCACCCCCAACATTGCTGTCCAATATCCCATACCAATATTGGACAACTTGTGCCTGTCACCCCATGGATAAGATTGATCAATCGATGCATTTGAGTATACGGCTCTTGAAAACTCTCCCCATTCTTCCGTTGAAACACCTACAAGCCTCTTAGCTTGTCAGTTCTCACCCCTTGGTAGTCTTTTCTCAACCGTACAAAGAACTCCAGAATAGAATTAAAGGTTGGGACCTCTGAACTCTTTCCAACTCGACTAGCTCCAACCGTATCATCAGTGTCAGGTACATAGGATGAACTCACATCTCCAAACATTGTACCCAAAGTAATAAAATTGTAGTTTGGAGACCAATATTGTCAATAAACTCAATCTTCTCAAGGTGTTCACATCAGAACTCATGATAATCATCCATCGGCAGACCCTCCAAATGTTAGAATAATCCCTTCCAAGTCATAAACGGATTAAACAATGTACAGTTGCGCATCTGCTGTAAATCACACCATGAATCAAACTCATGTATGAAGTCATCCAACTCAATAGTATCAACTGTATCCAAATATAGTCTAGGACCCTTGGTATCCATAAAGATATCGTCCATATTCCAAAACAACAGTGTGGGTACACACTCCAAGATATCACCAAGCTCAACTCCATCACTCTCTAAAACCTAATCAAAATCTTCTATGTGTTGGTCCGAAAGACAGGAAATACACAGAGAATCAACATGCAATCAAGAGACAAGACAGGAAATACGTGGTTCACCTCCCTGAGGCTACGTCCACGAAACACACAGAATCACTTTACTAAATAACTCTAATTTGTGTTCTAGAGAGCTCCTGTCATCCCTCTTATATACTAGTACCAGCCCTAGCCCTAGTCTAACTAAATATAGTCAAACTAATCAGAGTTACTCAAGACCTGAGTTAACTCCTAACAATCTCCCCCTTGACTCATGTCTTGGGGTGTCTAACTCTTGTCACTATATACATACTCCGCGGGAAGTCCTATAAGGAAACCTAAAGCATAGGCTCTCCTGTAAGATTAACTAGAACTAAGCCGTAGCCTAACTAGGAAGGAGTAAAGCATATACAAGATTCAAACAATTGCTAGCGTAACTCTACTAGTGCTCCTTGTGCAAAACCTGCATAGTAGCACAATGCCTCCTGAAACTCTCTAAAGCAATAACTTTGGTCAAAGCATCAGCTGGATTGAGTTTACCGTCAATCTTGACTAGCTCAATCTTCCTATCAGAAACTGCATCTTTGATAAAGTGATATCGATGTCGATGTGCTTCTTACGCTATCCATCACTTGATTTGCTGCAAGATGTAAGGCACTCTCACTATCACAATGGAGATTTACAACATCATGTTTCAATCCCATTTAGTGATAAGTCTATTCAACCAAATAGCCTCCTTTGTTGCTTCCGCTGTTGCTACATATTCGGCTTCCGTAGTTGATTGAGCTATGCACTTCTGCAAGGTAGATCTCCAACTAATGCATCCACCTCCAAGTGTAAACACGTACCCAATTGTAGACTTCCTCTTGTCCAGATCTTGTCCATAGTCAGCATCAACGTAACCCAACAAGGATTTGGCATTGTCCAATAAACCATCAAACAAAAGACCAAAATTCTTAGTACTCTTGAGGTACCTAAGAATCCACTTCACAGCTTCCCAATGCACCTTCCTTGGATTTGACATATACCTGCTCACCTTGCCCATAGCTAGAGCAATATCAGGTCTAGTGCACACCATCAAATACATGAGGCTACCCACTGCCTTGTCATAGGGAATTGATGACATCTTTCCTCTCTCAATTGCATCAATTGGACATTGAGCTCTTGAGAGCTTAAAATGTGCCGCCAAAGGAGTCCACACTCCTTTAGAGTCTACCATGTTAAACCTATCAAGCACACGCTGAATGTACTTACCTTGACTTAACCATAGCTTCCTCTTCTTCAAATCCCTGTGAACATCCATACCTAATATCCTCTTGGACTCACCCAAATCCTTCATCTTGAATGCAGATTTCAGTTGTCTCTTGCATCTGTCAACATCGGAGTGTTCCTTTGCCAAAATGAGCATTTCATCCACATAGAGTACCATAATAATGAGGCTAAAGATCTCATTATTCACCTTCTTCATGTAAACATATGGATCAAACACACTCCGTGAAAATCCTTGTACTTTCATGAACTCATCAAACCTTGCATTCCATTGCCTAGGAGCTTGCTTCAATCCATACAAAGATTTGAGCAATCTACAAACTAACTTCTCCTGACCTTTCTTCTCATAGCCACTAGGTTGTCTCATGTAGATTTCTTCCTCCAAAGATCCATATAGAAAAGCCGTGACAATATCCATCTGATCCATAACTAGATCAAATATCGTAACAAGTGCACATACCAGACGAATTGTAGCATACTTTGCCACATGAGAGAAGACTTCATTGTAGTCCACACCTTTCTCTTGTGTGAAGCCCTTAGCCACCAACCTGGCTTTGAATATCCTCTTCTCTTCATCCGTTGGATTATCCTTCAACTTGTATATCACTTGCTATCAACCAAAGGTTGACCCTTTCGAAGCTCCACCAGCTCCCAAGTCTTGTTCTCAACAAACGATTGCATCTCACGCTCCATAGCAATGTCCCACTGAAGCTTATTGATAGAGGCTTGAGCTTCTCTATATGAACAAGGTTCTCCTTCTTCCAAGATCAACGCTTTGCCATCATCATTCTCAACTTCCATATCATGATCCTCAAGAATAGATGAATCAGCCCATGTTCCATACCTTTCGGGAGCTCTACTAATCCGATTTGATGATCTCCTAGTAGATGGTCCTAGTTGATCTCCATCGTTTTGTGTTGTGTCTTGAGGCTCAGCAACGACAACTTGCTCCTTCAATTCCTGTTGTTCAAGAATTTGCTCCATCTGTTCTGGAGCTTCTCCTTGTGGCGCATCATTAAACCCATAATGATCAATCTCCCCCTCAACAACATCCGTGAGTGGAGATTTGCCCTTGTCAGTACATGGAGCCTGAGATATCTCCCCCTCTCTCAATGATCTGGGCTCGAAAGAAACATCCATACTGACAATCACCTTACAAGCTACATGATCCCATAGCCTATAACCTTTCACACCACTTGCATATCCAAGAAAACGACACTACTTGGATGTAGGATCCAACTTGGTCCTATTCTACTTAGGTATGAGAGGATAAGCCGTACAACCTTGTCAAATACACTACGGTATATACAGCTTCAGCCTAGAATTCATATGGTAAACCAGATTGGCTCAATATACTATGCACCTTCTCCAATACTGTTCGATTGAGCCACTCAGAAACAACATTTTGTTGCGGAGTATAAACCGTGGTGAGATGACGAGTGATCCCCTCCTCTTTGCAGTAACTTCTAAACTCTTCTGAAGTATACTCCCCGCCATTATCCGAACGTAGATATCTCACCTTGTGACCAGTCTAAGTCTCAACTTGGGCTCTCCAACTTTTGAAAGTTGCAAAGACTTCAGACTTGTGTGTGAGAAAATAGACCCACACAAATCTCGAGTAATCATCAATAAACGATACATAGTACCACTTCCCATAATGTGAGTCTTTAGGAGACGGTCCCCACACATCACTATGTACATACTCAAGTAACTCTTTGGAACTATGAGTTCCAACACCAAAGGCTTTTCTATGTTGCTTGCCCATGACACAATGCTCACAAAATTCCATGTCAACTTTACCTAAACCAGATAACATGCCCTTATCTCGAAGGAAGGTCAAGTACATGTTACTCATGTGTCCCATTCTAGAATGCCAAACATGAGCCATCTCAGGCCGAGATCTGGTAAGATTGACTTCACCACAAATGGTATTGCCCTCTAGCACATACAGATTTCTATGTTTGTGTCCTCTTAAGATAATCTTATCACTTACTCTCACCTCAAGTACTCCTTGTTTAGAACTTCACTCAAGGCCTTTTGAATCTAACATTCCAAGAGAGATAAGATTCTTTCTCATTTCAGGTATAAACCTAACGTGAGTCAACATACGTTTGACTCCATCAAACATGTAAATCTGTACAGATCCAACACCTTCAATTCTACAGGGTTGATCAATTCCCATAAGAACTAAACCGTTTGATACTGAGAGAGTATGAAAAAACTCTCTAATATAACAAATGTGATAAGAACAAGCACTATCAAGAATCCATACATCACCAACGCCCTTTGATGAGTTGCATAGGGCATACCTATGGCTTCATAGTCCATCTTTGAGCAAGTTATCCTCATCAAAATCTTGAGCCACATTGGCCAAAGGAGGATCAATTGTCTTGGTCTTCACACTGCAATCCTTCTTGAAGTGACCACTCTTGCCACACTTCCAACAAACCACCGTCTTCTTGTCTTGGGATTTACCCCTAGACATGGATCTACCTCTAGATCCAAACTTCTTCCCATCCTTCTCATTCCTTGATTGTGACCGTCCACGGGTCACATTTAGTGCCTTACCAAATGAAGAGGATGGAATAGAGGGCAACATCATCTTCTGCTGTAGGTTATCAGTCAAGAGAGCACTTACAACCTCATTGTAAGTGATCGTTTGTCTATCACGATGGAGCAACACTCGTGACAATGACTGATATGATCCAGGTAATGAGCTTAACAGATGAAGGGCCTTCCTCTCATCAGTTATCTCCTCTCCAAGATTCTGAAGATCAATAACAAGATTACCAAATGCATCAATGTGATCTTGGATCTACATACCTGTATCTTTCATCTTGAAGCTCATCAGTTTCAATGAGGTGTACAACCTATTTGACAACTCTTTGCGATGAAACCGTCATTGAAGAGCCTCAAACAACAACGTACAATTGTCATACTCATCAACTTGCTTCAAAACTGAAGGTTGTAGATTAAGTATAACAATACTCACTGCTTGCTCTTGAAGGTCCTTCCAGTCTTCATCATTGAATGTAGAGGGTTTAGGCCTCAATGACTTGCCCAAACCGGAAGCCTTCAACTTGCCTTTGACTTGCCTCTCCCATAGAAGATAATCACCACGCCCATCGTATTTGACAATGTCAAATCCGGTTCCTCATGTCTTCATGACTGCCATCTCGCTTCGTCTAGACGCTGAACTCTTCCCTTGTGTCGTTCGATTGTCAAATGGAACCTCCAAACTTGACTTCTTCCCACTCATATGAGAATAAAGGAAATTTACCTTGGGTCAAAATCCCTTAAACCACAAGGGATACTGCTCCTCTGCTTGTGCCAATTCTTCTTAGCACTTCGCAAATTCTCGTCCGAACAAAGTCACGAAACAAAATCCTCTAATTTTTGGGATACATTAGCAGTTGCCTATCCTTAATGCAAAAAATCCTCCTCCAGAACATCAAGCACTCAAACCCGAAGACCTTTGAAAGATCGAAAATAGACTATGCCACTCCTCGTGCTAGTGAGGAGAACCGTCGACTTCCATTTTCAGCGCAGCCCCTCCGCAAGTTTGGAAAAAACTGACATGGGCATGTATGGCTGATCACAGCAACCTTAGGTTTCACTGTAACTTGCATGCTTGTTCCCGCCAGCCTGACATGAAACGATCACCTAGATACGAACACGAAAGACAACAATGAAGGCCAGTCGGTATGTATCGCTTTGCCAGTTCGAAGAGAAACAAATAAGCCTTGTCGTATGAGGCCACCTCTTCATGTGCAAGATCGGATAAAGAAGTCTGCTACGTCCTTCAAATCATCTCTAGCATCCCGGAACACCAAGAAGTGCGAAGGCCGAGAGGGCCCCAAAACCTGTCACCGTGAGCCCAGTAGATCCTTGTTGTTTCTCAATTTGCATCGTCCCAAGAGCGAAAGCGAGGTACTGAGAACCGTATCATCAGCCTCTGAACTAGAAACAAGAGATGACCAGCCCTCTTGACTCGTGACGGTAGACCAGACTCGACAAAGTGATAATTAGTGAAGGTGACAATGATGTACCACTCAGGCTAACAAGGGATGCACGGCCTCGTGCGCAACAAGAAGATGAGCGCCCTTCGACACCCCTACGCAGCATGTGCAACCAAATCAGGCGTGCACAAATCGTGACACCTCTGTCCGATGCCCTCAAGCCAGGCTCATGTGTCCGATCTAGCACCGGCACAAGCAATCGGATTTCAAGGGGTAAAATCCCTACCTTTTGCAATCCCTACTCTTCTGCTGAAAACTCCGCTCCACTATCATCGCCCGAACTGCCCAAAACCCTTTCTTCAACGCATCCATCGTTGGAGTTTCCGCGACGTGAATGGCATTATACTCGTCCGAGACCTGCTCGCCCCATCCATCACCGATGCCCGCACACTGTCTGGATACCTGTTGCGGAGCCCCGCCTCCTCGATTCTGAACTCGTGTGCTACCAAATCCCTCACTCGCATTCGATCAAATTGCTCAACATAACAACCCCACCGCTCTGATACCAATTGTTGGTCCGAAAGAAAGGAAATACACAGAGAATCAACATGCAATCAAGAGACAAGACAGGAAATATGTGGTTCACCTCCGTGAGGCTACGTCCACGGAACACACAGAGTCACTTTACTAAATAACCCTAATTTGTGTTCCAGAGAGCTCTTGTCAGCCCTCTTATATACTAGTACCAGCCCTAACCCTAGTCTAACTAAATATAGTCAAACTAATCAGAGTTACTCAAGACCTGAGTTAACTCCTAACACTGTGAACCTCAAAATCCAAGATTGATATTGTGACCTCCGGATTGACTTTCACTTAGGTTTACCTCCGATGGCTTTTTGGAAGCTCATCATGAATCTAAAAGGATTTGTTCCCACCCTATGACCATGACGCTAATGCACATTCTTACACAAACTCTCAAATTCCAAACTCCATGATACAAATTCTCACAAAGAATAAGATATCACTCAAAAGGAAGGAATACTTTGATGATCAAAGTTTTCATTGAATCAAGGCTCCAACCCAAACATGACTTCTCCAAAAACCAAGCTTCCCAAAACAAGGTCTCTCCAAAACTAAGATCACAAAACTAACTTGAGATGTGTTTCTCAACCTCTCTATTTATACTACTTAGAATCTTACCCTAGTAATTATAAATAACCATCATGTAACTTTTTCTTATCAAGTTTAATCGAGGTAGAGATAACAAACCCCAATGAAAAGGGTACATAACGGGATAAAATTGGTCCACTTGGATCTTCTAGAAGCCCAACTACACTCCAATTGACTTTAGTGTACCAAGTCAATCTCGCCCCTAGATTTAAGGATCTTCACCAAGTCAAACCAATTAAAACTACTCCAAGTCAAGGAATCTGTTCTTTGATTCCTATTAAACAATAAAATAGTTATTCTCATCTACCACACCATGAGCTATTCTATATTTTCCTCCAACTTAACCATAATTAGCTAAACATAGTCTCTAGAGGTTCTAGAGGAGAGACTGATCGGGCTAGCACTGGGTACACCCATTACGAAGTGCAGTACTGTAAGACCCATGGTTGTACATATAGGATGAAATATGAGTATATCTAAATTGTGACTAAGTCTATCTTAAACTCCACTATGACATCAATGTATCACCTCCACAACCGTACAAAAACATGTCCCCAACTAAAACCAGAAACTACAGAAAAAGATACCCGAGGCACCACAAGGTGCTAACACAAGGGACACATGTCATCATCACAGGCACTCACCTAGTCTACATGTCCGCAAGTCTTGTCTCACTGGAGAGAAACATGGATAGTATGACTGGTCCGTAAATCTAGCCTCATTATCGGCAGCATATAGGAGCACTAACACTCCAAACAACAAAGCACCAACACAAATAAACGTGGTGCACAAACATGAAGCCAAGATGGAGGTATACCAATCACAAGAAACATAAATAACAATACTTTATCTCAAAAACATCCATCAAAGGGGTCAAACCAACCCAACCCAGACTAACATAGCCTCATGAGAGCATTTAAAAACACTAAAACTCAGTTTTAGAGGTCTTATGCTCTCCCGATCGATAATTTGACACTGGTATCATATTATCAAAAAGGTTAGTTTAAGGGGTTGCCTTAGACTAGCCTTTTTCAATTTTCTACCTAACTCTATTTATTTATTTTGCAAACACACACCGTTTGAAACTTCTGCTGGACTTTGAAAATCTTCAACTCCAATTTCAAACCAATAAACGTCAAAATTTCACAATTCTAACATCATCAACCTTGAACCTAACATCTCTATCCCCGCATGAGATACTTTATATCTTCTCACAGCCCACCAAATTTCAGATCAAATGGACACTATATAATAATTTGTAGCAAGCGGTTTTTATTTTTGACCCGAAAACTTTGAAACATCAAATCTTGGACTTCGAGCACTTTTGTCTGAAATTTTTTTTGGTCAATCTCAATTTTAAGCTCTAAGATAACTATAAGCATTGATCCACTTTGTGATTTATTAGCAGTGCTTCCGCCTTAAAAATTCTCAATTTGGATTTACATACTAAAATAAAAAATACAGAAATTTGAAATCGATGACATCAAACTTTGAATCTACTCCACCTCTAGCTCGCCACTAGAGCTTTCACTCCATCAACACCCTACACATCCTAAAGTAAACAGATCGAAGCAATCATCAATCAAAACTTGTCAAAATATCTTATGTGTTCCAAGAACTCGCAGTTCTCACCACAAAATCCAATTTGAGTTTTTCGTAGTAATCTTTTCTACTCTCAAAACCTCCACAAGGACACTCCGCTCATAACCATAGCATAAAAGATGAATTACGATCGAGCTAAATCCATTTTGTGATTCAAAGACTTCATGTTTTCGCACTAGTTATTCTCCACCATAGCCACACTCTCAAAGGCTCAACTTCAAAAAACTGCCCTCCAAGGATCCCTAATTTGAACTCTATCCCTTGAACCCTAGGTCTCCTAACAACTCTGTCGGCCCTAACGGCAATACGAATGATGCTAATTGCACAATTCTACTCATGTATCTACTCCTACATTAGCGCACCTACCTAACTAAAGATGCAGTTACATAAGTTGTGACATTATGTATAATTGCATGTATATCTTTCTTGATTGGTATTCATCATAGTAGAGAAATACTCTCTATATAATATCTTCACTTATCTAGTCTCAAAAAGATCATGACACCTACTTTGGATCAAATACCTCTCTATACCGCTATATCGATAAGGACAATAGAAGATTATTGCATCAACTGTCTAGTCAATTCATATATCTGGTCCCTTCAAAAAACCTAAATCCTTCGTATTTAAGGCAAAAAAGTTTTTAAAACTACTCAAACCTCCACACTCTATGTTTTTCTCCTTTGTCTCTTTAAAATCAATCTCAATGTCCCAAATCTCCTCTCCACCAACATAAGAGGTAGAAAATATAATATCTAGTTGTTAAACTATAACATCTTTGTTGTTCTCTAATAGCTAGTTTCACTAGTTCGGTGTGAATAATTCCAATCATAAAATTTCTAACCTATACAAGGGTATCAAAGCTCCATAGTATCTTGCTCCACATAAAAATCTCCATCCATATTATTGATAGACTTGGCCTCTCCTTCTCTAACATTCTAATAAGATCAAGGATAAATTTTTGAGTGTTTCTCATCCAGTTTTTGCCTTTACAATTTTGATGCATAAGATCGTAGTCTCACTGCATTCAACAATACTCCTAGTCCAACCATGATCGCACCTAATGTATACTCGTCATCACTTATGCATGTGGGTCATCCAATAACCAAACATTGTTCATGATATAGTTTGATACATAGGTTTGATATGTCTACAAAGATTGCAAGAGACAAAACATCTCCCCAAACATCCAAAAAAATGAATTTTGTAACCCATAATCATAACTAGTCCATGTATGTCCTTGACATGGTCATACAATAATAACCAAATGAATGATGTCATGTAGAGTAAGATCTTGTATCCCAATCAATGAAATATCTAAGTGCACCTTGCTTGTTGATATTCTTGAATAACCAACAATGATAGATGATATTGTCACACAAAATGTATCACATAGTGTAATGAAACATGTCTCGTAATCTCATCTCGTTCCACATATAAATATCAATGTACTCATATGCAAAACTGTAAAGTAATAGCCAAACTTGTATGTAACATCCAAGATTGTACATATAGAATAAAATGTGATTATATTTAAAAGGTTTAATCTATGACTAAATTTATCTTAGTCAAGACTTTGTTTAGCTTGTTATGATTAAGTTGGAGGAAAAAGATATGGTTCTTCTTGAAGTAGTAAAGTGTATGATGAGAATAATTATTTTTTTATTTAGTATCGGTCAATGGTCATATTCCATCACATGGATATCTTAATTTTCCTTTACTTGGACTAGTATTGCATTGGTTTGACTTGGTGATGACCCTTAAATCTAGGAGCAAGATTGACTTGATACACCAAAGTCAATTGTAGTTAGACTTCTATATGATCCAAGTGGACCAATTGCATGTTGCCATGTACCTTTTCTCATTGGGAGTTGTGATATCTACCTTGATTAAATTTGATAACAGAAAGTTACATGGTAATTATTTTTAGTTACTAGAGTAAAATTCTAAATAATATAAATAGAGATATTGATAAGCATCTTTCAAGTCTTATTTTGGATGAAGTTTTATTTTGGAGAAGTATTTTGAATATCAATGAAGTATCCATATCTTTTGAGTGACATTTGATTGTATGTGAGATTGTTTGGTTATGAGAGTTGTCACAAGATTGTGAGAGTTTGTGTAAGAGGGTGAATCATGGTTTTGATCACCAGATTGGAAAATATCTTTCTATATTCATGATGAACTTCCAAAAAGCCATCGGAGATAAATATGAGTTGTTGCTAAACCGACTCTCCAGGAATCACTCCAAGAAGAAGAGAGCACACCAAAGGGACAAGAGAGAGTGTATAGGAATGAGATGAGGAAGGCTTCGTCTTCCCCTGTATATATAGGGGGAGTACATGGAAACCCTAATCTTGGGTTAGCCCTAAACATATATGTACCATCGGTACGTAACAACCCTAGATCTACGGCATGTAGTCATCAGGCACGGATCGACCTTTATCAACTCGATCAGCTTGGGATATTAACATGAGTGACAGTCAACCCGGATGTCACATACCTATTCCTCCAAACATATCCATCATATAGATACCCTCCTCTGGATACTACCAAGCAATAAATGTTGTATTCAAAGTTGATAAAATTGCAGAAATGGAAATAACTTACTTCCTCTCCTTCTCTCTTAAAGTAAAATACATGAAGTTCATAATGACTCATCCACCATGGATGACACTACTTCACTAAGATTTGAAACAATAACAATATTTTCTATATATAGACTATCATTTGCATCCATGTTTCCCTCCAACACATCACAAGGACAAGTAACACAAGCATTAAAAGTTGCAACATATGCCAAACTTTCATTTAGTAAAGGACTAGAATCGGTAATAAATTGCATCAATAATTGATTCATTCGGCGTTCATCATATTCTCAACCTATAAAAGATTTTCTTGTCTCAATAATCAAGGTTAAAATATATCTGATGTAAGACTCCCGCACCCATCAATACATAATATGACTTTACAAGTGTAACAACATCATGTATTCATATTATAGATTTGTTCGTGATATGATCTGATATGACTTAACCAATCAATTCCATATGGATGATGTATGGTGGTGATGCATCACTAGAACCTACAAAATATGTATGAATATAAAATGGACATCTTCCACACTGTTCTTTTGCAAACCAAGATCAAGGAAGGCATCCTTACCTAAATATAGAGTTGTGTACCAAAATTCAACAACACTTGTTGTGGTCAATAAATCTTTCTTTAAGGTCATATCAAACATAGAATATCAATCATGTTATCCAACATCATTGCACTAAGTGACACCCTTATACATTCGTATGTTGGCCTTATTGATAATTCCATCAGTCAAGCGGTGACAGCTTGCCAAGTTTGACTAATGGAGTTACCAATGAGGCCGCTTGTCAATATCCATTAGTAACGGTCATGATCCTATGATCAAGAGTATTAGAGTTGTCAATATCAAAAACAACCACCATATCATCTTTTGTTTGGCAAAATGTGATTATTAATTTTAATACATGGGGATGATTACAGTCCTAACGCCAATAAATCCTTGGGTTAAAAAACTAGAGAATAAACAAGAGTGTTCACCACCCCTAACATTTTGGTGGATGATATTTCAAATCATATCAATGGTTGAACCCTACTTGCTCCATTTTCAAGTATATCAACACTCCTACCTCATCCATGGCTTCTTTATGGAAGCCATGGATGAGGTACTCAATGTATCAAACAATGTGAAAGTCTTCCTCATACAAAGGAATATTGACTTGTTGGTCAGCCTTGGAGTCCTCTTTTTGTGGATCCAACTCCACTAATGTTACTCTAGATTCAATAGTTTATTTTTGTTAGGAGTTATTGAGATCTTGAGTAACTTTAGTTAGTTAGACTAGGGCCGGTACTACTGTATAAGAGGGTTAGTAGAAGCTTTCTGGGACACAATTAGGGTTATTCAGTAAAGTGAGTATGTGTTCCATGGACGTAACCTCACTGAGGTGAACCACGTATTTTCTTGTGTCGACTCTTGATTGCATGCGTTTCTCTGTGAATTCCTATTTCTGACCCACAGTTTTGATTACAAGTCATATAAAATCAATCACATATAAATGATTTTAAAAAAATTTGAAATTTTTTTTAAATGTATTCTAGGTAACCCATGTCATTATTTCAAATTCCTAATCATCACACCAAGTTTAAAAAAATGTCAATTTTAAAATCTTCTCATCAAATCTATAGTTCTTGTTTACAGCTTAAAAATGACAAAACTTGTGAAAATTTTGAAACAATGACCCGAACTGCAATCATCCATTTAAATATCAAAGTATACTTCATCTATCACATCATGAAGTATCGAAACCATCATTCAACCATTGACATTTTTCGTAATATTCACACTTTGTAATAAGGCTGGATATTGTACTTAGGGGTTTCAAAACATATCTGAAAAACATCTACGGGAATGTATCCCATCAAATTGACCTCCCATGGTCGTAAAACTTTATGGACTACTTATGTGGAACCATAGGAGATTTTCCTGGCGAAGTGAGTAAAAATCATTTCTATTTAGAGTGTTCCCAAACCTGGAGAAAATAGAAATTTCATCAAGTGGAGGAGCGAGAAAATATTTAACGGGACTGTCAAGCTGCCCGTAAATTTTACGTGGTATCTTTCATGGATGTCGAAAAATGTTCTTGAGTTCCCCATAAATTCCTGATAAGGGACTGCCATATAATTTTTTTGTTGTGATTTGAGACCCCCCCATTATATACAAACACGAGTCTATATGCACAAGACATCCCCTTAGCAAGGAGAGTCTACTACTAGACCTGTGAACCATGTGATTACGGTGTCGATATAAACCAATGGGAGCTCATCGTCGCACTTTCCGGGTGAAACCAAAGCGTAACTTGTTAATAGGACGCCAAGTTATTACGCCAAGTCGTGATCAATATTCAAAGGTGATTAACTACATAATGAAGCCTGTCAGCTTAAGGTAGGACCAGACAACCACTAGGACCATCACGATATCCATGGAATTAAGAAGTTTTCGGTAAAAGTAAGCACGGTCAATCTTTATATTGAAATTTAAAAAATTTACAAAGTCCAAATACTTCTACGTTGTATCCAAAATATGTAACGAGATATTCCGCTCTTACAAATGTAAATTTATTCCAGAACATAAAAAGGTCTGAATTTGGCAGTCGTTCTCATGACAATGTCAGACAAACCGAGTTACCTCCACAGACGATGACTACTGAATAGTTTGTACTCTTAACTGATCATTCCATATTAACCTCCCTAATCTATCGATTTTTGGTGCCGACAGCCATGGATTCTAGAACGGTTAAACGTTTTCTTAATATCTGCAGCTTCTCATCTGCTTCGTTTGCCTTGTCCTTGACACCTTGTACAATATCCGCCGGAGCCTTGTCCAGAAACTGTCCACAGGAAAGGCATCAGAAGCCCAAGTTAGAAAGTCAATCTTCAAATTCGAAAATAACTTCGTGCGGTGAGTTCCTCGTAGCGTAAGATGTAAGATACCCCTGACATTGAAATCTTACCTTGGATGAAGAAAGCCTCTTCATATTGGATTCATATTCGGCTTGTAACTTTGTTGCTTGCTTGGTTAATCTTTCCACTTCTTTACCAATATCCACCATGTCTGCAAGTGGCAAATATGCTTCGAGACCTTCGGCGATTACCAGGTGTACTGCCTGGTCTGCCTCCCCTACACAGAGCACAAAAGCGATGTATATAAAAACAAAACTACCCCATGAAAGCAGATTTTGTAAATGCTGATGACAGCTGGAACGCAGCCAAGCTGAAAAATAGCAAACACGATATGAACTGTAACGAGGATGGGGATTTCTGAAACGTTGCCAAAGACGAGTAGAAGTACTTACTAGGTGTGCTCGATGTGAATAGTAAGGTGGTAGGATCAAGCTTCGCAAGAGCCATCAGCACCTTTTTCTCCTCCTATTTCGCCCACAAATTGCATACCCACATTAAAAGGTCCCTCTAGTCTGAAGAGTAAGAGTTGCATGCGCGTAACTAATCCTGAATGCTAACAAAACATTTTGTAGATTTACCAGCACCGCCCAGCCAGGGTGCCGGGTTCATCGTCTTCAGGCTATACAAGTACTAATACAGCTTGCTTGTTAACCGACTAAACCTCGTTTCGTTCCGATGTTGATTTTTCCCACCTCTAGTTTCCAGTCAAGAGTAGTAAGCACTGGCAGCAAATAGGCATCGCGTGTCTGCCTTATTGGTCTAGTCTCACAGAAGTTATCACTTCTAGCCTAAAACTGAATATAGAACTACTACATGTTTGTGGTGCCTCATCTCTTAAAGGCCAAGCATGATTTTCCCTTCCAGGTTCTTGAAACGCAATCCTCACTTACAAGTAGGTAATCCTGAAACTCCGAACTTGCAACTATGACAGCTGAAATTCGCCTAGCTGGCTCCACAGAATATTCAGCTCGAGCGTTTCGTATGGAACGAATCTGCACATATACACTCAAGCTTAGTCATCCAGTTTTAGTATGAAGCCATAAGATATCATTACAAGGATCGATACGATGAAGACTATATAAGACGCAGATAGCAAACAGACCAGAGTTTGCAGGTCTCCGAACTGCTGAAGAGCTTGCTCATCTTTGGATGAACCTCGCTGAGGCCACTTTGAAATAATCAGAGCATCCCCTTCGTGAGGCATTGCCTGCTCGCACCACTCCTCGCCAACATTAGTGTGGATTTGCAGCCGACTACAAGGGTGTAGTTAACATTCAGGACAAAAAACATCTTAAGATGTCGCTATGTATGTTCACTAAAACCAAGTATGGACATTCGACTTGAATCCTCTCGACACACCAGTTGTACAAATGACATTCGACAAGAAAGAAATGTACGACTTGTATGGAGTTGATGATGTGCTTTCACCTGCCAGAGCTCCTCAGTAACAAAAGGCATGTAGGGGTGTAATAGCTTCATTATAGTAGTGAAAACGTAAACCAAAGTATGTTGTGCCTGACGAGCAGATAATGGTTCTTCGTTCTTGTACAGACGAGTCTTGCTGACTTCAATGTACCTGCAGAATAAATGACCATTTGCCTATCAACACACTTTGCCACCGCAACTTTGAAAGTACAAGCCTCATTGATCCTACGGAAACCGTTACGGTTGACTCTCTGACTGACATGACAAGTATGTATCGAGCTCTAACACTTTCATAAAACTTGCAGAGAGGTCACGGGAAAGAAGTACCAATCCGCGAAGTCAGTCCAAAAAAATTCGTAGATAGCTCGTCCAACTTCTCCAAAATCATACTTCTCATAACTTGATGTTACACCATCAATGAGCATATGAAGCTTCGTTACCTGAGATAACAGACCTCAGGTGACAGAACCGTATCGTTTAGTGAAATGTCAATAAAAAGAACGGCTGCCATAACCGTCCAAGTTCCTGAGGCGTGATGAGGCAACACGCCTCATAACTCATGTGCAAAGTTGATACTCTTAAGAATTGGTTCAGTGACAACCAATCCCATCCAAATTTCTCTAAATGGAAAAACTGCAGACATATGAAGCATGAATCACACACATGAACAATTGCTACTACACAACAAAAAAATATAAATGAAGGAAAGAACATTACCACCCATCGTTCAGGTAAGGCTAGATTTTCCAACAGATGCGAATCCTGAACACCACAACAGCAACAAGAAGCTTCATTGCCAGTACTGAAGAGATGAACGTGCATGGGCTTTAGAAACATAGCTTGGGGTTAAATCAAAATGTCAAAAGACCAAACAAGAGAGTTGATTGTAAATAACTGCATAGCCAATACATATTGGACAAGATTGAAGGCGCAAGTGAAAGAATCAAACAGACCATACTCCCGAAAAGATTCAACAATTACAACAATTACTCTTGAACCCCCTATTTATTGTTCATATGTCAAACTCGATTCGGCAATCTTAGGAACCCATTTAAGTGCTTCAACTACGAGACAACTCAGTGATAGTGTCCTACCTTCTGCATAGACAGCTCTTTCCATCCGGCGTCATCTGAAATAGGGGGTAGATTTTGAAGAATGAACTTTCCGGCATTCCAAAGCTTGTTTGTAAATGCTTTGTTTGCATTCAGTCTTTCCATGGAAAGATTCACATCCTGAGCAATATCACAGAAAAAACTTCAGCTTCACATTTGATCTACCTAGCCAACACGATTTCGGAAGAAATGAGATGGTGCATCCAAAAGGCAAACGATTAACGGATGCAGGGGACCTGTTCGTTAACATTGAGATATCAAATGCTCTTTCCGTACCTGTCCAGGAGTTGTCCCAGTGGCTAAGGTGAAGCGCAAGGCATCTGTTCCATACTCTGAGATGGTGTCAAGAGGATCAATAACGTTCCCTAAGGATTTCGACATTTTCCTGCCCTGCCATATCCAATCACAAGTACAAGACGACACTTAGTCATCATTCGCTCAGTATAGGCTCTGACTGAGCAGTGCATCCTGACTCTGTCCCGGGATTAAAATTTAAAATGATGCACAATTTGTTTTAGAATTCGTTATACCTGAGCATCTCGTACAAGGCCGTGAAGATATACAGTGGAGAAAGGCGATTTTCCTGTAAATTCAAGCCCCATCATAACCATCCTAGCAACCCAGAAGAACAATATGTCGTGTCTGCACAATAAAAGATTCGTTTTTTAGGGAAAGAAAAGTGATGAGAAAAAGTATCAATATGATAAGGTAAACGTCTAAAGAACTCTTGTTATCCAATTCTAAGTGATTGCTATGTAGATGAGGGAACCTAAGAAAAAAAGCACCGCACTAGGAGGATATGGAGGACGAACACATACCCAGTTTCCAAAACGGCTGTGGGGTAAAAACGTTGGAAATCTTCAGCTTCTGTGTTTGGCCACCCTAATGTGCTGAAAGGCCAAAGTCCACTGATACCACAGATAAAAAGGGCGTCATTAACACAGTGGGTTAGTCTAAGGCCCACAGATGACCAACGCACAGACACCGATCAGTGTCCACAAGTCAAAGCATTCTCAGAGTACAAATCTTACAACTGGATGGATAAAGCACTAACCTTGAAAACCATGTATCCAGCACATCCGGATCCTGCTCGAGTTTCACAGCATCCCCGTAAACGGCCCGGGCTTTTATATAGGCGTCCCCTTCACTATGAGCTACAAAATACTTTTCTTCAGCTCCGTCTATTCCCCGTACATACCAAACTGGAATCCGGTGTCCCCACCAGAGCTGTCGGCTTACACACCAGTCTTTAATATTGGTGAGCCACTGAACGTATATCTACAAAACAAGGGCAAACAACCACCAAATGTAACAGGCTGAAATCCCTGTAACCATATAGTGATGACTTCTCATCAAGACAGACCAGTAATGAAACTGCAATCTCACAGTGGTGACAGCTAAAATTTCTTAATAGACTGCATGCCAAAAACGTTGTACCTTCTCGAATCTGTCAGGAATTATGCGAAGCTCCCCAGATTCTAAGACATGAAGTGCCTTCTCAGCTAAAGGTCCCGTCGTCACAAACCACTGCTTGCTAACAAGTGGTTCAACAACCTAATGTGACAGAAGAAACATGTCAGTCATAAGCTGAAGACCACTATTTTGAAAGAACCGATTAAGAAAAATGTTGGCTTGAACAAAAGTAATATTCTTTGACATATATTCCCTACTACCGAGCCAGAGGATTCCTGGTACACACATGTATAGTATATCTGATGCTGCTGATATCAAATTCGTCAACCCAACTAGCAACATACTGAGCTTTTAATGAGTCGACCACATGACCGCAATAACGAACAAAGAAAAGTATCTCTGGTAAGAAAAATCGCAAAGAAGTACACCAAAGATCTAAGGAGAAAGATAACGCTTAGACAGACAGATTATTCATCTGTCAAAAGGTTGGATCAAGTACCTCGCCACCCCTTTGGGAACGAGGAACGCGCTGAGTGTGAGATTCCTTTTTAATCGCTAGTCCTATGCTCTCCAAATCAGCCCACAGCTGCTTACGAGCTACAAAACGATCAAGACCACTGTAAAGAATCTACATTAGGTCAATGTTAAGCCATATCTGGAACCTCTGTTGTCGCAACTAGCTTAGATACAGACACTCTCAAGATTTTTAAGTCTGTGCTTGCTGGTAATAAAGTTCAAATGTTCCATAAAGAAGCATACTTTATTCTGCACCATACCATCTACACCAGGGCTGTTCTTACATCAATTAGCAGACACACACTCGTGTAGAGAAAGGAAAAGAACATCCAGAGTTATTTTTGAGGCCTCGCTAGTTATAATATTCTACTTGGGCATTCCCTGACACTGATTTAGTTCAGGAACTGATACCTGTAGTTTCCCGCATTCTCATTCAAAGTTCCATCCTTGTTCATAATATTGATAATTGGTAGGCCTGTTTTTTGGCCTATTGCGTAATCATTTGGATCATGTCCAGGGGTTATCTTCAATGCGCCGGTCCCAAATTCTCTGTCCACGTACTGCAAAAGTTTCAACAGATATTCCAGCGTTCAATATAAGGCAAGGCTTCACGAATGTAAATTCATGGAAGGACGTGGGGCCCTGAACACGATGAAGCTGATAAGATTCACCAACGATGCAAATTATTATGCCCTTCACTGATCTGTAAAAACAACAAACCTCGTCGGCTATGATAGGAATTTTTCTCCCACCACTCATTGGCACAACAGCCATCTTTCCCACAAATTTAGCATAGCGCTGATCCTGGAAGACAAACAAGTCGCACATATCATAAGTGGATTCTCACTCTCCATGACATGACCTCTGAATCTTCAGTGTTGAACAGTCGGTAACCAGTTTCCGTTCTCGTAAAACAAAAAATTGATAGTTAAAACTCAGGCTACGTTAACTCTTCATTCGATCATGGAATGAGATGTAATGCTTGAACTTCAAATTCGTGACCAGTAGACTCGCAACACGGGACCGTTGGCAACTTCCAAAGTAATCAAGAAACAAAAACGGTATCGGCTGCAACTGCACAAGCTTTGATGGAGACAGCAGTAACAGCAATTTACCAAGGGATGGACAGCGACAGCTGTGTCTCCTAGCACTGTTTCCGGTCTCGTCGTGGCAACAGGCAAATAATCTTCTCTGCGCGAGAAATTAAAAGGTCTGAGATACCAAGTTTCTTCTTTTACAAGCCAATGCAGTATCAAATGTGAAAGGCCCTGAACCTGGCAACCGTAGCGGTGTTGAGATACAAGGTCTGGTGTGAATACATCGAGACGCATTGAGTGCAGAGCAGGTTTATTTGGAGTAAAATGAACATACGCATTTCCATCGGCCACTGGGTATTTGAAAAAGTAAAGAGTTCCTGGTTCCTCGCTATACTCCACTTCCTGAAAAGAAGACACATGAAATCATTCCAGGTGGCTAGACAAAAGAATTCTTGAGAGGAAGTTTGCAGTTCCTTCTAGCTGTAGACCATACCCGCAGAAAAAAATGAGACGGGTTATCCACGTACCAAATCAGACACGGCTGTCTGGAGATTCGGAGACCAGTTGACCATATAACTACCTGTTCATAAAAGACATAAGCACTACCACGTGTTCATAAGAAACGAAACTTCATGTCAAAACTACCATTGAATAAATTGATTCTATCGGTTCCACGAAGTGACAAGATAGCAGTAAGGCGTAGAGAACCACAAGCACGTTCACAGCAAAGAGCACCGAAGAAAGTATGTTTACTTTGACTTCTTGAAGATAAGATTTTCCAATATATATGACTTGACCATAATGACACAACAAACTCACCGCGATAGATAAGGCCTTTCTCGTGCAAACGAACAAATGCCTCGACGACAGCAGCTGCATTAAGATTCAGACCAACCATTAAATTCGTCTGGGATTTCCGTGCTAAGGAATCTCAAAGATTTCTAACTGATTAGAATGTCCTATGATAATGGCAAAAATGTGGAATGAAATGGTTGAGAGCATGAAACAGTACTGCTTAGTTTCTCATCCAGAGTGAATCGTTCTCGCTCCCAATCACAGGACGCACCAAGTCTCCTCAGCTGATTGGTGATTCGGCCTCCATATCTGCCAGATAAATAGCTACTTAGCTGATGAAAAAAAGATTTGAGGCCATTGACACAAAAACCCACACTCATAGTTCCCCAACTCCTCAGCCCTGCATCTTAAATATGCCTTTGACATCTTGGACGAAAAATCCACAACATTCTCGTCGAAGAGAGACCAAGCTAGAACTCCTGAAAGACTTCAACTCGTAAAGGATGAAAAATTCCGACATCAGGAAGGTAGAATTCATGAACTTCATCATCTGGATTCCCAAAAAAATTCTGAGTTACTTAAAACTAAGAATTGAACTGCCGACCGCTTGGACATTTAATTGATCTCTAAAGGATCCTATAATTATTCGAAGGATAATAACAACTAAGGAAGTAAACGGAAGTTTACGTGCGTTTCCACTCCCACACTCTCGTCTCAAATTCTTCTCGACCTAGATCAGCCCTTTTCACTCCTTCAGAAGCAAGCAACTTCTCCACAACCAGCTGAAAAAGAAAAGGTAACACAACCAGTAAGCTCCCACAACCAAACGACACCGACATTACGAGAAGATATGATTAGAATATGCTCACAGCTCCTGCTAGAAACGTGAGAGCACGTATTTTGAGAAGAATAAAGAAGTCTTATCTTCTAGTGACAAATAAATCCAACCGATTCGCACGTATACAGGAGGGCCAGATACGAGGCACACATTGCATGAGAATATTTTAACTGCCCAGTTCAGGACATTTAAAACCTAAAGTTTTAACTGCAATCGAAAGAGAGTGAAGGTATTGTTATTTACAGCGGTAACTGGGATCCGAAATTTCTTTCAGATGAAACTGGATGTACCTGAGTTGCAATACCTGCATGATCAGTGCCTGGCAGCCAGAGAGTAGGTCTTCCTCGCATCCGATAATGTCGAGTCATGATATCCTACATACCGATTGCTTCAGTTACACAAACATTCCCCCGAATGACCAGTAAGCAGTATTTAAACCTTGAGATTATGCTTCACCCCCAATGCAACAACTACGCCGGTTTCATCGACCGGTTTCAGTAAGACTTCTCTTCTTTATGCTATTTGCTACTAAAATCGCAACTGGTACTTAAGAAAACTCTCACCTGAAGAGTTACAAACATAGCGTGTCCCATGTGTAAAGCGCCAGTCACGTTAGGAGGAGGCATAGAGATGACGAATGGTTCACCATTCTGATTAGAATCAGGTCTGAAGTACCCGTGGGACTCCCACCTGGAGTTAAACAGAAGCCTGTAATTTGCCTAGTGCATTCAACTATGACCCATTGTGCATCAGGATGCAAAAGTAAATAAGTGCGATAGATCAATTCATCTTGGATTTATATCATTACGTGCTCACTTCTTACTTTAAACGTTTACAATGCTAAATTCTTGCATCAACACAGCCAACCTCTATCCTGAGGACAAATGATTAGCTTGGAGAACGCTGACATGGAGGTATGAACGACAAAAAAATTCTTCCCAAAAAAGTGCAAAAAGTAGTATTGACACAAGCAAACCTTACCAATTGTATAGTCGTTCTTCACAGGAGAATTCAAAAGTTTTGGGCAACTCTTTAACTCCTGTTGACTCGTTAGACGTTGCCACTGGCGAACACCCGCGAGGCAGTTTAGTATGACTTCAACAGTTGTACGTAGAGTAACATACTGGCTGAAATTGCTCATATCTAACACAGCTCGATTTGAATTGAAGGCCCATTTGTAATTTCTGATCTAATTCAAGTACAACCTTCGTTCGGTCCTCCACTTTACTTGAAATTAAATGTCTTTTCGTTCATTAAATCGCCAACATTAGTGTTCGAGGGTGAATGTCTGTGCGCAAATGTATGAATGTCATTAAAAGATGAAAACCCGTAACAATTATGAACCCTTGTTCACGGTTAATGAGAAATTCAAGAAGAGCTGCAATGTAACCACTGCCTAGGAAGTCACCGTCAGTCAGGGAGAATTCTGATCCGGCACAACGAGACAGCTATAACTCACCAGCACTAGGAGAAGAAGAAGAGGCAGCTGCAACTCTTGCACTACGTGCACTTCCATCTGTCCCGATAAACCTTAAACCCTTCTCACTACCAGCTAAATACCTGCTCTTCGGTGAACGCTGCTGAAGCCCTTGTGAGTGAGATGGCCTCAAGGAAAGAGCAGGGGACGTGAGAGAATAGAGTTGGGCCAATGCACAAGGTTGGCGGCCCCGACCAAGTGACCATCGCCATTTTCTTTGAAAAATGGCCGGTGAGTAAGAAGGCGACAAGAGGAATGAAGACGCAGCAAAATTGGAAAATCTACTCGAAGGTGAAGCATTTAGAACCGGAGAGGGTCTCACGAGAGAGCATGTTGCTCGAAGAGACACCATCCCCCCGATTTCCAGCCACAATTGCACGAGCTCTTCGTGAGATTCTATTCCTCCGTTCTCGTCGACCTCTCGATGTTCGAATTTTCATGGGGACATCAACATAACTCCTTGACTGTCCTTTCAATGATCATACGCCACATCACCCGATTTGAACATTCCACGTGAGCCAGAGATAAGTCACCCTTTTCTGGCGCTTGCACCCGAAGTAGAGGTCACGAGTCCAAACCCCTGACCTCTCCCCCTAAACGTTTATCTTCCTTCTTGACCCCACGAATATAAACTCCAAACAAACCAGACCACATTCTCCGAGACGCTCGCCTCCCGTAGTCGCAAGTTAACTGCAGTAAATTACTCTAGTTCATACAAATTTTAGAACCTGGTAGCAAACCATGTTCTTCGCTAACGCGGAAGCGATGACGCGAAACATCTTAAATATCAAATAAGCATAGTAAAGAAATAAATGGTACTAACAATAGAACGACAAATATTTAAAACTAATAGCTGTACTCAACAAATATGTATGATGTTTGACTGTTTTACCATATTAAAAAAGTCCAACTTTTCGTTATAAATGTTAAAATTTAGAATAAATTTCTGAGTTATGGAAACTTATATATGAATCAGAGAATTTCAAAATATTTAGTACAATTATGAACTTTCATCAGATATATTGAACATGATAATTATTCAAACCTTCGATCAAGAATGCATATTAATCAACAAAACTCATAAAATACACCTTGAAAATATATTTTTACAAAAGAATAATTATCTTCATTTGAATTATTCAAAAAAAATCAATATAACTTCCACATATTGATTATTTTGAACTAATCATAAACTTTTTGATGGAATAGTTAAATTATGTACTTTATTTTTACTTTTAATTACTAAAAATAAATTAGTATGACACATCCATGTAGGATGTACATCTACAAGATGAGAATCAAATTCATCTATGTTTTTTTAAATATATATTTGAAATAATTATGTAATAATATTGCAAATATTTCAAACAAATCATATATGATCTGATTTATTTTCTATTGCAAACTAATTCAAATATTTTTATTTTTAAAAAATATTAATTTAACTTATTTTAAAATAAATTTCATCATATTTGAGTAAAAATAAGTTTTAAACATATATCTTACCAATTTGTTTGAAGCACATCTAGACAAATTTTATCATATGGATGTTAAAATATATGATAATACAAAATTGTGATGTCATATATCTAACCCTTACAAGCCCCCAAGAAAAAAAAAAGTACAAAGTATAATAACAAAACGGATGGGAAGACCCCATCAAAGCGTACAAGGATGGAACCAAACCGGTAACATGAGGCTAGGCCCCAATAGTATCACACTAGAAAATATGTATTACAACACCTAATACATATGAACTATCTAGGTCAAACGGTTTACAAACAACATGAGCATTTGAAGAAGCATCACCTGACGTGATTGCTCTCCTATGGATTACACCAGCTGGTGCTCTCTGTAGAGCAATGGAAACAAGTTAACTAAAATAGGCTTTACAATAAACTAAAGAGAGTGATACCCCATGTCACCTAGTATGGTAGGCTCTCGCGCACTCCCTCACGAACATGTCGAAGTCGGTGTCCATAGCTCCATATAACTCCAAAGCTAGGGAACAAAAAGGTGACCTCTATGCATACCTATATACTTGGACCTTGGCTGTTGCCAATGTCACATATTAAACTTTTTCATTATAGTAGCATTTCAAAACTTTAAAGTCGTTGTTATAGTGAAGTCCTTATAGTCCAAAATATTGAAATGCATTGGCAACATATAATATCACAAAAAACTTAAAAATCTTAACCACCTACTTCCATAATAAACAAATTGAACTTAAATCTTATCCGTAACTAATAGCTCTCAAAAAATAGGTGGTAACTAAAAGATAAGGATTTTGATTTCCTAATGTTAAAATATACAAATCAGAACTAAACATCAACTCAATACAATAAAAAATAAATCAACATAAGAAAGAATAAAAATTTAAATGTAAACTATGATTCATATTAAAAAATTTTGCCAAATTTTTTTCATATTGCCAAAAAGTCAAACTAACAAATTGTAATCAAATTTTATATATTCAATATAAATATTTTAATATGTATAGAGACTCTGTTCTTGATTATAATATAATTAAATACAATAGCATATGCAGATAAAAAAATATGACTAAATTGATAATTTTGCATAAAATTTGATGAAAGGTTTCAAAACAATGATATTTAATAAAAACAATACTTTCAATAACAAAATCTAATCAAACAAATTTTTTCTATTAAAATATATAAAAAAAATAAATTCAAAACTAGAAAATATATTTTAAATCAAAATATTTTAAAATATTTTTAATATAATATATATATAATAATTTATTTAATATAAAATATAAAATAATTTTATTAAAATAATTCATAATATTAACATGTTAAAAATTATAATTTATTAAATTTAAAATATTGTAATTTTCAAAAATAATATTTATACTTCAATGATTAATTATATATTTATATTTAGATAAAATAATTTTAAAATTTAAAATTAAAAGAATAATTTAAAAAAAAAAAATTTTATGAATTTTTTAACAGTTTAATTAAATAACTTACTTAATATGAAAAAAAAAATTGAAAATTTGTATTCCTATGTTATTTAAAATAAATTTTTTCTCCATTTTGAATCATAAATAAATAAATAAAATTAATTTTGAAAGATATATTTTTTATAATACGTAATAACATAAAAAATCAGCTCTTTGAGCTTTTTAATTGCAATGTTTTCAATAATTTCACAACTCATAAAAAATTAAATTGCTCAACAACATATTTTGTTACATATTTAATATTCAAGTATACAAAATTTCAGATTTTTTAATATATTATTTACAATTTATGTCTAAAGTTATAAATGAATATATTTTTATTTGTAAGTTACTATACAATGATTACTAAACCAAAGATTCATATGTTATAAAAAAATTTATATTTAAAAAATTTATGAAATACAAATGAAATTTTGATTTTGATTTTAAATAATAAAAAATGATAATTTTGAGAACTTTTAAATTAAAAGAATGATTAATCTTCTTGATAAGATATGAATCAAATGGTAGTAAGTTATAAATATATTTTTAAAACTTAAAAATATTCTAAAATACTTAAAGAAAATATTTACAATGAATCAATTTTTTTTTATTACAAGAATATTTTCTTTATCTGTAAGTATGTACAAATCATGTTTTTTAATCAAATATTAAGATTATTTGTAATTATCGTTTAAAATTAAAATTTTAAATTAATTAAATATGAACTGATTTTAAAATTTTTGCTTATATTTTTGAATTTGAATTTTTTATTTTGACTTAATTAATTTAAATTTTAAATATATAAAATATTTCAAAAAATAAATAACTTAGTTTTCAATATGAATTCAATTATAAATAAATAAAATTTCAATTTTTATTATTAAAAATCAATTTATTTTTATTTAGAAAGTTTGAATTTCTGACAAAAGAAAAAATTTTCTTCAAAATTAATCGATTTATATAGACATCATTCATAAAAATATGATTTGGTTGTATTTTTTGTGTTTTAGAAGAGTCAAGTCAAGTAAGATTATATTATGTTGAAAATATGATTTATATTTTGAAGAAATTTAATCAAAATATATATTAAAAAAAAATTCAGTCAATTATTTCCAATATACAAGTATCTTCTACACATATGAAAATTTATGTTTTTAATTTGAAAGTTTTATATTTTAGTTTATGTTTTTGCACATTCAGCAGTAAATGTTGATTCTTAAATAAAAATAAAAAATTTGTGTAAAAATTTCATCAATTTTTTTTTTAATATTTCGAAATTTTCGGAAATGTTTCAAATTTCATTATTAATATTACATTCATTCCAAATTATAAATTATTTATATTTTTTCATAGAGATTTTTTTCAAAAATAATCATATATTTGAAAACAAATCAATTTATTTGCTTTATTTTATATAAGCAATTTGTGAGATCAAAATATATGGGTTAAATTTTATATTTTGTTATTACAATCTATTCATCAATTTTTTTTATTTCATTTTATCAAAATTTGATTGTTTACTTTGTTTCATGACTTCCTTTGAGAAATTATTTTTTTGGATTTTTTTTATATATTTTTAAAAAACGGAGATAGAATATATTCTTATTGTATCTTGCTGAATTTCGAATTTTTAGCAAATTTTTATAATATTTTTGGATTAATTTTTTAATAAAAATTATTTGTTAGAATAATATTATTCGTATTATCATTATTCAAGTTATATTAAAATAATCAAGTTATTATTTGCATTTTTTTTATATTCATTTGAAATACATTAAGATTAAAAAATTGTAATTTACATATTCTATGTATGAAAAAAAGTTTTCAATGATTGTTGTTACATAAGTTTTTGAATTTTTAATGAATTTATATATATATATATTAAAAAGTTTTAATTTTAAAATTTTTTTCTTATATATATATTCTTATATTTCAATTATTATTATTTTAAATTAAAAAATATGATTCTTTAAAAATATATTGAAATTTTTTATGGAATTGAATTTTTTGTTTATTTGTATAACAAATTTTCTATTAGCATTGCAAAAATAAATTTTTTGATTTTTTTGAATAAATATTTATTAAAATTTTTATTTTCTAATTGAATTGATTTTTGTTTATAAAATATGATTGAAATTGATATTATTAATTTTATCATTTTTCACTCAAAACAGGTGTTTATTTTTTCAATTTTATTTTGGTCTTTGATAATATTTACAATCATTTTATTGTCGATGATTTTTTTTTTCAGATTTATGAAAATGAATGTTTCTGTATTGTTTTGAAATTATTATGTTTTATTCATTCTTAATTTTTAGTTTTTAATGAGATATTTTAAATTTATATAATATTGATATGCTCTTTCAATTTATAATTAACATAAATGTGCATGTTTTTACAAATTGGTCTTAGCTATATCAATCAAACTCAAAAAATTTACAAATAGAATGGATTTTAATTTTTTTATTGGTTTCAAAGAAATCAATTTTAGTAAATCCTTTGCACAAAAAATATTGTTTGTATTAAAAAAAAAAGATTAATGGAAATGTCTCTTTTTTTGTTCAATTGTGTGATTAGATAAATAGATGACAAACATGAGTATTATATATGTTTATTTCATACTGCTTGTTTGATATATTTTGCATTCATTTATACACAAAAAATTGGTGTTCCTTATTTAACAACATATTTTTTACAATACAATAACATTTTGTTTATTTCAAACTATATTTAATATTTTACAGTTTTAGTAGAATCATTTTTTTGAATGTTATAATGTTTTATCTTTTAAATTTTAAAAGATTATGTGTTGAAGATCTTGTTTATTAAATTTATTTTAATTTGTTTGTTATTGAAAAAATATCAATTTTTTGTTTATTTTCATTCATTTTACAAAAGACAAATGATGCATATACATTATTGGAATAAATCAAAATATGTTTAGTATGTTTATATTGGCAATATTATTCAATTTTTTATATTTTTTGGAATTGTTCTTTATTTTTTTAAATTATTATTTATATTCAAAGTTATTTTTGATTCATTTTTTTATTAATCAGTAATATCAACTATTTTGTTCATTACATATTTTTATGCTGTATTTCGGATTCTATTCTTTATATTGTTTATGAAAAAATTGTTTAAAGTTAGGCATACTTTTAGAGTGAAAAAATCATTACTTTAAGTATTTTTCATTTTAAAAATTAGAGAAAGATTTTTTGTTTCTTTTTGAAACTGAGCACTATTCTTTTAATGTGAAATAAGGATATAGATCTATTTTTCAAGATGTCACCGTGAGTGTGATCCAATATTCTGATCCTTGTTGTATTTGTAATTTTTTTGTTTGCCATTGACATGTTTCATACATATGTTTTTTTCTTTCTTTCTTTTCACGTTTTAAAGATATAAGATTTTTAATGTTTAGACAGCTTTAAGCTGTTTTACTTGTAGTTGAGGGTGAAAGGGGGATACCAATTACTGAAATCTTGGTTCATCTTTTGTTTACTTTTCGTCAGAACAATTATAATTGAAAGTATGAATTAAGCACATATGCTATAATAGTTACTGAAAGTGTTTGATTATATGTGAAAGTCTTTTACTATAATTTATATCTTTACATTTCTTTTTGACATAAAAGAATAGAACAAAATACATTATGATGGTGATTAAGCAATGAATACCTCAATCTTCTGTTAGGGATTAAAAAAATAAAATAGTTTGTACTTCATCACCATCTTACAAGGATTCTAATTTCGTAGAGATATCTCGCAGATTTGTTTCACATCATATCTATACTAAGTCTTCCCAAATGATCGAAGTTTTTTATTCTCTTCCCCGGGAGTCGAGATGTGGACTCGTGGATGGTCTGCTTCCAGGAAGATCATCAATGGAGTTGACTACTTTGATAAGGGGCATAGTCAACTAGCCTGTCACCGGACTAGATTTTTTCTCTACTCTTCCTCTTAATTAAAGAAATTTTATCTCTAACATATACAAGGTCGAGGGTATATTTCTGGAGATAGATTACCATCTTACTAAAGAGCTGATGATAACTTAGAAAGTGAATTTGACTCCTCGTGAACTCCGGTAGCTTAGAGCTCTCTTGTTACAATTATGCTAGGGTCACTTCCCTTGTTGTAGAATGAGGATCTCTCCTAACACTTATAAGCGGCTAGATGTCCAATTCAACTGTATTAGAGAAAATATCACGACATAGCATGCGAAGGCGCCTTGCCAGTGGTAGGACCGGGAGTGGCCATGGGATTTGGGAAGGATTGTAGGAAAAACAAAAAAACCTGCAAACCGGAGACGGCTACAGTATGGAAGGCTGAGACGAGGTCACAAAGAAATACTGTAGCTAGTTCTTAGGAGGCTAGGGGCTGAAAATAGGAGATTGTCCCAAGGTGGGCCTAGACGTGATGAATCAAGGGCAGGAAAACCCAGTTCACGAGAATGAAAACTTTTCGTCATGAATTCGAACTGGTGGTCGGAAAGGAAAAGATTGCACTCGAGCCCGGACGAAAGGGGGATTCAAAATGTTGCATGTATAGCTGCCGTAGGTGTGGTCTTTCTGTCCCTCCTTGGCAAAGTTTGATATTATAATTTATTCTCCTGGGTTCTCCTTTTGGATAAGTGTCAAGTTTGGTGAGGTCATTGCATATTAGTCATGCTCCAGTTTGGGTAGCTACTGCAATCAAGCTCGTTCATCGTTGGCGTCGAAGCCGAGGTGCTGAGATGTCACGAAAGAATAATTCATTCCCTCTAGTTTGTAGTACACATTGAAGCAATAATGTTGTATATTCGTGCATAATATTAAGAAAATGATTCGGACTTGGGGCTAGAGTGTAAAGAAAGTGTGTATGTATCACGCTATCAATAGCTGTGCTGAACTTTTTGAAGTTCGACCATATTATATGTCCTTGAAGAATCTGGGAGGCTGATACTCATTCGTCATATATCCTGCCACATGACCAAAGTTGAGAAACATGAGATACTGCAACGAGGCAAATACTGAGATCCGAGAATTTAAGAACTAATTAATGTTATTACTGTTCGTAAAGTCGTAGCCAGATTGTTCTGGTTCATAACTTGCTTGTTTTGACTGCGCTAGGGCTTGGAGGGAATGCGACATTATGGAGCGGCCCATCTTTTATAGTATTCAATGCTCATAAAAAAACATATAACCTCCTCCTAGGATATTGTAGCCCGATCATTCATCATCATCCACTCATCCGAGGTAAGATGGAAGAAGTAAAGAACAATCGGAAAACGGATGGAAAGATGGAAGGAGGATGAGGTCTTGAGGAGTGGGATGGGGAGCGGAACCCTATGACTTTTGTTGGAGTATGTGCAGGTGAAGAGGCTCTTGCATAGGCGAGACACAGCCCATCACAAGTTGCAGATATTTCTGCAATTTAGAACTGGGAATGCTAACGGACACATTATGGGCGGGCAAAGCAGCAGAAATGGTAGTGCGAGTACGACTTCTATGAAGCGCACTGCATTATTTGATACTATGAAGCGGCCAGTCGTTGCAGTAGATTCAAAGTCAAAATGTATGGATCATGTGGTCATATTCTCATAATCACTAACAGGTTTTTCTCATGACGATCGGAATGACACATAATGAAAGGATATGTTTGATCTTGTCGATGTAACAGTGTTGTATCATGCGAACCCTCGCATAATCTGAAAACATTGTATGAAAAGTTCAGCAGATAATGGATTTAATGGGCCATTTTAGGCGTACACTAGCACATTGCCAGACGATGGGAGGGTGACGTAGCTCCAGTACTGTAGTATGCACTAGAGGCTTGCATGATTAGAAAGAGAAACAACATGATAGGCAGACACCGAATTTATATTGAAGAGATTTGTGATTACTCTGGAACTTTGAAGGGTGATGACCGTAGTGACGTTATTGTATGTTGCACGCCCTCGTTCTACGCGTCAAGTCCGAAGCTCATGGATTGAAATTAAACGAAACGAGGCGAAACCGAAACTCCGCAGTAAAACGACTATACTGGAAGTTCGGTTGTTTAACGCAGTGGTAGCATGCACTCTTCCATATTTAACACCAATTTATGATACACACCAATCATGCCTAAATTGTGGATACACACATGTTTCAAATAGGCTGTAACGGACAGTGGCCAAACTGACCGGAAATACGAGCTCAAAGTCGGGTTTCAGAAATGTCTAGTTGAGGTTTCGCCCTGGACTAATGCTGATTGGCCGGTCAGAAGAGTCCCGACTTAATTCCTGTGAGCACTACTAATTCAGGGTGCACACTAAATAGAACAGTAGGTTGTGGTAGGTCGGATCATACAACATGCGCTAAAAAAGGATCATACAACTTATACGGTTTTGGAACCCTTCCACTTGTTGTCCGTGTTCATTTGTTGTGGACCTTTCGACTTGTTGAGTTCCTGTTCCCATCTCGAAAAAAAATCCTTTACTTCGGATTCGATTTATAGCCTTCTCAAGAGTTAGCAGGACAGTTGGTTCACCGTGGCTAACTTCAGCCGTGGTCAACCAGGCGAGGTCGGCCCATCGTATGAGGATCACCGAGACTACAGCGCAGAGAATTCTTAGATCAGCTACCTACTCAACAATAATAAGTCGATTAAATTTATTAAATCCTCCTAGGGGCGTCGCCGCCTTTTCCTCTCAAAAAGATGGAAATGAAAGACGAATATAGAAGTTTCGAATCACATCAATGAACCGCAGTCGCTGTACACTGTGCAAGCAAGGGATTACATGAGCGTGTGACAACTACGATGCTACAGCAGAGGATTGTATGACTCCTGTGGAAACAAGATGTAAAAAAGGACAGATAGTGGGGAAGAAGAAGAAGATGTATGACGCGTAGGTATAACTGTAGACAATGATACGCATGAAGCTGTATCACTTTCTCGAGGGACAACAGTTTCCAGCTGATGATGTCGTTTGAAAAGCTAGGCGTGGTAGAGGAGATCGGCAATATTATTCCGAGAAAGAGGAAGGGTGATGCAGTCGCACTGCTTTCGGTGCGCCATATTTGGTTTCGCGTACACAGTAACATAATGGGACGAAATGTGGCATACGGTGAATGTCCAGCTATTGATACGAATTGGACCTCGAATTACGTAGTGAGACTTTGAGAGGTGATGGGAGGGATGACGTCGCCCGGAGCTGTGCTGTACATGTCGCCGGTACCATGAGCTGCGAGCGGAGATCAGTGGACAAAATGTTGGATGTGGTAGCCGCTGGCAGTGGTCGCAGCGGATACAGTCCAGTACGCGCGGGGCGGCCGAACGAGGAGAGCCCAGCGCATCACGAGAGAAGATGGGTCGGCATCTTCGCCACAAGCGCCACGAACAGGTAGATGACGGTTGGAATTGCCCAGGGAGGGAGGGATCGTCTCCGGGTACCGATGCGGATATGGTGCGGACTAAGGCAATGGGAATGGACATAATTCCAAGATGTTGGGCAAAAAGGGACGGGTGTGACCGAAGTCAACCGGGGTGAACCGTCGGATTGCAATTTGGAATGGCATTTGTCATGTCATGTGAATGAAGAAGGCGAAGGTTGAGGACGAGGCGGACAAGGGAGGAGCGGAGGGAGGGAGTTGACAACTGAATCTCGGGTCGGTCCATACGCCCTGTGCCCCACTAGCGCTGTACACTCGCTGTACAGTCGGAAACCCACAGCAGCGCACTACACCGCACCGCACGATCGCAAACAGGAGACGGCCGGACGTGAACGATCATGAGGAGCTGGTTCATAGGCGATGAGATCCACAACAGCAGCGCCTAAAAGATACCCGGGGCTCGAGACGTCGGGGACGTGGTTAGGACGCCGCGGCGGCGTAGGCATGTGGGCATGACCGATAACGAGAGTCTACTGCGACTCATCCGGCGGGCCAGGGCGATACCAAGTGGGTAAGAAAAGTAACGCCCCTGGAGGCCAGGTGAAAGCGGTCAGGGACGGAGAAACGACGGGTAAAAACCCAACAGTGGCAGGTGAAAGCAGCCGGCACGGGCAGGTCATAGCCCGCTGGTGGGGTCCTGTATGCGACATGACATGGATGTGCATCGAGGTACGAATGGATGGATGGGTAAGTCAGTCAGTCAGTCTGTGAGCGAGGAAATTATTAAACAAAACGTCGAGCAAACAGAGAGCGAGACGGGCGGGGCGGAAAAAGGGCACTAACGCCCAGACGGCCCCCGCCCCGGTCTATCCGTCTGCGTCGTCTACAGCCGAAGCCGAGGACGAGATCTCGATGACAGCGGACGACGACGACGACGACATACGACGGCTGGCTGGACACAATGGAAGGAACAAGGATGGAAGGAAGGAAGGAAGGAAGGCAGGCAGGCAGGCAGGCAGAGAGATGTGTGTGTGTGGGTGTGTGTGTGTGTCAGTGGAGTTGATGAGATCGAACGTTCGCTGGAGAGGAAAAGGCGAGGAGATTTCATTCTCTGAGTAAGAAGAGGGGAAAAGGGTAGAGGCGAGCAGGGGCCGGGTAAAGGAGATTGGATTACGCTGTCTGGAGCGGGCCAGCTAGGTAGCCAAATTGCTCCAAGCCATTTCTCAATCAGATAGCTCCAATTGCTGCCCCAGCTCCGCTCCGATAGCGGCGGGATCGCGGACTGAGGCAAACTTTCCTTTCCTTCCAGTCCGTCCGCGCGCCCAGGGAGGGAGGCAGGCAGGCAGGCAGGCAGGAGGAGCAGCAGCAGCCGCAGCAGCGTCGCTGTGAGCCCGCCTCGGCGCTCGCTCGCTCGCACACCTTCTCCTCCTCTGCTCTCCTCATTGCTATGCCTCGCTTGCGTCCGTAGGAAGGGAAGTCGTGTGTATAGCCATTCGTAGACTAGCCTAGGACTGGGCAGCAGGACTGTCTGCTGCTGGCTTTGCTGTGCGTCTGCTCTGCTCTTCCTTCCTCTCTCTCTCCTTCCTTCGTTACCTTCCCTTTCCCTTCCTTTCCTGCCTCTTTCTCTCCCCCTCCCCCCTCCCCGACCCCTTCCCCTCTCCCTCCCTCCCTCCCTCGTCCGTGCTCGACTCTCGTTGCGTGGCGTGCTTGGCCCCGAGCGAGCGAGCGAGCGAGTGATTAAGGAGTCTTTGAAAGCGAGACAGGGCAGCAAGCGTCGACAGGCAGGCAGGTTGGCAAAACTCTTGTATGTGCACACATACGGTTCAATGCGTGCGTGCGGACGCAGGAGTTAGGCTATGAGGTCGCGATAGATTGGTAAAACGAGTGTGGAAGTAGAGCAGTGAGCAGAAAGAGACTAAGTAGAGTGAACGAAGGAAGACGCAGTGTGGTGGTGGTCGCGGAACGAGTGGCACAAAGTGTCGTGGTGTTGGCATAGGTGAAGCACGAGAGAGAAAGTGTGGACGTGACGAGAGAGAGAGAGAGAGAGAGAGAGAGAGAGAGAGAGAGAAGAGTGAGAGTGAGATAATAGAGAGAAGAGTGTAGTAGGGTCGCAAGACGGGAGCGAGACGACCAGCGTGGAGGGAGTAGTAGAGTTTCGAGAGCAGGACTTTTGGGCCGTAGTAGAAGTAAGATATGGCGCAACAACAGAGCAGCGGTAGCAGCACGTGTGCGGCAGGATGAGCGAGCGTGCTCGGTGCTCTGTGTTGCGAGAAGAGGGTCGAGTACTTGCCCGCGCCAGCTCCATAGTGAAGGCGTGCCGGCTGGGCGGGCTGGCCCTGTAGCGGGATGGGCTGCTTACAGTCGAAGCCCAAGGACGCTATCGCCCCAAACCACGATACCCTTGAACCTGAAAAGCCCGATTTAGGTTTGTTCGCATATCATCTCAGTTGCTCGGTGTTTCTGTCATGATCTGTGATCCTTTTCAAATGCTAGTAGGGTTTGCCTGCACGCTCTTGTGCTTTCGATTTGTGGGTCCTGTATTTTGAATCAGTGTACTGTCAACTGAAACACTACTGAATTTCCTTCCTCTGTCTGCTCGGGCTGATCTGTTGTGGTTTACGGTACCATGTACAAACTCCTCTCTTTTTTCTGTGAGCTCGGGTCGGAAGTCAGGCTGTCACGTTTATTCTTCTTGTACGCAGTTCTGATCTGGCTCGACCTTTTCTTTTGTTCGCGTGAGACTGTGGAGTGTTGTTTGTGTGCGTTCTATGTGTCTTCTTGAACCGTTTGGTTCCTCTCTACCTCTGATGTCCCAGGTCCACGTTTCCTTGCTCGTCGACGTTATCGGGTGTATGATGTTGACCTGAGGAACTTACCTTGTTAGGTTTTTCTCTCGTATTTTGTTGTCATGGGAACATTATGTTGCACATTACGATGCATCTTTGTTCCACGTTCCGCATGTGCTCGGTGGCCGACATTGCTTGCGCATGGCGTTGGAAATGCATGTGCTTCGCTGGCTGAGAGCAGGTTTCACTTGGATGACTTCATGGTTTGAGCTCGACCCGTAGAAGTTAGGAGGTTTTCACCATCGATCCTCATGAACATCGTTCTGCTGTTTGTTGAGCCTTTCAGAAAACGGACGACGGTCCGAACCAGAGGCAGTTCCGAGTTTCAGAGAGTATTCTCTGGAACAGCTGAAAACGGCCACTAATGGATTTAGTCCTGAATATATAGTATCTGAAAGTGGAGAAAAGGCACCAAACTTTGTGTATAAAGGCAGACTAGATCAAAATCGATGGATTGCTGTGAAGCGCTTCCCGAGAGCAGCATGGCCGGATGCCAAGGGATTTGAGGTAAGGCACCCTTGCTGGAAAATCTCGTATTGTGGTCCCTTCTGTTGATTAGATAATGCTTGCGCGAGACCGTAGTCTTGCCACTGCACCTCTTCATTTTGCGGGTCAACTGCACATCGAAATTTCGAGTTCAAGTTGTGATGCTGCGAGGTGTGTTTTGCGGATATTCTGTATTTTCCGTGTGCGGAATTCCCAGCTGCGATAAGGATCGAAACATGTGGGACGTGTTACCACTTGATTTCGTGTGGTAGATCATGACCAAGCAACCATCCGTGATTGCCGATGACCTAAGAATTATCTCGAAGTAGCCGCAAAACCCAATTACTTTCTCATCCAGTCCAATATGCAAGATTGAGCCAGATTGAGCTGTAATTTAGAAAGAATCCCTGCATACGAGAACTCATTCTCTATGGGCTTTTTAGCTTAGCTCCATACCTCTAGGGGTTAACTCATATGCTTCTTTTGCCCAATATTTCCTCCTGCTGATTGATTATCTTGAGTGCTGATTCCCCACATTCGTAATGCAGCTCGAGGCACGGAGGGTTGGAGAAGTCCGACATGACAGGCTTGTGAACCTCATTGGGTTTTGCTATGAAGGGGATGAACGGTTGTTGGTTGCAGAGTACATGCCCAACGACACCTTGGCGAAACATCTCTTTCACTGTAAGCTTTCTAAGACTACACAAGTCCCCGAAGTTTTTGTGGAAGCTGGTTTCTCTAGTCGTTCGAGGTCATCC
Source organism: Marchantia paleacea (assembly GCA_014180765.2). NCBI lineage: Eukaryota > Viridiplantae > Streptophyta > Marchantiopsida > Marchantiales > Marchantiaceae > Marchantia > Marchantia paleacea. Next base: position 197,818 of record MUAA02000065.1, read on the forward strand.
TGTTTCATATTCCCTTTAGTAAGTGACTTTGTGCTCAAGTGCGGATGTGTGTGAAGGTGGTTTTAGTGCGGAAGAAGTTCATTGTCGAAATAATCCATTCCTGCATGGCATAATTACTTCGGCGTATCTCTGCATTTACCGGATCGTTGCTTAACAAGTTCTCTGGTGGTTATGTAGGGGAGAAGCAACCTATGCAATGGGCCATGCGCCTTCGTGTTGCTCTTTATATAGTGCAGGCGCTAGATCATTGTGCCAACAATGGGTTGCGACTCTATCATGATCTTAACGCTTATCGGGTACTTTTTGATCAGGTATGTGAACAAATGCCTTGGCGCAAAATTTGGGTTAGCTACAGATTCTAACAAGATTTCGAGCAGGTTTAAAGAGTTCGTTAGTATGTTCGTGGCTAAGTAGGTCGTGTCCCTGCCCTTCCTCGCTGCGTTTAGTGTATGTTGTTCGATACCTCCTGATCTCAGCTGTATTGCTTTGTCGCTCTGTAGGATGGTGATCCAAGACTGTCATGTTTTGGACTAATGAAAAACAGTAGGGATGGGAAGAGCTACAGCACTAATTTGGCCTACACCCCTCCTGAATATTTGAGAACAGGTATTTACACTTTTTGTCCCGTAGCTTTTGAATCGTCATCTTAGCGACCAACTATGACTTCCAAAATGGCAGTGGGTACATTCATTATCGCTTAGTGTTTCGTCTCCGATTTACTGATCAGTTTCTCCTAGTTCGACCCATGCAAAGCAAGGAAAGATATCTGCTGGTAGAGACGAGTTTTCATTACTGCAGGGTATGAGAGTGTGGTCGTGGCGCGCGGTTTGGATGTAATGTTGACTTCCGTTAAGTTGCACCTTTAAGTGGGCAAGAGTCCTCGTCTAGTGTTGAATTTCTTACTTTGGAGGTACGAAGGTATTACCTCGACAGGCTTGCTGATGTTAATGCTTATTAATGTTGGATCTTGTTGTCACGTGGCTTGGAATTCTTTTGGGACGGTCATGCAGGAAGAGTAACGCCAGAGAGTGTTATTTACAGTTATGGCACTGTATTGTTGGATCTTTTGAGCGGGAAGCACATACCTCCCAGTCATGTAAAGTCCTTGCTTGATCTCATTTATTTGTTCAGAGTGGATGCATCACATTGTGAGAGTCAAACTTTCATACTGATAGTAGAGTCTGAAAAGCATCATTACTAGATAGCACAGATTGGACATTCTGAATATTTATTGTTATTCGAGATTCGAGAATTGGTCTCTAACTTTTGTAATGTACTCAACGTGTACAGGCCCTCGATCTTATACGTGGCAAAAATATGTTGCTGCTGATGGATTCCTACTTGGAAGGACAATTTTCTAATGATGATGGAACGGAGCTGGTGCGCCTAGCTTCACGTTGCTTACAGTTTGAACCCCGTGAGAGACCTAATGCGAAGATGCTGGTCACAGCCTTAACCCCACTTCAAAGGAGAACCGAGGTTTGTGCCTAGGCTTCATAGAGGAAACCGTAGAATTATTCCTTCCATTGGAGTTTTGCTATTGAGGATATCATTAATGTTTGGTTTGTGGAGTGAGTTGTTGTTGGAAGCACTGTTTTCAGCAGGCCAAGAGGAATTAGATGGTGATAAGGAGCATTAATCATTCTGAAGTTTCAGCTTCCTGTTTCTCAAAGGACTGGAAGAATGCGTTTTTCCATATCGTAAACCAGCTCTGTATTCTTGCCTTATCCGTGAGGTTGTGATTGCAGCAGATACCTTCTTATGCAATGATGGGCATTTCGCGGGGAGAGTCTTCTCCTCCGCTTTTACTGTCTTCTCTTGGGGAAGCTTGCTCGAGGAATGACTTAACAGCAGTGCATGAGATTTTGGTGAAAACCGGTTACAAAGATGACGAGGGCACTGATAATGAGGTAATGTTTACGTGTCATTTGAGTGATGCTTCAGTTCTTTGTTCAATTTACATCATCTTGTTGTCACTTGGGATACCTCACGAACTTATAACCGTATGTTATAGTCCCGGACGCTAAGATGTTACTCCTGAACTGAACTGAACAGCTTTCATTCCAAGTCTGGACTAAGCAAATGCAAGAAATGCTGAACTCGAGAAAACGTGGTGATCATGCTTTCCGTGATAAAGATTTCCGTGTCGCCATAGACTGCTACACCCAGGTCCGCTACTACTACACACGTCCCGATATTGGTTTATTTTTTTTTTGTGAGTAATGACTTTTAAAGACATTTGAGGTGTTACTTGTTTAATCATATGTGAGTTCAAATTCTCCTAGTTGTGCTGTTATGATTGACGCACGGTTTTTTTGGGTTTCCCTTTTCTTCTTGCAGTTTGTTGACGTGGGAACAATGGTATCGCCTACGGTGTTTGCAAGGCGTAGCTTGGCATATTTGCTAAGTGACCAGGCAGAGGCAGCATTGCGGGATGCCATGCAAGCCCAATTCGTGCACCCAGAGTGGCCTACTGCATTTTACATGCAGGCAGCAGCTTTAGCGAAACTGGGAATGGATACAGATGCCAAGGATATGCTTAAAGAAGGGGCTCAGCTGGACATGAAGAGACAGAACATGTACAGCTAGGATTTTCCGTCTGTTTGCAATTGGAGAAGATGGGATGTTTGATCAATTTTCCTAGGCAAAGTATTGTACCGTTACATTATATGTTGTGGCAGATCCTCAAATCTTTTTCAGGATGCTTGTAGGTTATCAGTTACACAGCTGAAAGTACTCGCAGCTTTCAAACCCATCCTTGTACCAGGCAGACTGTCGCAACACAGCATGTGGATACGATTGGTGGGTTGGATCCTGTCCGGATGGAGATGGTGTAGATGTGCATAATTAATGTCATGGGTTGTATGCTGTCTCCATCTTGAGAGTACGCAAGCATTCGTGCAGGAGGGCAGAAATAATTAACTTGCGGCAGAAGTTGTATTCTTCGTGAAGGTTCTGGAGCTGCTGTGACACCCAAGTAAAGAGGGTGACAGGACTGTGGTAGCTATTTTTTCAGGCACTGCAGAGCAGCAGCGGCTTTTCTGAGTCCCCATAGGATGCCCTCGACTGTAGTGGCAACAAGTCTGTCTTTAAGATTCTCCGTGTTGTATACAGGTTTTGGTTGGGTATCAGCCAGGGCCAATCGTGTTGCTATTGATGTACCAACAAGCTAGCATTTCCAGTTACGTCATGCATGGACGGTTTGCCGCCTCATTTGTTTGGATTCGGCTTGTAACAATTATTAAGTTGTCCATTTAACCTGAACTAGTTTAGCAGCCCAAAGAAATTCATGACATTTCTTGCATGGTCTACTTTGGTGTTGGTGATTGAAAGGCCTTACAATTTTGCTAATTTTTACTGTTTTGTTAATTAACCCTTTCTTGCCGTAACTGAATGAAATACAGTACTATCAGAATTAATGGGACTGGAAAGCGATGTGGAAATAAATGGACGAGAGATGTTTCTCTTCTTTATCCAGAGCTAGTGTGAATGTTGATCAGTACGAAGTCTGTACATCAGTGATTCCTCTGGTCATGTGATGTTTGTCAGACCATCTTCTTAGTGGTGTTTATAGCAAATCCAAGTTTGTTTCAGAAGTCGTGGCTTACCCAGCTGTGTTCAAGCTTGGTTCTAGTATCTTGGTTTTCAGAAGATTGATCAGCCGATTCCATTGAAGGATAGGATCCGAAGGTTTTTCTCGGATCACTTTATCATGTTCTGGGACGGATTCACGGCTGATTATATGTAAGATGATGTGGATTCTCTGGAATCTTTGGAGGTTCAGGATTCGAGATGAGGAACCATCGGATTTTCCCTTGCACAGAAATTCATAGAAATTCAATCCCGAAGATACATCTTGTATTATTATGAGTGGAGGTCTCCTAGCACCATTATATTAAGATGGAAAGAGCAGATGTGTCAACGCAAGAGCGAGGGAGCTTCCATATGTTTTCAGCTTATGGCAGAATCAAATGTTGTCACCCGGCAGTCCTCGCCGTGTCGCGGTGATCACTACCCGTCGCATTCCTCACTTCCTGGCGGCTTTTTATCAAACTCTCCTAGACTTACAACTGTTTTATCGTGGTCCATGGTACTGTGAATAGCGTGCGACGATATCAATTTTGGACTGTCCACCTCTGTCAGTGGCCTCTGTATTAGGCTTTGCTCGCAAAGTTGGAATTGGCGTGAATATGGACATGTATGTGACCTCCTGACCCTCTTGACTTCATAGTTCTACGTGCCTCTCCTGATGCGGCAAGTCGCAACCACGCTCGTGCTAACAAGGCTCTTTGATTGACGTCGTGCAAGCCAGTACAGTACGGACCTAGTTACCAATTGGAAGATTCTGTTGCGGTCACTCAAGCCTTAGCAGTCTCGAATGTTAAATGGGTTCTGGTCGTCTGAAGGCGAAGCTTTGCTGCGAGGATTTCAGCCTCTATTGAACTGCCAGAATAAACGAAGCGTGCCGAAATCCTCTTTGGAGACAGATGTTCGTGCTATGCCGCGAGATGCCTGCTGAACGTAGACATATCTGAAGATGTAAGTGAATTACTGCCCAGAATCTTCCTAGATCTAGTACGATTGTCATCCTTTGCTTCACTTCTAATGGTCTTTTCGTGCATGCGTAATGAACCCTCTGTGATTGTAAGACTTAACTACCTTCTTTCACAATCCTTGTCAGATTAGATACTGTAGAGGTGTCTGAGAGACTTCATTTTTTTGAGGGTGACGTGACGGCAGTTTGTAAAGGGCCCGAGTACCTATTCACCGCGGCATGCTGATCCGCGATTACTCTTGCCATTACTAGATGACGATCTTCAATCTTCATTGAGGTCACTAGAAGTATCAAGCACCCTTCTCTGGTAGAAAGACATTCGTTGCAACAAACTTTGGATCAGTTGACAGTGCTGCCGGGTATAAATCAAGGGTTCACTGACTGATTTGCTGATGAACTGATGGAGGGCTCGTGTTGGTGAGTCATCGTGTGTAATAAGCTCGGTGGATCAGCAGTGATATCTTCTCGTTCAGATGCTCCAAGCTCGAAGGAGGCCACATCTGTCGTCTAAACACAATCAGTTGAGTGTTGTCTACGATACAAAACCTACAGAAGCTCGAGGTATAAAGACAGATAGAGCAGAGAGGCCAGTGGCAGTAGAGGGTGCGAATCCCGAGAGCGTGTATAGGTAGAACTGGAAATTCTGTCTTGTGCTTTCTTCGCTACTGTGGCCTAGACAGTAGAATGTTGTGAGCTGCTTTTTGGGAGAAATAAGTGTGTGAATTTTAAATGGATGGAACAATTTGTCGAGACCTGGAGCTACTCTGGAAAGCAGTCATCATCTACTCACATCATGACGTCAGGCTTCTTTTGGAAACATGGCACTTTTGAAACAAACTTACAATCAGTTAGGAGCCTTTTGATGGCACACTTATTTCTCGCCTTGGTAGCCAGCCCAAAGGGTGACAGCCATATCTTTGTTTTTGGTTTAGGACACTTTAGGACATTTGATGCTGTGCCCCTCCTGCTGCACACATGAACCAGCAGCATAGCTTGTCAGGCATGGGCCGGAACAACGCAGCAAGAAATTAGTTCTCTACACGCTCGACCATCCACAAAGGCCAGACACGTCTGCCGTTCTGCCCTGCCCATTCAGGTCTCGGAGCTCCCAGCTGCAGCTTCGCATACAAAGCCTGTAACAGGTAACCACTTTATACGAGACCAAACCTAACTGCAACTTTTTCTGATGAACAAAAACAACAATAGCAACAACATCAAAATCATGCCATGTCCTGGCCTCGGCCCCGAATTCCCACCAGAGAAGTATCACATGCCTCAAACTAACTCCCTCTTTCTGTCTGTCTTTTCGAGCCGATCATCTCTCATGCCACAACAGCGGAATGTCATGCTCATTTCATGAGCAGTCATATACTCGACTGCCTCCTCCTTTTTTAATCCATAAGCCCTGTCCCGCCCTTCCATTCTCGTGCGTTCCCGGAATACTTTCCTCGTCAGAAATGGCAATTTCGGTTAACCAGCGCTAATACAATGCGGCTGCAAAATAAAGTAGGAGATTTGGGCATGGCTGAGCTCAATGAGCCTGAGCCTAATTGGGACGGGGAGGGAGGTTTGATCGATGACGTTCACTCGTCATCTGTGTTCGATGGAGCTGAGAGCAATGAATTCATGCATAAATGCTCGCTGATCTGAATTCTGTCCTTTTTTTTTGGATTGTAGCTGATGAGCCGAGATGATACGGAAATGAACTCAGATCCGTCTGAGGACCGAAAGAATCATTTCATGTCGGCCATGTTTTAAAGCTGCATACGAGCACACTTGTCTTACTACGTCTGAGAAGATTCAACGCCATGTCGGCCATGATTTGGGTCTGTATCAGAGCATCCTTGTCTTACAGCCCGCCCTATTTGATAAGACTGCCTTTCCTGCTTTGGAGATCCGGATGCCTTGCCCAGCGTCGTAGGTCAAGTGGAGGCGCCCACCCAAGCCCCTGATTCTTTTGCATCTCATCCTTTCCTCTCCCTCATCTTTTGGCGCATGTCATCGTGTTTTGTTTTGATCGGGATGCCACGCTTAGCTTGATCCAAATGCGTTGTCCTGCCTGATTAAGTATGCTGTAGTTCTCACTCTTTGTCTTTGGGTAGCTGGAAATTGAACTAGCCATGCCATGCACGAAGGACCGAGTTGGCTTCTTTTTATCTAATTTTTTGTCGTGCTCAGGCTCGAGTTTTCATTCATGTCGAATCGTACTAGATCTCCTCTCGTCTCCCCGATTACCAGATCAAGAATCAACCACACGCATTTATTAAACACTCGTTATTGTCATAAGCTGGCCCAATCTCTCCGTTGCAATAATACTCTGCATCGCACCATGGAACAAGATCTATGCACTTGACACAGGATCCATTCCCGTCCCCATAGCGTTGTTATACCAGAAGATGATGGTGGATTAGAATCATCGTAGTCCATCCTACAAGCCGCCAGTAAATCTGATGGCTCCACTCGTGGCCAAAGAACAATCAACCTCGAGTCGTCGTATAACAGTAGTCGAGGTTATTTGAGCCTCGAGCAGGTGTGTCTGGGCCGGGCCATGGGCCCTTGTTTGTTCATCATCAGGAGTCCCAGCAAATCTTGGACAGCTGACCGGTGAATGGACTAGAACTGAAAGCAAACACTGAGACGTTCCATGCACAGGACAAGAAAGGTCTTTGTTGGCCAATCTTCTTTGGCAGTAAGTTCTCCGGGTCCAGAGAGAGAGAGAGAGAGAGAGAGAGTGCCCATTGTTTGATTGACCCATGACTCGAGCAAATTGCTTCAAGTTTTCAAAGCTCATGCTCGTGGAGATGAGCTGTGCAAGGAAGGAGGAAGGAAGGAAGGACGACTAGAGAACGAAGAAAAAAAGAAGGGCTGGAGAACGCGTTCGGATGATGTCAAAGGGCTATAAAAACAACAGCAGCGAAATGGTGGAGGCCAGACCGGATCAGAACAACAGCAAGAACAAGAACAACAATAACAGCACCCACAAAGGAACATGAAACATTCAAGTCGGTCGCGGGTCGTTGGGATTTCTCCGCCATAACGTCATTGGGTGTCGCATTCTTCCCGTTCATGCGGAGGTCGTAGTTGATCACCTACAACTGCTCTACGTACAAGAATCTAGCAACATGTCAGTAGCTCGGTGGTTAGAACATTTGGGTCAAACTCTTCGCACCGAGCTCCATTCCATTCGTCACGTCCACGACCCCAACGCTCCCAACTGAAAAGTTGCTGCTCGGTGCTCGCACACACTCCCATCCCCATACCTCCTCCCTCAATCGCTTGCAGCCTCCTTTTCCCCGCCATAGTCTAGAGTGGTCCAACACAAGCAGCTGCGACGGAAGGAATCAACTACTATCAAGGCACCCTCAGCGATTTGTCAACATACAATACGCTACGCTACGCGCCCCTCGTCTACGCCGGAGTAGCTCTTCCTCTGCTGCCTCCAGGCTCCATCCCTCTGGCACCCGCTTTAATTTTGGGCTCTTAGCAGTTTGACCGACATTTCAAGAACTGGGTCGGGTCCGCCTGCAGGCTGCAACCATTAAGTTTCGGCTTTCTGAGCGGGCAATTAAGTTATGCTTGCAGCGGAAAAGCGAGAGGAATATATTCCCAAGATCTATCTATCTATCTTTCTTTCCTGTACAATCTCTGCCTCAAGTGGAACCAGCTATGCTCTGTCTATGGCACTCTATGCACTACCGTCTATGCCGGGCTAGAATAGGCAGCAATGCAGCGATAGGCGAGGCCAATGCAATGCAATACCATGCTATAGCGGCGTGGCATGGCCTGGGCTAGAGTCGCTAGACTGGCCAGGCCAGGCATTCTTGACAAACATCCCAGCCCAGCCCCAAGTTCCCAACAGGCCCCAGCGAAGCTTTCCAAGTCCCGACATACGACTCCATCAATGTGTCACATGGGGCCCGATTGGTCGTAAGTCGTCGTCCATGGCACGACCCGGATTATTCACATGCTGTCTACTCTACCCTACGACGACTACTCTTACCAGTTGTCAGCTTATGAATTTCAAAGAGGGCAAGAAAAGTAAGCAGGTGCCGAGCAAGCGAACCACTACTCTAGTCTTCAACTTCTGTTGCGCCCATGTGGATACTTTAAATTATCTTGATCTGGGTAACGTTGTTGGATCGATCATATGCCACATGATTACAACCAGCAGCAGGCACATAGAAGAGATAGAGAGAGAGAGAGAGAGAGATAGATAGTAAAAGAAAGAAAGAGAAAGAAAGAAAGAAAAGCAGAAAATAAATGGACATTTGATTAGGGATGATGAAAGCGGTTGCGAGGGGTTGTCGTGTTGGAACCGGCTGTGAAATTCATTTTCTGGTCTCAATGTTGATCCATCGATGTCTTAGTTTCCATTTCGTTCAGGCTTTCCATCGTTCTTGTCCGATTCTCTATAATCACATCCTCCTGCAATAAATAAAAATCTGGCGTCCGAGCAAAGCCGGTGCGGTCTGTCTTTTCTGGACCAACAACAACAACAACGAACAAACAACAAACGATAGAAAGTAGGATACAGATGTAGATACCACCACATCATTCCTCCCATTGGTAGGGAATCAATCGCAGAACATTACGAGAGAACATCACTTACTTACTATGCCCTTAGAAGTCTATCGCGAGCCTTCATTTCTTTAATCTCGAGGCCTTGGTGCTTGACCTCGGCTCAATTATTCGCACAAGTATCTGAGGTCCATTCCAGGACTACAAGAAAGTACGACGGTCTCGGGTTTTGATTCTAGTAGACATATGGTCCTACTTTAGGAAAAAAATCTGCTGTGTCTGCAATCTCATTCCCTCCTATCCATATAATGTCAACCATTCAATGATTTTTGTATGGTGTGCTAAAGCATGTGAGGGTGGCTTTCTTATCCCATGCCAACGTAAGTCTCTGGCGCCAGAAGATTTTGCCGCAATGTTCATTCATGATAGGGTATGAGTTTCCATCCACCCTTTGCTGGAAAGAGATCTCTACAGAAAACGGTGCCTGCCTCTCGAACTAATCTTTCTTTTTCGAGATTTTTTCGGTTTTGTTTTAAATCCTCGTATATTTTCTGCGGTGAACACAGTCTAGGGTGATCATCATACTGTGTTCACCAACAACATTACTGCGCAATGGAATTCGTCCAACAACGACCACTACTTTTAGTAAGTAAAGTACTGCTCTTCTGGTTCTTTTGGAAGTACGACTTATTAGTTGAAGCATTTCGGGTGCGAGCGAGTGGAGTGGAGTGGAGTGGAGAGAGATGGAGATTGAGAGAGAGAGAAAGACAGACAGACAGCTTTCTAAGATCAGATTTCAAGTGGGCAAAGGGAAAGCAAGGGAATGTTTTGTGGAATCCATGGGCGATTCCTTTTCGCTGTACTGTAACTCGTGTGCGAAACCAAACCGCATTTGCATTGATTGATCCGGAGTATTATCGTATCAGCTTGAGCGTATTCGGTACAATAGCACTCGAGTCCAACCAAATGTCCAGCGAGTTTCTAGCATGATGATGCTATTATGCGCACTGATTTGCTATCTCTGAGCGGGACTGGTTGGGCCTGAGGTTGAAGAGTGTTCCAAGTGGCTTTCCCCCCCCACTTGAGCAAAGGGCCGAACCCATCGGACTCTCTACTCTACTGTAAAATAGACACTTCCCATCCTTTTTGTTATTTTACTGTGTGCCCGTTTTCTCTACTCTAAAATAGATTTTACTATGCGATATGTACATGATTTCTTGATGTACACAGGCTTTTAAAAACTGACAAAGTGCGTGAAATTTTGACCAACTTTGAGTGACCTCATGAGATTGGAGTGATTTTCAAGTTTGGATGCTTAGACTCGAAGCATGAAGAAGACTGAACGAAGCAATGGGTTCAGACTCCGAGAAGACGAAATGTATTCTGTCTATACATCTATCTGAACTGTCCGTGCTTTCAAAAGAAAACTTGAAATTTTGAGAAGGGGCATTCGTGAAGGACGAAATCAATGAAGGCGAGATGAGAGGAGACGAGAAGTGAAAAGAAATGAAAAGAAATGAAAAGAAGAGAAGGGAAGAGAGTAGCGGCATAAAGGCTCGAGAAGATTTGAAAAGGCTGGATTCATATCTCACTCACACTTTCGTCAACATGGAGAAGAAAGTGGAAATATTCGAACATGCATGCCGAGGATTGTTTGACTGACATGCATGGTATGGTTCTTGTTGAGCTAACGAGCCCGGACCAAATGGGAGCATCAATCTTTTTAGGTCAGATGAGGATGATGCAAGTGACTTTCGTTCTACTTCTGCTGATTACGGCAAAAGCTTCGTAGAGATGAACCAGTGTGGTGAGTTGGGTGGAAGCCATGAGCTAAGCTTATTCAAAGAAAGAAAAAGGAATGTCCATGGTGGCATTGTTTTATCCCAGGAACCCAACCTAGAGTTTGGCTGGAGATGAGACGGTTCGTCTCCGAGTCACAAAGTGTCTTTGTTTGTTGCAAGCACCCAAATATCAAACTACTGCATGACACTTTTCAACCGTTTTGGCTGCACTCTTTTGCAGGGCAGCGGGGAAGGGAGAGAATCGGTTAAGAGGACGGTCAAAAAGATGCTCTAGTCCGAAGGAAATAGGCAGACAGAGAAAAAGACTCTCCATGTCTATGCAGACTTGAGCCTCCTTTCTGGGGTGGCTGTCTGCCAGCATTCAATTTTTGAGCCAACATTTGATGCCCGCCATTGGTCAACTGCAGAATCTACGAGTTTTCCATCGTGAAATCGAGCAGCGATTAAGCATCCTGCGGACGAGGAAAGTCAATCTCTCCTCCACCCCTAATGATTGACAGATCGGTGTGCTTGCTATTTCACAAAACATCCCGACTTTGTGTTTTGCGAGATAGACATTCCTACCATGTCATTTGGCTTCTTCTGATTTGCTGATGCCCATAAACTTTTCAACTCGGGGGCCTAAGTATCGCATTCACCCACTCCACCACCCATGGAAGCACGATCTGGAAAATCTGGGTACAAAACAGGTATTTTCCACTTTCCTCTAAACAAATACTGCTGATGTAATGAATTTCCAACGCGTAGATTCAGCGTAACAATTCTATATTCAACAACAGTGCCTTAGTGAACTGCCAATGAAACTATCAAATAAGCATCAACGCTTATTTCAGTGTTAGCAAGGGCCTTCTCCGTTTCTTTCACATCAGCACAGTAAAAGTACCTTAGTGCTCACGCACATGAGCCAAAAGGCCTATGCCTGAGGAGTTCGGCACATTAAGAAAAGTAAACAAATGAAAATGCTATAACGCGACCCAACAGATTTGTGGAAATTTTCTCGTGGAAACCAGTGCCACTAACTCAGGAAAAAATCCATTTCAGCCTTTCGCCCAATGTGGCATGCATAGAAGAAAATTCCACGCTCGGGTGGATGTTATATATAATTCATGTGGAGCTTAGATACGTTCTGATTCCGCTGTGCTCTATGCAAAAAGTGTATATTTTTTGGGGAGGGTGGTGGGAAGGGAGGGAGTTAAGTTAGCATTTCGTTGGTCCCAGGCTGAAAGGGTGCATTGAACCCAAATCATAAAAAGCGGCTGCCTTGACCCGCAAGATCCATCTCTTAAAATATGAAGTCTCATACGACACGTTCTTTCAACGGCAAATGGGCCAGTACGAAAGAGAGTTCTTTATAGTAAGAAAGTAAACTGGTGTAGCGAAGGATGTCGGTAAAGTATACAGGAACGTAGCGCAATCATCTCCTAATGCTACTCCAGAAGTGGAGCTGACATATAAATGGAAAGCAGGGAGAAGTTTATTCTGGCTGAGCTCGAGTTGTGTTTGCACTTGTTGGTCACGTTATTTTCCATCGAGAGAGCTATTCAAAAGTTTATTGTTTAGAATGGGATGGGGGTGCTTTTGCTTCTCTTTCTTCTCAGTGTTTGGTTTTATAAATCGTAAAGTTACATCAGCGCATCAAGAAGAAGACAAGGAGGCATGCAGGTCACCTTTTCCTTCCATGTGTGTCCGCTGCTTGCTCATGCAGAGTAGTGAGATAGATAGAGAGATAGAAAGATAGATATACGGAAGTTTAGGGAGGATGCCGTGTTTGATGAAAGTTTGGAGAAATTTAAGCCTGTGGCAGTGAAGGAAGCATGTTACGTGCAGATTAGAAAGAATGTCAATCTATCAGTTCTACAAGTCTAGATAGCCACGTTTTGCTTGCTTCAATGATTATAAACTGGGAAGGAGATGAAGCCCGTTCTGGAGGAGTACATTGTGGTCCTGGGGACGAGGAGGACACTATGCTGATTTTGTTCCATGCAGATCGTATTCAGCTTTCGTTGGATCCAGATGTAGACTTGGTCCGTTCTTCCATTGATACTTAGCTAAAAGCAGAATCTATTTTATGCGCGTTCTAAACGAGTTTCTACGCCCACTTCCAGCTCATCCTTGATTTCTACATATGAAGTGACTGCCATTCTCCTCCTACACAGGTTTCCAAGTCTCAGCTGTACTTTCATAGTCAGCCACATGTTCCTCCTCCTCATGATCCCGCAATATTTACTTTCTCTCTCAAGAACATGTCATTCTCCGTTTGTTTGGTTTGGTTCTTGGCGTTTTACCCATATAGTAATTTCGTTGCGTTGCATCTCGTAGCAGTCCAGCCTTTCAACTTGGTTCATAGACAAAAAGCCAGGAGAGCAAGTGAAATGACCTAGAATTCTGCAGTTTGTCGCACATGCTAGTGTCGGCGTATAAACACAGTCGCAAATTGTCAATCTCCTCTTAAAACTGCACACTGATGTTTTGTCATATCAACTCGGACGATCGATCATCCACCGGACATCACACACTCCTTCGAGTTATGGTTAACGTTGCGATCGTGGATAACCCGATATGGATCCGGGCATTAAGTGTCTTTTGTGAGTGAGCGAGGGCATGAGTTCCTGCTTTATGCAATCAGAATACGGAAAGTGACTTGAATGTCAGGGAGGGAGTGGTGGAAATTAGGCAGCTTAAGTAAGGCTATACTGCAAGGGAGGTCCTGTACTTGCATCAATTGCCAGTCACCAATCCAATGAAGATATGTCTTCGTTTAAATAAGAAACAGTCAGTTAGATAGAGAAAGACGGCACATCCTCTTTCTCGCTTTGTCGAAAGTATGAGCTTAATCCAGTCCGAATAGGTAGGGAGATGGATGATGGGGGTCGTTCTCGAAATTAATAGATTGATAAATTCCGGTATGGACTTTTACAGAAGGTTTACCCCACTTTGTTTGCATAGGGATAAACGTGGTATTGGATACATATACACTCACGTTCTTGCAAAATTTATGAAAAAGGCATGTGTTAAAAAATGAAGGATTCCATTCTCATGATTCAGTCAACAGAATTCTCGCGGCATATTATACAATATTGGTTGTCTTTTCCCTTTCTTTTTTCTTAGATGAATTACAGATACCAAGCCTGCGGCAAGTGCTAGATGAAGATGTAGATTCTAGAAACGGTGTTATTGTGGGCTACAAAGCAAAATTTTTCCATCAATGGCACGAACGAGGAAAACTGAGCTCTGACGCTGTTTTCTGGGCCAGCAAGTTGTGATGTGTTCAAGTACATATATTTCCTTGAGAACAAGCCTACTCTCTGTCTCCGAGCCCGCCTTCCTTGCCAAACGGTTGCTCAAAGTGACGCCTACCAGGAGCGTAGGTTGGCTTTTTCTTCACACACAAACACATGCAATGCTCAAGCTCGAGCTCAGTGCATACTTTTTCCTGAAGAGCGTAACAGATTCAGTCCTTATGCAATTGGCTCTCTGATGGTATAGGAGGTCGAAGGTGTAGCAGTGGCCACTTATGCAGTTACGTGGGCAACACTACTACTTGTAGTGATGGGGAACTAGTTGCATCATGAAGTTGTTCGAATTCATGCATCTTCTGAAGGGGTTTTGCGTTCACACATCCTTGACATGGCAATGTTGTGGGTCACTTTTGTTCTTGAGGTGGAGCCAGTTCTGCTGGTCTTTGAGTGAGCTGTTCCTTTTGACCACTTTGACTGCAAGTGAATGTTTTTTGGGCTTCATTCATTCACATTCATTGTCAGAACACAATATTCTTCTCCCTTTGCATACTTTTCTTTATGGTGCATTTGGTTTGAAAAAAATTTGGAAAAGTTTGATGAGGTGAGCTATCTCTGGAGACTACCTAGCACTACCACCGAAGTTATCATAGGACTTCTGGAGTATATACGGCAGTGATGTTCATCACTAACCCATCATGATGGAATTTTGTGAATTGGAGTGCCACACTCGAGTGCTCAGGTCTAACTGACTCTAACGTATAGGCTGGCCTCTTCACCTTTCTCGACTTTATGGGAACTAAGAAGCATGCACATTTGCCCCAATCACCATAGTCAGTAGTAGTCATGTAGCCTTATGTAATCAGTGTGAGCAGCTCAAATAGGCGACAAAATCTACCGCATGCCATGTTTCATCTCCTTTTCTTCTCAACAAAGTGGCCGACAACAAGACCGAAGGTTACTACATCAGTTGTTCGCACTTTCCTTCTTCCTTCTAGAGCACACGGTCAGATAAACCCTGCAATCCCCAACGGATGGATGGATGGGTGTGAGAACAAGACTAGAATAGAGTAGAATAGAGCTGATGGTGATAATAGTCAGTCATCCAAGAAGAAGTAGCAGCATAGCACATAAAAAATGTAACCACGACCACCAATTCTTCTTTCACCGTCTTTCTCTTGTGAGAACTATTCCCTCCCACTTGTTGATATCCTCTGATCTGCTCTGCTCGGGTCCTCCTGCTGCAATAATGAGAAAACATTCCGATGAAGACATACCCATTGTTGTGCTGTTCCGATGGGGAGGGGGGTTGGGGAAGAATGCAAGGAGTGGGGGGAGAGTGGTGACATAGGAAACTCCAAAAGATTGGTCCTTGTTTGGCACTGGGAAATAAAATATTGAACAAGATCAAGAGCCCTGGCAACAGTGCTTGCTTGCATACTACAAGCTTTCTACAACTTCTCTTCCATGGCCTGTCCAGGCATTATAGTAGTAGTAGTAGTAGTAGTTGCTGCTTCTGGACCAGCAGCAGCACTACCACAATTGTGTGTTTGTTTGACCTCCATTAGATTGGATAACGCTGTGGTGCGTGCGTGTTCTATCATTCATAGATGTGCCCCAATCATTTCCATCCATAGTGAGAAAGGACCAGCAACCCTTTCTTCTCTCCTCTCGCAATGCACTGCACAAACGTAGCTCCCGCTTGGCTGTTCGAAACAATCTAGTCTATTTTATGAATCATTGGCAGGTGCTCTATGTATCCATCCCTTTTCCCCTCCCTCTTTCTCTCACTCTCTCTCACTTCCTTCTTTCCTTGCTTTCTCCTCTCCCTCCCCCTTCTCGCTGTCTGTGTCCCTCTCGCCCTCTGTTCCTGATCCAAAGCTTCTTGTACAGTGAGGTGCGCTTCTCTTTCCGCTGTATGTGTGGATATGTATCTTACAGGGCAAGCAAGTATCTTTTGACAGCATTCGAGGGTCCCCCCCACCACAACACCAACAGCCCAACTGTGTCAGTTAACAGGACTCGCATGAAGCTACTCCACTTTGGCTTTGGCTTTGGCCCGGCCAAGCTTGGGCTTGCTTGAGTAGCGACGCAGCCTTGTGTGTCAAATCCCATTCCTGGAATATGGCCGAGCCCCACGTCCCCCCTATCTCTGTGGGTGGGTCCACTCTCAGCTTGCCCGCGCGCATCCATTGATCCATAATTGGATTCTTGTCCTTCTCCTAAAATTGATCGATCCATGGATCTGCTGGGATCGTCGCTTCCGTGGACAAGCCCAAGCCCAAGCCCAAGGCTCCAAGCCCAGCCAAGCTAAGTCCATCCCAGGTGGGGTGCTTGCTTGGTACCGTATGAATGGATGATCGAGTGACGTATGTACGCATGCAAGCACTGTACAGGAACTGGGGAGGAAAACCACCATTCTTAGTCAGGCAGACCCCGGGGGCCCGGGGCTAGCGCAGCGCAGAGCGATGCAGTTTTGAGTGAGGGGGCGGGCGGGCCCTACGCGGGGCCCAGCGGAATTGGGGCCCAGGGGCCAATCTCACCGCCGGAGCTTGCTGACAGGTACGGGCATGGGTAGGTTCTATCCAGAACAGGAAGGGAGGAAGGAGGAGGAAGGAGAAGGAAGAAATGGGAGGAGTCGGAGTTCACATGTTCCGTACTACTGTATGCAGGATAATTAATACGAGCTACTGTAGGAGACTCGAGCATCGCATCTAATTCGGTGCAGGAATATGATGGATCGATTTCAAGGACGCTAGTGTAATATAACTCGATTTGCGCCGATTGCCAAGTCTAAGCCTTGGACTTTCCGCAACGCCCTCGCTCCGAGACTGACTGACCGACCGACTGACTCCCTCTGCGAGCGAAATTCTCCGCAGTCTACAGTCAGCAAAGATTGGGCTCTCAGAGCGTGAATTTCTCGCCGTCGTCTCCCTTTACAGACGGGAACAGACGGGACCAGACCAGCTTGAGCTGAGCTGAGCTGAGAGCCTCAGAGCCCGAGCCATTCAAGGATGTAGCGTTGTAGTAGTAATCTAATACATTCCTCCCGAGTCCACAGTGCAACGAAAAAGGCCCTCCCTCATGCGCTATAGTGCGAGTCTACGTGCACCGATCAGTGATCCCGGCAGGGAAGACAAGCGTGAACATCCTACACAGTTTTCATTGCTCACGCAAACTGTCACACTGTCGCTAACTTCCGCATGGTTTGCCTTGCCTTGCCTTGGCTTGAGTTGCTCGGGGTAGCACAGCCTTTGGACCAGCCCTGTTTCCAGACGGAGCCAGCAGCAAGAGAGTAATCCATGTGAATAGAAAGATGATGCCCAGAAACCCCATCGTGGAGCACTGTACAAGGCCAGATTAAAAATAAAATAATAATAGAACTGGGCCATAAACCGCTCTCTCTCTCTCTGTCTCCCTACATCCTTCTACCTCTAACTGCAGCTGAGTTATGAAGAGTGAAAGCAAAACAAAGAGCCCAAACAGCTGATGATACTATCACTACTCTACGAGAGGAAGATGGGAAGGATAAATCCTTCCCATCTTTCTACTCCTACTCCTTCAGAACTTAGTAAGAGATGCTGTGTTCGATGCGATGCGATTCCAGATTGTCCATAGCAAACCATGGCAGCTAAGGCATGGAACGGAAGGGAATGAGATGGCACTCTAGGGCAGGGCAGGGCAGGGCAGGGCAGGACAGGGAAGGGAAGGGCAGGGCAGGAAGGCAGGGACTGAGGGACAGAGGTGGAGGGGGAGGAAGAGGAGGGGGAGGAGGTGGTGTTGGTACAGTTTAATGTTTTGGTAGTAGTGGTTAGAGTTACAATAAAAAGGGTGTTGAGCCTATCATCACCAAGCGTGAGACGGTCTGTAACATTAGCTCGTTGTGCAGATGTTTCCGTGGGTGTTTGTAAAATCATTACACAACGTTAAAGGGTCCGTAGACAAATTTAGCGCACATGTTGACATTTTAAGACTCTGCTCATTGTTGCAGTTACATTAAAAGTAGTACCTGAATGAAACAAAAACTCTCAACACATGTATAGATCACATCCCTTGCAGAGGTTTCAACCTTACATACCCACATTTCGAGAAGAACGGACAGACAGGGAGGGACACAGGCAGCACATCTGCCTGCCCTGCCCTGCCTGCTCCCTCATCCCATTCTGATTCTGGAACTAGAATCTGTACCAATGGCTTCTGTCAATTTGGATGCTGCGCTATGTGTGAATTGTACGTCAAAATTTGACTGCCGAGGAACCTTCTTCCGAGTTGGGCTCATCCGTTCGATGCATCTTAAACATACAGCAGTATAGTGAAACGATTTGTATGGAGCTTCCCTTGAATTTCACGCTAAGCTAGTCAACTTGGGCAATAATAAATGAACCTAGCATGTTACAGTACCAAAGGTGACAGGGTCCACGCAGCCAAGAAATGTGCATTCCCAAATTCTTCAACAGCGCTCTTGAAATTTGCTCAGACTCGGTACGTGAAGTAAGGCACCTTTGATAAGTTTTTGGTTGGGCAGAGGATCTTATGACATGTTGTTGATGCCCACTCCTCTTCTCTCTCTCTCTCTCTCTCTCCTCCTTGGAACTTGAATGGACAGATGCCAAGTTCCATTCTGTCGTTGCTTCAGAAGCGTACCAATTCAATTCATGAACGTGGAGATTTAGGTTGTTTGCAGGGTGAAGTGACACTCAAAACTAGCCGAAGATTCTGAAATCAACAACCCCTTGAGGGTTTCAGATGCTCAAGGAATGAACTCATAGCACTGCAAAATACGATGCGAAGCACTTGAAGAATCGAGAATCCACCGTGAAAACAAGTTGCCGACTGGACTCATTGGGGTACCGTAACCAAGGTCCTACACAGACACACGTGAGAATCTGCTAAGACGTGCAGAAACATAATTCTTCCCTCTCGAGTACCGTATACTATGTGTATGAACATGGAAAACGGATGGACGCAAAACACAACGGACCAGTAGGCTGGCTGGACTGATCTGAGCCGAGCTTCATGTTAAGCCGGGCCTGATGCTTGCTTGCGTAAGACCTGCAGCTAGATGTCGTGCTTTCCAAGCCATTCTCTGCTAAACATAGTTAACCATAGAGACAGCGAGCGAGCCGCCCTTTAGCGACAGGTTTGATATCTTTCCCGTCTCATGAAGCTGTTGGTTCGGTCAAATGCAGCAAAAAGCTGAAAAGGTCGACTGCTTACTTTTGATCATTAGTGCGGACCTGATCGGCAAAAGCAAGCAAACGACGGGATCCTAGGTTTAACTTTCACTGTTGTGCTATTTTAGTTGGAACTAAATTGCGCTGAAGTCAAGACTCAAGATTTAGCGCTTTGGATATTTGTATTTAAATGTAACGAACTCGGAATATAGCTGACCTCCAGTCTCCAGAGCTCGAGTTCAGCTGGTCGAACAAACTGAAACTGCTCTGACCCCTTTTGTATTCTTCCCCAACTGGAGAGGAAACAGCAGAACTTCGTGTCCCTGTCCGGAGTCAATGTCAACTGAAGAGAATAGCAATTGGCAGCATCCGATACTTAAAGCTTCGCAAGTGATCAGGCGTTTGCTAAATTTCAGCATCGGGGCTTTGACTTCCATGAGAGGGCCACAGTAGCACGTCACACTGTTGACTCGCATCGGACGGGCCTCCTAGCCTGCCAGCAGAATCTTGACGAGTACCTCCTCTGCGAGCCGTCGATGCCCCGGGGAATGTATATCGGAAGTGTTGCGTGCAAGTACAGCAGAAAAGGGCAATCGCAAGAATCCAAAGCCAAATCAATCCAAGATTTGGACAAGGCTACCGTGCCCAGGATGATGTTGCCTCTTGTACTTACTGCGCCCGCACGCAGTAGAACTGCGGCGGGTTTTAGCTCGAACACGCTCGCCCGGGGCCGGATCACGGGTGGGTCTCGGTCGGGAGCCAGGCGGGTTCGAACCCGGACGTGGGCTGGGTTCATTACAGTACTGAACAATACTGCAGCTTCGGACGACGGGGTATCGTCGCGATGGGGAGGACGCTGAGGGATCCGGTCCTTTTTTCAGCACAGAAGTGAAATGGAGATTGCAAGGGACGACGCGGGGTCCGGGACGTCGGCGATTAGAGTCAAGATGTAATTGGTGGAAAGATGGCGGCCCCGTCACTCACGCTGGGCTAAGTTAACGAGCGCAAAGCCGCGAGTACATGATGGAGTTGATGGAGTCGTCGCGGCGTCATTAGGCGCTACAGTGAATGAGTGGCCACGAGCTCGCGACGTCTGGAGAGAGGAACTCCGTTGTGGTGGTGTCGCGCAGGCGCATAGGGGAAGGGGACGAGGTCCCGTCAGGTGAGCTCCGGTGGGGGGAGGAGGAGGGTGTAAAGGGAAGAGGAGGAGGGGCATCATGGGAGAGCGGTGGCAGGATCGTGAGAGCGTGGTTGAGAAGTACGGACCCGAACAGAGCGGCGCGCGGCGCGCGTCCTTTGCACCATTGCCCAACAGTCAACGCCATGCGCAATGCCAGTCGTTGTCGGACGCGCAACACGCGCGTAGTGGCCGACATGAGTATTCATTGCGAGAAAGCTGACGTCACACCCTGCCTCTCGCGCGGCCCTCCCGCGCGTGTTCCGAATCCCCGCGTACCGTGTGGCGTGGCCCACCCCGGGGGACCCCGCTCTGGTGGACGGTGGCCGTGCCTCCCGTCCCCCACGCCCGCGCCCCGCTTAACGCTCCGCCAGGCATGCAAGGGCCCCATTGGCACACCCCACCGGTGGCAGCCTAGATTCCTGCTCCTGCCCGTGCAGGCCCGCTCCCCCAGGGCTCGCTCCGCGACCTCACCGGCCCTCCCAGTCCAGTCAAGTTCTGTCTCTCCCTCTCCATCTCCCCTCCTCCCTACCCTCGCGTCCTAAGGACTCCGGACGCTCGAGACGACACTCTCTCCCTCCCTCTCTCGCGACCCGACTCCTCTCCACCCACGACGCTCTGTCGCGGGTGGCTCCCTCCCTTCATCCCGACCGTGCCGAACCAACCCAACCCAACCCAACCCGGCGGAGCTAACCCCCACCCTTCCAAACCACCCGCGGTTCCTCTTGTCTGCCCTGCCCGGGCTGCCCGGTGCCCGGCATCGCTGCCCCCACAGTGAGATATGTGCCAGAGAGACAGGTAAAAGCGGGCCCGCCAGGCGAGTCGAGCCATAGGAGCATCATCCTTCAGGGGGGGCACCTGCCTCGCCTTCCTTCTCACTTGACGCTGGCTTGGCGACTGACTGCTTCTTCTTTCCTTGGCTCACTGCACCTGTGCCTGCCTGCCTTCCTTCCTTCCGTCCATCCAAGATCCCCAAAGCCCATTGAGAGAGAGAGAGAGAGAGAGAGAGAGGGAGTGAAAGAGTGTTGAGAGAGAGAGAGAGGAGAGATGCCTCCCCCCGATCACTCAGGCGCATCAGGGTCCCGTTCATGGCAGCGCAGCAGGGTGTCGTCGTAGGAGTCTCATCGTCGTCGTCGGCTCATCGCTTGTTGCTCGGAGGAGGCCCAACAGGCCCATCGTCGCCCTGTCCGTCGCTTTGCCCCTCCTCCTGCTCCCCCACCCTCCAGTCGTCCTCCAGGACACTGCTCTGCTGCTCCTTGCCCCCAGCAGCAGCTGCTGCAGCAGGATCAGCAGCCTTGGCCTCCGCGGCTGCGCTGGTAGTATCGACCCAGACTTGTTCTAGTAGCCAGGCCCAGCAGTATCAGCAGCTTCGCTGCTATCCTGCGGCTGCGGCCTTCCATCATCATCAGCTGCAGCTGCAGCAGCCCCAGCCCCCATTCTTGAGCCCTCCTCCTCTTCAAGCGTTGCTGCCGAGCGGAGTGCACTTTGAGATGCAACCGGCTTCCATGCTGGGCTCTCGTGGCCCGGTGCCCGGCGTCAGCAGCGCTCGCTCCTCGCTTAGCAATGCGGCGCTCGCCATGCCTTCTCTCCTGAACCCCCCTCACCAACAGCCCGCGCTGCAATTCGAGCAGGCGGAGCAGACCCCCCCAATGGATGAATTTCTCGAGCAAATGTTCTCTCTTCCTTCTTGGTCCGAAATGGGGGGCGCTGGCCGCGCCCCCTGGGAATTCAATGCTGCTGCCGCTGGCGCAGCCACGCGCCTGGGCGTCGACGCCCAGAAGCTCTTCACCATGTCGTTGCTCCCCCCCGGATTGCTGGGCGGTCCGCACACCAACAACAATGCCACCAGCAACAACAACAACAACAACAGCGGCCGGGATTTGCAAGACGGAGCCGATTCCGCCCACGTCGGCGATTCGGTCCTCGGCTATTCCAACGACGATCACCTGCTCGGTGCTCGCTTGCGAGGCCTGCAAGAAACTCCCTCAGCCGTTCCAGGTACACGCAAATTTCACCGCTCTCGGTTTCGCTTGCTCCTGCTCGCTTAGCTTGCAATTGTGGCCCAGCAGTGGCCGAGCTCGCTCGCAGCAGACATTCTGATTTGGCGACCGATGGAAGTAAGACATTGGGATTCAATGCCGATCACGAGAGCCATCGGAATCACCAGGATACGCGCAGCAGCTAGCATTTGAGGGGCCAATTCCGGAGTCTGGGCGCTGTAGGGTATATGTGGTGGCTGGCTGGCTGTGCTTTTGACAATGCCGCAGGGGCTGTGATGTGGTGTGCTGTGCTAACCGGTCAATTCGATTCGATCAATTCTATACAGGTATCGGAACACGAGCAGGAGCGACTCTCACCAGGTCCCCGTCCGTAGGAAGCAGCGGAAGCGAAGGATCAGGTGGACCCCAATCGCCTCCTCCCATTGCCCCGACATGGAGGCAGCCATACGTAGGTGGCGTCCCACCTTTGCCATTGGGTTTAGGACAAGCAAAACCAGAAACGCTTCTTCGTGGTGACTCCGGAGAAGCGCATCTTCTTGGGAAAAGGCCTCGTGATGAGGACGAGGTCTCCATGAGAGACGCTCATACAGGGAACAATGTGAGTCATTGTTGCAGGCGAATTGAACTTACTTCCATTTGCTTCGAGCTCCGTAGGGCTTGAGAGAGAGAACGAGAGAGGGAGAGAGAGAGAGAGTAAAGAGTGACTTTTTGTCTCGCACTCTCTCCCTCAAATACCACTCGCATCATCATCATCGTCATGCTGCTGCTGCTGCTGGCTCTAGAGTTTTCAGTGAACGAGTTGAGTCTCGTTATAATATGATAACGGTGTTCGTCACGAATTGGACGAGTGAGCACTATTTTGAAGTCTCTTAACATTGAGGGCAACATGTCTGATCGTCGCAGGTTCGCGATGCACCGCAAGGACTTTTCGCCTCGTTTACGGGTGGGCAAGTAACCCAGAACCAAGTGCCTCGTTCAGCTGGTCAACAGTCCCATCAGCAGGTTGGCAAGCTCGAGAGCACCATGCCGAGTCTTGTGTTGCTTTGAATGAATGAGCTCTACCAAAAGCATGCGTGCTATCAAGGCATGGTATTGTGGACACGCGACGAGGCGAAACGAATGTGAGCTGAAATTTTGTTGTGTTCTACCTCGCTACCTCGCAGGGAAATGGTGCTTCGTCTCAAGGGGTGCAAGGACAAGGACAAGCTTTGCCCACGTACGGGAGTCCCTCGTTAACCGCAACGACGCAACCTCATTCAAATTCAGGTGTGGCAGTCGCAGCTCGACCTCGAGTCCGAGCACGACGTGGCCAAGCAACCGATCCACACAGCATTGCCGAGAGGGTGAGCTTTCCCGCTCTCTTCGAAATGTGACCAATTCTCCTTTTGATGCACACGGACGTACATGCCAAGAGTGATACATTCTAAACTTGGGCTCTCGCTCGGAAGTCTCGGCTGGTTCTTCGAGAATACTTGAGAATGCGCTTGTCGCATCGAGGTCCGACAATGTGCCTCCGTCTCACGTGCGTGGCTCGTTTTGCTCTTGTGTGCCCTCCAGCTCCGAAGAGAAAGGATAGCGGAGAGAATGAAGGCGTTGCAGGAGCTCGTGCCCAATTCAAACAAGGTGAGATTCTCACTTTCCCACTCTTTTCTTCCTCCTCCGCGTAATGTAATCCTCCTCGAGTCCTCATCCTGTTCTTCTTGAACCTTATCACCAGATCAGCGTCCGTTGCTCTACGACCGTATGATGATAGCTCGTAGAACTGGCGGACGTCATCATCATTCATGTCTCTAATGCGCCAAGTCCCCTCACAGAAACAAGATCGCTAGGACTCGATTTGGACCCGAGTCGGGCGCCACGCATTGGAACTAGGCTCCAGACGAATGAATTACTCTGAGCTCTCGTGTAAGGGATGGGCTGGTTTCATGGTGCGACCCACCCACATACAGAAGAGAAACTTTTCTTCTCGCGGCGACAATTGGCGAGATTTGCGCAATTGATTGCTAGCAGCAAAAGATTCAGCAAAAGCAGCGGGAGAAGAATGCAGTAGAATACATACGGTATCGTACGGTTGAACTGTCACAGGATGCTCGACCCACCGACCGACCGAGAGACCGAGGCAGCAAGACGAGCATAGGTCTAATATCTTGCACGAAGTCTCGTGGCTCGTGGACATGTGCCTATCGTTCTTTACAGTTGTCAGCCTACTGCTACTCGTGCTTTGAGAGCGGACGGTGGGTTAGGCGGGGTTGGGCCGGGGTTAGAAAGAAGGCAACGGGGCTTCAGTACGGCAGGTAAGGCCCGAGGCGGAGAATCTTCGACATACATTGAAGCGGGGCAGTATTCACGCAGGAAGAGAAAGGCAGCAGCGGTTGCCTTATTGCTCGAATCCATATTATTCCAACGTCGCTCAGTCGTGGCTCGCTTTTGGCGCAGCTGTCCGTGAGCTGAATCTGCTCGACCTGCGAAGGGCTTACGTTCCGAGCTACTCGATCTGTAGATGGATCCAATGCGGCTACGAGTCGTAGCGAGCCATCGGTAGGTGCGCTGAGCCGGCAGGTCAGGCAGCCCCTTGCCTTTCTTGCCGAGTGCGCTAAAACCCGAGGGAAATGTGCAGCAGCAGCCCGAGAAGCTTGCCGGTTGTGATGTCTGGCTAGCACTTGTGCCGATCTGCGCGCAGCTCGCGTCCTCCTCTGGGGAAAAAGGCGAAGGTCTTTTTCCCGTCTCAGAGCTTCCATAATTGGTCGAAGACGGAGACGAGACTCTCTCGACTCTTGCACAACGAGCACGATTTCTGTACTGCGGGACTTGCTGATTCTCAGGTTCGATTTCGTAAGAACGCTCAGATCAGTTTCGAGCGTGTAATCACGTCAAGCCCGCGATCGCAGATCTGGTACTCCGCATGTATGTGCGGATCAATGTGTCTCTTTGGCTTCCTTCTGAATCGTGGACCTCGGTCTCATTCTGGCAGTGAGAGGGTCATTTGATCTGCCTGCGAAGATAGTAATCTCTTAGGCCGAATGCGTGCTCTTTGTATCATGGTAGAGGACGTTGCGGTGTGATCAGTGGAGTTTCCGGATAGCCCCGAAATTTTCCACTGCGCGAGAAAAACAGCAACAATTCTTGCATTGGCGAGTACGGCACTTTGGCCGCGTACTTGATCATGTTCACATCGTACCACATTTACGTTATGGACCTGTGGGATTCACCTGAGATCAACCATGGCTTTATTGTCGTTCAGTACAACGTCGAATAGCATGTTCCAAGCGCATACTGGCACTTGGAGTAAATTTCTGTTTCTTGTCACGTGAGGTAGTTCGGGGTCCGGTGGCAGAAGCACTGGCACTTACGAGCCGATACGATGGACCCATGGCAGTCTGATAGGACACAACGAACCATGAGCTGCATCTTAAATCATATCCAGATGGAGCTGTCCGGTGCTCGAAGTCTTTTTTTTCTTCTACCGCGGTACAGTTTTGTCAAGGCTGGTGGTAGGGTGATGACCTGACTGCCTGTGTGTGCGGATTGACGTCTGACTACGGTCGGTGATGTCTTTTGCAGACTGACAAAGCGTCTATGCTGGATGAAATTATCGAGTATGTGAAATTTCTGCAACTGCAAGTGAAGGTTAGTGCCATCGGATCAGTTGGTTCTTCTGTACTCTCTCTCGCGCCAGTGTCGGGTGTTCTTACGAAAGCCATGTGCCTGGCATTTGCAAAAAATTCGACCCGGCTTCTCATCAAATTTGGCCCCGTGCGATTGTGCGTGTTTATTCCAGGTGTTGAGTATGAGTAGACTGGGAGGAGCGGGAGCTGTTGCGCCCCTCGTTGCGGACTTACCCTCCGAGGTAGTGGTATACTGACATCTTTGGTGCACAATTAATTGCTGTTGGGGGTCGTGGAATGAGAGTGAGAACGATGTGATGGGATGATATTCTGGAACTGACCGGACGGTGATTGGGGATCGATGTCGCAGGGACCTAGCAGTTATGTGAGCGCAACGATCGGCCGCAGCAACGGAGCTCCGGGGCCATCGCAGGACGGTCTGGCCCTGACGGAGAGGCAAGTAGCTCGGCTCATGGAGGAGGATATGGGCTCGGCCATGCAGTATTTGCAAAGCAAGGGGCTCTGCCTCATGCCCATCAGCCTGGCGACGGCCATCTCCAGCACCAACTCCCGATCGCAAGGAGGAGGCTCCCAGCAGCAAGGGTCTGGTGACCGCCACCGATCTGAATCGTCTGCGGCAGCCGTGGCTGTGAGCAACGCCCCGTTGAGCTCGACCGCAGCCCCCTCGGTCAGTGCGGCCATGGATGTGGACAGCGCCAGCAAGATGGCCAACGGAGCTGCCAAGAACAACAGCAGCAGCGCCGGCAACAACAACGCCAACACCACCAGCAACAGCAACAAGGACGGGCGGGATGCGGCCGCAGCCGTCGACAACAAGAGCAGCGGAGGCGCAAGTGCCCCGTCCTCGAAGCAGTCCCCCAAGGCCACCAAATTCAAGGGCAAGGAAGAGTCTCAAAGACGAAGCCAATAGCTCCGCGTTGAGCTTGAGATTGAAAAGCAGGTACTCAGTTCCCGGTGAAGTCAGCAACCCAAAGCAATTTTGCTAGCGTCCAGGTATTCTGTGCTGGGAGATGTGGGTGCCGTGCCACAGGTCTGGCCTAAGCTTTTCATCGAGAGATTCGCGGACTCTCTAGCTCCAGACACACAACACTTCGGCATGAGTTACCACAACCTGTATGGTTGGTGCCCGTGCTGAGTAGCAAGCAGAGGCACTTGGCGGCTGCTCTTGGAACATTTAAGTCATGCGGTTGAAGCAACCATGTCGAGATCGTGCAGAGCAACGTATCAGAAAACCTCGAATCTGAAACCTCGCTTCATGGTACCGATTCCCAGTGTCACTACCTTTGTTTCGGCGGAATGCCACCTCCTCTCATGGAAGCACCGAGTCAATGCGATTGCGCTCGTTGGTGTAGGAGGTCCCGTTCATGCACTCGGTATCTGAACAAAGAAAGAATGAAAGTCTTACGGGAAAATTGTATGATCCCTGAAAATTTCCTCAGTCTGACACCAACCATGTTTGTGTGCAGGGTTTGGAAGGACTACAAATCAGGGTGCTATCTAGTTTCAACTTACTCTGTATTTCTTCCATTGCTTACAAACTTCATAAACTTAAACGTGCCAGGTTACTGTTTATGGTAGCTTCGCCATGTACCAAATTCAAGGACACTTCTTGTTGTGCTCTGCTCAAATTCATGCAAGGCCACCTGAGCAGAAAAGTCTCAGGCAAGAGGCTTGCGCCATTTACAATGAAGTGAAAGTTTCTTCAAATCATGATTCCTGACTCTCGGCTCCCGGCTGTCCTTTGTCTGTCGTGTGACCCACTTGTATGAATGCTCTATGATTTCTTCTCATCGAGGTCAATTTCGACCGCGTTTCGTGTTTGCCATGTTCTGGATGGAAATTTTTTAGTCCAAGTACCCGCGTATGTTGAATTCAGCTGATTGTCTGTTCGATCGACTGCGGCCACCGTTCACTCCAGATTAGGACAGTTTGATCCAATTTCGATCTAGTGGCAGTCTCTGAGAGGGATGGATCATGGATATGCAGTCTTTGGAATTCGAAGCTCAGTTTATCGTTGACAATCTGCAAGAGGATGAAATGGATGTGAATTAGATAGATGTCAGCTGGGAATCTTCCAGCAATGGTTTCGGGGCTGGCTGGATGGATGGATGAATGAAAGCATTCGAGGCATCGATGTATCAAACTGGCTCGGAGCCGTGGAGGTTGTTATGCAATGCAATCCATGGTTTATATGTTGTCAACTGACTCATAGTACAG
Organism: Marchantia paleacea; assembly: GCA_014180765.2. NCBI lineage: Eukaryota > Viridiplantae > Streptophyta > Marchantiopsida > Marchantiales > Marchantiaceae > Marchantia > Marchantia paleacea. The sequence continues at coordinate 226,123 of MUAA02000065.1, forward strand.
CGTAGCCATTTGTGGCTGGGCCTAGTGAGAATGTTGGGACCCAGTCGAGATCTTTGTCCTCGACTAAGCCAGCCGATTACTGCGATTTCTGTCAGTTCTGGGTCTATCTGTCCTGAGTATATAAGAATTCTAACGTCATGACCGGTCCATGACCAGTTGGACTCCTTTGCCTCGAAATGCTTTGCTCGGCTGTGCTTGTGTGGCCTACCGCAGTAACAAACAGGACTGAAGAAGACCGCCTCTTTTTCTGTTGGTATTGCTGTCGACACCTTTTCGGGCAAACCAGAAAAAGCTTCGGAGATGGGCAGGGATGGCACGAGGTGTGCAGTGCTGTGCTGGGAGATACGGCGAGGAAATATCTCTCTCATGGGATCGAGTTCCGTTCCGCTCCATTCAGCGGAATACGCGTGAGAGCACAGGAAGAAAGAGGTGGCAGATTTCTCGACCCCCCAGAACGATCTTGTGCCCGTCGCGGGCATTAAATGAATCGGTGAGCTGCTCGCCCAAACTCAACATGCATCACCTGATTCCTCGGTGATTTTGCGGTGCTTTTCATGGGGCCGTGAGGGCATGGGCTCGGGCTGTCTGGCGTCTCGTCGTGTTGACCTTCCGAGAGCTCGAAACCCATGCCATGCCTGCGTGCGTGCCTCGAAAATCCAATCTGCTCGAGGCCTGGGTCCCCGGTCATGCTTTTGTCCGATGCTTCATCTCGTCGTCCTCGGCCCTTGTAACCAGTGCTGCTGCTGCTGCTTCTACTTTCTGCTACTCTCACTGCTGCATGACCATGCAGCGAGCGGTCGATGCGGATGGATCTTTGTCTTGTGCTGAACGCAGTTCGTTACCCGGCAAGATTGACTCAGGGCGATCTCATTCGGCCGCCTCTGAGTGAGAGTTAGATGATTCTTGCAATTTTTCGAACTCTTTGCAACTAAACGCAGCTCTTGAATTTTGGAGTTTTGGAAGCCTGGGGACACTCTTGCTTTCTCGATTTGGGCAGACACGGAGGTCTGAGGCGGGTGAATTAAGGCAGACAGGCAACAGCTTTCGATTGGGCACGAACATGAGTCTTCAAGTGGGTAGAATCGAGCGGTGTCGCATGTGTGGAATTAGCCGGTTCACTAGAGGTGAGACAAGGAGTCGGAAAAGAAGCGGGCCTTTAATTAGAAATCAGTTGGGCAGATTGACTCGAGCTGAATCAGCAATTGCGATTCCACAAGCTATCGAATACAACAGATTTGCGATAGTTGTCGTCGACGGCAACGAATCATCGTCTGATTCAGCCAAAAGCTGAGCAACTTGGAATCCTCTCAGTCGACAGCAGTGATCATCACTCGCAAAGTTGACCAAACCCGCGAAACACCATGTGGCTGATGAGATGATGATGCAAATTCTCAGACTACCCCGCCCCCCGACCCCATGTTTACTTTTTACCATGTCTTTCCTGCTTACAGCTACGATCCCTTTCTCAAGCTGCTGTTTGTAACCCTTCCGCCCAGCCCAGCAGAGCTCGTGTTGACCGTGGCTTGGCGTTCACACCAAGAACCATGGCCGAGACTTTCTAATTCTTAAATTTCTTTCCCCCTCCTTACTTCGTTCCTCCTTTTAATCTCTTTTCTCGCTCGCTTCCTGTTGAGAGATGATTGAAATGGATGAGACCCAGTCTCCAAGGTCGGTGACTCATCATGAACCTGAGACCCAGTAGGTAACTTTGACAAACCATAAAGTGGCCATCTTTTTCCTGGCGAGGGCACCAATCTTCTGTTAGTTGAGAACTGGAAAATCTCACCGGAACGATCATGAAATGGGTGCTTTTGGTGGACCACTGTCTTTCAAACTGATCCAACGGGAAATGGACATAGATCTGGTGCTGCTTTATAGCGCTCGCCCGGTGACACGGTCCCTCGTCATCAGCTCCAAGTCAAGCAGCTCCCCACTCCGTTTACTTCTCACAGCAGCAGCAGCAGGCTTTGCCTTTGCCTTTGCCTGCTCTCGGCTCGGCTCGGCTCCTCTTGCTTTCTCAACTCTACGGTCGTTGGCGATATTTCGCTGCGTCCTATACATTATAATCTATGTGCGCATAATACCATACGGATCCGCGTCTCGTCTGACTAACTGCGATTATGCAACTGTGGAACTTTCTTGTCCCCGACAAAAAGACTACAAATCAGCACATAAAGGTCTCGAGTCTCGACTCCAGCACCAGCTGCATCATCAACCTCTCTCTTCCGTCCCTTCTTTCTTGCTTTCTGAATCTCAGCGGCCAAAAGCTGGCTCCGTATGGTGCGAAATGTATTACTGTTACCATGGCAGTACAGGACAGGACACGACAGGACTGGACCGGACTGGCCTGATCTGCAGTGCACTGTCGACGCTGGCTGCTTTTGAAAAGCAAGGGCTGCTTTTCATGAGTATCCTTTGAGGTCGAATTGGACTTTTCCAAGGAGGTGGTTTCGTCTCGAGGTAGAGTGCGAGAACGACTACAACTATGAGCTGTCGAGACGACGACGTCGTTGTTTGCAACACCTACTTCTCTCGTACCCTCGTCCTCCTTTCTGTTTCACATCTCCGAAGCTCGACCGGTGCAGCTCCGGAACGAATTGACCGGATTTGCTTCTGTCGTTCTTTGATTCTTTGGACTGTCTTCATTCATTCGTTGGGCTCTTGTGGATGGCATGTCTTTTCTACGCAGAATGAATGAATGGATGACCGAATGAAACCAGTCCCACCACCGTAATTGCTTCGGTGCAGCTGCAGGTGCTCACGTCGCTTGCTGCTCATTATGGCCGGGGTTTGTTGAGGAAAGGATCAAGTCACTTTTCTGCTATTCCGGCATACGCTTCCCTGAATCCTTTCGTCCCCCAGACCTCCAGCCAAATAAAGTCGGACATGCTCGTCCCTGATCTTTAAGGCCCGTGTCTTGTCCAAATGTGATGACGATGGAGCCTTCGTTCGTTCGTTCTAGGAAGGTACGGTGTCCATGGCAAGCCTGCCTCGGGAATATATACGTATATATACGGTCTTACGAACGAGTACAAAGACAGAGCGAGAGCGAGAGCGAGGAATAGGAATGTAACTCTTCGTGGGACTGATGGCTGAAGATAGGCCAGATACGACCTTCCTGCCCGTAGCACGAGGATAGAGAGAGACTGAGGATTCTGACTTAATTTGTAAGAGTATCTACTGCTCCCATGTGGTCCCATGTCTGAAGATGAAGTTCCGAGACAAGCGACAAATACATCAATACCCAGACGGTCCCAGACGAGATGGTAACATACGCAGTACTTGCAGCAGCAGCAGCAGCAGCGATGTAGTTACTCGTCAGTCCTTTCACTGCTTTGCTTTCCAGGACTGTAGGACTGGTACTATTTTGAACAAGAGTCGACGTACCCAACCCGACCCAGCTCAGCCCAGCCCAACGAACTTCAGTACCGTGGCTCAAGGCCGCCAGGCCAGGCAGGGTACGCCAAAGACCAGGCCAGTCTACTGTACTCTAGTAGTACTGAAGAGCAGCAGCACCGTAGGCCGTTCAGCGTTAGCTGCAGCGCATTGCACTTCACTGCTGTTTCGGGTTTACTCCAATTCCTCGAGCTTCTTTAGCTGCTCCTACCCTTCTTTCTTTCAAGCGTGCTAGCCATGCTTGGACTTCGATTGATTGAATGAGCGAGGGAGGGAGTGATAGACTGATTTGACCTAGCTGCCGAGGTCTGTTCTGCTCTACCCTGCTCTTGTCCGGTCCGGTCCGGTCCGTTCCGGGCTGTTCTGTTCTTCTCCTTGTCATGACTAAACAGAACATAACTGAGCTGGAGGACATTCAATCAGATTCGCTTTGCTGCTGCTGAACTTTACCTACGCGTACCGTACTGGTAGATCAAGAAAGAACGATTCGATTGGGTTGGGTTGAGTTGAGTTGAGTTGAGCTGAGGTCGACGCATCTATTTAGTGATATGGGTCTACGACTCTACGTGGGTTGTAGTGGTAGTAGAAGTAGTACAGTACATGTAGGTACTCCTCAATGCTGGTCCGGCGTAGTCAATTAGAGAATGACTGAGTGCAGAGACGAGAAGCTTCAAGGCCTGAGAGCCTGAGCAGCAGGCAACCGCACTGCAGGGCAGCAGAAGGGCAGGGGTATCGAATCGAAAGTGTGGAGTCTGTGGACGTCTGCTCAAAGAAGCAAGGAAGGAAGAATCGAAGTGAAGGAACTTCAAGGAAGGGACCAAGGGACCTAAGAAATGCAAGGAAGGAAGGAAGTCCAAGCATCAATCACTGTGGCGAGTCTGGTGACGCCTAACGACTTGACTTCTATTCCTCTGAAATAGCACGCGATTCTGCCCCGAGAATCATCTCACTCATCTCATCTCATCAAATCAAATCAAGGGGACTGATGAGGTGCTCCAAACCTCTCAGATGATTCTGATCCTCGCTCACTCACTTTAACCCTGCACTCGCGTCCACGGGAGGAAAGAGGGAGGGAGGTACTCGTCACTTTCCACTGATCTCCCTCCCGGAGACTCCACAGAGAACACAAGCCAAACATAAGAGAAGAAGGGAGGGAGAGAAAGGGTGGATACGGAAATTACCGGCAGTGAAAGCGGTCAATCTGAGAAGTACAGACGAAAAAAATATGAATTGCATAGAAATGGATGGAACTCGCAGTTGTACGCGTGACGTACAGTGGACAAGTCTTGCTTGTCACGGTAGAATTCAACACGAACATGCTCGAAGATGCGATCGTGGGGATAATGAGTACCCACCAAAGTAGGTGGGCTGGGGCGAGCTCGTACTTGTCCGTATCATATCAACTTCCTCCTCGCTCGCTCGCTCGCTCCCATGGCATGCTATGGCATGGCATCTATGATCTATGTCAGTGTCTCATCCCAATCTCATTCCAATCCGTAGCCTCCTCTTGCTTCCCCAACTCTGCTCTGTAAAGGGAGGGGTAGCGACCGACACCACATACAAAGTTCTTACTTCCGTGGTAAGTAAATAACCAGCAGGACACGTAACGACCCCCTAAAACCCCATTATTACCTCAATTTTTCCAAGATGCTATCCGAGATTTGTGAGATGTGCTGAATCTTCCACCCTTTATAGACCCTTTTCTCACGTCGTCCAGACGTGCATGATCACGTACTGTGTGCAGACAGACAGACAGACGGGGCAGGGCAATGCAGGGTAAGGGAGCCAGACAAATACTAGTCCCTGCTTCCTCGTCCGCTACTGAATCTCTATCTCTCATCTCCCGTGATCCTATGCTTACAGTATACCTCAACTTACTCTCTCTCTCTCTCTCTCTCTCTCTCTCTCCACTCACTTTTCATTTTTCTCTCTCTGACTTAGTTGTCTTAACATCTCCCGTTTCCATGCGCTTAAATTGCTCTGCATTTGTTTGACCCACATACGCTACCACAGGCAGTGCTTACTCACTCACTCAGTTAAGAACTGCACAAAGATCTCCAGGCCGATAAATGCCTGGAGAAAAAAATGAAAATAAAATAAAACAACTCAGTTATTTACTGTCCTCATCCACTCCACCTTGGAATCCCCGGTCAACGCTGTACAAAGCATGCCAAGCAAGCAAGCGAGAGAGAGAAAGAATGCAAGGAGTTAAGGGGGATGTACTTAGAAACCAGTTTTAGTCTGCCTTGCGATGCAGTGCAGTGGAGTGCAGTGCCACCGGGGGCAGTAGATGTCGTTCGGGCAGTCTCTTCCTCTCCTCTGCCTGTCTCTCTGTCTGTAGTTACACCACATCAGACTCCGAGCGTCATGAGTGCAAATGAATACATCGTTATTTGGGTCGATTTATCTTCGTAGTAAAAATAATGGAAAATAATGAACAATGCTTCCTTTCAACCCCTTTATCAAGTATGATGGGGCTTAGATTTTTGACGAGACAAGGGATGATGAGGTTATGGATCTTTTCGATACAATTAAAGTTTGGAAGCATTATTCTAACAATCGGTTTGCACTTGTGTTTTCTATAGTTCACTTGCACTAATTGTTCTGAATGTCCCATGGGCGTTTGGTTGGAAGTGCAAATCAAAGCGGTCAATTTAATGCAGAAAATCGAGTTTAAAGACTGTTCAAGCTAACCGAATTACTGTATTATACATGCTCATCTCATTAAAACGGAGTTAATGTGCACAACCTTTTCCTGATCGGAGTAGATGGAGATTGTGTGCTGAGCCGACCGTTGTGCTGACTCTAAGAAAGTGGAGATTCTCAGTGTTCTGCAGCTACAGAGGTTGTGCTATATTCAAATCCGTTGCTCTGCCGTGATCTCTATGATTTTATCATATGCAGGACACAGTGAATAGAGAGAGGGAGAGAGAGGGAAGATGGGCAAATTCCCATCCTCAGAACCTACTAACCAAAACCCAAAGAAGGGGGCAGAAAGTCCTCTGAATGTGTCTCTAGAGCTCTAGCTGAGAACCAATCTACAGAACGTAGTAATGTAGTGCATGGTAAGATAGCCCGTACGAATCAAGTGATGCATGATTCTGGGTCTGGAGATTGATTTATTCGTAGCACAAAAATGTTGGCCATGGAGCTCCTATGATGTCCAGTATTTGAGATTCTGTCGTATCGAAGACCGGGCAAGGGGAGGAGGTGAGTGGAGAGAGCCATCACAAGCAACATGGTAGAGAGAGGCACAGGTGAAGACTCCTCAAGGGCATAAATATATGATGGCTTATGCTTAAAAGTTCTACTTAAATCTCTACAGAAACGGAAGCATAATGTTCATCATATCACCCCTAAAAACTATATGGGAGTGGAATGGCACTTCAATACCACCTTCGACATTTCCAGTGGCGAACACTCGAGACCGAACACGTTTCATTCCAAAATGACGAAAGATGAATGAATGAAAGGATCCCATAAATCAGGAATTATAAGTGGAAAAAGTTATTGGAACTCCTCCCCAAGTCATAAGATATTTCACTCCGTCTCTCTCTTCTCTCTACTTAGTAGATTTGAAATGTACTTCTTGATCCACCTTACACTTTACACATGCTGTAAATCATTCCCTTCATGTCCATACAAGACTCGGGCCTATGGTGGGCTTGTACTTACACTGTGTATGTTGGACCACAATTCATCATAAAGAAAGCAGGAGGATGCAAGCAAGCATGCAAAGATGCAAAGCTTGTGGCGCTATCTAGACTATGCACTTGCCAATAATATTTTTCATATATATGACATTCCTCTACTAGGAGATCGCATGTGGCGTTTGGTATACTCTCATCTAGTATTTTTCGTCGACCCACCTAACTTCTTTGTAGGGTTCATCTTTCACATACATTCATATCATGCTTGACAGCCTTTGATAGGAATATCATGGGCATCTTTGGTGACATCATCGGACCAGGGACATTCAAGCATATGAGACAAACATCTTTGCCGATTTCGTGTGGAGGGGTAGGCTTATTATCGATTGAGGAGATTTCCCCTATAGCATTTTCGACTAGTTGGACACTCTCGACACTTTTGTTATCTTCTTGATTTGTGATTGCATATAGGTCCATCCTTGAGATGTATGCGAGGTACGTGGATACATGATCATTTTCTTTACATGTACTTTTACGATATACGAGAGATATTTTACCCTTGGAAGTACAACATGAGCTCACGTCTTTTTCTTCTTTGTCCACCGATTGAACTAGAGGTCTGCAGTCTACTTTGATGGACCAACAATTTCAATATGCTCTACAATCACTCTTAGTGGATCCGGGCCATACTTGTACTACCAGGGCTCATCTAAGCTCTTGCTTTGACAAGGTCGCATGCATGTGGATCTTGGCTTGACCATGCATGAAGGCTTTCCAACTCGCATCCGCTACTTTTTCTATAGTTTTCAATCATGAGGTTCCGTCTTGACTTGGTCCATCCATCTAATCTTCATTACTCACATGTGAGTATAGTATCACTTTAGATGCACCAGGTGTTCATATGACTCGTTGTGCATTCGGAGGGGAAAGTATAGCTACCCATGATGCCATTATGGATGTGGTGTTTGCTATAGCGTGAGATGGTGGATACATCATATGGATGAAGTGTTGGTATGCCTTGTAGTCGACTAGGGTTAAGGAAGACCTATACTTGGTTCAAGAGGATCAGGTTACTGTGGTAGACGTGATGGTTACCGACCCTATACGTGACATAGTTTCAAAGGGGATGATCACCCATTTTTTTGGATGGGCGGCGAGTGGAGCGGCAGGAGCCAAGGTCTCCAAGTATAGGGATATACAGAGAAATCACCTCTTTGTTCCTCAAGCTTTAGAGTTATATGAAGCTATAGACACCGACTTTGACATGTTGGTGAGGGAGTGCACGAGAGCCTACCATACTAGGATACAAGGGGTATAACTCTCTTTAGCTTATTGTATAGCCTATCTTAGACAATGTGTTTCCATTGCCCAACAAAGAGCACTAGCTTGTGCAATCCATGATGCTTCTTAAGGATGCTCATTTGTTTGTAGAATGTGTGACCTAGAAAGTTCATATATGTTAGTTGCAGGAGGATATCTTATAGGGACCTAGCACCATTTTACTTGTTTGGTTTCATCCATGTAGGGTTTGATGGGGTCTTCCCATCCCAATTGTTATTTTGCTGTGTCCCTTATATAGAGAGCTTGTGGTGTATGCACTATCCTGCCCTCCCCCGCCAGTGCATGAGTTAGTGCCCTCCCGAATATGGAAAGGTCATAACTCGAGCAGCTCGCCGTCCTCCAGCTGTGCTCGAAATGGTAAGTCAAGTTATCCTCCCAAAGGAACTCCCTCCCTCCCTCCATGTGAACACTGAAGTGAGCTTGACACAGCTGAGCTGAGCTGAACACCGAACACTGAACTTTGAACTTCTCAAGCTAAACTCAATTCTTAGCCTCGTTCGTGGAAGTAGTACGTACTAGCGTAGATGTCCGGCCCCAGCCCCACAAAAGGAAGGAACGAAGGGAGTGGTGCACACTGCATAGGAAGTTCTTTAACTCGTCTTCTGTCTTTTGTCCGAGCATAAGATGATGTATTGATTCATTCCTTCCTTCATTCTCTTTATCCTGTCCGAGGACCGAGACCTTCGCTTGTTCCGACCTTCAGACAGCCTCTAAACGAACGACAGTGGCTGGACACGGCTCTGGATTTCCCCCAAGAATGAAAACGTGACCAGCTACTCCTACATCTGCTGGTCAGCTGCTGAACCTCCTCGTCCGCAGCTCGCAATCAATCCGAGTTTTGTCCAGACTCTGGAATCTGGACCTTCAAGCGGCCACACCAGCAGAGTCGCAGACCCTCATTCCAGTCACGGTCACGGTCGCAGTCTCAGGGACGTCCTCTTCGCTGCGGTCCATTGTTTCTCGAGAACCTAACGGGCGACGACCGAAGGAGAAGGTCTGTTCTTCTCTGTTGTGTTCGGTTCTCTGGTCCGCGGGTTTTAGACGGAGGACCGCTGGTTCTTCCTCGATCCTCGTCCTTCCTCGGACGAGGTGAGATTTTGCCCAGTCAGAGACTCAGGGTACTGGTGGACTGTACCGAAGGGAAGGGAAGGCAAAGGCATGGCCGTTTGGTTCCCGTTTGATTTCCGTCGGTCCGGCCGTCCTGGAAACGGTTGGCAATTTGTCCACAGAAAAGCTGAACCGAAAGGTTCGCTCGTTCATTGTACAGCCAAGAGAGAGAAAGAGAGAGAGAGAGGAACAGAGGGAAAGACTTTTACTTATGCTTAAAGTCAAGACAATCAGTCCGTCCTGCCGGAGGTCACGGGAGAGAAGAAAGGAACCTCCTTCTGTCAGTCAAGAGCAATGATTGGGCTCGCGCTGCGACCTTCACAAGTCGAGCAACCTCGCGCCCCACGTGTAAGGTCGGCATACGTCCAAGGAGCACGACGGAGCCCTGCTATCGCCACAAGTATTGGACCGTGCGTTACGTCGTAAAAAAAGCGCGAGTTCGTCTCGGAATCCCACGTACAGAGTGTCAGACTGGCTGGTGACGGAAGGCCGCTCCTGCCTGCGTGTCAGTGGGATTTCTGTCGACTCCCGTTAAAGAATATGGAAACTCTGGCAGTTAATGACTCGGCCCGTTTCAACCTCCACCTACCAACCAAGTCAAGTCATGTAAGCGCAAAGGCAAAGGCAAAGGCAACTGCCCGCTGTCACATCATCGCTAAAGGAGGCTGCTGACCGAGCGACTCAGTGGCCCTTTGCCACATTAGAACGAAGAGCGGTACGCTGTACTTGCCTTTCCTGCCCCTGTCCTGCGCTGCGCTGTACTGTGTGATTCCCTTGTAGGAGTCCCAAGCCAGCCATGGCGGCCTCTAACTTACGTGGTGGAGCTAGCGCTCGTACGAAGCAAAATAATCTCTTTGCATGCAAATTATTATACTCTCGTCACTCCATCATTTTCCTTCCGAATCTCCTCCTTAGAGCCTAAAGGAGCGCCAATAATCGAGCTGAACTGAATTTCAATGGACCGGACTGGAGAAGAACTCCCTCTCAAGAAAAGAGAAATGGGCACGGAGTATGTACTTCTAGAACTCGGGCATCAGGCAGTCAGTCAGTCAGTCGATCACTGACTGACTGACTGCTGCTGCTTCCTGTGGCCCTGGCTGCACCGCTGCACTGCTGCCTGCTGCCTTTGACTCTGCAATGAGATAGAATCTCTCTAGTTGCAGAATCTGTACCTTGTGTTTCTCTCTGAGGATTCAATGTGAGCCTATGTATAGATGTCGGCCACACAGCGATTTATTCGCGGCAGTCTTGTTGTGGGAGAGGGCCCTTCCTGGCTCCCTTCCCTCTTCCTGAGGCTCCCTCGGGCTCCCTCCCTCCTCCTTCGAGCTTGATTCCATTCCAGTGCTTTCGGCCATATCAATTCAAATGCTCTTTTCAATCATTGATCGATTTTTATTGATGTCCAGAAAAAGGTCTACGTCCCACATGTCTGTACTGTACTTGCTCAGCAATGGAATTGCTTCTATCTCTCTCATGTCAACATGAAAGGCAAGGTAAGGTAAGGTAAGGCAAGGCAAGGCATCTAAAATACTGCATGGGAGAAATACTTGATCCTGTATGGGGCTGAGTAGTAGAAACGCGTTTGCGGCATTGTGCCCCTTGACTCGCCAGGGCCCAGTATGGAAACAATTCTATTCGCCTCGCTCTCGCCTGGGTCCAATTGTGATCCGCACAGTATTACAAAGAGGGATAGAAAATGCGGAAAGAAAGAAAGAGAAGCGCTCTTGCGCAGTAGATTACAAATGGTCCCAATATGCTGGAGAATGTCGCCCACTTGATCCCCTCTCCCCCTACAGCGACGCTTCCTTCCTCTTTTGCCCTGCGCTTTGTTTGACTCTTATTCTGTTTTGCTTTGTATTACAGGTCATGATGTTGGTTTTTCCACCTACGATGGTGAGTGAGTCTGATGATAAGCAGTGGTTTCCATCGATGCGAGGAGATGCGGTGCAATCCGCCTCCTGTATCAGAATGGATATGACTTCTTTTCCAGTCTGTCGCCCGTTGTCTGATCTACTTGCCAAAGAAAGGATTTGCAGTCGGTTTGAAGTCAGCAAAGTGTTGAGTAAAATAAGTACAGATCCATGACGTTTCATCATCACTCACACAGAGGTTATTCTATGCTTCGTGAGGAAATTCTAATCTTTTGACCATCTCACATAAACAGTTAATGGAGAGAATAAAGATAGCCATTGACTAGGAGGTCACTTCTGCATAAAGCACATGAGATGTGAACGATTCAACCTTCGGAAGGGCTTTGTACGTGTGAGAAACAGCTGGAACTCGTCAATTAGGCTTATTTGGAGCTTATTCCTGACAAGATCAGCATCTGCAGTGCAGGGCTTAGAACTACGACCGCTTGGAAGTACAAGCCCCATGTGTAAACATCAAACAACGCTCGCCATTAGGCATCATGTCACTTTGACTCCATTTTACAGCCTTCCTCCTCCATTGGATTTGATTCCTGCTAATGATGTCGATGAGCACATCAACGCCTAAATCACTCAAGTGGACGCCAAGTTCTACTTGCTTCCTCTCGACAATCTTCTTTCAACGTTCAAATCTGCATCCACTGTATGTTCTCCATGATTCTCCAGAAAGCGTACCCACACAGAGCCCTCATAAAGGAAACGGCACTCAAAAAATGCTCATATCTCCAAATCATGGCACGATCCTTCCGTTCATGTCAGCCTTGACCAGAAGCTAAACTTTAAGTGTTTCAACTTTCATTTTTCTTTCACTGAACCCAAAAAGTCTCAAGCTCGAGCAGGATCCGGAAAGTCCCATCCGAGTCCAGAAGTGGAGTCCTTCTCTTCTTTTTCTCTCTAGTTAACGCCCTCGAGGCGCAGCTAATCTAGCTATTACGGTGATATCAAGCTGGGTATAATAGTTTACTAGGCTCTTCGATTTTCTTCTCTACACGATACTCAACCTCGTATCCTAACTCAAGCGCCAAACTATTATAATTAAGGTAGGTAACCTCTAGAGCAAGGTCTGATGAGTGAGAAGGATTGCATTATGCAGTCGTTAAGATTTCCAATTACTGCCCCAAAATGCGATCCCAGATCGGCAGGACCTTGGCACATAATTGGACAAGCAGTCCTCACAAACATCATGGCATCATGATGTCTATAAACCAGTCGGAAATGTGTTGAACTAAAATCATGGCCGGGCCAGTAATAGCAGTGGTTGGGGTGGTGTAGAGTAGTTCGCCAGCTGAAAAAAGTGTTGGAGTCCATGAAGTTTACCGAATTCCCATTGAAAAGTGCACTCGTATTTGCAGCGATTTGATGACATTTGTATGGTTGGAGCAGTGTAGTGAGTGAGTTAGTGAGTAAGAGAAGAGAGAGGGAGGGAGGGAGAGAGAAAGAGAGAGAGAGAAAAAATGTACATCTCTCTGTTCAGGGGCTGAAATGGCAGTTAACCAAATTATGAGCCTACTCTAGACCAAGCGTAGTGCAGTGTACTGTTGAGTGAGAAACTTTTGAAACACAACTACATGATTTCACTATTCAGCTCTGAGAACATACCATGTTCACTCGGCTCTAAAAGCTAAACCTATGGCACGACATGATTTATTTAAGTTTTAAAGTCGTGAGGGGAGATAATAGATCCATCAGAAAGTTGGTTGGTGAGATCCAAACATACGGTACACAACTTTACCATTGAATTTAGAATTCATCACCCCCACCACCATGTTCTTAGCACTTATCTTAACCATTATTGACTGACGGAGTGTGAGTTGGTGTAATAGTGACTAATCCATTGAGCAATGAGCATGTTCGTGTCAAAGGCTCGTCGTAGAGTGAAATCTGTAGCTGCAAGGTAGAAGAAGAGGAAAAGTATCTATCGCTCGGATGGGGTGAAATCTACCAGATTACAGCACTGTGTACACCAAAAGGTTTGCAGTGGCATCATCGGATGAGATGAGAACTCCAGGGTCAATGTGATGTGATCACACTAGATTAGATTCCCAGCAGCTAATGAAGTCCGAGTCGATCCATTTGCGAACGGTGCGATTATTGAACATAACTTCCAGCAGTCATTCGATAGCTCTCCATCAAGAGCTCGAGTGACCGTCCTCCAAATACACCACTACAGTAGACTGTGTGTGCTCGCATCATTACTTCTCTAGTTGTGATCGTGACCCCTATCCAGCTGATCACTTCTCTCTATAAATACATAATGTAGTCCTTAATCAAGTCAATGAAGTGAGTTTTGATGATTGACCCCATCTGATCAACCAGCGCTGCTGCATAGTTGATCATTCCTCAGGTTACAGTGTGAGATTGGATTGAGTCGTAACTCGTTCCCGTATCAGATCATTACTGATCATCATCCTCGATAAACTTGATCCTCTATCATTTCTTCATATCACGTCTTGGACATGGCGGATCAGGCTCATCCATCTATTGAATGACCACAACAGAGGACATACCTTTCCCCCCTCCGAATAAGAAGTAACATACGTAATGCTCAAGCTGTACACATGTTTGAGCTTCTCGTAAAGGTCCAATTCTCATAATGGATAGATCGAAAGATATTCAGCAAGGGAGTTGAAAATTCCCAATTTTACTTTCAAATGAGAAATTCAACTTCTCAGCTCACAGTGATCATGTATGCAACATTTAAACTAGATGAATTAACTGTCAAACTAACTGGTGAAAAGAGAGGAAGTAACCTTCTTTTTCTCACTTTGGGCGGGTTATTGGTTGATATGAGGTCGTGTATCATTTTGCAATCGGTTTTGTATCCTTTGGGTCAAGCACATATTTGGAATGTGAAATGCCCATTTTCACTTTCTCGTAAAATGTAAATCTCTCACTCATTGTGATTGTATATTATTTCATAAATATATATTTATTTTTTGTATTTGCATATCTGTATGGTTGTTTATATGACGAAATTAAAAAAACCTACTTTACTACAATGTTAAGATTAGGGAGGAGAACATGTCATTCCAGTATACGAAGATAAAGTAGTCCAATAGAGTTTACGAATATTGTACCTCTAATCTCCTCGACAGTGGGTTCCACGTCCACCACCGGTTAATCCAAGTTCTAACTGAATCATCGCGACAGGCGCGATGCTTCAGTTAGAACTTGATCCCGGTGGGTGGACGATCGCGAGGCGACCCGACTCGGCCCCAGGCAACCAAGGGCCGAGTCGGGTCGCCTCGCGATCGTCGTCACGACGCTCAATCGCGGGGCGAGCCCCACCCGCATTCCAAGATTGCGGGTGAACAAGTGTCCGGCTCCCGGTTACACCCGACATTCTTAGAAACCCGGTAAGCGGTTGCCGAAACGACTGCCCGGAGCGCGCTGCCCCTGCCCTGACCTCTGCCCGCGAGACAACATACACAGTACCGTATCTTAGGGCAGGAGGCTCTGACTGACACCAGGTTGATCCATTAACGATGTGAACGGAGAATGATCAGCCCCGTTGTAGTTCTCCGCCACGGCTCGGGACCATGCCTATTTCCTTAGCGACCAATAATAAAGTCCTTTCTGTCCCAGCAGAGCCGAGCAAAGCTTTGAGTTCGGCATCTACTCTACTCCTACTTTGATCAAGTCAAGCCAAGTCCTATTATCTACCCTTCCGCCTCAAGACCTCAAGGTCAAGACTCAAGACCCAAGTCAAGTCCACATCCGCCTTATACGACAGTGGAGAAGACGAAGATGGAGGGCAGGGCGTACATACCAACCAGCAGCGGCAGCTTTATACGATACAGGAGCCACTCGCCTCTCGCCATTCGCCCACCGGCTTTCTGTCCCCACCCTCCTGCCGCTCCCCCATTGGCCCATTGGCTTATTCCCCGCCTTCTCAGGACGACACGAATCACGAAAGTCAAGTGGAGAGACTCCAGTCCGGACTCCCGTCCCGGCCCCTCCAGTCTAGTCCACCTCCAGACGCTCACAAGCGCAGACAGGCGTCAGGACTCAGGAGCAGGAGTAGGAGCGGGATTCAGAAGTGGATTTTTGTCCCCCACAGAAACCAGCTCGTGGTCGATCGGCCCATCGAGCCAACGCTAGCTCCACCGAGACGTACTGTGTGCAGTAGGGCGAGACGCCGTTCGAATGTTTTCTCAAGATCAAGTTACACCAACTCCACTGCACTGGATTGACCTCAACTTAACTGCACAGGGATGAAGATGAGGGGAGGCGGCACAACTCACGCACGATGAAGCGCGGCAGCAGCAGGACTTCGCAATGCGACAGTACCCCATATGCACCCGAGTGAACTCAGATTCTGAACGCCGAGGTTTGCTTGAAAATTGCTGGATTCCGGGGACTCCATGCCAGCATAACGTGATGGATTATCGGACTAGGAGGGGGGAATGGAGAGGAGGGACGAAGTCTTCACCGCAATGACAGACGGTGAATCTCTTTTTCACACGTGAAGCTCATGCTCTTGTAGCAATGTGACACAATTTGCATTTCTGATTACTCTCTTGTACATAGTACCAACAGTTTCAGTCACTGCTGAAACAGGTTTGGCTCACAAAAGAGGGAGTAACCTCCCTCTTCCAAATACCATTCTCCCATGTTCCATCGGCACAACTGTGCTTGCTTTCTTTGATTCAAGGTCAATGCAAGGCATACAGGCTGCTATGAATTGACTAGCCAGATGTCATACCTCCATACTGCTCTTGTGTTATTCTATGTATTTGAAACTCCACATTGTACTCGAAATGCATGGCCCAAACTTCATGGAAAGAAAAAAACCCTGGCAATCCAGAATATATTAAGGTTTTTTCGGGGGGCAAGCTTGAGGCAAATACCTCGAGATTATAATACACTTTAAATCAGAAGGCAGGCCACAGTATTAGATTCCTTGAACTTTAAATTATATAATCTTTATTTGGACAATTATCCTGGTAGATAAGTTCCTAGCTTGAGGGGAAGACGGTGAGAAGTTGGACCTTCCGGACGACAATCAATTGTGCACAACTAGTTTTAGCAACATATTCGCCTTCTAGAATATCGTCGTCTGGTCAGAGCGAGGCTACGCACTCCAGCAAAAGCCGGTCGACGCTTCTTACACTTGGATTGGAAACAATATAACCATATATAACAATATAACTTTGTGCACAGACGAATATTTATGATCCAAAAGTCATACCAATCGAACTACTTTGTCTCCAAGAGTCTTGTATTCATTACAACAACAAATTAATTGGTTTGCGTTTTGATGTATACATTCTGTGTAACACCAAGGACAAAAGACAATCTTATGATCATTGAAACTCAGTAAACACTTCATTACTAGTCATGTTCCCTTACTCTACGTAGATCTCGTCTTGGAATCGAGACGTAATCCTTCATGGACGGATTCACTGGCTACATCGACGTCTCTCGACTAGGATCCAAGTTCTACTGCAGGAATATGGTACCTTAGACCGAGACGTTACACACCTCCAAAAGCAAGAAAAACTCCTGACTTGTCAAGAGTAGGGAAGCACCCTGTCAACCATACGTTGAACATATAGGAAAAGTATACAAGCCCTTGACCAAGTTTTGTATCGGAGCGAAGATCCAGGGGGTGGTTTCTCTTAATGTATGCTACTTACTTATATCTTGATGCCAATCCTAATGATGCCTAGTTTTGACCTGCTACTATCATCAGGAGAGGGGTATTTCGGAGTGCTACACTTTGTTAATATAGGCTGACTACAAAAGTTTTGAAGGAAAATGTTCACATGCTATTCGGTAAACAGGTAATTAATTTGGCTCTGTTTGAGAAGTCGGAAGTCCATACATAGCCTTCACGGTAGAGAGCGTCGTAGAAGAAGAGAGGATGATAAAAAAATGTACATGTACATGCTTTCTGCACTAACCACAAACAGAGAAAGGGAGAGAGAGAGAAAGAGAGTAAGTACACAAACATTATCCGATTGTGATCCTGAGAATCGGAAACCAAGGGTTCGTCGACAAGAGAAGGTATTTGTGTACACTATGTGGCGATTGAAGAAACGAAGGAAGTTATTCAATGTCGATCAGCCTACGGTACTCTGTCCGCAGCCGTCATGGGAATAGAATCCGCCCAAGAGTTCAGTTGAGCTGGTGAGAGAGAGACGGCGACAGAGAGGGAAGTCGGAGTGTCTTGGTGGGCCGGCTCGAAGACAGCAAGGTTGTTGTACTCGTCCCTCCCTAGTCCTGAGCTCAGCTCTGTTCAGTTCACCGCTCAGGGACTCCAGTCAGATCCCATAACACGAAGGTCCATGCCACTCAACACAATATGAACCTCGAAGATATTTCTGCTGGACTTTAAACATCAGTAACGATCGATCAATTACCGAATCTCTCTGGAGTACTACTGTACATCACACATGAGAGCGAGGGAGAGGAAGAGGGAGAGATAGAGAGAGAAAGAGCGAATATAATCAATCAGTCAATCAGCTGTTACCGAAGCTGGAGGGGCATATGTGAAGAGGCCCGTCTGAAGTCAAGTGAGGTGAGGTGAGGTGAGGTGAAGTGAAGAGAAGTGAATAGCAGGAAGAGAATGGAGAGGGTCAAATGTACGTGAGCGATTCATTGATCGATTCGATTTCGGGTCGGACTGTCTGAAACTGGACATGTTTAAAGCGTGTGCTGTGATGCAAGCTCCGTATAGACTGAAAATTTATATTTGCCAAGGATCCGAAATCATCACATCTATGTCATCAGAATTGGAGTATTATACTAATCAGCTTAGCTCCGCTAGATTCGTGTGAACATACGGATCAGTGATCGTGTTCTTTCCGTAGTAATCATTAGTACTTTTGTTGCTGTCCGTCTAAGCCGGCTACTAATTATGTATATGCTGGCCTACTATCAATGTGTTCAACTTGAATATAACCAGCCCCGTTGGTCGAGAGCGAGAGACCGAGCTATAATGTGCAAACCATGTGCCTAAACTTGGGACTTGTCACGAGACAGAATCTCTCCGTATGTATTCTTAGGGACATTCCGTATCCACTCCAAACACGTCTTTACATCTTTGTTTGTTCTGTTAGTTGTCATAAGTGGATCGGAGCATAAATAAAACGGAATGACGGGGTATGGGAATGGAATGCCAACGCCAATGACCCCACAGACCCTACCCATCAACGATGATGCAAGGGAGAGGATTCCGTTCCTCCAGCCAGCATTAGCAAAGAGCACCCAGAGCCAAGCCAGGCCAGGCCAGGCCAGGGGAGCGAGAGCCCTTCATAAGTGTTTGAATCCATCCATGGGCTTCGTTGTCTTTGACTATTTAACCCTTGTCGGATACCCCCCATGTTCCAACTTCCATTGTTCCTTGTATCTGGGTTGAATGAATGCTTGCTTCATTATGGTGGTGATTGCTTCATTTCCTGCGCTGCTGGAAATTGAATCGGATTGAATTACGACAAGCATTTTTCTGTGCAAAGGATTGCGAGGAATACTTTTGCCAGCTTATCTCCGACTTTGTGGTGCTGTAATTGTGGGGCACACGACTATGTATTAATTTTGCAGGCGTTCACGATCCAAGTCGACGTTAAGTTGTCCTTTTTGGACATCATAAGCAGACCACGGCAAGCGTTATCATCTCTCATCAAGAGGCAGTGCGTTCGTTTTGTGGAGCAGAGTGGACGACTACTATTTCCCGGTGTCGGAGGCTCCGACCTCTGATCCATCAAAAACCGACGTAGTCTCACGGCCAAGCCAAGGTTTGTTCATTACACCCCACCGCTCTACGCATCCAGATAACTATTATATGACGAGCATGTCCAAATGTTCCATGTTTTTGCAAGTGAATAAATCACGTACCTGGAGAAGCTTTAATATTTTTTCTACAGTTTATAGTTGAAAGGGTCGTTTTACTTTCACAATAAAATTTAAAAAGGCTTTTAAGTTCGCTAGATTCTTTAATTAGAATCATCAGATGTATTAGACCTGGATAATATCTGACTTTTATAATTCAAAGTCTTAATAATTAGGATTAATAGTTTACCAAGTCTATATTCGGTCTGATCCTCTTGACAAACAAAGTTGGGGGCACTTGGAAATGATATTGTGAGGTGATTCGGAGAATTCACCTCAGCACAATGACATATCGTCGCATTCTTTGCATATTATTCAGATCTTTTCTCTCCAATATTAAGAAATTTTTAAATGGGAGAAGAAAATCATCTTATAAAAATTATTGTTGTCATGGTGATGTTTAAGTTCAAAAAATATCCTCACATATTATAAGTATTTTTATATTTTGCAATTTTTGTGAATGATTTGGTGCAATGATATTTGAACAAAAAATATGTATTTTTTTCTACTTATATATATATATATATATATATTATTTAACACATGTTTCATATATACCTTATAATATCACAGTTTTAAGGTGTTTCATTATTTGACTGTTTATTATCTTATCAAAGATAACGTTTACGAACTCACTCTGTGATTCATGGATAACTGGTATAACCTCTCGAACTGGGATAAAATTTAAATGAATCATCTGTATTGAAATTGATTTTTGCAATTCCATTACAGATACATTCTGTACGGTGATGGATTGTGTGACTGGAGCATGGTGTCGTTACTTGATGATACATAAATTGACCGTTGTTGGAGAACTCGGAAGTGAGACTCGGAAGTTACCGATGCGTACCACTACGGCAGTGGTACCAGATTTGTACCCTGAAATTGCTTTAACTAGCTCTAGTTTTTGAAAGTAGACGTACGCAGCTACTCCAACTTCACACTCTGCAACGGGAAATGAGCAAGCCCGACTACGACTGGTCTGCGTAGTAGAGGAGGAGCCCGCGGCGCATGGATGCATGCATGCACCTCCCCAAGCACGTATAGCATTCTCAAGCTCGAACTCGCATGTTTGACATAACAATGTCGGAACATCGAGAGAGTAGCATGCTCGCATTTCATCGCCTGTCAGCTTTTCCGACTTGTTTAGCTGGTTGGATGGTCTTCCCATTACCAGCACAGTCAACGACGAAGTAACCAACCTCGTCCTGTAATGCGTAAAGGGATGGAGGGAGGGTTAGTTGAACTTGGTTGAGATGCACGCCAAACAGTTTATAACTAGAACAAAGGAAGGAAGGATGGAGGAGAGAGGAAGAATGTGGAGGAGGAGTCCCCAGCACAATGCTCCAGTCACACAATGCACATGTTCAAAGTCAGGAGCGAGAAAGTATACGGGCTCCTGGCCCTGTGTGTCAGTCAGACAGACTCTTGGAACATTGTTTATAATTCCTGATTCCGTGCAATTATCTGAATCAATATTATTCAATCCTGAATATTATTCTGAACTCAGAATCCCTACAGAAAATCGAGACGAAGAAAGAGTAATGCTCGATAATGAACAATGCAATGTAGAGTGGTGTGGAGATATATAAAATAAAGGATTAGAACGGTGGATCATCTTGCTTGCTTGAACCCGTCAGCCAAAATGTGGCGGACTCCATTCATCCAACGGATTCGCGGTGAGAGAAACGAATATGTATAATATATCACGAGCGGATAATATATTCGTCGGCCACTGTGTGAGCTTGCTTGCTTGCAAGTTTGACAGTGGTTTCGTTTATTGTATTGTCCATGGAGGAGCATGAGATCTGAAACCTCATTCCCAAGCTTCAAACATTCGAGTGAGATTCCCCAACACTTTTGAGGTGATCCGCTGTGCAGATATGGCACAAGGCAGTCACGTCTAGAACATGAAGCGTTGATACTTTTCGTTTTTCTGTGGCACAAGTTCAACGAATTTGACTTTCGCTTCCAAACTCCTTGGGCTGCTTACTACGCAGAGATCGATAGCTCGAGGGAGTCAGGTCATGATTAGACCATGACATCTTTGATGTTCGTTGAAATACTCAACATATTACTTCTACCTAGAACACCCAGTCCTAACATATTATTGTCAAGTACCATGCAAAAAGGAGAAAACAAGGAGAGAGTCACATCCATAGCATGTTTTCGAGATCATTTCAATGATTATTCCTCGGTCCAAGAGAAATCAAATCAGCTTAACGTATGGAATGAAATACAGGGCGGGGGGGGGAATAAAAAATAAACCTCCTGGCTGGCGTTCACGTAACGATAATAAATCAAATAGCTTTTGGTCTTTTTGATAGTTGTATCTTGATCTATCTCAATCTGATCCTCCTCTTGAAGTATGTGGGATTCAAAAGATTAGGTATTGACAAATCTCAGTACGGTGGCTCCTTTTGCAGATTTTGTCCGTTTGCTTCTGAACAGTCTCGTCTTCACGTACCAGTGGTTATGTCGACATATTCTATTCAAGCTATTTCTTAATATAACACATGTAACAGTTATAACAAGGCCTGAAGATTCGAGTCAACTACAAGAAGTGAAATTTGTGCACTGCACAGCAATGATTGAATCGTTGCGAATAGTAGGTCTTCCTTTCACCTTTCACTCCATAGTCTGTACCAGAGAAAAAACCTGAAGGTACACACATGGATGACCTTTTCCAGCTCTGGCAATCACTTGTAGAATCCTTTTTGGCTTCAACGCTTGCTTGCCTGCCTACCTACAAGCAAATTGTAACGTCTTGAATGTTCATTCAGATGACATCAAAGTAGCTCGTCATCAAAATCCTCTTTCAAAGAAAATAAAATCCCACCCGATTGGAGTTTGAGGAAAGCTTACTGTGCGGAGGTGGTAACAAGCTCCAGATAAGTCTATAAGAAGGACAGATATTCCGGTTTATACAGATCATGGGCACACATTGATTGGCACCGCAGAAGCAGCTCCGAGTTCTCCAGTCGTGACTTCTGTGTGCGAAAAAGACACACAAACACACACTCACGTACACACACACACATCAGGTTTCACTCCACACGCATATGCCCCCATACCTCCCTCCCTCGACCCACAAAAAATCCCTACGATTCAGCGACATTGTTCACCACATTTGACACTGCGGAAGTGTGTAACATGTGTGAACTTGAAGGTTTGTCCGCAGAGCAGATTGCTTCCTCCCAACTGGACAACGTCTAAACTAGGCAGGACTTTACTTGACTAACGGGATCCTTCCTCTTCAGTATCAAACCTTATTCTAATACTTGTGACTATTGTTGTTGAGGCCTATCTTCACCAGTGATGGATTATGCGGAATTTTGACTGCCACACGAGGAATTCCTTACGTTGTCCGTCTGCTGTACATTTGAATATGAATTTCTGCCTTTCCCTCTCAAGAGACGAGAACAGAAGAATATGAGCAGCTTGTTGTAGAGAAGAGTAAGAAGACGAAGAAGAAGCACCCTCCCAGGATGCGAGGCGGAAGCTTGTAGGAATCGATCGTGGAGCAACATAGGAGGATGAAAGAGTAAATGGAGGTGTCTTCGTACTGTTAGTTGGGATAACGAATGATTAGAGAAGAGTCCCTGGAGTGAGGATTCACAACATTTGTAATCCTTCCCTTACCTTGTCCGCTGCTGAGTGTACCACTTCTCCCCCTCCCACGTCAAGATGATGCTGCTGCTGCTACTGATGATGATATAAATAAGCATCAGCTTGTAAGAAGGCTGAAAACATGAAGTCGGGAAGGAGGCTGATCGTGGCTGGAGATGGGCGTAGGAACAGGTAAAGGCTCGTCTTGTGTACCACTGCTGAGAAGAAGAAGAAGAAGAAGAAGTAAAACAGCAACGAAATCCTATATCTTGTCTGCCGTACTGAATGCTTGTATGACCCAGAAAGCAGGCAGGCAGGCAGGCAGGCAGTCTGGTTGGTTGATTGGTTGGTTGGTTCCAGAGACAAAGTAGGTAAAATATCTGTAAGCTGGTAAGAATGGAAATCAGGAGGAAATCAGGGAGGAGATGATGATAGGGAGGGAGAGAGAGGTGAGCAAGGGAAGAAGGAGGCTGATCGTGGCTGGAGCAACAGACAAACAGGAACCTGTTTGTGTAACCAAAGTGGAAGCCACGTACTGTTTGGGTGCTGATGATGTTCAAGTTACAGTAGTGGTACGAGTGAGTGAGCGAGAGTGAGAGAGTGTGTGAAACGAGCGACAGTGGGTCAACTGTTTATTTGTGGCCTTGTCTGCTGTAATCTGTCTGATAAGGGAGAAGAAGAAGACGAAGAAGAATAAGCAAAAGTCGAATCTGCCCAACGAGTGAACCTATCGCCAAGTTCCCCAAGTCAAGGGAGGCAAGAGGGAAGAGTGGCTGATCGTGTATCAAGATGGCAGAGAGCACCGCCAGCCACATCACCTGCTTTCGATCGTCCAAATCGCTTCATACGGCTGCTGCTGCTGGCTGCACCGCAGAGTAGCCAAAAGGCCTTACATGGACTTTCTTGCAGCGGATTTGCCCCAGGGAGATCTGGAGCTAGCTCTGTCCGTCTGCCTGCCTGGCTGCCTGTTTCTCTTACCTCGCTCTCTGATTTGTTCGTTTCAGGGCCATTTAGATCGAATCGGAATTCCACAGAGACTTGCGCTGAGCATAGTACTTAATGAATCTGAACAATGGTCTGGTAGATTAAAATTTAGTATATTCTCGATGGACCTCCGAGTTTAACACGTCGCTGGGTAGGGGTTGGACTGGATCTAGATTGAAATCTCCAAGTCGCGTCATAACTTGGAATAGTTTGTTGTCTTCTCTGACCGATGGACAGGACAACACCTCTGAATCAGGCCACTGTTGTCCTTGACACAAAATCCTGAGCTGAGGAGTGCAAAAATGAGACTTCCAGGATTCTATTCGCTTGCAATCACCACTACACTAGTGAACAACGAACGAATGGACTGGACTGCCTTAGCCAAAAGTTCCACAACATCCTACGCGCATCGAGTGCCTTCCTTTTCTCCCTCCTGATGGAGATTTTTTCTGCATGCTCCGTCTTCTGAGCGAGAGAGAGACGGATGGAAGGTGGCAGGGTGCACCGGGTTGGCCCAGGCGTCTACAGATTTGAAGACTTTTCAGCTGGGAAAAACGTTTCTTAATGACTCGTATCCTTACCACGTTATCGTCAATATGATATGAGAAGCCCAGGTTCCAGACCCTCAATAAATAGAATAATCTTAAATGAATTGAATGATAAACGATCCAGAGCCTCAGAGGATCCTAGCGGTTTCATACCACCACACAGCTACATCGTCCTTGCTTCTTAGCAAGTTTCATGCTCGACCTGGGTTTGTTCTAGCGAAGTTATGAACGGTGACGTTCAGCTAACTCGAATCGGAATCAGATGACAGAGTACATAGGAAGCAAATGATGTTCAGAGATCGTGGAGAATCCGACAATAAACATCAGTTCATGAAAATGGATTCGCAGGGATTTAATAATAGTTTTGTCGTCTCGATTATTGAACCCATGCAAGAAGCCCAGAGGAGGGGAGAAGCAACAGAAGAAGCAGTTTGGAGGAGGGAGGGGAGGAAGGGTGATAGATAGATTTGTAGTGTGCTTTAGCAACAGCTGATCACATGTTTTACACTATTATAGCGGAGCAACGAGGGCCCCTGAGATCTGAAAAGGAGCTGCCACTATTCGAAATAAAATAAGCTGCACGTAATGCACATCATGCATGATTTACTGCAACAACTTCCTCGACTGTAAAACTCCAAAATATGGAAAACGATGTTCTCGAGACCAAATGGAACTGTAATTTCGAAGGGAGCAACTTTCTTTGTCTCCGTGATTCTGAGCTTCTGCAGTCATGTACATTGCCATGTGCGTGACTTGAGACAGAAGCAGATTTTCTCACGTACAGTAGCAGCAGTAGAAGTAGTGTAGAGTGCATCCGTGAGGGGAAGAGGAGCACCGCCGAAGCCCACATCTGCTTGACCTCACTTCCATCGAAGAACCAAAGACAGTACAAAGTTAGTTTCAGCAACAGGACGAGAACGCCGAGGGGCAGGAATATTTAACTTTCAATTTTGTCCGTCAGTCCATCCCTCCCCCAGGTTGCACTTTTTCGGTCCATCGTATCAATTTGACCGATGCGGCCTCGTCCTTTTGCGCAGCTGCAACGTCCTCGCCCTCCAGTACAAGAAGAGAGGCCCCAAGTAGTGTAACAGTGAAGCACAAACGGACGGATTATCGTTCGTATGGAGGAAACAATTTTCCGATTCTATCACCGCCAGTTTCACATCAGCCATTACGCGAGAGAGATAGATGAGAGAGAGTGTGTAATGAAACTGTGTCATAATAACTGCCAATGGATGGTTGGTTGGTTGGTTGGTTGGTTGGTGCTTGTTTCGAGAATTGTTCCAAAGTCGGTTGGCACGCCACCACTATGGAAGATGAGAAAAGCTCAGCTCAGCTGCGTTCATTGTTTCATGCAATGCCGAACAGAGGGAATCATACAAAAGTGAGGAGTTGTCAAAGCAATCAAGCTCCCACAAACAAGCCCATAGATAGCTATCTCCGAGTTCTTCACTTCGGGAATGACCTCGGAGTGCGTAAGCGCATGATGGGATTGCGGCTGCGAGACTGCGATCCCATGTGCTTTTACTCTATCCCTTTCATAATCTCCGATCCGTCCATGGCTTCAATGCGCGAGTGGGTGGAATAGAAGGCTGTAGCTGAGTCACGGGACATATACCCCACCCTGCCCATGGCACCCACCGCTCATAGATGCCACTGCCATTCCATTCCGTTCCATTGGGAATCAGGAGAGGGAGGAATCACACTCCAACTGGAGAAGTGTAATTGAGAAGAAGAGGATGAGAAGGCACGTCAAACAGCGCCTCAGCAGCCGCCAAACATGGCACACACAAGAGTGCAGGCCCCTAACTAACAACAAATATTCTGCTGCACGAACAAAGTCTTATGATTGCCTCCTCGGGAGAAATAAGTAACCTCAGAAGGTCTACATGAATGAATCGCCTGTACCTGATCAATCCTCTCTCTCTCTCTCTTGGAGCATCTTGGCAGCATCAGCGAGTCCAGTACTGCTTTACATCGCGCCCATGGTATCCTTCCTCTGCTTAGCAGCAGTTAATCGTCTTGTCCTTTTCGGTTTTGCCACGTCAAATCACTGACGTCCTCACTGGTTGAGGAGTCCAAACGTCTATTCGTGAGAGATTTTGTCCATACGAAGTTTTCAGTCTCTTGAGTGTCAACAACCCGAGAAAGTATAATAACAAAAGGGATAATAATAACATCTCTTGAGTGTCCACCATGTGCATTTTAGTAACCCAAGTGTTGGGACCAGTAGACTCATTTGGAATTTCCTGGGACCTGTCATTAGAATCTCTAGTTACATTTTTTGTGGAATCTGCACAGAATTGCATAACATGTAATAACGTTCTTCTATCATTTACTACTCTCAATCCTAAATTTCAGACATCGTAAATCTTTCTGAAATTTGTACGATGTCTTTTCCGAATGTCTAGCTTATTGTTCTGAAGTCTATAATATTGAGGTTCTCAAAACATCTACCAGAGCTCAATTTGAAAGGCAAGCAATTTGCTTTCAATCATTTGTGCACAAAGGTTACAAAGACTTGTTTCCTTTTTGCTATATTACTTGGTACCTGTTTCAGAGGTTTCTATCCACTCACAAACATATGACAGTAAAGAAGCATTAGTCATATTTAAGATTTGTTAGGAGGTTTGAGGTTATTGTCTGAATGTGGATCAACGATTAGATTTCCTCAGTTTTGGTTGTATAGCATCCTTTCCCCTCTCCGCTGAGTTGTGACATAGATGAAGTGATTTTACTTTTTTTAAAAAAAATTGGGGAAGATCCCATCAAATCGTACAAGGATGGAACCAAACCCGTAACATGGGGCTAAGCCCCAATAGTATCACACTGAGAAATATGTCCTACAGCACCTAAGATATCTGAACTATCCAAGTCGAAAGGTCTACAAACAACAGAGCATCCAAAGAAGCATCACCTAACGTGATTGCTCTCCTATGGATTGCATCAGCTAGTGCTCTCTGTAGAACAATGTAAATACGTTGCCTAAAATAGGCTATAGAGTAACCTAAAGAGAGTGATACCCATGTTGCCTAGTATGGTAGGCTTTCGCACACTCCCTCACGAACATGTCGCATATTTTACTTTACTTAACCTGATACAGTAAAGTCAGAAGAAGAAAAGTGGGGAGTCATGGGACACAAAGAATGCCGGACAAGTCATCCGAAAGAAAACAAATCCCCGACGGGAAGGCCAAGGGGAGACTAGCCCCAAGTCAAAGAGGGAAGAAGGAGGGTACTAATCACTCTCGTGTTAATACTCCATCACTCAAATTTATGCCCTATCAACTTTTGACGGTTAGCTGTGGTGGTAACGGGTGACAGATAAGTAGGGTTCAATTTCGATTAGGGAGAGTGAGAAACGGCTGCCACATCCAAGGATGGCGCGCAAATTACCCAATACCAACATGGGGAGCTAGTGACAATAAATAACAATACTAACCTCTTACAGGTATTGTACTTTGCAATTAGTATGTGTATTTTTCCCCATATTAACAATTTGAATTGCATTTTTGGAGGGTTACATCATATAGATTGTACTCCCAAGTGAAGGCATGAAGAGCTATCATAGATTTTTGCCTGCCGTTGTTTAAGTCTCTTGTATTTGACACCAATTTTTTATCTTCTGCCTCAAATGAAACTACTATAATTATATGACTTGTATCCAAGACTTGCAGCACCAACTTTCTATACTTGGCTCAAATCCCAGCTTCCATGAACTCATCTTCAACGATGTCAAGGTATTGGCACCTTGTGCCAATACCTTGACAGCGTAGTCTCCTATTGTGAATAGATCAGCGGATATACCCGCAATGAAATCTTATGGGAGAGAATTCTCAACTCCAAACATATCAACTTTAGAAAGTTAGAGCAAACCTAAGGAAGCTAACAGTGTTTATAGATATGAGTATCTCTAGCTAATTGATTCATATTTAATACAATGAGTGACACAGTATAATAACAAAAGGGATGGGAAGACCCCATCAAATCGTACAAGGATGGAACCAAACCGGTAACATGGGGCTACGCCCCAATAGCATCACATTGGGAATTATGTCATACAACACCTAAGATATCCGAACTATCTAGGTCTACAAACAACAAGAGCATCTCAAAAAGCATCACCTAATGTGATTGCTCTCCTATGGATTGCACCAGCTAATGCTCTCGGTAGATAATATATTTAACACCATTTTCTCAATCTTATGCATGTGAGATTTGATACATCTACTCCATGCTACTTGCTATATCATGTAGACTCTCCTCAAGCTAACACTCTATGAAGTTTGATGTATATACACTCCATATTACTTGCTAAATCATGTAGCTTCTTCTCAATCTAATATTGAATGAAGATTGATATACATATAATACATGCTACTCTCTAAATGATGTTACTCTAGTTGAAATCTAAAACATTCAAACTCGTTCATAGACAAGGATTTAGTGAACTCATTAGCAATTAGATATTTAATGTTCAAGACTCTAAAATCTATTTTAACTCCAAGTTCTTTCTCACAATATGATGAGTTATGAGTCCTATCATGAAACAAATTATTACTATTCAATTTGATGTTACATATGGTATCACTGGAAATACAACTAAGTTGGACAATCATACTGCTTTGCATGATGCAAAAAGTCAAGGGATTCTCATCCCAAGTCAATGAGATCATCAAACTTACAATCACTCCCAGGATAAATTTTTATCTTGGCAACAATTCATTAAATATCACTAACGCTTGAAAACATCTAATAATTGTTAGATATTTGAGTAATTATTAACTATCATGAAAATACATTTATCAACTAATGCACAATGAATGCAATACTTTCAAATGTGATTGAACAAATATCATATTTTGGTCCATTTACAATTTTATATATTTAAACATTAGACTTGTTTTAACAAAAGTTGATAAAATAATAATTTTTTTCTATATATATGTAATAATCTATAAATATAATAAATTTATAAGAAAATAAAAAATAAATAAATTTAAAAGGAAATTTATAATTAAAAATTTATGTTTATTAATTATATTTTGAATTTTTAAAAATAATTTTTGAATCCAAATTTTGATTCAATCAATCGGCTATTATAAAATTTTCAT
This sequence comes from Marchantia paleacea, assembly GCA_014180765.2. Taxonomy (NCBI): domain Eukaryota; kingdom Viridiplantae; phylum Streptophyta; class Marchantiopsida; order Marchantiales; family Marchantiaceae; genus Marchantia; species Marchantia paleacea. Next base: position 255,632 of record MUAA02000065.1, read on the forward strand.
GCATAAAAAAAATAATATTTAAATTTTTAAAATGATTTTTAATTTTAAAATTAATAATTAGTTAGTTATTAATGATAAGTATTAAAATTTTAAGAGTATTTATAAAAGATTAAACCATGAACATAATGAACGAGATAATTTTAAATTATATTTTTTAAAAAAAAAAATTATTCTAATTTTATCAATCATATTATATAAATATATATAAATAATTACTTAAAAATTCAAAATAATGCAAACAACTTGTAACATATAATTTTGAATTTAGGATTAGATTCAAATTTTTTCTACATGTTAATACATTCAATTACATTTTTTTTTAACTCATCATGAAAATTAAAACTTTCAAATTATATACAAAAATATGTACTTTCATTGTATTGAAGATAATCTTTAATATTTAAAAAATTAAATAAAAATGATTATACTGAACAATCGTAGTATCAAATATAAAGATTTTATAATTTTATATATATTAAATTATTTTAAATTTAAATATATATCTTTTAATTCTGATTTTTGGAATTAAAATGAAATAATATCATGTTATTTTATTAAATTTTCATATTTTATCAAAATTTTATATTAAAAAAACATACAATTTTAATGTTAATTTTTTTATATTAGAAATTATTTTAATGATTAAGCATGTCTGAAATTATTATATAGCTTCACATAAAAATTCCTACAAAACTTTAATTTCCTGACAATTATATCAGTTTTGATTTTAACATTGAATTTTTTTTGAATTTCTACCTTCATTTCATAATATTAATCAATTACATTAAGTTATTATTCGTGATTGGAATTAATTTATCAGAACGTTATATATAAGTTTCTTCAGGTGTTATGTGTATGTCAAACAAAAACACATAAAGTTAAAGTAGTTGAAATGAATTTATATACATGATTAACAAATATTTATATATTTAAAAAAAACTTTTACAATTTAATAAAATATCAAATATTTTTGACATCATTATCTAACAGAATAATCTAAATATTATGTTAGTATTATCTTGAAATCATTGAAAAATAGTAAGAATGATTGATTATTATTGGTGACAATATTCTAAATAAAAAATATACAATTTTGAGTTTGGAAAAAGTGAAAATTTTAAATTAAATAACAATAATTTTGATGATAGTTTTGAGGTCATATTTTTTTTAGAAAGCAATAGATCTAAAGCTAAAAACATGAATTTATCAAGTATTAATATTCTACAACTTAGAAAAATATTAAATTTTTAGAATTATAGATATGATTTCAGAGCATTTATAATAAAAAATTAATTTTTTTTCTGAGTCCTTCTTTTAACTGTTATATATTTTTAATATATTTAAATCTTAATTACAAGAATTTTAATTTGATTTTTGTTAGTAATCCTATATTTTATTATTTTTTAAATCACACATTACACCAGATCTAACATAGTTATAAAGGTTCTTAAGAAAATAATGAAATTATTCGAAAAAATACATGTTACTAAAATAAAATAAAGTTAACTTGATACTTTATTAAGTTTAGTTATTAATTAAAAAAATTCATAATTAAATCACTATGATATGTATGATACCGAGTGTGGAAAAGTACCCATGATGCCATGATGGATGTGATGTTTGCTATGGCGCGAGAGGGTGGATACCTCACATGGAGAGAGCGTTGGTATGCCTTGCAGTCGACTAGGGTTAGGGCAGACCTGTACTTGGTTCGGGAGGACCAGGTCATTGTGGTTGATGTGGTGGTTACTGATCCTACTAGAGACACAGTTTCAAAGGGGGTGATCACCCATCCTCCAGGATGGGTGGCGAGTGGAGCGGCAACAGCCAAGGTCTCCAAGTATAGAGGTATGCAGAGAGGTCACCTCTTTGTTCCTCTAGCTTTGGAGTTATATAGAGCTATGGACACCGGCTTTGACATGTTCGTGAGGGAATGCGCGAGAGCCTACCATACTAGGCGACATGGGGTATCACTCTCATTAGCTTATTGTATAGCCTATTTTAGGCAACGTGTTTCCATTGCTCTATAGAGAGCACTAGCAATCCATTGGAGAGCAATCACGTTAGTTGATGCTTCTTCGGATGCTATGTTGTTTGTAGACTTTTTGATTTGGATAGTTCAGATATCTTCGGTGCTGTAGGACATATTTCTGAGTGTGATACTATTGGGGCCTAGCCCCATGTTACCGGTTTGGTTCCATCCTTGTATGATTTGATGGGGTCTTCTTACACCTTTTGTTATTTTCTTTGTGTGTTTTGAGTGTGGAAAAGTGTTACATCATTGTTTTTAGAAAAACCGTTAAATCTCTGCCTGAAAGTCAAAACACAGAGATCAGAACACAGTCACAAAATTAGACATGTTTCGGTTGTTACAGTGGAAGTAATATTTGCAACCCATCATCTGGACCATTTCATACAGTTCAAACACAATATTTTCTCCAAACCTTCTACCAGGAAAAGTTTTCTGTGGCCTTGTATAATGTGGCCCATTTTTTGGGCCTGATTATACAACCTCGCATACAAGGCCATAGAAAAAGCGACGGGAGTGTTTAGAAATTGGATGCAAAGTTTCCGAGCAAGTTTTCTCTTGATACTTGATGTAATAGTCAGCCGCTATGCCAATTTGTTATTGTGATGAGATGGTTGTTAAGGGGAGCAATCGATGCAAAGTTTTCCTTAGTCTGAGTCATTTTACAGAACTAGCTCATATTTATATTTTCAAGATCAGGAGGAATAGAATTAGAGAGTACAACTATATGGTTTGTTTCAACATCTATTTTAAATCAACAATTCTGCGCTGGGGCTGGTTAGTATCTATTTCGATTAATTATGTTCAGTATCGTTGTGCACTCATTGACTATCTTTCGTGACCGAACTTTCTGCGCAAACTTTGGATATCGTAAGTGGAGCTTACGACATCCAAAAATTTACTATACCACAGTTCTGTACTGTGGTTGGATCTCCGCACCTTTCCGTCAAAGCCACCGTCAAATAAACTGCCTCGAACTTGGAGCATTCTTCAGTGAGAACGAGCAACAGAGCAAGAGAACCTCTTGCCAAAGGTGGGCATTCCGCTACCTCTGGATATCGTCCATTCCATCCGGATATCCCGCACGCACGTTACGCAGTCTACTCATGCTCAACGCAGTTGGATTGTTCTGCGCTCACAGTGAAGGCTCTGCTTTTCGGGTTGACGTTGTCTGTGATTCGGAATTTCTCGATCCAACTTGCGGAGGATTAGTTGGAATTTTTGCAATTGTCGAGGCTTTCAGTTGGTGCTAATTCACACAGTTTAGTTAGTTAGTTGCAAGAAAATTGTCTTTGATCCTGATCCCTTTTCTTTCGGTGTCAGTTCTTGCTTGACTCCGAGAGTTGGGAGAGAGAGAGAGGGAGGGAGAGAGAGAGGAAAAGGGCGTGGATTCGATTTTGAGTGAGGAGCTTTGGCCAGCGCAGCTAGATCCCGTTGGCCTCACATTTGGCGGGCGGGCGTTATGGTGTCCATGAAACTCCGATTGTGGGTCGATCTGCGTGCCCAGTGATGGTTGTGGTGGTTTGTGGGAAGGTTCATTTAGCTTGTTCAGCTATTGCAGCGAATTAGATTGTACATACAACAATTTGGCCTTAAGAGCTAGGACGATTGGCTGTGAGGGGAGTAGATTCTTCTGTTGATGATTACAGGAGTAGAACAATTCGCCTGGGATTATATCGGCTTAGTGTAGGAATTTGAGGACGGTAGGAGTACGACCCGGAATCAGCGGAGGGCAGAGTCATGGAAAAGGTTATGGGTTTGATCAAGCCAAAGCCGACGCCCCAACAACAGTTGAGGGACTGGCAGAGAAAATTACGACAGGAGTCTCGTAACATAGATCGGCAAATTCGGGGTGAGTATTGCCCTCTTGTTCTGCTGGAAAAATGAGCTGCTTTATGTTTTCTCTGCAGCGTGGGAATTATGCACATTTTTTGTAGGTTTAGGGTTTTGGTCCAAGTACTTAGTGAAGCATTTGCCATTCAATTGTTTTGATGGACTTATGGGAATTATGAATTATATATTCAGTGAAAAGGTTAGCTTGGAGGAGGGGTTTTCGAAGTATACTTTCTTACATATTTTTATACCTCAAATATTTTTGTTCTCGCAGAAAGTCGGGACTGGATACATGTAGTTCAGTCTCGTTAGACATGTACGGTCTTATCGATATGCAGAAAAAGATGGAATTGGAAAATATCAAGTGTTTGCAACCTTTAAACCTGCACTTAATTCTTGGCAGAGGGACAGAGTTGCATATGTGTTGTGAAGTGATGCATCTAGCCATACGGAAAACGTACACTTCTTGGTAAGACTGCATTCTTCTCTACTGTGCGATTCGGTCCATCAGATACAAGGCCGAAATATTCAGCTAAAATTATGCAAACTTTTGGACTTAATACTTGCCGATCTTTGCACCAGATATCCAACGAGAGGAAAAGAACGTCCAGAAATCAATCAAGGAAGCAGCCAAACGAAATGATATGACATCTGCAAAGGTGAGATTCTTTTACAGGTGAATTGATTGGTGGTGCATACTTCAGAAATGGAAACGAGGTCAATTCTGGGTTGTCGTCTAAGTTTTTGTAGATTCGTTGAACTGCTCGCCATCTTCATTCCTGAGAGTTTCAGCATATCTTGGACGAGAAAGTTGAGCTGCAGTTATCAGAGATCCAAACAAATGTACTTATCAAGTACTTCTAGTTGACAGAGGCTGATAAGCAATTGAATCAATGCTTCTGCTGGGAGACCGAAGGCCAGGGTGGCTGCTTTTAAACTTTTGTATATTGTGGAGTTCAGATCCCCTTCTAGTGACAGATGCTTCAGCGTCTCTTGGTTCTGCTGTCTGAAGTTTCCTCCAGCTCCCAATCTACCACTCGGACTGCTTAGTTTTTGGAGAGTTCCATTCTGGTGTAGGATATATATTGGACGACATACTGTATAAGTACGGAAAGTGCATAGAATCCGAGAGCTGTTTTACTTCTTTGTCAGACAAACGAGATGATACCTGAACAATGGATTCAGGAAGCATATAACTCACCTCAACCCTTTTGCCAATATGAGCCAGATATTTTCAACATGCGCGCTCCTGTTTTTGTTGTTGGTCTCAGTGTAGATATTTGTACTGTATTTAGACGAGCAGCATACGATGCTATCTACGTTAGGCTTCATTGAGTTAGTAGTATGACTGATTAAATTTTTCCGTTGCAGTCTCTTGCCAGAGAGCTGGTTAGTGCAAGGCGGGTCGTATCCCGACTTTATGAGAATAGGGCTCAGCTGAACTCGGTTTCGATGCATTTGGGTGAAAGTGTTGGTAAGATTCTGATTAGCTGCTTTGTTTTTACCTCCATGATGCATGTACCGGTGGCGAAACCATTTCTTCCAGTGATTGCTAGTTTCAGAGGCTGCAAGTACACTGTTAGCTTTCTATGCATAATTATTTGATTTGGACTTGTATGTGCAGCCACAGTGAAGGCAGTTGGCCACATACAGAAGAGCACTGAGGTCATGAAACTGGTGAATGGTCTATTAAAAGCACCAGAAGTGGCAGCAACTATGCAGGAACTTTCCAAGGAGATGATGAAGGTAGGGTTCTATGAGGCAAAGTGACGAACTATCACTTCAGCTATTCCTGCTTCTCATCAGGCTGAATTCTTATTGGAAGCCAAAGGTTCCACGTTGCTAATGAATTCGGAGTTGCATGTATCAAACTGTTTTCAGAGACCTGATATACCTCTTCTTTGCGTCGCAGTCTGGAGTTGTCGAGGAAATGGTGAACGATGCCTTGGATTCAGCTCTCGATTCTGAGGACATTGAAGAAGAAATAGAAGATGAGGTTGAGAAGGTTTTGTCAGAAATTGCAGGCGAAACAATAGCTCAGCTGCCAGCAACTGCTGTGCAAAGGAAAGAGAAGTTGAAACAACCTGTTGTTGAAGAACCTGAAGAGGTTTGTTAAGCCTCATCCGAATACTTACAGCTGTAAAGAATATTTTTTTTTACCGAAATGTATTCTAGTTTCTTACGTGCATTAAGAAGGTAACACTCTTTAGTAATCGTGTTCTTATTTTGCAGAAGGAAATGCTGGCGGAAGGAGACGAAGATGCCGAGATGGAAGCATTACGAGCACGTTTAGCTAATGTTCGATCGTAAAACGGGGTTGGTTTGTCAAGTATTCCTAAATTCAGTATGATCTCTTGTGGCAAACGACCTCATCTCGTCAGAGTATAGCTGGCTACGGACGGACCGTTTGTGGATGCCTCTCGTCGCCTTGAAGCTATCAAACGATCCAGCGTACAAACAACAGGAGACAAAACCTTACGATGAGTTGCAAATACGGCAGTCAGCACCAGCAACTGAAAGGTATCCCAGGTGCATAAAAGATCTTTCAAAGCAGCAAAGATGTATCATAAGGTTACGTTCCTCAGCTGCACTGCAGACATAGGTTCGTATCAGTTGATTGTTCTCGTCTCCGATATCTCCTATCGGCCTGCAGAGTATGTGTCATCAGATTTCTTGCGTGCTTACAATCACTTACCTGATCCAGACTCTTGGTCTGTTCTTCTACCTGAATATTGCTGCTTGTTTACAAGGTTCGATGGATATCTTTCTCTCCTGATTTCTGGTGATGACAGGAATCCCTCACCACTCACCAAAATACGGTTTTCCTATGTACAATTAGCTGTGCAACCAGGTCTATGGAACTGCTCACATAAGCTTTATCTTAGTGAGGAAAATCTGTAAGCTTCCTGGGATTTAGTCCCTTCAGTATTTGTTAGTTCTTCTATGTAATTAAATTTGTGTCCAGATCATTGTAAGTCTAGTGTGGTGATCCTTCAACTTGAGAGCGTGGGGCACACTTTTGGTTGATTATTTTGAAGTAGGATGATGGGAACATCGGACATAATTGCAGCTGACACTCCTTTCCACGGTATAGGCCCATTCAGCGATCTCCTTGCCAGTATTTTGCCTTCGCTCAAGTTGCTACATTATGATTCTCAAGTTGTCTTCACTGAATAGTAGTTACTTGCCTGCATGATTTCAGACTGGACTGAAAACTGCTTGCAGCAAACTTTATATGTATGGCTTGTTCAGCAGTATAATGCTCTAGATTCATTATCCCACTCAAGTACGAATTGGGATGACAGTCGTAGTACATTTAATCTCCTTTATTGACCTTCTCATTTATCACCTGCCGATAACCACTTCAATTTGGACTATACAAGAGTGGTCACGTTAACGCAGTTGACCGGTGGAGAGGGCCATGTACTCTGGCATTTATCAATACATTGTTTAGGTTAAGCCTGTCCAGGACTATTGAGGACGTTGGTGTACGACCAATTTTCTCTATGATACTTCTGAGCACTGTTTCATCGTGAATAATCCTGATCGTGGGCATTAAAAGCTCATGTATAGGTGGGACGCCTTTTTGCTAAATGGCAGACATATTTCCTTGCCGAAGGGTTGGCCGAGCTAACTAATATCGGGTTGTCCGCGAAACATAGAAGTTGATGCGACGATGAAGGAATGGTGCGAAGTAAGTTGGAAGGTCGACGAAGATCAGAAAAGGCGGGCTATATGAATTGAATCGACAAAAAAACTAAAATTGAATTTTAGTCGACATTTCCCGGGGCTCACACGCAAGTTTTGATAGTTGGAGCTTGCAGAGCACGTGCTGGTGCAGCTAGTTGCTGCCAGGACAAAGATGTCTGAAGTCCAGGAAATAAAGATATTCCACGTTCCCGCAGTGGGGCCAACACGACCCAAAGTGTAAGCTTGTACTATTCGGTTCCGTGGATGTGTAAGCTACTACTATGAGAACCGGAGGTCGAGATTCTGTAAGCTGCTCTAGTTGCGACTCATAGAGTTCTGTACCGGACAGATGTGAAACGTACTGAACAGTGTACAAATATCAATTCTTAAACGCCGACAAAGTGAGAAGTCAAGCTTCTGCAAGGTTTATGAGTTCCCATCGCACACTTAAGAATAGGTAATGAACATGCGTGATCTCAGTTGTTACTTCAACATGGAGAACTTTTTCTCATATGCGTGAAATTGTTTTATCTGAGTTCAGCTGCGGAACCCTGTTGGGGCTACTGCTTCAGGAGTGACATCGCCAGGCTCCCAGAGAAGAGGAATGATAAAAAGGTGCGGAAATTTACTCACACCTGGGAACAAGTGTAACAGTACATGGGAAGTCAAAAGATCTTCAAAGCAGGCTACCTGTGCTCAACAGAAGAGCCATGTGCACCGCGCACGCACATCTGACCTTCCATGAATGTCTACACAGTTCCGGCTCTGATCAATACCTGATTGATTGTTCAGCTGTCCCAGTGCAACAGGATAAGTTGTAGAAAACTTCTGCATTTACGTACATGGCTTGTGTCAGAAGTCGATTGCAAACGTCACACCGTTATCCGACCTCGTCTCAGCAGTGGACCATGGGGAAGAAAGATTTATTCTGTTGACAAGTTGGAACTGTACATTGAAATTTTCTCCTTCATGCCAGGAGCTTGAGACTCTCGTTAGGCTATGAAGTGTCAGAGATATGAACGAGATGGGAATCTTTCAGAGCGGTGCACTTATTGTGTTACCACACGGACCAGTGGGAAAAAGGACGTACGAAAAAGTCAAAGGTTGATAGTTTTGCCTTTTGGTCGAAACAGCATCGAGAGCCATGTGCGGCCCACGCTTTCACTCCTGTCTATGCGTCGACGTCTACTGGTGGAAGGAACGATTTTCTACAAGCCCCAGGGTATAGTTCCCTCCATATCTGATTATCAACAGCAGACGAGCTGACTGCTTAACGTGCCTGACTCGTCATCTGCTGCTGCTGTGCTGCAGCCGAGCCGAGCATACCGGTAAGGCCACTGCAGGCAACGCGTTTTACAATGTAATGACTGTGGACTCCGTTCGAGGTCTCGTGCTATGTGTGTCGCTTTACGACATTTCCATAGGCAGTTTCTTGATGATTGTTATGCCCACATACCCACTCATATCTTTTGCAAATCCCAGATCAATAAATCTTGAACGACAAGCTACGACAGGCTCCCATAAATCATGCCTCTGGTCGTTCGTTACACACATGTGTGCGTCCGTTGCACGGTTTTGTTGGGAGACTGTTTCTTAACTTGGCGATTCCTTTGAACGGATGCACGGGCGATCACGAGTTCGCATTTTGAAACTCTAAATAATGCGATCATAACGCAGCGCCTGTCTTGGAGAGAGCTAGAGAGAGGGAGACGGCATCGTTTTCTACGTGTATGTAGTTGCACGGTTTCTAAGATTTTAAACTGAAAGCATATTTCCTGTACTGCAGTGGTTGCAGAATACCCCCAAGTGTAAGAGAAACAGAAGAGAAGAGCTTGCAGTCATAAATCAGTGTCTGCCGTAGAGAGAGAGAAAGAGAGAAGAATGGCCGACTCGCGGAGGCTCACTCAGCCACAGTGGATGGGGATAACGTACATACAAGGGCGGACTGGCTGGCCTTAGCTCTACGACCAACGCTGATCCGATTCTTGATGGGAGATCCAAACAGTGAAATTCTTTCAAATGCATTGACCGATTAAAAAACTCGGCAGGGCATCGGACAATAAAGACAGAAGAGCTTGAAGATGAAGGTGTATGACCAAAAGAACCACAGAGTGCGACCGAAAGCTAGTACGTGCTGGTTTTGAACAGTCCAGCAACTAACTAACTTCGCAAGGTAAGCTTCGTCACGGTATTGCAGCAAGTGGTGAACCGTCTGAACTGATGACTGAACACTGAGAAGTTCGGAAAACAACCTCGGGTGATGATGTAGTGCGGGGAACATAACATACAAACCGGAAACGATCTTCGTCATCTACGAGGCGAGTGAACATGGCCCGCAGACTTCTAGCCTGTTTGTTGCTGCGAGGAGAATATGTTGGGAACTTGAGAGAGCTTCACAACTGCAGGATGCAATAACTGAGTTCCAACTTCCAGGTCTCAGACACACGCAATTGCAATAATGAGGGAGGGAAAGCGACCAATCACAGGGTTGAGCAAGGAGCTTAGGATGCGCAAAGTTCGTCCAGTTGATCGTCGTCGATTGATGATTCGATTCCTTGTACCGTTCCGCTTGAGGTCAGAGATCTAACAAGTTTTCATGTGCTGACCAGACTGTATCATCAAATGTTGCAAATCACTGCTGCATGAGAAAAGCGTGTACCAGTTCTTGAGGAGCATGGTTCCATCAAACATACCTCATTGTAGCCAGGTTGTAATATCCTCCAACCATTCATTGCCTGCAATTGAGCCTTCCTTCCATACAGCTCTACGCTCACTTTTCATGGACCAACAGAGACGTGCACTGCAGCTTTCAACACGTGACTGCAAGTCTCAGCTTTCTGTCTTCGAGTAAAGAGCTTGAGTTCCGCTCGCTCATGAATCAGGGACTGGTCAGACTGTTTAGGCCCTTGTCAACTAGGAATTCGCAAATCTCACTCTCATGAGTTGAAACCTCCTTGAAGGCGTAGGTCACGTTTTAGAAGCTGATTAGGAAAGACTGAATGCCTAAACATTTTACTACTCCCGGAGATGGAACAATCGGATTTCAGCTTAGGATTGTAGGAGAAGAGTCGAAAAAGGTTTGAAGAGATTAATGCTTAAAATTTACGAGAATCAAAAACTACTCTTTGATTTTGGGAAAATGGCGTAAGAAAATAACTTCTCTTGGTTGGAATACCGAGGAGAGTTTTTTTTAAAAATAAACAGTTGAATTTTACGTGGAAAAGTGAATTTTACCATAGAAGTTATCCGATTATACCTTTGAATTTTTAAAAGATTCCACATATCACAAGAGATTTGAAAAGGTTTCACACAATTTTGGATCAGGATATAGAAAGAAGTTAGAGATTTGCTATTTTGGAATTCAGAAAATCTGTATATAGATATTTTGCAATACATATCAAAGTAAAATTGTGAACATGAGAATGCAATATTTAGGTTTTGCAAAACTGTTCATTAAATTTGCTTTTGAATATTGAGTTTGTCCTTACATCAATACAATGTATATCAAACAACATTACACACTTAAATAGTTTCAATTGTAAAGAATGCTAGTCCATTTAGAATAACTTCAAAGTAATTATATAAGATGTATCGACTTATGTAACGGCATCCACACTTAGGTAGTTGCTTAGCAGATACATCAGTTAGAGCCGATTGTGCAGTTAGTGTCATTTGCACTGTAACTGCGTTCGGGCCGAAAGGACATTAGAATACCTAGGGCTCAAGGGGTAGAGTTTGAATTAGGGTTCCTTTGATTGCAGTTTTTGAAGTTGAACCTTTGAGAGTGTGCCTATGGTAGAGAGTAGCTAGTGCGGGAACCTCGAGTCTTTGAATCACAAAGTGGGTTTGGTTGGACACTCCGCTCATAATCATAGCATAAAAGATGGTATGATTATGGACATTCTGAGAGTAGAAAAGATTGGTCCTAATACTCAAGATGGGATTCTGTGATCAAAACTATGAGCGCTGAAGTTCTTGCAGCTCTGAAGATGTTTTGGTGAGTTTTGATTGATGGTAGCTTCGATATGTTTTCTGTAGAGTGTGCAAGGCATTGATGGATTGCAAGCTATGGTGGCGATCTAGAAGTAAAGTTGATTCGAAGTTGGGGTGATCAATTTTGAATTCATGTATTTTCTGTTTTAGAGCTTGAATCCGAATCAAGAATTTTGGAGGGATGGAAGTCATGTTGAAAATTGAGAAAATGGATCAATGCTCATACTTATCTTTGGGCTTAAAATTAAAATTGGCTGAAAAAGGTTTCGGACGGAAGTGCTAATAGTCAGCATTTGGTGTTTCAAAATTTTCAGATCAAAAATAGGAGCAACAGGCTATAGTATTATCGTATATTGTCCATTTGATCTGAAATTTAGTGAAGTGATAAAAGATGTAAAGTCAAAATTGCAAAATTTTCACGTTTAGGAGTCCAAAATTAGAGTCAAAGATTTTCAAAATCCAACACAAGTTTCAATGTCCATTTGCGAAAAATTACGTTAGGTAGAGAATTGAAAAAGGCTAGTGGCAAGTAGCACCCAATACAATTGAATTACCAATGATCGATTATTGATGTGGAGAGCAAAAGGTCTCCAAAACTGAATTTTAGTGTTTTTAAATGTCCTCCTAAGGCTATGTTAGTTCGGGTTGGATTGAATGACCCCTTTGGTGGATGTTTTTGAGATGGAGTATTGTTATTAATATTTTTTGTGATTGATATACCTCCATCTTGGCTTCTCGTTTGTGCAGCACATTTGTTTGTGTTGGTACTTTGTTGTTTGGAGTCTTAGTGCTCATTTGTGATGTAGATAGTGAGGTTGGATTTGCAGACCAATTAGACTTTCCATGTTTTTCTTTAGTGAGACATGACTTGTGGACATATAGATTGGATGAGTGCATGTGGTGATTAGGCACAGGTTTCAAGTTGCCCATGTGTTAGCACCTTGTGGTGCATTGGGTACCATTTTTTTAGTCCATTTATGACTTGGAAGGGATTATTTGAGCATTTGGAGGGTCCGCCGATGGATGATTATCATGAGTTCTGGTATGAACACCATGAGGAGATTGAGTTCTAGATTAAATACATGCATGTTATCAAAACTATATGAAATCCAAGCAAAAATGTCATTGATAAGAGAATGATTTACAAGTGAAATTATCAAACCTATCCGGAATGGATCAAAAAACTGAAAACACTTTCATGTAATTGAAGTTTAGCTCATGTAACATTTACAAGTCAATTGCACATGAGATCGGAAAAAGCGGGCCAATTTTTTTTTTCTCATTTTATGAATTTTTTCTATTTCTGGTGAACCTTTTCTAGGTTAAAACCCTTATTGCAGTTGTTACTTCATGTTTCCAAAAGTTTCAAGATAAAATTGATTTAACACATTTTTTTAAAGTTTTAATATAAAAGAATAATCAATCTTAGTAAAAAAAATTTATTCTACACACATATGATCCTACAAACGTATAATGATAAAATATGATTATAATGATGATGATATTTATAATCCTATTTAAGTAAATTATTCATCACAAAATTTTGAATAATTTCTTATCATTTCAGTTGGTATATACCAAACTAAATCAACACACAACTCAATCAGTTGAGATTAACAAAGCCATTTCATAATCAAGTTTGAAGGGGTTCAAATTAGTGTGATTCATACTAATTCTCTAAGTATATTTATAAGTGTGTACTGAAATGAAAACGAAGTGACATGAACTATGTAAAAAACACTAAACAGAGGAAGAACAACAAAGTCAAACTAAAATCTAATAAAGATGGTCTAGTCATCTTCGTGATGAACACTTATCTATCATGAAGATAGTGCTCTCCTAATGTACAATTTTAAACAGTTCCAATGAAGTCGCGGTGCCAAGCTCATACAATGGGTCGGGATACATTAATCTGTATCATTAAGAGATGATACAAACGCGATTGGGTAAAAGTAGATGAAACACATCGTTGACTGTTTTTGAAGGTTTAAAGCCCATGGTAACAAATTACATTAAAATTCAAGACTAACCATGGTCTTTTGCAGCCAACCATTTTAAAGGAATTCGCTAATCCGCACAGAATATTATCATCATAAGAACGATCCTGATACGTTATTCTATACCACAAAGAGCGAGCTGAGTTGCATAAATTTGTCTATCATAGATATGCAAGTGACACCAGTTGTGTACGAAGAGATGTTCTCGAAATCTAGCTCTAGGCAGAGACTTACAAATGGTTTCATTGAGGATTGAATTACAAGCTCTAAGAGTGCACTTTGAAGAAAATCATCGGACTCCATATGAGTGATGTATTCAGTTAGGTGTGAGAGCTTGGTGTGGTGTACGGTATTAGATATCTCTACTTCCAGCAACGAACATGCCGAATCATAGAACTTTTTCTTAATGGCCTGCACGGTCAGACACGTTTAGTTTGGTGTGGGCTAAATTTTTTAAAACATAAATTAGCTAAGCTAAGATTTTAAAACATAAAGCAAAACTGCAACACAGTAATTTTCTCATGAAAAGAATGATGGTTTTGAAAACTCACCTGCAAAAGGTTGCGAATCTTTATCACAAGTTCGTCTGGAAGGTATTTGAGGATGAGGAGCTCATGGAAGATACAGATAACAACTGGACTAATTTTGTCCTCTGAAAGATTGCCTATTATCTCGCTTAGGATCCTCCTTGAAAATATTATTTGCAACCATTCGGGTGATGGAGTAACTCTCAGAATTCCCAAAGCCACATGAGCTGCATTACAAGGAGATATTCCACATGTACATGTTCCTCCATCCTTCCTTGCCGTAGAAAGAGAGTCAACAAAATGTTCGACCAGTATCCGGTTCCACGGATTGTTTGCCACCGTTCTTCTCAGTTGAGGACTGAGTGCAGGGCTCTGTAAGAGAAGAAATAAGCTGGAGCTCGCATTTCTGCTAACCAGTGCCAAATCCTCTGATATAGAACCCTGCAGGGTCATCGTGATGGACATGAAAAATGCTATCGGCAGATCAATTTTCTTGATTTCATCTGAAGATTCTGTATCACCTTCGATGTGCAATTGAGAAAAAATTTCGGCAATGCATGCTGAAGTAAGGACTTTCAAAGTTGCAGGACCGTTGTACAAAATCTGGCACAGTTCCTTGCATGTGACTGAGGTTCCATAGCTTTTGTTGCAATCTTCAATCGTTGACCACTGACAAGCTTGGAAACCAATGTAGGGAGTTTCATGAGCAGTCAATGTACATTTTCTTTCAGAGTGGAATTTAAGTGACCTAGCAATTTGACAACAAAAGTTAGGAAAAATTCAACAACCTTTGAGCATGAATAAATGTCAATAATGAGCTACAGACAGGCATACGTACGTACCATCTTAACCATAACAGATGAAAGACCAGTACGCCACATAACAATTTTCCTTCCGTTGAAATGAGGTCAATTTCTGAGATTTTCTCACACTCTGATAATGCTGTTAGGATATGATCTTCCAGTCTTGTGCAAAGAGTTCTGTTACAAGCTAAAAGTTCCGCTGCTTCCACGAGGCAACTTTCTTCATTTGATTTGAACAGAATCAAGTTGATCAGACTGAGAAAAGGAAGCACTTCGTTGTCGAAGGTAACTTTCGTATGAACTAAAATTAAGTTGGCACACTGAAAAGACAATTCCACGTAGATGAGTAAGACTTCATAAAATCTGATGATTCTTTGATATCGAGTGTACCAGGACTTATGTCAGTTCAGCCACAGATATTTGAAACAGAGTAGAAAGTCAAAAGTTTAGATTGGCTCACCTGGTTAGCCACATCAAGCCAACATCTCTCAACCAGGATCTCCATTCCATTATTAAACTCGTACAACATTTGAAACAGGAGATCCACACAAAACTTCCTAGTTTTGTGAGAAGTCTTCACATTTTGTGGGTGAATCAATGGGAGCAAGCTGAGCTCAACATTATAACATAGTAGCTGATATCCGACACCCGAAGCCATACGGGCTATTTTTGTCAGTGCCCGAACCACCACTCCTATACCATCATCATCACCCTGATCGACAACTCTGTGGAACAATGAAAGTAGTAAGATTGTACCACAGGCTTCTTCGGCAATAAGCTCCGCAAGAGCCCTTAGATGCTCAGAGTCTATTTTTCCTCCCACGAAATCTGATGGTGATGCAGTAACTTCTTTTTCCTCTTTTAAGCACATATTTTCAGCCGTTGTGAACCATTTAAGAAGCTGCATCATAGTTAATTCCCTCAACGAATCTCTTTGTAGGAACCATCTTAGAATAGTCTTTGGGGTCTCTGCAGAAAGCAGACTCATGCCATCTGAGTTAATTAAAATGGCATCGAAAATCCTCTCTGCTTCGTAGCTGCAAGTTATATTCCTAATTTCGAGAGGTATTTTGTTACTGACGTACAGTGCAAGAAACTTTATCAGAGTTTGCTTGGAAGCTAAAGAATCCACGAGCGTTGAGCCTTTATTTACAAGGAGATGCTGCTCCAAAGATAGAAAAATCTCAGCCTCCGGAGCCAGTCTGCATGACATCCGTCCGGTTAGTTTCTTAGAGAACCAACTCGCAAGCATTTCGATACATGGTATCAGCTTAAGTATATCTCATCTCATCAATATGGCATCATCATGTCAGGTGCCCTTACAACATCAGTTGTAAGGGCACCTGACATGCAAGAATACACGACGAGACATCAGGTTATGATTGACCTTTCGCAATGAGTTTAGGCCTCTAGCGACCAATTTTTACCTGTCATTACAAGCAGAGCTCGTAGAAAGAATCCATATTACTGCGTGCTGGGCTGAAATCAGCTGCTCTTCTCCCTTGATCCTCTGCTCTAGTAGTGCTAGGAGACTGGTGGGATCAGAAGGCAGACACTGAAAGGCGTTGATAATATGATCTTCAAAACTGTCTCCTTCAAGTCTTGAGATCAAAGAACTCATAAAACAGTAAAGATTGTCTTTCAGTACAGGATCTGGAAAGCGAGCCAACAATTCGTAAGCTAGTGTAAATACCTTTTGAAGGGCTAGATTTTGGGGAAATCTCTCAGCCTTGTCGTCTGCTATGTCGGATCTCAAGATAAGAGTGAAGGTGTTGAAAACTATTAATATAAGATCTACATCTTCTACCCTCTCCAAATTTTCCTTAAAGGCAGGAAGCACATATTTCTCACATAGGTCTACAAGGTTTCCTTGGATTAGGCTAACCGACTCGTTTTGACGTATCTGTCTCTGGTTATAGCCAAACACAGCGTGGAATAGGAATACTGCAGCCTTTAAACTTGATAAATCTGTATTCATCTTAACGTCCAATGCAGCGAGTTCTGCGGCATATGAAGCAGCAGTTTGAAGCATTTGGGAAGTGTTCGGCGCAAGGGAAAAACTTGGGTCTTCAACAAGAACAGTAAGGGCTGAACATGTACTAGTAAATGTTGGTGGAAGTCGGACAACGTCACCATCCTCGACACTCTCATCCATCATAACTTTGCATTCTTCAACTAACTTCGAGAGGACCACAAGAAGTTGCTCAGCGGGAGCCGTCAGTAGCATGCCTGGGCGCTGAGATAGACCTCCAGATAGCAGATCAAGTATTTTACTTTGCAACTGATAATAAGGTGAATCTGTGGTTTTTTCAAGGACATGAATCAATGTCTGTATCAGAAATGGGAACCGACGCATGAATGAAAGCCTCGCATATGACAGCAAAATAAGTACATCCAAGGCCAAAGACTGGAGAGCCTCCCGATCACCTGCCGATCACAATATTCGGAATATACAACGGTTAGACTGATTTTGACAGGGAAGAGTATAAGTTGGATTTATAAAACGCACATTGTGTATTAGCATCCCTGACAATACAATATTCCGTTCCAACAATGTAATAGTGATTCTTTTACCTGATAGCCTTAAGACTTCAACCACGTAGTCCACAATGCCTCCCTCAACAAGAATTTGAAGCTCATCTTGGAGGCATGTTCTATCTGAATACAATAAGCTGATCAACTGGAGAGCAGATGCCTGAACTTGGGTGTCGGAAGATAGAAGACAAACTTTTATCGCCTCAATGAATGTTCTTGCCAGGGACAGTGTTTGATTGCATGTACTTCCGCTTTTCAGTGGAAGTCGACACCCTTCATCCTCCGGATCAGAGAACAATTTTATCTTAAAAACTGAGCGTTCAGCCAGAGTGCTGAGAAGAGCTATGTACATATCAAAATCATTTAGTCAGTTACCGCCATGTGCATGTTTTTAAAAATCAGCATTTTTTGGGGCTGAGCACATAAGCTGACTATCTGATGTCTCATTCCTTGAGTAAATAAAGCACCTTTACCTAAAGAGTTGATCCTCAATTCGTCACTGTCGGTCTTCAGGAGGGCGTATATTGTTTCTTCACAAACTTTTGGGCAATGGCGAAGTAGTTGTTCTGTACCATTTTGAAAAGATGCTACTTTGTATAAAACGTACAGCACCTCGCCTTGAAACTCGGCTCTAGAACACAAAGTACACTGAACTTTGTGAACAACTACAAGACGCATGAACTACTTTGATAATTAAAATGCACTTTCAGTTTTCTGATAGAATGCACGTTTCAGTATGATAGTTTGCGTACTCAGTCTAAAGAATTTCCGTAGGACATTTAGATGACGAATAGATTCTTTAGATTGAGATGACAAAAATTTCCATAGTACAATATTGTTTGGTCTGATATATTGAAAAGAGCTTACCTCGAAATTTGAAGGCCAGAGATCAGGTTAGCAAAAAAACCTCTCTCGTTCTTAATTTCTGGCATATCATCATTTTGTTTGCAATAGTTCTCCAACAATAGTCCCATTAAATGCAGCTGCGACATAAGCTGAAGTAAGTAATGAAAAATAGGCAGTGTACTTGAAAGTTGGAATTAAAAAAAAAGAAAAAAGTAAGTAAACTGCATCCAAAACACAATCATAGGTCTGGAACGAATTTAGTTTAAGCTTCTGACCAGGCTTCTTCTTAGTAGTGCAATTCCACTCTTGATCAGTTTAATAAGTGCTTTGGATCAGGAGCTTACTATATGGTACTGAGTTGGGTTCCACTGAGACCGGGTGCTAATCTGTTTTGTAATCTGAAGTAAAAATTCTTCTACAAGAGACTTGCCACAACTGTCACCTAACTGACACATGATAAGGACCGCATCCATGATGTTTTTGCTGAATACAGCGTCGTCACTTGAACCAATTGCTTCAGAGAGCGGAGTAATAAGCAAGTGGGCATGATAAATCATCAGCTCACTTGAAAAACCGTCGTCCTTTAACGCCGTCAAAAACTCATCAATTGCATAAGTTCGATGGATGAGGAAAGAAGAACTGTCACTGATCAAATTGGAGAGACATAGAAGACAAACACGACCACTGCTTTCTGCATGCAACAGAAACGAATAATTGTGTCCTTGGCGGCAACTTTGTTCCAACTCTGTTTTTCTGTCAAAGTTTCCATAGGTCGACCACTGTGCCATTCCTTATTATTCGAGTGCACGTCACAGAATCTGAAAATGTCAATGAGGAAGAAGCTGTGAGCTCTGACATGTATATGCAAAACATTCTTTCACCCATATACATGAGATCTTGAGGATAAGAAAGTACGTCTCCATGTACTTAAACAGTTTTCATAATCATAAGTTCAAAATGTGACTATTGTGAGTCCCATCGATTCATACCTTTCAGTAGTTTCTATGCCACTGGAAGTTTGGAATATAAGCCTCCAGCATGTTACATTTTTATCGTAGAAAAGTCATGTATACCTCATCATTTCCATATGAGTACTTCGTCCACATTCATCTGCCTTGCAATCATTCAATCACTGGGCTCAGACCTGCAGTTTCCAAGTGTTCTCTAATAATAAAGTTTAAAAACCGCAGATTGAAAAGTTTGATCTCCTCATGACATGCTTGTGTGGCGTAAGATTTGATTGCAATAAGAAGAATAATTTAGCGCACTAGTGTATGGGTAGCATGTTTTGTTTGAGAAGCAGCAACGCAAGTAATTATGATTTTACGACAAGTTGCGTCCTCTGTGTAGAAGAATGGCATCAAATACTCACAAACGCTACTGATGCAAATTATTTCGAATTCACATTCCTCTTTTGAGTCATTCAGCGACAATCACTGAATCACGAAAACGAAGACCTTTCCTTATCTCATCCATCATCCAATGCTAACTTTCTCATCGAGCGGATGCAGCTTCACACAAACGTCAGGTGCAGGTGTTTGCTAAGACCGACCGTCTTGACATTTAGAGTAATCGAAGTTGCCAAAGAAACGCAGCCGTGGGGGCTCCCTCAAGGCTTTGGCGATGCATGTAGCCAATCAATAAGCAGCTACCGTAGCCAGGGCCGCGTTCAAGTACATCTCCGGTATTTTCTAAGACCGACCAGATTCAAAGCATGAGAGCTGTGAGCGGATAGGACGTATAAGATTTGAGTTTGAATTCGAATTTGATTGAGCCGTGGAAGTGTAATGTTGAAGCTGGCTGTAGGATCTTTCCGTCACGGAAAGATGCCTCACCTAACTCCAGGAAACGGAGACTCCAGGACATTCTGTGAGGTTACGAAATTTCTCAGAGTCTCGTCGTCATTGTCTCCACCAGTTTTAGTAAGCTTTGAGTTTATTTTAATTTTATCTCTAAACAGAATTACTAAAGGCTTTGATTAAGTTTATTTCATTTTCTATATTTCAATTACTTGATGAAGCATTTGTAATTATCATATTTTTCTGAAATTATAATCACAATTTGAATGGTTCAATTTCAAAGTGAGGGCATGTATGGACAACCTTTTGTTGCACAATCTTGCTAGTTGCCACCTCAAAATTCTTGCTAGCGGTTAAGGTTGTAAGGCCGGTAATGTACTCTTTGTCAACTTGTGCTTTTGAGGATAATGTACCCTCGTCTGTACATTGTCAACAACCATCTTGGTGACAATCTTCGACCCATTTGACTAATGACTAGTTTACTTTTTTCTAGCTACCAAGTTACACCTTGGCTTGGTCCACCTATCTACATTCTCATTAATGATATGTGAGTGTATTATTACTTTATATGTAGCATGGATCGATATGACTTGTTGTCCATTCGGAAAGCATATGATAGCTACCATGATGCCATTAGAGATTTGGTGCTTGCTATGGCATGAGAGAATGGATACCTCACAGGGAGAGAACGTTGGTATACCTTGTAGTTGAATTGGGTTAGTGTAGATCTATACTTGGTTCGGGAGTACCAAGTTACTTATGTTAACATTATATTTACATATTTTACATGTGACACAATTTCGGAGTGTTGATTATCCTGATGGGCCACAAGTGGAATGGCATCAACCAATGTCTCCAAGTATAGGGGCATGCCAAAAGGTAATCTCTTTGTTCATCCAGCCTTGGAATTATATGGAGCTATGGATGTCAACTTTGACATGTGTGAGAAAAAGTATACTATACTAGACAAGAGAGTTATCAATTTCTTTAGTATATTGTGTAGCCTATTATGTATCTATTGCTTTACATAAAATAGAGATTATTGGCTCATGCAATCCATAGGAGTACAATCAAGTTAAATGATTCTTTGGATACGCCTATAGTATGTAGACGGTTTGACTTAGACAATTAGGATATCTTAGGTGCATTAGTATATATTTTCCATGGTGATGCTATTGGGATCTAGCCCAATCCTACTCCTTTGGTTTCATCCTTGTATGAGTTTAATGGGTCTTCCATCCTTTTTGCTATATTACTCGGTGTCATGTCACGACTTATGTAGTGGCATCTGTAGTTAAATAGGTGCGCGTATGCAGTAGCAGATACATCAGTTAGAGTTGGTTGTGAAATTAGCGCCGTTCGCACTGGAACTATCGTTAGGGCCGACAGCGCCGTTAGGGGTCATAGGGCTCAAGGGGTAGAGTTTGAATTAGGGTTCCTTGGAGAGCAGTTTTTGAAGTTGAGCCTTTGAGAGTGTGGCTATGGTGGATTGTAGCTAGTACGGGAACCTGGAGTCTTTGAAGCACAAAGTGGGTTTGGCTTGACTGTAACCTTTTTTTTATGCTATGGTTATGAGCGGAGTGCCCTTGTGGACGTTTTGAGAGTAGAAAAGATTACTTCGAAATCTCAAATTGGATTCTGTGGTGAGAAATGTGAGTTCTTGGAGCTTCTTGAAACACCTTCAGCTTCTTGGAGCGCTGAAGGTGTTTTGGCGAGTTTGGATCGATGGTAGTTTTGATTTGTTGGCTATTGAGTATGTAGGGCGTTGATGGAGTGCAGCCCGTGATGATGATCTAGAAGTAAAGTCGATTGGAAGCTGATCTTATTGATTTTGAATTTCTGTATTTTCTATTTTAGTGTAAATCCGAATCAGGAATTTTGAAGGGCGAAAGCGTTACTAAAAATTGACGAATTGGGTTGATGCTTATAGTTATCTTGGGGTATTAATTGGAGATTGGTCCGAAATATTTTTCGGACATAAGTGCTCTAAGTCCAAGATTTGATGTTTCGAAGTTTTTGGGTCGAAAATAGTAGCAGCAAGCTATCAGATTATTATATAGTGTCCGTTTGATCGGAAATTTGGTGGGGTGATAGAAGATGTAAAGTTTATCGCGCATTGATAGAGACATCAAGTCCAAGGCTGACGGTGTCAGATTGTGAAATTTTGAGGTTTAGGGGTCTGAAATCGAAGTTGAAGATTTTCAAAGCCCCGCAAAAGTTTCAAACAGTGCCCGTTGCAAAAAAAAAAATTACGTTAGGTAGCAAACGCCTTATAGAGTCTTGTAAGGCAACGCCTTGTACACCCGGATTACCAGTGTCAGATTATCGATCTGGAGAGCAAAATACCTCCAAAATCAAATTTTTGTGTTTTTAAATGCCCTTATGAGGCTATGTCAGTTCGGGTTGGGTTGGTTTGACCCCTTTGATGGATGTTTTTGAGATGGAGTATTGTTCTTTATGTTTCTTGTGATTGATATATCTCCATCTCTGCTTCCTATTTGTGCACCACGTTTGTTTGTGTCAGTGCTTTGTTGTTTGGAGTGTTGAAGCTCCTGTGTGCTGTCGATAGTGAGGCTGGATTTGCAGACCAGTCAGACTATCCATGTTTCTCTCCAGTGAGACGGGACTTGCGGACCTGTAGACTGGTGAGTGCCTGTGGTAATGGCAGGTTTTAGGTTACCCTTGTATTAGCACCTTGTGGTGCCTCGGGTACCTTCTGTTGCGGTTCCGGTTCCAGTTGTTGTTTCTAGTTCTAGTTGGGGACCTGTTTTTGTACGGTTGCAGAGGTGATACATTAGTGTCACAATGGAGTTCTTTGGAGGTTCCGGAGGAGAGACTGCTCGGGTTAGCATTGGATGCACCCGTAACAGAGTGCGGTACTAACCTTGGCCTTTGAGGTTCTAAGAAGACTCTGATTTGGTTTCAGAGGGTGCCGGAGCTGAGCTTGGTGATATCTTGGAGTGTGTACCCACACCGTTGTTGTGGAACATGGACGATATCTATGGGGCCACCAAGGGTCCAAGACAATATTCGAGTACAGTTGGCACTATTGAGTTGGATGATTTCATCCAGGAGTTTGACTCATGATGTGATTTACAGCGGATGCGCAACTCTACATTGTTCAATCTGTTTATGGCTTGGAAGGGAGTATTCCAGCATTTGGAGGGTCCGCCGACAGATGATTATCATGAGTTCCGGTGTGAACACTTTGAGGAGATAGAGTTCTGGAGACAACATTGGTCTCCAAACTACATCTCTATTACTTCGGGTACATTGTTTGGAGGTGCAAGTTTATCCTTTGTACCTGGCGCTGATGATACAATTGGAGCTAGTAGAGTTGGGAAGAGTTCAGAGGTCCCAACCTTTAACCCTATTCTGGAGTTCTTTGCACGGTTGAGGAGAGACTACCAAGGGGTGAGAACTGACAAGCTACGAGACTTGCATGAGTTTCAACGGAAGACTAGGGAGAGTCTTCGAGAGGCGTATACCCGAATGCGTTGGTTGACTAGCGTTACCCATGGGGTGACAGAGGCACAAGCTGTCCAATATTGGTATGGGATATTGGATAGGGAGTTGAGACGTAGAGTGAGAGATGCTACCTTACTACAGGAGACATCACCTACATTGGTCATTGTGTTTTGTCTTGCTAAGCGTATTGAGCTCAACATGCAAGAAGAGAGGGTGGTTACTGCTGGGTTCAGCAAGGATTCACCATCTTCATCTTCTTCACATTACCAGTCTACAACACAAACCCAAAGAGGTTATGGTAGACATGTGGGACAGTCTTGACCATCTCGACAGAGTGGTGAAGGTGCAATATTCAGACCACCATCCTTTTCATGTCAACAATCAGTTGTTGGGATGGTGTGTTGGATATGTGGTGGATCTCATCACAAGAAGGATTGCCTTCAAGGTTGAAGGATGGATCTTGTTGGATCAAAATCATGTGAGCATTCTCACAGACATGGTCATATGATGGATCGATGTTTTGATCTCCATCTAGAATTACGATCACAGTCCATGGAAGAGGACGAGGAGTTCAAGGTGACAGGGGTGGTGGTAGAGGTAGTGGTAGAGGACCAGCCCCTACTCAAGTGTTAGCCCATGAGGCTAGTCATGAGGTGAACATGGCATCTCGACTGGAGCAGTTGGAGTAGAAGATAGCAAGTATGGCTATAGCCCAACAAAGATCAGATTCTGGAGTTGGTGCCTCTACATCATATGATGGAGATGTTGTGGAGTACATGTGCGCAGCGGCACAACCATGTGCAATTGTTGTGACTCGTAGTGCAACATATACTACTGAGTCTAGAGGAGCATCCGTGGAGTGGGATCCACAAAGAGGGAGGCTAGCGATTGGGTTAGACTTCCCTCGGTCTTTCACATTGTCTGAGGCATTGAACACCTCATCCATGGCTCCTAGACAACCTATTGGAGAGATGAGGGTGCAAGCCAATGTGGATGTACTTGGAGATGGAGCAAGTAGGGACCAGCCATCAACATCGTCTGAGGTAGCATCTAGCGCAATGTTGGGGGCGGCAAAGACTCTTGTTCATTCTCTTGTTTTCTCAGCCAAGGATTTATTGGCGTTGGGGGTGTCATCATTCCATGTACTACGATTGGCAGCCACACTTTGCGAAAGCAAAAAGAATGTGTTGGTTTCTTCTAGTATTTTGACACTAGTAGTGCTGATCTTGGGATAAGGATAGCTACTAACGGAACTTGGCAAGCTATTGCCACTCGAATGATGGAGTTATCAGCGAGGCCGGCATACGAGCGTACCAGGATGTCACCAAGTGCGGTGATGTTGGATAACAGAAGTGGCGTCTTATGTTTGGTCAGACCTTCACGAAAGGTTTATCGACCTCAACACGTGTTGTTAGATTCTGGTGCACAACCCGTTATGTTGGGTAAGGATGCACTACTTGGTCTTGGTTTGCGAAGATGTGCCTTGCAATCTCATCTCGCTCCACATACAAGTATCGATGTACTCGTATGCCAGACTGCAAAACAGCAGCCAAACTTGTGCTAATCCCTCCAAACATATCCATCACACATATACCCTCCTCCAGATACTGCCAAGCAATAGGCATTGTATCTAAAGGTGACAACATAGTGGAAGTGGGAATAACTTCCTTCGTCTCCTCCCTCTCCGGAGCAAAAGACTCACTCCAAGCCTGATGTATGAGTTGATTAGCCATCTGTTGTAGCTGCATACATGATGTACATAGTCTTCCATCCAACGTGGATGACACTACTCCACTAAGACTTGGCATGATAGCCACATCTTCTCGACCATGATTATCATGAGCATCCATGTTACCCTCCAACAAATCACCATGTCAAGTAACACAAGTATTGAAGGCTGCAACATACGCCAAACCTCTACTTGGTAAAGGCCTAGAACCGGCTATGAATCGTACAGGTAATTGAGTCACTTGGCCCTCGCTAGATTGCCAACCTGGCCGATAAGAGGCTGTCTACAATCAATGCTAAATCCCATCGAGTATAACACTGCCGCATCCACCAATACATCATAGGACTTTGCAAGTGTAACCACAACACGTGCTTGTATTGTAGAGCTATCTGTGACATGATCCGGTTGCACTTGCACAGTCAACCCCACCCGGGTGATGTATGGTGTTGGGGCATCACTAGAACCTCCAAGAGATGTCTGAATATGGAATGGACATCTCTCCACATCGGTCTCTCATTACGCCATGTGGCACAATTCGTGCGGGGATACCCATATCTTCTATCAGTGTTGGCAGTTCAAGGATATCAGCAGGCCTTTCCGTAAGATATTTTATTGCTGGGGGCGCAAGACCTTGCTCAGCATGGCACCATACATTTGATTATTGTTGGATGGCCATGTCAGGGACACACACGTGCTGGTCATGGTCATGGACTACAGGATTCACGTTCTTGCATGTTTTGAGAGATGTTACATGTGTTACGTTCTCTCCAGTCACAACAAACATATTCTCCAGCATATATTTTGGAGAATGTTCCCTTGTTGGGTGATCCACGTGCCCGGGTGATGACGAGTGCACATCAGGTGCGGTCATGAATTGGAACGGTCATGGATTGGACCAACGGTATTGTTGGATGCAGCGAGAGTAGGATCTTGTGCACATCGTCCACGTCTATGGTGGACAAACCTTCTTCCAAGGGAGGTTTTATTGCGAGCATATGACGGAGTGGAGAGGCCCTCACATCTCACAGTGGAGAGTATTTTGGATGTGGGTAGACACTCGCAGGTAGTGGTCTATGCTGATAGGTCACCCATGGCAGTGGTGAACCTTGTGGGTCAGCCAAGAGCTGCATTACCCATGTTGTTGAGTTACCCAACTTCCCATGCTTATAGAGAGGGAGGACCTGGACTTGTATGGGATTCTCGCTTGCAGCGGTTGATGGAACCCAACGCTGAAGAGAGAGAGCAAGCTATTAGATTTTATACCGGTACTACATCAGTACCTACATTGTCATAGGCATCACGACGTCAGGTGTTGGGTCTTGCTATGGACCTGAACTATTTGACATGGATTGTGAGCCTTGGATTGGCTGAGCAAAGACGCATGCGATCCACATGTATGACTGCAAGACCATTAGTAAGCTCTTTGCCTACCGAGACGGTGGAGGCAAAAGCTGGGGGCGAGAAGTGTCCTAGATCTCATCCTTGGTCTTATGGGGATGTTAGAGAAGGAGAGGTAGGGTCTTCTTCGAGTATCGTTGTAGTTTTTTGTGCGGAGCAATCGGTGGTTACCACTTTGCCTCAAGTAGGTGTCAAGACCTTCTTGAGGCTGGATTAGTGGAGATATCATATGGAGAGTATGCCTCTGCTATGGTAATGCTAGTCAAGAAGGATATACATGGTAATTATACAGATAGACGCATGTGTGGTGACTACCGATCTATCAATCGACAGACAAAATCTGATCGATATGCTATGCCTACACCTGAGGAGATCTTTGATGCAGTTGGGCATGCAAAGGTTTTCAAATACATTGGATTTCTGGCGAGGATATTATCGATTTATGGATTCGAGATGAGGATACAACCAAGACAGCCTTTTGGGTAATTGATTCGCATGGCAAGGATGTGTTGTATCAATGGAAGTTCTTACCATTTGGGTTAAAGAATACTCCTACCGAGTTTCAAGGAGTTATGGATAGGATCCTAGCCGGACTTGATTGTGCCAGAGCCTACATCGATGATATTCTAGTGTATAGTGCTACAATGAGGGAGCATGAGATACATTTGTAGGAGGTATTTGAGCGACTGATTGCTCATGGACTCAAGTTGCATCCTGGAAAATGCAAGTTTTTTCAGGAGCAGGTAGAGTACTTGGATCATACCATATACCTAGGAGGATTGGGAGTTCAGCAAACCAAGGTAGAGGCAATCTTGCGTATTCCACAACCCTCAAATGTGAGTAGGGTGCGAGCTTTTCTTGGACTTGCAAAATTCTATCGTCGATATGTGCGAGGATTTAGTACTATTGCCAAAGCCTTGACAAAGCTGACAAAGCTAGATCAAGAGTGGAGTTGGGGAGATGAACAAGAGAGAGCTTTTGTTGAGCTCAAGGGAAGTTTGACATCTGCCCCTATTTTGAGGAGATCTGTGAGAGGTCGTACGTTTCAAGTACATACTGATGGAGTATGTTGGATTTGGGAGCAGTGCTTACCCAACATGATGATGAGGGGAAGGAGTTTGTAGTGGCTTCTGCAAGTCGTTCCAACAATGCATTGGAGTCGAAGTATAGTTCTTATGAAGGAGAATGTTTGGCAGCTGTTTGGGCGGTGGCACATTTCATATGTTATTTGTTTGGAAACTCCTTCACTCTCATCACTGATCATCAACCATTGAAATGGTTGATCGAATCAGACAAGCTTACATGAAAGCTTGCACGATGGGCCCTTATCCTACATGAGTATGATTTCACGGTTGTTCATAGACGTGGAGTGGTGACCTGTGATGCAGATGGGTTAAGTCGAAACCCATATACAAGTCAAGTTGACGAAACCGGGGCTCGATGGCATGGTGATACTGATGAGGAGATGGTGCCGGGTTGACATGCATCTGCCTTTTTGAGTATGTTGGGGCTTGAGAGCTATATGATATCTCTCTTGGATCAGAGAGCACATATGTTAGCCTTGGACGTTGAGACTGAGGACGGTTTGATGGTAAACCAAGTCATCCATGATGACATGTTGGTGTTGGAGTACCTTCGTACAGGTGCTTTGGTGGGCACCTTGAGTGCAAAGGAGCGGGATCGAGTTTTACAGAGAGCTCGACGGTAAATGGAAAGGAAGACACCTTCTTTGAGTATGGGGAGATGGCAGCGTTCGTGTTGTGCCACTTTCATCTCAAAGAGCACAGTTGGTCAGACATGCTCATGAGGAGTTAGGTCATTTTGGAGTAAAGCGGACATATAGCTTACTTCAAAGTCACTATTGGTGGAGAGGTATGCAAACTGAGTTGCAGCAATTTGTGGCTAGATGTATGGTATGTGATCATGTTCGAGCATCATTCAATGCCCCTACACCACAACTACATCCTCTATCGATTATGGGACTTGGTTATCGCTGGAGCTTGGATTTTGCAGGACCTTTGCCATTGACTATATGACATCATCAATATGTGTTGGTCATGGTGGAGCATTTCTCCAAGTGGATTGAGTTGGTGGCCTTGCCCGACAAGTCAAGTGAGGGAACATCTTATGCGTTCATAGCTGTATTGCTTAGCCAATTTGGTGCATCATCAGAAGTGTTAACTGAATTGCTTAGCCAATTTGGTGCACCAGCAGAAGTGTTAACTGATCAAGGTACTGAGTTTTTGGGCAAGTTTTAGGCTTTGTGTGATCGAGCGTTGATCGATCATTGTACCACCTCAAGAGATCATCTCGAGGCTGATGGTCTAGCAGAGAGAGTTGTTCAGACGGTGAAGAAAGGACTAAGAAAGTTTGGCTTGGAGAAAGGTCATCTAGGAGACTGGGACATCCAGCTACCATGATTGGCCATGGGTTATCCATTTAGCTGACAAGCATATCTAGCGTCATTCTCACCGTACTTTTTATTATATGGTAGAGATCAGGACTTACCTGCAGCTATCCGTCGAGAGTAAAGTGAAGTCTTGGACTTGGATAACCCTAATGTTTGGGTTAGGGTGTGTTCTCAAAGGGCAAAACTCTTCCGTAGAGTCATGCCCATGGCATTTGAGAACTTGGCTATTGCTCAGCATAGAGATACTTTGCGTTATACTACCATCCGAGGAGGTGGATATCGATCTTCAATTCACAGATTTCATGTTTGTGATTACGTTTACTTGCAACATAGTGCATCGACCACATTGGATGTTACGGCTGGTCGCACGATTCTACGAGTACGTGAGGTTTTAACTTTTGGAGTTTTGGTATTGGAGGGTCGTGATGGTGTGATTTGGAAGGATCATGTGCGTAATTAAGCGCCATGTCACCTTCCAAATATTGATGGTAATATGGATCCAAGCTTGGCAGTTGTACGTGCAAGCTTGAGATGTATGTCATGTGGATCAACTGGTGGAGCAGCCAGTATGTTGATTTGTGATTCTTGTTCGAGAGGATGACATATGTCATGTTTGACACCTCCTCTCAATGCAGTACCTAGTGGGCGGTGGAGATGTCCTCAATGCGTTTAGCAGCAAGCAGGTCTGACAGTTCATGATATGGATTCCAGATAGGCGACTAACGATGGGGCATTGTAACACCCGGCCTCCTGATCTTAGTCCCATGAAGGGCATATCATGTTATGGACTAGATGGCTACCTTGTGTTAGAGGGACCTAACCGCCAGTTAGGGGGGCGATTGTGATACACTTGTGTTGGTGTATGACGATCTATGTGTTGTGATGTTTGATGTGACAACGATGTATGTTATGATGCGATATGTATGTGCACGACAGCTGTCATGACTTATGTAGTGGCATCTTTAGTTAGGTAGGTGCGCGTATGCAAGAGCAGATATAGCAGTTAGAGCTGGTTGTGCAGTTAGCGCCATTCACATTGGAACTGCCGTTAGGGCTGACATCACCGTTAGGGGTCTTAGGGCTCAAGGGGTAGAGTTCAAATTAGGGCTCCTTGGAGGGCAGTTTTCGAAGTTGAGCCTTTGAGAGTGTGGCTATGGTGGATAGTAGCTAGTGCGGGAACCTGGAGTTTTTGAAGCACAAAGTGGGTTTGGCTTGACTGTAATCTCTCTTTTATGCTATGGTTATGAGCGGAGTGTCCTTGTGGACGTTTTGAGACTAGAAAATATTATTGTGGTACACTTGTGTTGATGTATGACGATCTTTGTGTTGTGATGTTTGATGTGACAGTGATGTATGTTGTGATGTGATATATATGTGCACGACATTCCCTCTTGGTGACAATGGTTGTGACAAGGGCAACCTAGCAGCTGCTACAAGCTAGTTTCTTCATCTATGATTTGGGCATCTTCTAACTAGGAATGGAAGTATGGAATGTATCATGTAATGCTGAGGTACTTTTGCCACTCTATTTGTAAGGGATTAATAGAAACATGCTGAAAAGCTCAGAAGAGGAAAATCTGTGGGACTCTTCACAACGCTCTGATGTCTAAACTCATTTCATTGATTGCTTGCAATCACATTGATTGCAATCACATTGGTGACTAGGTCTGTTCACCCTGCGTAGATGGCCTTTTGAGTGTAATGCGGCTGGTTAAGGGTTAGCGGATAAAGTTGATATCTTGCTTTTAATCGGAGATTTTAAAAACTTAAAAGTAGCTTGAATCAATCTTTGGGGCGCAGTTCGGCGCATTGGTCACGTATCCGGCCATTATCTTCTACTTTACACCCTTATAAGCCTAAAGTGCATTTGTCAAGGAGAAAGGACATAGTAACAAAAGGGATAGTAAGACCCCATCGAATCGTACAAGGAATGAACCAAAACTGTAACATGGGGCTAGGTCCCATTAGCCTCACACTAGTAAATATGTCCTACAACACCTAAGATATCCTAACTATCTAGGTCAAATGGTCTACAAACAACAGAGCATCCAAAGAAGCATCACCTAACGTGATTGCTCTCCTATGGATTGCACCAACTAGTGCTCTTTGTAGAGCAATGGAAACATTTTGCCTAAAATAGGCTATACATTAAGCTAAAGAGAGTGATACCCCTAGTCGCATAGTATGGTAGGCTCTCGCGCACTCCCTTACAAACATGTCGAAGTCGATGTTCATAGCTCCATATAACTCCAAAGCTAGAGGAATAAAGAGTTGATCTCTCTGCATACCCCTATACTTGGAGACCTTGGCTACTGTCACTCCACTTGTCACCCATCCCGGAGGATGGGTGATCACCCCCTCTGAAACCGTGTCTCTAATAGGATCGATAACCACCACATCCGCCATAGTGACCTAGTCCTCCTGAACCAAGTACATGTCTGCCCTAACCCTGGTCGACTGCAAAGCATACCAACGCTCTCTCCATGTAAGGTATCCACCCTCTCGCGCCATAGCAAACACCACATCCCTGATGGCATCATGGATAGTTATCCTCTGCCCTCCGAATGAACAACGAGTCATATGAACAGCTGCTGCATCTAAAGTGATACCACACTCATATGTGAGTAATGAAGATATAGATGGATGGACCAAGCCAAGACGGAACATCATCGATATAGAGAAAGTAGCTAGTGCGAGTCAAAAAATCATGATGCATGGTCGAGTCAAGATCCACGATCCTGCACCCTTTCTAGAGCAAGAGCGTAAACGAGCTCTAGTAGAACGAGGAATGGCCGGATCCACTAAGAGTGAATGTAGAGCCTCATGAAACTGTCAATCCATCAATATTACTGTAGACCCCTAGTCCAATCGGTAGCCAAAGAGGAAAAAGACGGGAGCTCATGTCCTACCTCCCGTAGTAAAGCATCTCTCGTATGTTACAATAATATATGTAAAGGAAATAATCCCGTATCCATGTCCCTTGCATATATCTCAAGGATAGATCTATCTATGATCACAAATCAAGAAGATAACAAAGGTGCAACGAGTGCCCAACTAGCCAAGAATGTCATAGGTGACGTCTCCTCCATCGATAATAAGCCTACCCCTCCATACGAAATTGGCAAAGATGTTTGTCTCCGTGCCAAATCTCATGTCCCACACTCGAATATCCCTGGTCCGATGATGTCACCAAAGATGCCCATGATCCTCCTATCAAAGGCTGTCAAACGTGATATGAATGTAGGTGAAGGAGGAATTGTGCGAATAAGCTAGGTGGATCGACGAACAATATTAGAAGACAATGTATCAAATGCCACCTGTAGATCCCCTAGTAGAGGAAGGTCATCTACATGCAAAACATCCTCGGCAAGTGCAACGTCTAGGTAAATTCTTCAAAAGTAAAGGTCCAAGGGATCTTTCGACGGGATTAATCTATGCTTAATCATGAGAGATATATAACGTGAGACAAAATCCTTGGATCCTAATGTCACTCCTAGAATACGTAAACCGTCTGGCGATGTCATACATCCCTTTAGAAGCTGAGATGAGGAGGAATGCCCAAAGGACACCAAGCCCTACACTTTGACACCTTGACTCTCAAGCCTACAAGATGAAGCTCGGTAGTCAAGTAAGCAAAGGTCTACATAATGTTGTCTACAAGGCCCACAATGTGTGTGTCATCCGCTAAGGAGTGGAACACATAAACTGGTACGGCCAAAGCAGTAGACAAAAGAGCTCTATAATGAGCCTTGCAAATAAGGGTCATCCCGAAGGATCTCCTTGTCGAGTGCTAGTGGCTGACTATAGAACGGTGACTCACTCCTCGGAAAAACCATGCTGATAAAAGAGAGAAGAATGTGAACCGTAGAAAGATCGTACGATAGGAATGAGGCTTGATAGAGGTCCACCGGACTCTCTAAGATCTCTAAAAATGGATGCACGTGAGACATTTTTAAAAATATTCTCAACGTCCACCTGCAAGACAACCCTATCCAGTTAGATATCTAGAAGTGCTCTAATGCCCAAGGATACCCCTCACATCCTCATGGTGTGGCGACTCCAAACAAGTGACAATAAGCCTAAAGACAAGTGACACATATTCAAAGTCTTGGTTTCAAGGCTTGTTCTGCAAAAGCCTATCAAAGTGCAAGATCAAATGGAATCAATCTCAGTAGATTTAATATACTGCGACGAAAAATGATAACGGACTCCTCTTTGTCATATGTTTGATAATTTTCTTTGTTATGTTTACTTCCACTAAATGATGCCTGGAGGGAGATTGAAGAACCTCTGTTGCTGATGTCACGTTTGTAACACTTCAGCTTTGTACTGTGACGTAGCATTGACCCAACCAAGATGAAAAAACCATTTCAAGAACCTCGACAACATCAGGTTATGAATTTATCCTCACCCGCACCGAAATATATCTTCGCTGGTTTGAAAGAACGACAGGTTTGCAATTTGTCGCAAACTTCGCCAGGCCACTTCGAGAAGAAGGTTCCACTACACGGTCCTATTGGACGAGATCAAGTTTCTGATCTCGTCCAATAGGACCGTGTAGTGGAAGCCGGTCGGTGGGATCTCGCTGTCGATTCTGAGTCAAGCTGAAGGATATTACTGATCTGATTCGTCTGACTGCTTTGAACACGTCAGAAGAATTGGGAGTCAGTTCTGTGAGATACCGGACGTAGAAACACCATGGCACACACAAGCAATTGCATGTATTTTACATCGGGATAAGGACAAAGAATTGCAACAATCAATAAAAAAAAGTGTAACTCCGTACTTGGAGAAACGAAAATTTTTCTTGTCAGTTTGTGACACGATTGTAGCACGTACTTCTGATAGTGTGTAAATAGCCATAGGAGAGCAATCACGTATTCGGATGCTCCTTTGTTTGTAGACCTTTTGACTAGGCTGTAGGACATATTTCCCAGTGTGATACTATTGGGGCCTAGCCCAATGTTACTTCCTTGTACGATTTGATGGGGTCTTCCCATCCTTTTTGTTATTTTATTTCGTCTTTCAATTTAAATAGCCTACATTTGTAGGATATGAGTACATGAAAGAGAAGCTGCAGCTGCGGTGAATCTCGTGGAAAACAGACGGACGGAACTTGGGCACAGAGGAGGATGTTGTAGGATGATCTCGCAGCACCCCGTGCTGCCACGGAAGCGTGCGAAGATCCTGAAAGGCTCTGGGGCCCACCCGTCATCCAAAATCCAGAGGCGATTGGCCTAACAGTGTAGCTCACCCCCCGATTGCCTGCTTCGACTTTAACTCGATTACAGTGCACGGCGGTCTGTGTTCGAACACTCCCCTTGACAGGAATCTGCATTGCGTCGACAGTGTGGCTGGCACACTCTGCCCCTGTCGAGGCAAGTCAGTTCCTTCGACTCGTTCAAATCGAAGTGTTACTGCGTGGTTATTCTGAATTCTCGTGTGTACATTTTGGTGCGAACGTACATCTGCCGCAGCGA
Source organism: Marchantia paleacea (assembly GCA_014180765.2). Lineage (NCBI taxonomy): Eukaryota > Viridiplantae > Streptophyta > Marchantiopsida > Marchantiales > Marchantiaceae > Marchantia > Marchantia paleacea. The sequence continues at coordinate 290,169 of MUAA02000065.1, forward strand.
TCTCAAATTAGACATGGTAGTCTTGAACTATTAAATTTAATAATGTCTAGGAGCGACGAGACACAGTTCAGATTGTGGAGTGCTACAAACAAATTGAATGGGTGCTGTGACACAAGGAGCTCGCTACATTCTGGAGCGGGCAGAATGTTGAAGACGTTGCAGAATTGGTATTGAGCCGTACCCGAGGACCAAATTGAGGAAATTCTGCGGGAAAAGTAATATATGTCAGGGAGATCCGTCAATCTATACACTTGGCTCGTAAGAGCTGGAGCGGCTGGAGAAATCTTTCTGGATTACCCTTGTCCGATTGTGCCAATAGAGTGGATCTTTGAGCTCCGAGTAAGTCGCAAAACAGAGCTGGAATAGTTGCCATGGCGACTGGTGCAGTAGTGCGCCCAGTTAAGATTACAGCACTGGACTGCTCTGGTATAAAACGCGGTCCTCTTCAGACTGACTTCTACGGACGGCAAGTGAGAGTGCCTGCGTTGGCTACTGCAGCAGTCGTGGTTGCTACCAATGCAAAGCAAGTCACGGCTTCGGCCTCGGATGTTCAAACCAGATATAGAAGCAAATCTGATCTGGTAAGCTCCAAATCCTCAACTGAAGAGGATTGCCATTTTGAACAAATTTCTCTCAGGCTTGTCGAGATTAAACGATGACCAGAGATTTTGATTTTCCCCTAGGATGGCAAGAAGACTTCTGTTACTCTGTCCTATCTTCAGCTCGAGTACCACGTATTCAAATCTGTAGAGCAAGAGAACTCTCATGTCTTTGGCAATAATTTTAAATTTAAATTTTCTTCTAAGGAATGCCACATCCGACTCCTCTCAGTCTTCCAGTGCAGATTAGTGTGGATGAACATGAACTTTTCGTGTTTGGATGTGTACTTACAGTAGCTAAACATGCCAAGTTTTTTACAGAATTCCTTTTACATACGATATTAAATTGCCGGACTAGGACCTTTTTGTAAATATTAAGTAGAATCTGAATCAGATTAGCAGACAAAGCCCGAGAGAAAAGCATGATGTCCTTGTGAGCGTCGCCCTCTCCAAGCAAATTTTCAAAGTTCACATTTCTATCGCATACTTCTCTCTGATCTGTTTATTGATGTGTTCTCCCGTTGCGTTTGCTTGTTTTGCAGCTTATTGCTGCTTTGAAAACGGACGCTCTAAGTGATCCGATTGCAATGGAAACAGGCCTTAAATTTGAAATCTTTGAAGGCCTGGGGGGACCTGACACTAGTGTCAATATATGTGAAACACGCAATCTACCTGCTGCAATTTCACTGGATGAAGCGATGGCCACCCTTCGCTCAGCCATAGTCAATCTCCAAGCGAACCCTCTCAGTCAGGAAAGTGGAACCTTGAGGTTGCAGGTCAGTGTGATGTCTGACACGTCTTACATTCATTCCATTCATCGCGACAAGAATGTGTTAAAGTCAAAAATGAACTCTGTTTGAGACAGGTAACGCATAACTGATTTGGCCGCTGAAGTACACCCGTGATCCTTGACGCTAAGCCTTCTCATGATCATTCTTCAATGTGAGAAGAAATCAGCTGAAGTTTGGTGGTTCTTGAGCATTGCTTATGTCCGATGAAGTTTTCTGAGCCTTGTAAGCAAACTTGATTTGTGTGGATGCCAAGTCCGGAGGAGCTCCAGGCCTTGAAATGTCGTAGTGAACTATCAATTTTTATTAGCAAACCATGTTGTTCATACAGGTGCCGCTTCCACCTGGCCTGAAGGCCTTGCAGTGGCTGCAGTCTCAGCCCCAGCATCTCCATCTTCTGCCCAGATCCTATTTCTCTCCCAGAGCAGCCAGAGGAAGTGGCATCGAAGACACTACGAGTTCTGAAAACTCTAAAGACTTCCACACAATTGACACCAACGGTGTTGGGGGTGTCGCGGGTGTGGGTTCAGCCGTTCTCTTTAAGGGGAGCAAGCCTTTCTCACTGAAAGATTGGAAGACTATGAGGAGGTGAGCAGATAAATTGTAAGATGTTCTTGCGACGGGCTCGAATGGAATCGTCCAACTCTGTTTTGAAGTTCAGTTTTTATTATTTGGGGTACGACAGGCAAATACTAATACGTACAGGTTGCTTACTTACTTGGTATCTGTTTGCACTTCTCAAGATACACAATCGTACATTCTTGTTTGAACCTTAGCTGACTGAGCTGTCTGTACTCCATCAGATGTTTTCTCTTCACTGTTATTGTGAAAGTAACCATACGAGATTAGATTTCATGTAGCCTTAATTATTGAAACCGGCCCAGTTGATCTTAAGTGTCCAATGGCTGAGAAGAGCCGAGGTTCGAATGGAATCGTCCAACTCTGTTTTGAAGTTCAGTTTTTATAATTTGGGGTACGACAGGCAAATACTAATACGTACAGTTTCCTTACTTACTTGGTATCTGTTTGCACTTCTCAAGATACACAATCGTACATTCTTGTTTGAACCTTAGCTGACTGAGCTGTCTGTACTCCATCAGATGTTTTCTCTTCACTGTTATTGTGAAAGTAACCATACGAGATTAGATTTCATGTAGCCTTAATTATTGAAACCGGCCCAGTTGATCTTAAGTGTCCAATGGCTGAGAAGAGCCGAGGTTTTCCAAAGTGGAGAACCCGAGTCAGCCAATCACTAGAAGGCTTCCTTCATCCAAAAAATTACTTGTAGATTGAAGGCTCAAAGAATCTATTGGAGTGTCGTGAGCATGCGTCGTTCCAGAATTCATGAAATAAGCATTAGCAGCTATCGGTCTCTCAAGAAGAAGGGCCAGAGTCTGATGAGTTACACATGTAGCGGTTTTTGCTTGGTTTTTATATTCTGTGCTAAAATTTCGATGTCACCAATATTGCAGGTTTCTTTCCAAAAGCCAGCCGATCATAAGAGCTTACGGAGCCATGCGTTTCAACCCCAAGACTGAGCCATCGAAAGAGTGGCAACCATTTGGATCCTTCTACTTTTTTATTCCTCAAGTAAGCCTTCCGATTCAAGTGTTCCACTAACAGCAGGCAAACTCATCGTCAATATAAAGTGTCTTGTTGCGGCTCCTGTATTTACGAGCTTAAGTTTATGCAGGTTTTTTTGCATTACAATACAAACAACTACATTTCTGTTCAAGTGTGATTCTTGGGTGGTTTCCTCTCTGAACTTGTTTAGGGAAAAAGTCCAATGACGTCATATATTGTGGCAAAGGTTTGTGGTATTCGCAGCCTCAATATTCAATACTTGTAAAGTATGTCGGTTATTTATTTGTTGTTTGTTTTTTACCAGTATATGTGGATCAAACTGTAGCATCTGCTCTGTGCTCACAACTTGTTAGCATCCTTTTCTGAATGGTTTGCATGAAACGGCATTTTACAGATCGAATTATGCGAATGTGAGGGTTGTTCCCTACTAGCAGTAAATGTAGCATGGGACAACTCGATGAATTGGACGATAATGAAAGCACTGAACAATTCACTAATTGTGATGCAAACGGTAAGCATTGTGGTGACGGTTTCGAATGACTTGTAGGCATCTATCAGTGTTGATAGAAAGATGCGAAATGTCAAGAAATGTCTTGGCTAATTTGACTACTGGTAAACTCTTCCAAGGATACCAATTTGTGAGGCTGCTTATTTATTTCGGTGCATATGGAAATTGTGCGCAATAATGTTCTCCATTGAGAACACAATCTGAATCGTTGATGTTTGTCTCTAGGTGTCAACGAGGATATGTCCAGACAACGAGAGACCACTCGCCCAAGTTTTGCGACGAGAGCACGTACCCGATGAGCCTAGTTGGCATGATGCAGTGCACAAAACTCTTCAGTTACTGTGCGATCGGGGAGAAGAGATTTCAGATATCGGTTACCCCCAACTTCATGGTCCAGTGTCTTCTACTCACCCATCTATCTCGAAGGTAAGACAAATTTTTAACTCTTGTTCTCAATACAACTCGTATGTTCAATAATAGTCATGTCTGCATATGATCTCTCCTTGACTTGGTTGTCATTTTTTCTTATTTTGATACCATGTACGGTACATTGACTCTTTTCCTTTTCCTGATTATTTGATATACCGTGCAAGTCCCGATGGAACGTCAATGGTATGTAAGTTAACAGCAAGAAGATCTGAGGGACATCTGAAATCGGTGCATCCTGTAGCTTGTAAGCTTGCACTTTGATGAAGAGTGCTAGTCAGTCGACGAAGATGATTCCATACTGTATTCAAGTGTGACATCTTTTGTCGTGTAGGTGGTAATGGCAAGACGAACTAAGCTGGAATTGAACGATCAACTTGATCCCGTTAGTCTTTTGGCCTGTCTTCAGGTATCTTCCTTGTTTATTTTATTTGGAACCAGTTTCAGATTCCAAAGATTTTTAAATCCAGAATTTCGCTGCTTGTTGCCATGAAGTATTAGTTTTGCTGGTTGTCTACATGTTAGTTCATAGGCATTATCGTAAACGCTAATTTACCCTTCACAGGAAAAAGATCCAAGTGCCTACCAGTTTGCAATTCAAGTACCGGACGGAAGCGCCTTCATTGGAAGCTCAGTAAGTATAAGAAATCTCAAGCTTAGATTTTGGTTGACTTGTCGAAGCACACATGGATAGCATATGTGATCTATTGAACGGTTTTTGAGCATGAAGGTGGTGAAACATAGTGCAGGATAGTGCTCATCTTTATGAAAGCAGATTTTTACATTGACTAGTAGCCAAAATAATTTTTGGAAGGAAGACGGAAGAAATACCTACTTATTACTTCTCCTCGGACCTCAACCTGCCACTGAACTTATAGTGGACGGAACTACTGTCCTCTATCTCGTTACATGCATCACCTTTCACAAAATGAGAGCGACATCATTCCATAACCTCACTCTGCTGGTACACATTGAAGAATAAAGTAGTTGGGGATTTCTAAGCCTTCATTCAAAGGCCAAAGCTGTTGCTCATCGAAGTCAAATGTCTTGGGAAAAATAAACATTACAAGCAGATGAGCTAGCGAAGGGATTCTTGGGTGAGACCTGGAAGCTCCGAACGAACATCGGGGAAATCCTGGTATAATAGAGACCCTCTTCACTCCTCTTCACTCACAAATAGTCTTCACTCTTCATCTCATCTTACTTCTTCCCAGTTTATTACTAGTAGCACCGCTCAGCCAAAGCACAGGGTTTAAGGTCTTCGAGCCCTGACAGGCAAGTACTATTGAGTGCAGAATTTGCATTAACTTAACTCGCTCTGATCATGACCTTTTTCTCTTGAAGGACAGCCAGAACGTTTATTCGCAAGGGATGGGCTGCTAGTGGCCAGTGAAGCGGTTGCAGGCACACGCGCCAGAGGTAGTGGTGCTCTCAAAGACTTTCAGCTCGGCATGGAGTTGATGCTAAGGTAGTCCCTGAATCTTCTTGTCTTTTAAATGGCTCTGGTCAGCTGCTCTCATTTTTCCTTAACCTAAGGTTGTCATTATTTGAGTCTGTGCAGCACAAAGGACCATCATGAGTTTGATATCGTGCGAGAAAGCGTGAAGCGTCACATGAAGGTGAAGTCGCGAGTCCAATTGCCATAACCATAGAGTGTCGTTTACCTTCTGGAATCGGGTGTTCTCCATCTAGTCTCTACACGTGATGGCATATGTTACAAAAAATGTTCTTTTAACAGATGGTTTGCAAGGACGTGGAGACTGAAGTAAACAAATGTCTGATCAAACAAGAGAGAGTGCAACATCTTTATGCTCGTTTCAATGGAGAGCTTGCCGATGAAGTTGCCGAGGTGATTTCTGTCCCTCTTGAGTCATAATTTGGTCAGATAACTGTGTACTGTGATACTCACTGCCAGTAATGAAGAGGACTCTTTACATTCTTTCTTAGCTTTTCCTTACTTGCCCGTCTAGGTGATATCAAGTCTGATATCAAAAGATTTGTGCAGTTTGATCTGCTGTCTGTATTGCATCCCACTCCAGCGGTGTGTGGACATCCCCAAGCAGCTGCCCAAGATGCCATTTCCACAAGCGGTACTTCTCTTTATACTAAGATGATTAGGATATTTTGATATTCTGAACTTTGTTGCAGCATTTCATTAGGATGTCTCCTAGATGAATCACCAGCAGTGCCTGACCTCTCTATTGACTCTCCTGGAGTAGCCATAGCTTGCTACTACTCTCCCTTACCCTCAGGCGGGCTATGAAAAAAAACACTGAGATCAAACTCTAGATAGTACTCCCCACTCCTGAATTGAGACCAACTCGAAATTCAGCTAGAGTACTAACTCCACCCCCACTTCCCAGCAATCCAACACTCAAGGTGTGATCAATACCTGAGGCAATGACCATTGGCAAGGTGAACACTTGATCTGATTGCTTTACTAACAGACTAGCAATATATACACTTCTCAGGCTGAGCTTTGAGCCTGGTCACACAAATTGAAACCCTAAACCATAGTGGCTGGAGACTCCTTAGCCACATGGTAACCCTAAAAGAAAACCCTAAATGAAAAACCCTAAAGTAAATTTCTATTTACTGTTAGTCCTGAGTTACTAATCTGGTCTGACTCGAGATTAATTCACAACACTCCCACTTAATGAGGAGGCAGAAACAGACCCATCTCTCTTACACATTTCCTATGTTTCTCTTTTGAGAGAGCTTTGGTTAGCACATCAGCAGTCATGTCCTCAGTTGGACAGTAAACTAGTCTAACTATTTTTTCCTCTTCTTTCTCCTCAACAAATCTCCTACGTATAGAGATGTGCTTAGTACGAGGATGATGAACAGGGTTTTTTGTGAGTGCAATAGCTCCAGTGTTATCACACATTAATATTGTTGGAGTTTGTTGAACAAAGCCTAGTTCACTCAACATACTCCTAGACCAAATCAGCTCTTGAGTAGCAAGTGAAGAAGCCATGATTTCAGCTTCTGTTGTGGACAATGCTACTGATTTCTGCTGTTTACTTCCCCAACTAATAGCTCCACCACTCAAAGTAAACAGGTAACCACTAGTGGATCTACTGTTGTCTAAATCGTCACCCCAACTAGCATCTGAAAAACCTTTGAGAATAGGTTTACATCCTAGCTTCTTGTATTCCAAATACATACCTAGGGTCCCTTTCAAATACCTCAGTACTCTCTTGAGACATCTCCAATGTGCTGGAGTTGGACAATTAGTGTACTTGGCTAGAGCTCCCACTGAGTGAGCTATGTCTGGTCTTGTACAAACCATAGCAAACATGAGTGAACCTAGTGCACTTGATAAAGGAACTGCAAGTCTTTGATGGATTCTTTGCTAGTTTCATCCATCTCCTTCTTTAACTTGCAGCCATGTTCCAAGGGAGTAGAAACAGGTTTTGCATCCTCCATCCTGTACCTGTGTAGAACCCCCTCAATGTACTTGGTTTGGCTCAACCGAATCCATCCTTCCTTTCGATTTCTGTCAATGTGGATGCCTAATAGAAACTTCACTGGACCAAGTACTGTCATTTCGAAAATGGAGCAAAGATAAGAGATTACACTCTTCACATCTCTTACTCCATTCCCCATCAACAACAAATCATCCACATAGACTGCTATGTAGAGTTCTTGATTCTTGTTATAGACACTCAAGTCTGAGTGTGCTCTCTTGAAGCCTTGTATCCTCAAATAAGCATCAAGCTTTTGGTACCAACTCCTAGGAGCTTGCTTCAGACCATACAGAGCTTTCTTGAGCAAGCAAACTTTCCCATTGGAGGTGGAGTAGCCATCTGGTACATCCATGTAGATTTCTTCCTCTAGGTCTCCATTCAAGAAAGCTGTCTTCACATCTAGTTGCTCTATCTCCCAATTATTCTCAGCTGCTAGAGCTAACAGCATTCGAATAGAACCATACCTTGCCACTGGAGCAAAGGTTTCATGATAATCAACATCAGGTTGTTGACTGTACCCCTTGGCAACTAATCTTGCCTTGTACTTCAAAATCTCACCAGCAGCTCCTCTCTTCACCTTGAAGACCCATCTGCATCCAATAGTCTTTCTTCCTGGTGGAAGATCTACAAATTCCCATGTGCAAGTCTGCTGTAGAGATTCTTTCTCCTCAAGTATGGCTTGCTCCCACTTCTTCCAATCTGATCTTCTTGCTGCTTCAGCATATGATGAAGGTTCATCATCTACAGAAGCAGAGATGGATTCCTCCATGACAATATCATTCTGAAGAGATACATTAGCTGTATCTGAAGCAATCCCCAATCTCTGAACCTGAAATTTCTGTCTGATGGATCTTCTAGGAGCAATTTCTTGCTCCTGTAAAGAATCATCAGCTTTTTTGAAACCTGAGCATTACCATGCTTCCCTGTCCTTCTGATGTAAACCTTCATTGGAAAAGGCTCCAGTTGAGCATCAGGTAGACCGTCTACCTCTTTTCCCAAATCTACTTCAGGTACCACTTCCTCTCCACCTTCAGGATCAGGTATCTCCTGAGTACCATTGTGTGCTTGTGATGATGCTCCATCTCTATTATCACCAGCACTTGTTAATGGTAAACTCACAGGTATAGAAACAGATGAAATATCTACTGTTGGTGTGATACTTATCTCATCTCTATTTCTCCAAGTACTTTCCTCATCAAACAACACATCCCTAGAGCGTATTGTATGATTAGTTCTTGGGTTGTAAAGCAGGTATCCCTTCAATCCTTCTTCATATCCAATGAAGATAAGCTTCTTAGATTTCAATCCAAGTTTGATCCTCTGCTCCTTTGGGATATGTGCATAGGCTGGACAACCAAACACCCTCAACATGGTAAGATCAGGTTTCTTACCACTCCATGCTTCTTCTGGTGTCATGTTGTTCAATGCTGCTGTGGGACTTCGATTTCTCAGATAGTTAGCAACCTTGATAGCTGCACCCCAAAACTGCATCTCAAGTTGAGCATGTTGTAGCATGCTCAGTGCCTTCTCTTGCAGAGTCCTATTCAACCTTTCAGCAACTCCATTCTGTGAGGGACTATCTCTAGCTGTCACATCTGACACTATCCCCTTGCTTTCTAGAAAAGCAACAAACTCCTTGTTGTTATACTCAAGTCCTCCATCAGATCTGAGTCTTCTCACCTTCTTCCCTGTCTGAGTTTCTACCATTGTAACAAAGACTTTGAATTTTTCAAGCACATTGTCTTTGCTTTTCAATAAGTACAGAAAACTCTTCCTACTCTTGTCATCTATAAAAGTGACATAGTATTGTGCACCTAGTAAGGACTTGTGAGGTATCTTACCACATACATCTGAATGTATGAGATCCAGTAGCTCCTCAGATCTGTGCAATGACTTCTTTGGGAAGGATGCCTTGTGTGACTTCCCTTGAGCACAAGCACCACAGAATGCAAGTGATCCTTTTGGCAACGTGAGTCCTCCCACCATTTGCTGTAAGAGTCTCATGTTAGACTCAGAAAGATGTCCCAACCTTTTGTGCCACAACTCCAGTGACTTTTCATCTGAGAGATAAGATTTCTCAGATTTCTTGTACTTCACCTCTAGCAATCTGAACAGGTTACCATCAGCAACTCCATTGCAAACAACCTGTCCATTCTTCTCTATGGTGCAAGACTCCCTTCCACCCCAAAATGTACATCAAAACCAGCAGTTGTGAGCTTGCTCACTGACATCAGGTTTCTGACAAAATCAGGTACATATCTGACTTTCTCCAATATCAGAGTATGCCTTTTGTCCTTGTTTTCTCCTCCAACAAAAGTCACAGGGACAGTTCCTACTCCAAGAATTGGAGATTCATCACCATTTCCACTCTCTACATATCTCAACACCTTCTTCATGCTCTCAAACAGATGACTCTCATAACTCATATGAGAGCTACAAGCAGAGTCCAAGTACCAACCAGGATATCTCACTTTCTCAGACTTCCTCTCAACACTCATGTTGCTAAAATCACTCTCTTCATCATCTGAAAAAAGTTCCTCAACCAAGTTGGCTCTCTCTTTCTTCTTCACCACTCTCTTGTGCTTCTCAGGTCTCTGATTAGCCTTGGAAGAATCTATGCTCTTCAGAGACACCTTTTGCACTGGAAACTCAGATGACCTCTCTCACCACAGGAATAACAGCTCCGAAGTCTCTTTGCTCTTCCCTTTGTGTACCACTTTTCTGTCCCCACTTCTTCCTTTTGTCAACAAGAAGAGCAACTTCCTTACTAGCTCTATCAAATCTAGTAGCAAATGTGACTATCTTGTTGTATGCATAGTCCCATGACACTTGTTCATCAGGAAGAGAATCAAGTGACAGAATTATGGGCTCATACTTTGGAGAAAGGCTAGCAAATAGATGTGCAACCCTGAAATGTGGAGGGATAATCAGACCTGACTCACCTATTCTAGTAAAGCATGAATGAAGCTTGGCCATGTGCCCTATCACATCATCATCATCATCATCAAGCTTCAAGGTAGACATCTCAGCCCACCTCAACCTTGCATCGGCGAATAATCCGATCTTGCTCACAGCTTTGAGCTTGGACCAAATATCCCATGCATATGGAATATCTTCCACCATCTCAAGGTTGGCATTGTTGAGAGTATCCTTCAAGAGCCTCAACGTGACAAGATGATTATGTTCAAACACCTCATCAGCAAAGCTCTCCTCAATGTTCTCAGGAGGAGAACTGCAATATCTCCAGTACCCATACAATTTCAAAATCTCCTCCATGTTCCGGGACCATCTTCTGTAGTTGAGTGTATTCAGCTTCTCAACTCTGTCAATCTCTCTACCCCAATGTGGGCCCATAACCTTTTGATATTCTGAACTTTGTTGCAGCATTTCATTAGGATGTCTCCTAGATGAATCACCAGCAGTGCCTGACCTCTCTATTGACTCTCCTGGAGTAGCCATAGCTTGCTACTACTCTCCCTTACCCTCAGGCGGGCTATGAAAAAAAACACTGAGATCAAACTCTAGATAGTACTCCCCACTCCTGAATTGAGACCAACTCGAAATTCAGCTAGAGTACTAACTCCACCCCCACTTCCCAGCAATCCAACACTCAAGGTGTGATCAATACCTGAGGCAATGACCATTGGCAAGGTGAACACTTGATCTGATTGCTTTACTAACAGACTAGCAATATATACACTTCTCAGGCTGAGCTTTGAGCCTGGTCACACAAATTCGAAACCCTAAACCATAGTGGCTGGAGACTCCTTAGCCACATGGTAACCCTAAAAGAAAACCCTAAATGAAAAACCCTAAAGTAAATTTCTATTTACTGTTAGTCCTGAGTTACTAATCTGGTCCGACTCTGAGATTAATTCACAACAGGATATAAATTCTAGATAATCCCTTCAGAATTATTTTTGCACTTTTGCCCTTTGGCTGAACGTTTGCTGGGGCAGTGGTATTACAAGTCTGTTGAGTAATTCCAGAAATTGTACACACGTGTCAATTATCTTAAAACGTAAAGCGACTCTTTAGTTAAATCTGTACACAGTTACACTCTACACCATTTTCAGCATCAGTACTTGGATTTGTATGCACCCTGCTGCTTTCAGCATCACATTCTGTGCTTCATTATTTGCTTCCCTTACTGACTTTGTGGCATTTACGTCTTTTGCATCTTTCGGACCTTTATTTCTAAATTTTTTGATGAGGACGTTAAGTTTCTGGTAACGCACGTTGAGTTAGTTTCCCATGAAGGTCTAAAATTTTGAATTGTGTGTCGATGTGATCGCGGCAGAGTCCTTTGATAGAGGTCTTTATGCGGGACCCGTCGGTTGGGTGGGTGGCGGAGGAGCGGAGTTTGCAGTGGGTATTCGTTCTTCTCTAATTCAACCAGGGACTTCCGATAAGTCACCAGCACAACCACACATTCGGCTTACGAACGATGCAGCGTCAAAACCTTCAATCTTAAAAGATTCAGTGAACAACAGGATACCTGCAAGTTCAAGCCAACGTTCACCAATTATAGAGAAACCGGTGGAAGGGAAGGTAAAGTGATTGTTGTCGTGTTTTCTCTTAATATTTTGTCTAACCAGTTTTGAAATGATAGTTATTGAATTATTCCAGTTTGTAGAGGGTAAGGAGAAGAGCACTTAAGTTCTAGAAAATGTTGTACTGGTAAACTCGATGGTGACGTGAATAGAGCTTGGATCTGAGAGTATTATGACAATATCATATTAAGACTTCAGAGAGTTCTTATTAATAGGGACACCTATCACCTTGAATTTAAACAATTTATATAACTATCATAACTAAGATTCTATATATGTAAGTTTGTGAATTACGATTTGATAGAATCTAAAGAAATTCTCAACTAAAGAAGAATTCAAGGAAATTGTGGTTGTGGATTCAGGAAGTCTTGGAGATATTGCTGACTATTGGTAAAGGAAAATGAGAAAGCTATGAACTTGAACTTTAGAGTTTCTTTTTTATTCACATCTTGCTACATCTGACTGCCATATACTCCTTGATTGAATGCGCAGGGCACGTGCATATTTTTGTATGCAGGAGTTGGTATTGTGAAAGACTCTAAATCTTCTTCCGAGTGGCGTGAGCTTGAACTGAAGACAAGCCAGGTCTGATATTCGTAGATTGTCATTCGGTTCCTCACTTTCTGCAAGTTAAAGATTTCTTTCTGACTCCATGTAGGTGGGGGGACCTGTTGTTGTGGACCTTCTTGGCAAACGAGAAACATCGATAGTCTGCCTTTGAGTCATTCCATTAGTTTACGCTTCTGTTGAATACTTGGAGAAATTGTAAAGTGCTCTCATATTTTGGTTCACCTGGTCAGTTTGAAACTTTATTGGAACCTCGTCAGCCCTTGGAGAAAGTTGTCAACATCAATGCTTTGTGGGCGAAGCTTATAGTTGAGGAGTGCTGCCGACTAGGAATAACTGTAAGTCATACTTGCTTATAATTAGATTTATTGATTGTTTTTATGCTCTGATGAAGGCTGTTTTCTTGTTCTTAAACATGTCAAATATGTTCAAATCTTCGTGAATATAGGAGGTATCGGTTATCTGTCTCGTGATATAGGAGCTATAAATTAGTGAAAAAGTCTTACTTCTAAGCATCATAAAAATCATCTGAAGAAGTAGTTGGCTGCCTTCGTACAGGGGTTGGCACTCAGATTATGTCTTCTGGATGCAAAGAAACTCATAGTGCAGGGAAATGAACGCATCAGACCCAGATCTCATGCTGTACGCAGATTCAGGATCTGACTTCAAACTTGAGGAATGTTCCAAGTTATGTCTCGTCTTATTGCAAATGGCGTACAGTTGAAATACAGCGCTATCCTAAAGTTGCAATAAGTACTATCTGTTATTCCCGGTAGACTCTTCTTTTGTTCTGTGCCGCATTTGGCAACCTATTGGACAAATATGTGAATATGAATCAAGGTTTGAAGTGCCGTATCGTTCAACAACGGCATAATCATAACAAGGGTGTCGAAGTGTATATTGCACGAGACTATTGGTATCATGAGGAATGGTTCTGTTGTGAGACACTGCGAAGACTGTCCTTACTGAGATTCCGTAAACTTCTTCTGTAATTCAGTTTATGTTATGTAGCATGCAAGGGACAATATTCCGTCTTTCTTCCCTCATGCTGAGGGTATGGATATCTTTTGTGAATATAATGATTATATCTACTAGTTAGAATCAGTCTAACTTGTTATGCTGCAGTACTTTTGTGTAGCTCCAGGATCACGCTCATCTCCAATCACAGCAGCAGCTGCTGCCAATCCCAGAATTACCTGCGTGCCATGCATTGATGAACGCTCTATGGGTTTCCATGCCGTGGGGTACGGTCGTGGAGCAAATAAAGCTGCTGCTTTAATCACTTCTTCTGGAACGGCTGTATCAAATCTTTTGCCCGCAGTAAGTCTACTTACTTGCCAGAAGAAGATGTGTAACAGGATAGAGAGAGTTCTAGAATCTGTGGTCCAACTGCACTTATGCTTCTAATTACATGAATGAATTGGTGTTTAAAACTATAGTCATACGATTTGATATTAGAGACGAGCCTTATTTAACCTCCGTTTATGCAATATAGGGCCATGAATTTTGTAGGATTATTTTTAAAGATACGAGTCGACTTGAAGTAATCCAAATTATTTTCTTGCAAAAATTCACTTCAGTAAGGGAAGGTCTGGAAATACGCAGTTTATATATGCTTACAATCATATTTATCGGGAATTTAGTGCTTTTCTTAAAAACTTCATCGCAATTTCTAATATGATACATATCAAAGTTAGGAGATCCTGGCTGATTGTGTGTGAACGTATAAAACAGGTAGTGGAATCAAGTCAGGATTTTGTTCCTCTGTTGATCATCACGGCTGATCGACCCCCAGATTTGCACGATAGTGGTGCAAACCAGACCATTGATCAGGTTTCGAGAGCTCTTTTCGCTGGATTTAATGGCATGCAATTGGCTAAGCTTATTCACTCTCAGTCAGAATCATCTGTAGCTTGAAAGTCAGTAGAGCAATTCAAGATTCTGAGTTTACCTTTGATGAGGTTTACAATAGTACAGAAAACTGTCAGTCTAGATGCATTCCTGTTTACAAATGTTAGCCTCTATAACACTTTTTCTGTGGTTGGTATCAGGGAAAACATTTTGGTGGCTTTGTTCGTTACCATGCCAACCTTCCCGCTGCTGATGACAAGTTGCCAGCTCGAATGGTTCTTACCACAGTTGATTCTGCAGCTAATAAGGCAATGTCTGCTCCTTCGGGTCCTGTACATATCAATATTGGATTTAGAGAACCTCTTGCTGGGACACCACAAACTTGGAATATAGCTTGCCTAAAGGGTTTGGAAAGATGGATTGCTACTGCTGCTCCGTATACACAATACATTGACTGCAATCCAAAGCTTCTAGGAGGTGTGCACCCAACTTATGTTGCAGATTTGGAAGGAATTGCGGAATTATTGGAAAGTGCTGCAGAGGGTATGATTATCGTCGGTGGACTCTCAGCAGCTGAAGAAACTTGGGCTGTTGCACTTCTTGCACAACACCTAGGTTGGCCTGTAGTTCCGGACATTCTGTCTGGCCTTCGAATTGGCAAAGTCATGTGCTCAAGCCGCGTTGGTGAAAGAAAAGTGAATATTATTCACCACTTCGATCAAGTCTTACTTAGTAGCAGTGTGTCCCAGTCCCTGAGACCAGATGTAGTGCTACAGGTGAGCATGTATACGAAAATCAGGACTGACGTTGTCTGGTCCGTTACTCCTCCCTTTCTAACTTTATTGCATCAAGTTTTTCATCCATATCAAAGATTTCTGAGTTTTAATGCAGCTTGTAATCACCGCACAATACCATTAGTTCTGACATAAACTCTGCCCGTCGTTTAATGTAAGATTGGCAGCAGGTTGACAAGCAAGCGACTTTCTCAGTTTCTAGAAGCTGCTAGTCCTGAAGCCTACATCGTTGTGGAGGAGCATTCCTCTCGTCATGACCCTTCTCATATCGTCACCCACCGAGTTCAAAGTTCTGCGGCAGATTTCTCCTACACAATCATGAATGCTACGGTTTCCAAGCCGCGGACATCATTTTGCAGTCGATTGCAAATTCTCTCAGAAGTGGTACTCTCTCTGTCCGGGACTACAATATCTAAAAAGTTTTGGTGCAACGAGGAGTGCTCTCATGGCTTGTTGGTGGTTTTATCTGTTAGATTGTTCGTTCTTGAGTACAGTTTGACCCAAAGGCTCGTCAATGTGGATCACGGTACAACCCTCCGTTCTCTTTGGAACTAAACCCTTAGTCCAATATATTACTCTGCAGAAGTTTAGAACTGGATTGCCTTTTTTTTACGCAGGTCCAGAGAGAAGTATTGCTGCGGTTGCAAGCGGAGTCATCGTTGACAGAGCCATATGTGGCGCATTACGTAGTCTCCTGTTTACCCTCGGATAGCGCATTATTTCTTGGAAACAGTATGCCTATACGAGACTCAGACATGTATGCACATGGTGCTTTAAATCTCGTCGGAGACAAGCACGAAGACATTTGGGAGCATACTTTACCTCATTTGGGAGCAAGGGTCGGAGCAAACAGGGGTGCCAGTGGAATTGATGGTGTTCTTAGCACAGCCATTGGCTTTGCTGCAGGCAGCAGGAAGCGGGTAAGATCTACACGTAGACAATTTCTTTAAAATGGTTTAGGCAGTCCGCTCCAGATATCGTTTTGTTAATTTGTCTTAGACAAATCACTGAGCTGCATGATTGAGGTCCGTTGTGTATGTCAGGTTTGTTCGTTCTCTTCTTCATGTTCTTATCAATAGAAATGATCAACAGGTGACTTTACTCGTGGGCGACGTGTCTTTTCTTCATGATACAAATGGTCTAACTTTGCTTTCAGAAAGGTAATTTTCATCATGTCTTTGTTTAGTGTCAGTTTTGGGTAATAGAAGAGACGTTGGTTATTAAAAGACGTTAAAATTGTTACACTCTGCCAGATTTGTTTATGAAGTCAAAACATAATGGGTTTACACCTCAAATCCCTAATCTCCTACAGAAAAGTCACTTCCTCTACTTGGTCTTGCAGAGTTGGACAACCACCTGTTACTGTTGTTGTTGTTAATAACCGTGGAGGAGGAATATTTAGCCTTCTCCCAGTTGCTGATACATTGCCAGAAACCTCATTCACGTCTTTTTTCACAACGCCCCACACTGTAGACTTGAAGAAACTCTGTCAAGCGCACAGGTAAAATATTTTACTCCCGTCTCTTTGTTTCTTTGTCATTTTTTTGTGGCTTAGATGCTTCTTGTTAGTAAGGTTCTGAACATTCTCACTGAGAAGTTTGTGACATTGCAGCGTGGACCACTGGTATGTAAAGAGCAAGGAGGATCTTAAGACAGCGTTGCAAGTTGTTCAACGCAGCCCGTTGAATTGTGTCATGGAAGTTGAAAGCACAATCGAGGAGAATGCAGATTTTCACAGGTTTTCAACTTTATCATCAAAGCAAACCTTGACTCTGCCAGCTCACATGTTTTTATAAAACTGATTTGAAGTCCTAAACAGTTCCCACGGTGAACAACTTGGTATTGCTATGTTGGCAGTGTTCTGGGGTTTTAAGTTTCAGAGGTTCTTAATCACTTCCTACATGTGATTCGATCATCATATGATAGTCGAGCTGGATTGCATTTTTCGGATAGAAAATATACAAAACCTGATTCTTTCGTTCATGAGAATTCTTCAGATGAATTCTCTCAAAAAAAAATAAAAAATGTTGGAATTTGATTTGTCCGTATTAATGCCTGAATTGTAAGTGTTAGCACCCGATCATTGTTTGTCCATTTTCTTTTGTCCCTGAAATAGCTGGTCATTGATTATGGTAAAACATTAGTAGTTGCAAGGCACCTGACTGCACCAACAGATTATAACCTGTAAATTATTTTCGCAGATTTTTGCAAGTCTCGATTGGTCAGGCTGTGACTCGGGCTTTTCATGTTATCTCACTGTCCTCTCAGCTCGGAAACGAGGTTGATTTTGGAAGCAGAATTTCTGAAGCTGAGTATATCCATCACAGGTGATTATTATTTTTTTTTCCGATTCAGCTTGAATGTTTTTGGATTTGTGCAGTTCCTTACATGAGGACGTTGTCGGCGGAACGTTTGGTAATGTCTAGAACAGTTTATCCTATGTGGTAGTCTTAGGTCCTACTAATTTGTTTTCTTTTGTCTAAACCTTTAGTTGACCTTATCAGATTTGCTCTGAAGGCACCCCCAACGACCAAGATGAAGCTGAGTTCATCGGGAGATGAGACTAGAGAAGGTTTCCTTGTTCGCGTTACACTTTTTAACGGAACATCGGGCATTGGGGAGGTGATATGATATATCCCGAACTTTTGTAGCAGTGAATTGTTTCCCTCATGTATGCTCTCCTCTCCGGTTTCAGATTTCATGGCCCCATATCGGGGTCATTGGCAAACATAAATAACTGTAAAACTCCACGAAGAGGCCAATCCGAAAAGAGGACGCTCGTGCGCTGAAGAAGGTTTCTGCTGCAGGTGGCTTTTTGGTTTTGTGTTCTGCTTGGGTGTTCGTTTCTCAATGAGGTGTGGTTTGATTGCAGAATGCATCAAATCACAGCTGCGATAAGAAACGAACCTTTAGGTGGAAAAGAGTTAAAGAGTAGTAGAACCACGCTCCAGAGTAGTAGAAGGGTCCCTTACTACTCTGGAGCGTGGTTTTTTCATCGTTCCCCTCTTTTTAAGCATTTTTAGTCGAGCACTCTTAAAGCTCAAGAGGACATTTGTGTATGCCTTCGGCAGATAGTACCACTGGAAGGACTGCATGAAGAAAGCTTATTAGATGCAGAAGAGCAGCTACGATTGGTAATTACAAAATTGAGGGGCCTTCATCTGCTTTCAACCTTAGCCTTGCTAAATGGTAGCTTTGGAGAATGGCTTGCTGCGGTGGCCGGTATTCAGGTGTGTATACTGATTTTACTATCTCCTATACAATCACACTTACAATAGAAGCTGTTTGTTCCTGGATCTGAAGTCGACAATATGTGCATGATCCCAGTAGAAACTGCACGGAGTAGTATCAGAGTTTGTGTTAATGACTACACGTGAGAATCTCTGCCACTGTAAACTAAAATGTTCTCAATCTCAGGAAAAGACTATACTGCCAAGCGTCCGCATGGGTCTAGAGATGGCACTTCTTGGGGCGTTAGGATCTACCAGGAGTTGTTCTTTGTTGCAACTCCTTTGTGGCGTACCTCATTCAACCCTCGCTGGACCTGTGGACATCAACCCTAATGTACGCATTTGCGGCCTCCTCGATTCAGAAGGCTCTGCTGAAGATGTCGCAGATGCAGCTGCGGATCTCGTCAAGGAGGGTTTCTGTACCCTGAAGTTGAAGGTAAATCATGGAGCATAGACTTGAAAATCCATCAGTACTATCTGTAGAAGGGAGAAATATTTTATGAACCATATAATGACAATATTTCAGGAAAATTTTTTTTATACTAGGGATTTGTCAATTGCCTCTTGATTGAGATTGACCTCATTTTTTTTCGGCTGTATGCAGGTGGGTAGGAGATCATCCCCCCTAGAAGATGCAGATGTACTGAAATCAATACGGAAAAGAGTTGGACCTCGAATTTGTTTGAGAGCTGATGCAAACAGAAAGTGGTCACTTCAGCAAGCCTTGTTGTTCGCAAAATCCGTACAATCATGTGGACTTCAGTTTCTTGAGGTGCCTTGCAGATCCTTGATTCCCAACATGTATCAACTAGATTTTCAACCTTGTATTATTAGGTATTATTAGGTGAATGGCATTTATCAAAAATTGTTACGACGAAGGTTAGTTGTTTATTTTCTGAAATGATGCGTAACCGGCTATTTAGAGGCTTATAAATCGTTACTTTTTCGTTGATGATTTGTACTTCTCAGTTTCCTTTCTTGCACATTCTGTCATCGATCTTTTATCGTGCCAAAAAAATGTTTTCACTTGTGTAGATGGAGTACTTTGCCCTGATTTTAAAAACTTCATGTGCTATTTCACCTTTACTTTCTCCTTATGCTAGCCAACATCTGAACATGTCTGAGCAGGCAGCCGACGCTTGTCTACTCTTTTGATATTCTGAACTCTGTTGCAGCATTTGATTAGGATGTCTTCTAGATGTATCACCAGCAGTGCCTGATCTCTCTATTGACTCTCCTGGATTAGCCATAGCTTGCTACCACTCCCACTTACCCTCAGGTGGGCTATGAGAAGCAACACTAAGATCAGACTATAGATAGCACTCCCCACTCCTGAATTGAGACCAACGCGAAATTCAGCTAGAATGCTAACTCCACCCTCACTTCTCAGCAATCCAGCACTCAAAGGTGTGATCAGGACCTGAGGAAATGATCACTGGCAAGGTGTGTATTCTGACCTGTGTACTAGAAATATATACAGATCATGGCTCACACTTGAACCTGAGGTCGTTACTCGACAACCTAATCTTAAGGTGGCTAATAGCTACCAAACCCTACTTAAACCCTAAAGTAAATTAGTAGTTACCTATGGTAAAAGTTAGTAACTAACTTTTACTCTTTACAATTACTATTCTACTGCTAAATACAGAGAGGAACTGACTCCGAGATTAACAATTACATCAAAATATGATCTTCAGATTTTCAAATTAATATGGTTTCCTAACGAGAAGTAAGGAATTCTAGGGGAGAAAAGTATGGATGGGAGTACCTCAACAGCAGTGGGTCATAATTAGGTCGTCAATGCAAAAATATTACCGTACAAAAATATTACTGAAAAGCCAACTAGAAAATAATCTTCATTCCTTTGTAACATGATGAATGAACGGGAGCTAGAAAGGATGTATGAGCCGTTGAGTGGTGGCATGGAGACGGCATCTGCCCGATCGAACTTATCTATAATGCATACTTTATACTTGGCGACTTTATTTGAACCGTTGATCTGAGTAAACAATCACACAGCTCAGAGACTACGCTTACTTTAGGGGTTGGTCTCTGAGCTTTGCTCACTCCAGCAATTAAAATATAATGTGTCTTTTGTATTGCAGGAACCTGTACGAAACCTACAGGATATGCTTCAATTTTGCAAGCAGACGGTATTGCCAGTAGCTCTAGATGAGAGTTTGGATGAGAATCTTCACAACGTCGAAAACCTTCTGCAAATGTATGCACGTATTGGTGTCGTAGCTGTGGTAAGTATATAATGCTTCTTCTCCGTCCTCTCATTGAAAAAGTGATCTCGAATTAGAAGTCTGAATCACTGAAGGTATTTTTGTACTGTTCATATTTGCTGGTAAAACAAGGCTGACATTTTTTCTTCAAAGCAAAGAAACTAATAAACTTACACAGGAGTGGTTGCTGAAAACTTGAATTTATACCGCAATAGCTTGGTATGAACTCAGTGCACGGGATGCCACTCTGCCAAACTGTTTTCTGAGAACTTTTCCTTCTCTGTCCAGGTAATGAAACCAAGCCGTGTGGGGGGCTTTGAGCACGCTTGTAAAATAGCCCAGTATGCTCAGTTGCAAGGAATGATGGTTGTGATCAGTTCAGCTTTTGAAAGCAGTATAACTTTGGCAACTTTGGCTCAGTTTGCTGCATATGTTGATTGGAAACGGTTGAAAGCAATGCCATCTGCCACATGCGACGGTTCACCGGAACAACCTAAAGCTAACGTAGAGTCTGCAATCGCTCATGGTCTAGGAACATATAAGTGGTTGAAAGATGATCCTCAACTACATGTGAGAAGCTCAAAGGATGGAATGGAGATCTGCTGTGTTGAAGCTGCTGAGCATCTCGAGTGCGTTCAGTCAAGTTTGAGTTTTAAACAGCCAATATTTGACAGATGTCATTTGAGCACATATAGCATTAAGGTTAACCTCCCGTTCGGATCATACTCTTTTCACATCAAGGAGTTGGGTTCTGAAAACTCGAAGGTACTCTTTTGACGGACCATCACCTTTATACGATGACCTTGTGTCAGCGAACAAGCTGTCTCTTGTTTGCATTTGCACCCATATTTAGGATGAGGAAGCGCATTTGAATGATGCCACAGTGGGTTAGCTTTTAGAAAGAAAGAATATAGGAATTTCACAAATCATAGGAGGATATCTGTTCTAGTTTGATTACAGCCTTCATTACTGCTTGTTCGATGTCAGAAAAATCAAGTTACAGTTTGAAGCAAGCAATTAATCCATGTTTACATATGGAGTCTTGTCCTAGGTTGACCTCCATGATTCAGGTCACAGTTAGACAACCGTAGCTGCACTGACGTGGTCAAAAGAGGCGGACGCATGTCTTTTGGGAATCATCTAACCTGTCACTTAATGTTTCGTCGTGGTTGCAGTCAGCCGACAAAGAGCCCACACTGCTGTTTCTTCACGGCTTTCTTGGGAATGGAGAAGACTGGCTACCTGTTATGGATGCCTTGTCACTCACTTCCCGATGTATCTCTGTGGATCTTCCTGGTCATGGCCACACAGCAGTAGAGACAAGTATATCTACCCCCTTGCAATCATCGACCAAACCAGAGAATGACTTTAGCGATGCAGATGGTGCCTGGTCAGTTCAGGGATTAGCATCAGCTTTGTCGGAATTGGTTCAACGGCTCGGTGAAGACCACGTGATACTTGTGGGTTACTCAATGGGAGCTCGAATTGCCCTTCATATGGCTCTCAACAATAGCCAAAGGGTAATGCAGAAAATTAAGAGGCATAGTTTTGATGGTATTCTGAAGCATCGTACGCAGGACGCATAGAACCTAAAAACTTTATGATTATCATGTGGTAATTATCCGACATGGAACATACATTAGTGTAGATTATACAATTTGCTCTTCTGAAAGATGATTGAGTTTAAGTACAAGGATTTCTAACATTTTCTCCCTGCTTACAATGATTTTGTAGGTCTCCGCCGCTGTGGTCGTGTCTGGCAGCCCAGGCCTACACAGCTCTGCTGCACGAGAGCTAAGGGCAGCAGACGATGATGCACTTGCTGCATCTTTATGTGAGGGTGGTATACACTCTTTTGTTGATAGGTGGTACAGTCAACCAATGTGGAAAAGGTACTTCTAGCTTCTGCCTCGAGTGTGGATGTTAATTCTGATTATCAAGATCAAGAAGTTCTGAACTTAAGTTGTGACTGCGTCGTCCTGATTTCCGCGGCATCGGTTCGCAGCTTGCGAGCACATCCTGACTTTGAGCTGATCAAACGATCACGAGTCGAGAACCAAGATGTCCATAGTTTAGCCAAATCGTTATCTTCTTTCAGCACGGGACGACAGAGGTATGTTCGGCAAGTAAATTTTGTAGATGTCCTGTGCGTCGTCATTCTATTGTTGCTGCCTATGTTGTGATGTATGGGAGGTTGACAGGATTGAAAAGCGTAGACTTGAATTCGTGAGTATGTGGAAAGCACAGCGGTACATGTAAACACCACGTCACTCGTTTGGTGTGCTATATTGTATGCCCTTTTAAGCGTTCGTATTTTGATGTTAAGGTGAGAAGATCTCAGTTTTTACCTCGTCCTCATGCCCCTACCACGATGGAGGGGGCTTGTGGACGAGATGTAACATTAACCTCTTTGCTCTGAATTGGACCAACAATACTCATGCTTGCCACAGGTAGTTTTAAATTCTGTCATCTGCTTTACTGTATCTCCAGCTCTCGTTTGCTCGTTTTTCTTTGTGACAGGATTTTAAAGCTACTATTATGTGAACAGTATTTGAATATTTAATATGTCGATGTTCTACACGATTCCCTCAGGATTTCAGCTCACATGTTTTCCCCCTCTTATTTTACGCTGATAGGCCCTAAGGCTACATACTCAATGGCTTCTTTTGTCTTGTAGATCCTTGTGGGGAGATCTATCAAACGGCGAGGTGCCGCTTTTGTTCGTGGTGGGACAAGAGGATGCCAAGTTTGTGGACGTGGCTTATCAAATGTTAGAGACTCGCAAGAGAACTTCACAATCTGGGCAAAATGGCAAATATGGAAAGTCGTTAATGGCAGCTAAGTCTCAATCGAATGAAGAATCTTCATCCCCTGGAGACTCTGGGATATATGCAAAAGACGTAGGGGATGATAGACGCACAGCACTTCTTGCGATAGAAGGCTGTGGCCATTGTGTACCTGTAGAGAGTCCCCTGCGATTGGTGAAGGCTCTCCGTGAATTTGCCACCACTGTCAGTTGTGTCTACGGTAAGTAGGTTGTATTCTCGTCTCATTTTTTACACGCAGATAATGTTGTAAATAACTGTTAAGCGCTTTTTTACCAGGGCCTCTTGGTAGCATACAGAAGGCGCTCGATTTGAGAGTCATCTTCATCCTGGTGCGCTTCCCCGCTGGGGTGTAGTTAGCACCATCTTGTTTTTTTTGCAGTGTTAGGTACCTCGTGACCACCAATCCACATTGTTATTGGGCTTGTCCACTCCATCGTCAAGGACGAAAGCCCTTAGTGTTCGTCGTTTCAGGTTGTCTTTTAGACGGAAGTATTGCTTGAAATCCTAGCTGCATCATCTGTCAGGAGATAGCTTAGCATACAGAACAGCGTCATTGTTTTGTGTAATCCAAGAACGAGTCGGTGGTTACGGGATTATCCTCCTGAATATTCTTTTGAGGTTCCAATTGATACCTCAAATTGTAAACTCTTCAGCAATTCATGGTAACTTTGCTTCTTGTGTGTATGCCCTCTTCTATCTAGGACTGACCATGGCAACAGTCAGAAGAGGAATCGAAAGAAAACAAGAAGTTCCTGTAAGTTGAAGCAGCTACTTAAGCTTCAAACTTCTGTGAAATTTCCAATTTACACGTACTCTGCTTACTCTTCTTATGATGTGCTGTGTGAAGAAATCTAACATGGCTCATTCAAATGGTGATATTTATGTATGAGTTTAGGAGCTTAAAGAGAAACTGGATAACAAACAGTTTGTGAGAAGTAGAAGTAGAATGTACGAGACGTAGAGAATTAGAAATGTCTAATTGAAAGCAACACCTCGAACAATTAGATGATCAATGTTAGATTTTCCATCTAGAGAGCATAAGGTTTCCAAATAGGAGTTTTAGTGTTTTTTATTTCCCTCCAAAGGCTACATGAGTCCAAGTTGGATTTGTCCCACACCTTTGATGGATGTTTTTGAGATGATGATTGTTACTTATGTTTCTTGTGATTGATATAACTCCATCTTGGCTTCATGTTAGGGCACCAATTTTTTTTATTTGTGTTTTGTTGTTTGGAGTGTTAGTGTCTTGTGTGATGTCGATATTGAAGCTAGATTTGTGGAGGACCTCTTTTTTATGTTTTTTAATCAAATTTTCCATGTTGCACTAAGTTACTTACGGAAGTATGCATACACTCTAGGAACATCGCACGGTGTTCACGAGTGCTTCAGAGTCAAGCGTTACTCCCTCCAACGAAGGAGGCCCGGAAGGCACTAAGGACCAACTAAACCCTTTGTGCAAACAACCCTACGGGGGAAACTGCAGGAAGCAGTTTTCCGATCCTACTACAGCTTGTAATATATTAACAAATGTCGATTTACCCGACCCTCCAGGACCTTGCATGTGCAAGAACATTCCTCTAGTCTCCTATGGGAGCCGGATGAGGGAGAAATTTCTCACGTCCGGATCTTTGAGAGCCTCCGGGCTACTCTCTCAAATCTTCATCTTATAATTTGTGTAAAGATCCGGAATTAGATATGGATGTTGCTTATATCTGTTTATATTCTCATTGCTAGTAATTTGTATGTCATAAAAACAGTCTGTTGGTAAAATTGAGTCATATTAATGGTTGTGACAAAGTGTTTTTGGCTTACGCCAATCTTGTTGTTTTTCATATTTTTTTTATTTTGGTTCAAAAAGTATAAGAAATGGCTAAGTAACATGTCATACTATCTTGGTTTCTCCTTGGTGAGACAAGATTTGTGGACTTGTAGATTGGGTGAGTGTTTGTGGTGATAGTATGTTTCATGTGGAACTTGAGTTAGCATCTTGTGGTGCCTCAAGAAACTTCTCTTGAGGTTTTTGGCTCTAGTTGGGGACTTATTGCTAATAAAGTTAAAGAGGTAATACAATGGTGTGACATTTGAGTTCTTAAGAGGTTCTGAAGGAAAGACTGCCAGAATTAGTAGTGGGTGCATTTGTAGTAGAGTGTAATATCAACCTTAGCCATTGAGGTGCACAAAAGATTCTAATTTGGTGTAAGAGAGTGATGGAGCTAAGCTTGGTGATATTTTGGAGTGTGTCCTCACACCATTGTTATTGGACATGGACAATATCTTTGGAGTCATCAAGAGTCATAGACAATATTCCAGTACAATGGATATCATTGAGTTGGATGACTTCATTCATGAGTTTGAGTCATGATATGATTTACAACGGATGCACAACTCTCCATCATTGAGTGTGTTTATGTTTGGAATGGACCAATCCAGCATTTGGATGATCATTTGATGGAGTTCCGAATATGATTTACAACGGATGCACAACTCTCCATCATTGAGTGTGTTTATGTTTGGAATGGACCAATCCAGCATTTGGATGATCATTTGATGGAGTTCCGAATATGATTTACAACGGATGCACAACTCTCCATCATTGAGTGTGTTTATGTTTGGAATGGACCAATCCAGCATTTGGATGATCATTTGATGGAGTTCCGACGTAAACATCCTGAGTTATGGAGACAATATTGGTCTCCAAATTACATCTGTATTACTTCTAGTACAATGTTTGGTGGGGGAAGTTCATCTTTTCAACCGAGTCACAAATCAGTTAGTTCGAGCTATTTTAATTGGAAAGAGTTCAAAATTTCCAACCTTTAACTCTACTTTTGAGTATTTTGCTTGGTTGATAAGAGACCACCATGGGGTGATGCATAAATGGTGTTATCCATGGGATGACAGAGACACAAGCTGTCCAATATTGGTATGGTATATTGGAAAAAGAGCTTAGGCGTAGAGTGAGAAATGTCACAATGTGACCCTCACAAGTGACAAATTCTAAGACACTTGGACAATGCCTATGAACTCTAGGAAGTTGCGCTAGATGGTGAGTAAAGAAACTAAAACGTGAAACAAATGCCAATTATCATAAATGGCCAAGTGTAGAAGGAGTCTACACGCTTGATATAGTAGCATGAGCATTTAATCAACTTTTGGAATGATTATGATCTCGTTGGAAAGCTCTTTACTAGACATTTCCAATGACAATAAGACCACTAACAACATCTATAAATTACAACTAGAGCTTGAGTTGGCACTTATCAAACCTAAGGGAGGGAATCTCGAATCTTAGACTAAGTTTGGGTTGAAGCTCATGTTTGGATGAGCTGTGGTTGCTCCGAACTTTTTTTGCAAAGTTAAAGTACTATTTGGAAAGCTCCTGACAAGACCCTTCTCATAAAATCATAAGTGCAAAGATTGTAGCTATGAGCGAGGTATTATGCTTGATGAGCCTATAAAGTTTCTAAGTGTTGGATCAAAAAGTAACTTTTGAGTTTACCTTGGATAGTTTGAGATGCGTTTGTTGTAACTTAGGTAGTGTTGGAAAGATCTTCAAGAAACATTTGCAACGCCATCAAGAGTGGGCCAAATGCTTCGGTATCTGTAAGTTATGTCCAATTTAGTGGCTAGAAACTAACAAGTCATAAAATGGGTTGGGGTGTAGTTTTCAAGGACCAAGGAGGAGTGAAGATCAAGCAAATCCTAGAAGTAAATATGGTGGAAGTGATGTCTATGAGCAAGCAAAGGAGTCATATTGCTACTTTCATCCAAGTGTGGATATGGTTTAATTTTGAGCCATGAGATTGAGGCTTAGTTGGCGTTCGGGGTCTGTTTGGATCCAATCTTGGACCCAAGAGACTTAGGGGCCCCCTAGACCTAAAACTCATGTCTCAACCCAATGACCTACTTATGGACCTAAATCCATGACGGGACATAAGGGCTAGATGCTAGACCAAGACCCAATCACTTTACCTAAGGACCAAACTGGGACCTAAGAGTCCAACTTAGACCCAAGGAACATAGGAGGATCAAATGGATTCAAGACCGTAGATCTTCTTAGATCTAAAAGCAAGATCTAGATCTAGACGAACACTTGGTCGGTTGGACCACTAAGGCGCAAATCCTTGTCAATGACTCTTGATCATATGGAAAGTTTGCCCTAAATCACCAAGTGAGTTGCTCATGTTGGGGTTATGAAAGAACCACAATGAATGTAGACTTAAAGCTAGACATATGTGGTGTTAATCATAACCAAACGAGACGTAGACTATCATGCTAACCTTCAAGTGGATGTTCTTGTAAGTTGGTGTTGACTCTCTATCTACATTAGAATGAAAGTCTGATGTAGTGAAGACTCTAGAATGTTTGTCCGAAAGACAGGAAATACACTGAGAAGCAACATGCAATCAAGAGACAAGACAAGAAATACGTGGTTCACCTCACTTAGGCTACGTCCACGGAACACACTAAGTCACTTTACTAAATAACCTTAATTTGTGTTACAAAGAGCTTCTGCCAGCCCTCTTATATAGTAGTATCAGCCATAGCCCTAGTCTAACTATATAAAGTCAAACTAACCAGAGTTACTCAAGACCTGAGTTAACTCCTAACAATCTCCCCCTCGACTCATGTCTTGAGGTGTCTAACTCTTGTCAGCATATACATACTCCGCGGGAAGTCCTAGAATGAAACCTAAAGCATAGGCCCTCCTGTAAACAAGGATTAACTAGAACTAAACCGTAGCCTAACTAGGAAGGAGTAAAGCATATACAAGAATCAAACAATTGCTAGCGTAACTCTACTAGTGCTCCTTGTGCAAAACCTGCATAGTAGCACAATACCTCCTGAAACTCTCTAAAACTATATTTTGTAGTCTTGAAAGTCAAGATGTCAAATTACAGAGCAGAGCATGGTATTCTTTGGACATTCCTCATCATCTTTAATTTCTAGAGAGATGTATAATATCAACATACAATTGTGATCTCCGGGTTGACTTTTTCTCAAGTTTACTTTCGATGGCTTTTTGAAAACTTATTATGAATTTAAAAGTACATATTCTAAATTGATGACCATTCCCTAATGCACACTGTTATATAAACTCTCAAATTCCAAACTTCATAATGATAATTATCAAAAAGAGTAAAATATCACTCAAAAATAATAGATTCTTTATTATGATCAAAAGTTTCATTGAATCAAGTCTCCAACCCTAAACAATGATTCATTATCCGAACAATATATTTCCAAAATCAAATTATCCAAAAAATAAAGTTTTGAAAATTAACTTGAGAGTTGATTATCAAACTCTCTATTTATTCTACTTAGAATTTTACCCTAAGTAATTAAAAGTAACCATCATGAAACTTTATGTTTCCAAGTTTAATTGAGATAATGATCACAAACCTAAATCATAAAGTATACATGGCAACATGCAATTAGTACACTTGGATCTTCTATAAACCCAATTACCATCTAATTGACTTTGGAATATCAAGTCAATCTCGCCCCTATATTTTAACAGTGTCGCATGAACATTACTTTGCTCTGAGAAGGCCTAAGCGCCTCACTATAGAAGAATCCTCCTGAATCTCGTATGAGTTGACAATTTCTCTTTCTCCTCCTAAGCACTCCACATTCGAGTTCATTACAACTGGTAAAATTTCAGCGAAAGAAGATTATGATATTTAATAATTGGAAATAACTCGCCCAAACTTCACAGATAATTGCTCTACAATCTTCTTGCCTCTCAGAAAATTTTCTTATGTTTTTCTTATCTAGATTTCTCAGAACAATTGTCGAGATATATACTGTATCAAGAGGAGATATGCATACCCATGTGTACTATCACTAAAACCATCACACATCCTAATCCTTCACTCAAATTGCTCTCAAATTTCATGAGAAAGTCATTTATCATCCAAGCTTTGACTTTGGAAAGTTTTATTGATGAAACTTTTTGATAGCAAAAGTTATGATCATTGTACTAACTTCGTGACAGTAAGTGCAATCATGCAACTCTAACTGTATGCACAAATTTCAAGCTATCACTCGATACTCAAAAATCATCCAATTGAGTCAAAATTTCAATTCAAACACAAGCGTGAATTGTAAACTATATCTCGGTTGAATCAGATCTGTCAAAACCCTTGTAGGATTCTCAAAAACACCAAAAATACACTCAAAGATCTAAATTTCCTTCTCCATCTTTGAATCATCATATAAGAGTGCCAACCCTTTCAATTGCACATATTCTTGAGTTCCGTCGTAGCTCTTCCCGTCAACTCTCCACAGGCGTCTCCAAATCTTTGAATGTCTCCATGTAAGGCTTCCAAAACTCTTCAAAACCTTGAAGAACTTGACCAAGTGCCATCATTGGTCCAAACTCCAAGACCAATGAAAATGAAGAGTGTCATTTTGACCTCTAGTGGGGCCAAATTAGCTCTATATTAACTTAAAGCTTTACAACTATCCTAAAAACATTCATTAGCCATCATATAAACAATATGAGCTGCTACTAATAAAGATTCAAAATAAAAACTTGAAACTGGCTTAGTACGAACGAAACTACAAACGGAACTAGGGAGTTTATAACTTGAGAATAATACTCATCGCCAAAATTCCTAACAACCAACTCCATATGGCTTGCTTTCGGTAAGCAATAGTGATGGATCGGAACCCATGTGTTAAAAGCCACCATTATTGGCACATTTAGATCCATAACACTCAAACTAAATCAAAACGTATATTGTTAGGTCCCAAATCGTGCCCTAGGAAACAACTAGAAGAATAATCGGGTCTGGAGAGTTTATCATTTGTTGCATAATGTTATCTCCAACTAACCATGCCGGAAAGTGGTTGCGATGTAGACACTGGATGTTGATCACAAATGGATTGAACATCAGTACATATGGAGGATCATGTTGTCCCTCTATCCATGTCCCATGTCGGCTCCATTTCGATCACATAAGCTCCTCAGTCAACAAATCGATGTTCTAGATCTCTCACATTGCCTTGCCACCCCGACCACACTTTATATCTGAAAAGGTCCAAGATAATATCTCTGGTAGCTTTCTCAAAATCATGACTCTAGAAAGTCAATCCAACCGTGGGCTCAACAGCCGTACAATGAGCCGTCGGTCATCATGACCTAAAGTATCGTCGTCATAACAACAGTTTTGAATAGCATCAGTACATCATCATTTGTTTCCACCCTCACCTCTCCAATAGACCGTCTATGAACCATTGATGATGTATTCAATGACTCTTAAAGTGTGAAAGACAGAAGAAGTCTGACTTGCTAGATGGCGGTGAGTATAATTCAAATGAGTTTACAAGTTACTGCAAAGAGGAGAGTATCACTCATCATCTCACCACGGTTTATACTCCGCAACAAAATGTTGTTTGTGAGAAACTCAACCGAACAGTATTGGAGAAAGTGCGTAGTATGTTTGATCTAATCTTGTTCATATAGATTAGATCAAAAGTTTATCTAATCTAATATAATCTAAATGGCCCAAAATAAATGTGTGAATCACTCCTCAAGGGATGAACACACACACACACAACCTAGCAACACCAAAGCCAAAAGAATTGTATAATAATACCTGGAAAATAAAATTCATCACAAATGAGTACTCTATAGAGTACTAGCTATGGATTGTAGAACAATGATTCATTTCTATGAAAAACTGTAATGGTAGAAGAAATTGAACTATAGAAAATATGTATTAAAGTAATGAGACTCTAAAAAATTGCACCAATTTTTCCAAATTGTACAATCTTGTCTATAAACATCTTTTCTTCAAATTCAAATAAGAAATATAATCATATACATATGATGTTATTAACACCTATGACAATAACTGTTACTCATATAAGTAAGTTTTACTTCAGTTTATGTTTTGAGCCAAAACCGCACTATTGTTCCCTCTCTTACAGTCTAAATATGTTGATAGTCTCACATTTTAAGGCGTTAATGATTTTGTACCTCTTCTCCGATAGTCTGAATATAACGAATAGTGAATATGACTCGAGGAAAAATCTAGTTTATTATCAACCTGGTGGAATTATCTATTTAACAGTGACAACTTTCTATCACTTGTAAGTCCCTCTCGGTAAACCATCGTCTACTCTTACAAAGGAGAAGAGTTTTTGTGGTTTAACCTTTTCACATGAAAATTCTGTGGCGATGAATCTTAATTTATATCTCGCTACACGCGTATCAAATTCCAGTTTCATTTCGTGGGTCCTTTTGCACGTGCTTGACATTCTGGTTCAAAACCTTCTCGCTTTTGTGATTTCACTCCTAACTTCTTGTTCCTCCATTCCACAGTATCCCAACCCAACCTCACGCTTCCGCTCAGATAGAGATAGACAATTAAAAAAATATTCACGACGAGAATTCACCACCCGGTACATAGTTTTCTAGCTGTAGAAGTTTCACCAATTCTCTGATGAAGTCCATGTAACTCAAAATGAAGAATGATATGTGAAGAAGACTTGGGTCAAGGTCGGCATCTCACATTTAAATTCAGGAAAATTGTGACCACAAAAATGGACCAAAGTCACATTTGAAGGCAAAGAATAACGTATAATGATTAACGTACAATAAGCCTCCTTCCTGGAGCTATGAAGTATACACAAGTGGAATGTGTAAGTGTTCTAGAACCACCTCTAATTTACGGCTACATTCTAATATGTTACAAAATGAACCCTGCTAGTATTAATTACAGCATCCGAGCTACTCTTTCGTACAAATCCTGAGGTAAATTCCTAGGTAATGAGTTCGCAACGAAATTGGCAATCTGCAACCAACCATTATGAACATACAAAACGGGTCAGACGGCTTATGGCCCGGAGTTACAAGTTACATGAAAATGGGAAAGTCTAAATATTTATATAGCACAATACTAGTACGTACATATCACATGGCAAAGAATGAAATCGAGGCTCATAATAGAAAGGAACAGTGACCTTTGCATCCCAAGGGGGGAGGGTAAAACCACAAGACAATTTGTGCTCCCGATGATTTGCTTACCTTCGTTTTCAGCAGACGTACTGTTCCATCAATGTCCGTCACATTGTCCAAACAAGTAATTGAAACCTTTAAGAGGTCCGGTATACAAGCTTGTACTGAGGGTGATGTAGTCCGGAGGGCCTCGGCGCTTCTCTCTGGGGTCCGCGTGTCCAGCGGAAGGAAAGATAACTTCGAGAGTTCTCTCAGAGCATCGCCATAACGAGAACTCCTTGCATACTTGTGAAAAGCCAGAACTGATTCCAGCTGTCTGAACGATGCTTGCTGCTCCAGTAATTGTTCCATATCTTGTGAGCTGCATAAGGAGAAGGCATCAGTACGTGAATATGTTTCAAGTTGGATGGTTCTTATCACGAACTTTGCTGTTTCAAAGTTTGGAGCCAACTTTACAGAGGTTGTTAACCTAGATCCACCTTTCCTTTCAACTCTTGAATAATAAGATCGATAATGGGATAATCGATATTCACAAGATTTGATGGTCGCAATCCAGAAAAACCTATGACTTCAAACTTTCCAGAAAAATGGACGACAAACCTCATTCAACAGGTCAGACTAGGCTACAGAAGGCACATACCGGTATGACTGTCCATTCCAACAATTAATCCAGTGGGGCAAAGCTGCATCAATCGCATGCAACTATCGGAAGAAAAAAAATTAAATGAGCATATTAACAATGCTCAACGAGTACAAAATGCCTAAAACATTCCAGATACCAACTACATGATGTGGAGT
The DNA here is from genome assembly GCA_014180765.2 of Marchantia paleacea. Classification (NCBI taxonomy): domain Eukaryota; kingdom Viridiplantae; phylum Streptophyta; class Marchantiopsida; order Marchantiales; family Marchantiaceae; genus Marchantia; species Marchantia paleacea. The sequence goes on from MUAA02000065.1 coordinate 323,361, forward strand.
GCACCTCAGAGCCCAGAACTGACTTAAATCTCTCAGAACAGGTGGGCAAGATGGCTTTCATAAGCCTGATAAAGTTCACAGATCAGGACAACGACCAATCACAGAAAATAACTGGACACCTAGCAGGTGTAACGGTGTCTTTTGTGCTTCGTCAAGCGACAAACAAAAACTAAAGTATATATATATCCCAAATCTTAAGGCCCACGAATCATCGAAAACCATCAACGTGAGTGAGTAAGCGGGAAGTCATTCTGGCACAGGCTTTTATGGTCCCGAGAAAGTTAAACGATCAGGACGCTGCAACCTTGCAAACAGAACACCTTACAACATGGCGACGAACCACCAATGCATCATCGATAGGCAACAAACTCTACGCATATCCACTCAGGGGAACTGATGTACCATTTGGACATGAACACATCCGACGGCCCACAAATCATCGATATCCAGAGTAAGTAAGAGGGAGCTCAATCTGGCGCAGGCATTAATGGACCTGAGGAAGTTAAGCAACCAGGACCCTGCACCCTTGCAAAACAGAACACCCAAACAATAGCGCCAAAAAATCACGTGCCTTAGATAACCCACAGACATTCTTAGCTGACATACTTTTCCCGAACCCTTAGGCCCCCGAATCATCGAAATTCATCAAAGTGAGTGAGTAAGCGGAAGCTCAATCTGGCGCAGGCTTTTTTGGATCCGAACAAGTGAGACCATCAAGACCTTGCCACCTTGTACAACTAATGACACAACCCGCTCAATGCACACTAAACCTCTTCTTCTGGGGGACATATCTGATTGCATATAAATGTATCCCGGATCTTAAGGCCCACTGATCATCGATGTTCATCGAAGTGAGTGAGTAAAGCTGGAGCTCAATCTAGCACAGGATTTAATGGTTCTGAAAAAAAGGGCCAATCAGGACCTTGTAACCTTGCAAGCAAACAAATAAGCAAACAGCTAGCTACTGACTATACAGGCTTGATACACGACATACAACCTACTCGCTGACATGGATGTACCCCGAATCTTAAGGCCCACGAATCATCGATTTCCATCAACGTGAGTGAGTAAAGCGGGAGCTCAATCTGGCACAGGCTTTAATGGTTCTGAAAAAAAAAGCCAATCAGGACCTTGCAACCTTGCAAATAAGAACCAAACTGACTAACAACACAACACGTTCAATGCGCCCTGGACAATCTGTTATAATTACATATAAATTATATCCCGAATCTTAAGGCCCACTAATCATCGAAGTTCATCAAAGTGAGTGAGTAACGAGGGAGCTCAATCTAGCACAGGCTATAATGGTTCCGAAAAAGTGAGGCAATCAGGACCTTGCAACCTTGCAAATAAGAACGAGACTAACTGACAACATAGCGTGTTCAATGCACCCTAGCAAAACGTTTTGATTGCATATACATGTAACCCGAATCTTAAGGCCCACGAATCATCGAAGTTCATCAAAGTGAGTGAGTAAAGCGGGAGCTCAATCTAGCACAGGCTATAATGGTTCCGAAAAAGTGAGCCAATCAGGACCTTGCAACCTTGCAGGTGAGGAAGATATAACAGATGACACAGCACGCTCACTGCGCACTAAACGACCTATTCTGGTTGACATACACATCTATCCAGAGTCTAAAGGCCCACGCGGTAACGAGAGTGAGTAAAGCGGGAGCTCAGTATGGCGCAGGATTTAACGGTTCCGAAAACGTGAGCCAATCACGACCTTGAGACCTTACAAATAAGCAAGAGACTAAAAGTACACAGAACGCACTATGACTCCCAAAAAACGTATTCTCGTTGACAACCATGTATCCCGAATCTTAAGGCCCACGAGTCAAAGTATCCATCAAAGTGAGTGAGTAAAGCGGGAGCTCAATCTGGCACAGGCTTTAATGGTTCCGGAAAAAGTGAGCCAATCAGGACCTTGCAACCTTGCAGATGGGCAAGACATTACCTACGGAACATGCAAAATGCACCCCCAACAATCTATTTTGGCTGATGCCAGTATCCATCAAATCGGTGAGTAAAGCGGGAACTCAGAAACAAACAAGTTCCAACGGTAACGAAGAGATAACCGATCAGAAGAAAATTGATGTGGCTTCGAAGTTATTCGGCATTCAAACTAAGGTAGTATTAGTACCACCAAGTTAACCAACAACAAGCGAAAAAAGCTCATGGCTAAGATCATCGCGCATTTCCGAAATTATGAGGCCCAAACTATGAGTACATCTCAGTTAGTTGTTACTACTTCAAGTTTTGAAAGTCAAGATAAACCACAACAACCAGGACAAAACATCCACGGTATTTCCGAGCATCTAGGTGAAGTAACGTATCTGCTTAACAATACGCGTAGACTTTGACACACTAATTTTGAGGCTCACCAGTGCTTAACAATATCCAAGTGAGGAGGAAGGAGATCATTCCGGCACAGCCTTCGGTGTCCCAATATTGGTAAGACCATTAGTACACTGCAGCCTTGCAGAAGTGTGGACTCCAAAGCTGTTCTAAAACAACAGAAAGAATCTTCATTTCCGAGGGACAGGTATCAAATACAGTATGGGCGCTAAGACCAATGATTCCGCACGGAGGGCTTCAGGTAAAGCAGCTATTATGGGAACAGAACGTACAGTCCGATGTCTCGAGAACCTAGTTCCCGGAGAAAGCCAAGAGAGGTGACTTTCAATCCAGATTTAACCAGAATTTGGGACTCAAAATTCACTGCGACAGAATGAGTACACAAGCTGGAGATTATATATAGCACGAGAAAAATTGTTCTGGAGTATGTTGACAGTCAGAACAGAGTACCCATGCAGAAACGCGCCATATGTTTACTAAAACTGACGGTTCAGAAGTTCCGCAGGTTAAACGATATCAAATGCATTTCTCGCAGTGGCTAACCAAAATAAGGTTACCCGGTGGAGGGATGTGAGAACATATGTCCAGGCTCAAATGTCCACGCATAATATCGTAGATCAGGGTGATAGACGAAGAGCTGGAGAAGATTTAGCAAGGGAAAAATTGTCCTGCAAAACAGAAACAGACAGAACAGAGCACCCTTGCAAAAATGTACACTGTTCAACTAGAACTAAAAAACTGTAAGATAGATTACCTTTCCGTTGGCACAACTCTGATATTTCCTAGTTACTAGTAGAATTTGACAGTAGTACCTTGGTCCTCCTGCCTTTTGAGCATCAAGCAGTTCGTTCCCACTCAAAACGAGACCAGCAATTTTCGTGTCGCCATCAGACCGTCCGCTAACCATAGCTGATATGGCATCGGATAGGCGCTGATTTAGAATCTCCAGGGCCATCGCATAGGCCCCGACATATCTCAACAACTCCACGGCCTGCACAACCAAGATAAATTAGAGGGTACCGTCGGTCAAGTCAACTCGCCAAAAGAAAAACGAAACTATGAGCATTACCGGAAAGATCCATTATTACATATTTCCACGGTTACATATTTGTGCCAAAAATCTTCCACGTAGAATGCTGAAATGCAGTGGGGATCAAAATTCGGCGGCATCCAAGAAGATCCTAGAGTCTAAAATCATATAATCAAGCACAATACCTTCTCGTAAAGACCTGATTCTTGGCACTGACGGGCAGCATCAAAGAGAAGATGTTGCTGTGCTTGTGAATCTGGCATGAACCTCTTCAACATGCCATCTCCAAGAACTCCAGTAGGCCCGAGCAAAAGCGCTACTCCTCCTTCTCTGAGCAGAAGTTCTGTCAGTAGTTGTTTCATCATAAGTTGCCTCTGTCGTTGCTGACCACTACTGTCTTGCAAACTCCAGGAAATTGCACCACCACCGATGGCGGCCGCTGCTTGTACGTAGTACTCCAGTGCAAGATCCAAGCTGCCTTGCCGCACATAAGTCAGGCCATACTGCCTGATAATGCTAGCAATCTCAGAAACTGCGTCCATCGATCCCAGCTTTTGGGCATCTCCGCTTCCATCGGCCCAGAATCCAAAGTCGGCTAGGGCAATGGCCATATGAACTGCGTCAATAGGGTACCCTTCCGTGTTTCCATCCTTCATTATGTAGGCTATCGCAGTGTGAAATTGCAAGCTCAGGAGGAGTATATAAGGGTACACCAGTGGATCCTTACCATTCTTGGTGTAATATGACGGCTCAAATTTGATTAGATACCTTTGTAGATCCTCGAGAGTATAGGGGGTCAGACCCTGTTGCACAACACCCGCAATTGAAGCGTCGCTTGCTGTGTCACGTACCATCGCGAGTTTGAACCACAAGAAGTCTTCGATGGTGCTAAATAGGACCGGTATGTCCCGTAACAGACGGTCTCCCTGCTGTCTACTTCCAGAGACTATAGCGTGCAGAAGCATTTTCTTCTTGTCATAACCTGGTCGTCCGGGTCTGTCTCCAGTTCTGGCCATTCGTTCACATTCTTCAGCTACGGCTGCGGCAGTCCCAGGTGACACACTTCCTCCTGTTGCGATCCACTCCGCCAGCTGCAAAGTATAGAAGATTCGGTTTCCTTCAGTGTGGAAACCTTAAGGGAGCATGTATACTAAGAGGCCTCAGAGAAAATGTTCTAGCAAGTGAAAATGTGACATCTCTCCAAATGGCTTGAAGACGACGAGGCCGTTCGCAAGGTCAAAGGTCTAAAGAGCTCCTAAGCTTCTAGCAATGTTCTTATTTCTTAAGCATGGAAGCAAACGAGAAATAAAAATAGAGTTCTAGAAAGACAAAGCACGCAGAAACTCATATGGTCTTCAGCCTGACCTGGGGGGCAAAAGCTCGACTGACTCTAGACGAGAAGGCGACATGTTGAGCTTCTTCGTAGTATCCAGATCTTAGGCAGAAATACACCTGTAGATACAAAACCCATTAATTTGAGGAGCTGAAGTTCATACGCACGAAAGATATCTGAATGTTTGAAGATGCGGACCAAGTAACTCAAACTGTCATATTTTCCGCTGATCTGGACATACTGAAGTGCTACAATCAAAGAATGACTCCCAGTTGTTATTCTATCAAAAGTACCTGATGCCATGTAGTGTCCATTGGTGGCTGCCTCCGCACATCCGCAGTGTCGAAATCTAGCGGTCCGTGATCTCTAAGTCGGACCTGTTCGAATGGAGTTGAAGAGGTTAGCCGTGGCACTCCGAACCGTTCTATCTCAATGCTAAAGACTGCAGGTGAATACTAGGCGAGTTTGACTAAGCGGTAGATAACACAGCATATAAGTATACCATCTAAGCAAGGCATAGAGTTCCGGCACAACTGTAGTGTCAACGCAACACTGGCTTCATCGTATAACAATCCTGACAGCGCTGCAATCTTTACTAATGGTCATCTATCAGACTTAAGTGTATATTTCATGACGAAACTTACTCTGAGAAATGCTCGAATGCGTTGTATGTTGCCTGTTGAACCCCCCAGCGCTGCCTGTGGAGATACAACAAAGAAATTTACGTCTCCACATCTTAGAGTACACAAAACGGGCTGGAACCAGCCTCCAGTTCAGCATGTATCATCGAGAAAGTTGATGTAAAGAAACCAATATCACACCTGCGCTGCATGACTGTGTATAGTGTCAACAATGTATTTCTCGTGGCCGACCTCCAAGTGTCGCCTGGCGCCGGCAATCATAGTAATCTTCCTGGAAGCACTGAGGTTACGGTCCACATCTTCTCCTAAGAGAGACTATGAACCATTAGAGTTAAAGGTCAGATGAGCATAAAGACAAACAAAATTTGCACATCATGTACATAAGAGACGGAGACTACACCTGATGTTCAAAACAGGCAAACGTCCGTTCCTACATTGAAACAAACTTCATAGAGACTGCAGAACAGAAGGGAAGGAAACGCGAGTGTATGTGAAACCTGCAATAGGTGCCAGATCTTGGCCATGTTGACAGATCGTGGACTCGGATTCTCCCCTGCCACCCGACTATAAGCATCTCTCAGAGATGAAGCAACCTGCATATCGCCATAAGGGTGTCAATATGACATCGGAAAAAGGTACGGATACAGGTCTTATCGTTTACTGGTGCAGCTATCGACAGGAAAAGTGTATACACCTTGAAAGGCATACTTCTTTCCCTCGCAGCGTTCATCTGGACAACAACGTCTGCGTACGCTGCAGCCTTCCTGTCCAATATCGATCTGTGGCTAGATGAAGAGTACTCGAGTACTCGGGTTTCGGGGGTAGCTCGGACTACACCAGGTGTACCTCGCACACCTTGGATGGAAGAAGAAGACACTACTTCGACATTCCCTGACGTTGAGAACGTAAGGCGACTCAGATTACTGAGAAAATCACGCTTTTCTTTCTGCCAGTCATCCTGAACAAACACGAGAGAATTTTGAGTACGAAAACAAAGGAGTAACAAATGTGTGCACAACCAGAATCAGTTCACACCTACAGCAACTAAATTACAGCTACAGGTATGAAGGAGACGAGAATGACGAGGTGAGAAGGCGCAGACCTCCATGATCTTCAACATGTAGTCGTCGAAACTGCGCACATTGTCTTTATGAGCCTCCTGAATAGCAGAAATCATTGACATCTCGTGCACCTACGGCATATTCCACATCCTCGGTTCAGATCTTGAAAATAACATTGCGGCACTAGAGTACACAACTGGATCGACCTAGAAAACGCCCGCAGGAGGTGGGGGTGGCATGTGCAAAATTTACAGTGGAAGAGAATAAACATAGGCATATTGCAGTACCTGTTGCAGGTACTCCTCCACGCTTGTGGCTTCGACCGGAAAAACATCCTCAAAAGTTGTCTGTTACATGCTCGGCGGAAAGACAGTTCGATAAAACCTCAGATGGCCGTGGGTTCGATTATACAACTCCGACTCGAGAACTAGGTCAGTGAATGTGAAGAAGGTCGATACGACTACATCATCCATATTAAGGGGCGGGAAACTGAAAAATGCATCCGAACCTGACCTTGAGTTCAAAGGACTTCAAATCTCTTGTGAGTTGGTCTGCATTGATGCCTTCTCTTGCCAGCAACCTACACTCGCAAGCAATAATTTCCCACGTTTGATAAGAAAATCGATCACCAAAAACTCCGAAACGCAGTCAAATATAATTGACCGAGACATCAGCAGAGACCAAGCAGATCTGCATTGTGCTGATGAAACTTTAACTAGCAGTGAAGTATAATGGTGTGCCTCACCGAGTAGCAGCAATGGCTTCATTGGGAGCCTCGAACCGAGAAGTTCGCGCTTTCAGCTGTCGAGAGAGGGTCTCTAGCTGATCAAGACTTCTCTGCGACCACGAGACGAGGGAGGGGAGGTGTTGTAAGTGGTCAGCGCAGTTCGAGTTACCAATGCTTAAGATGAGTTCAATTTAGAGCTCTGAGTCATACAGGTGGCAGTGACGAAATTCCACCATTTCTCTGCAATAAACCTCATAAAACATGAAACTACCAACTGGTCCAGAAAGATCGTACACAGTGCAATTTGGGCAGGGATCGCAGACCTTGACAACTTTCACAACACCCACACTACTACAGATCGCAGGAAATGCAGGAACTGAGTAGTATACCATACACCAGACATTTGGTAGCCACGGTGTTCCATTGATTGGAGAATTACTTTGAAGCTAAAGAAGCTGGGAACCCAAAGTAACCTGAATACGAAGATGGCTAAATCTTTGAGCAAATAACTCTGACCAACAACGATGCTCATACTATCTTGAAAACTCGTATTTTAGCTCAGGGGGTCCGTCTTACAACCAATGCGGCTCTTCCCAATACCTGGATAGGTGGAAACTGAGCAGAGGGTGTGGAAGAGTGGAGAAGCTGGGACGAATTGTGTAAGAGGTCGGCCCAACTCCGCATGTCCGAGTCGACCGCCATCACTCTGTCAACTAATTCAACGTCGATACATTCCCACGATACGGTTGACGGGTAAAAAGGATCAAGCAACAGGAATGGAGATAAAATTTACAGAAATTAATAGTCCCGCACCGACAAAACTGGAATGGGCAAGAGCAGTGGACAAAAATATTTCAAAATGGTGACGCTGTGACCATTCCGGCTTCAAGTAACGTGAAGAAAACAACACTCCGGACCCCGGGAAAACGCCCACGCTCTTAAAAAACTTCCACAAACACGATACAAATGGTCCGCAGAAGCTGACAGAACTCAGCCTCGACGTTCCGGCAAATGCAGAAGCGTGGGGAAGCGTCGGAATTTCAGGGTTTTGGATTCACGAGTCCGAGCGGGAGACTCGTAGCAAGCCTCAGTCAAACTTCGACCCAAAACCCTAAAGTGATCTTCAGGAGCACGTAGCTGTGAACTTGTGAAGATCGTATCACATCGGTCTACGCTGTCGGAAGACGTATACTACCTCAGATTGGATAAAGACCGAGGTAACACATTTGAATAGACAGCGTAAACTGGATGACTCGCAAAGCAAGATGGATCCAAACACACACTTGGAACTTGTCATGCATAAATGTGGCTACAAAATTACACCTCTATTATTCTTGATAAAATATTCCCAGCTCTTTCTTAAGTTAATGAAGTATATTCATCTATATATGTTACTTAAATTTCCTCGTATCAAAATATGATACTACTTTTCAACTAATCACGAGAAGTGAACGAGATCTATATATGGTTACAAAATTGTTTCCAAACGAACATGAATCATTTTGATTTTATGGCATCATCGATGGATGAAAAGAAAAATTCATCCATAGATGTTGTTTATATGGCCATAAATTTAAATATATTCCATGGGACTAAATTTGAGAGGTTTGACTGTACCATCCTAAGCCCTATGAGCATAAGCATGGAGCTATTCATAGAGAATGAGCAAATAGTGATCTATCAAAACATAATGTCTCCTCTCGTGATACTCCAAGATCAACGAGAAGGAGATCATGGATGTAAATGACGTAAAGTGGAAAAAGTGTCTTCAGTACTATTAGCCATATACAAAGGATGAAGGATCGCACTGCTCTGCTATATTCCTTAGCCTGCCACAAGATCCTATACCAACGCAATCAAGCCGAATCAGAAGTATCATATGGTTAAATCCGACTCCTCACTTGTGTGGCCATTACAAAATGCAATGTAGCCCAATCCCCTCATAGAATCTCTGAAATCTAGATAACTTTAAATCATAACACTGAGTACCATTACAGAACAAGTATATGCGTTCTTGAAATTTGATCCAAGCAAGACTTATGGACCACATCATGGTATGAGAGATATGTTCACAATGTTTGTGGAAGATCTTTGAGTCTCTTAAGTTTTGGGTATTTGTAATTACATCTCTGCCTATTTTAATTCAAAGTAATTTATCTCTATCAAGTAAATTTTTAATTATGTGAATTTATTTCCCTGAATACATCATGCAATAAATGGAAAAGATATTAATGTCATTTTACAATTGCAAAATCCAGTCACACCGCATGTTTTTTAATTTAATTATTGAAAAAAAAATCCATTTGTAAAACTCAAAGAAAGTTTTTTAGATTCAAAAAATATAATTATAAATATTATGTTTAAAGATGTGTTTATCTATTCTACATTTTCAAATATCTCCAATCAAATTTAGATAGTACTTTGTGGGCTTCACTCTCAAATAGACATCTTTTAATGAAAAGTCTTTTGAGAAGAGAATAAAAATGTAATATTTTAGGTGAATATAATGAATTTAAGTATTCAAAAACGAAGGGCAGTGAAAAATATCACATGATAAGAATAATGAAAATCTTGAAATTTGAAAACCTTGAAATTTGGCACCACAATGTCTATGTTTTGGACTCGTGAACTTTTGTTAAGCGTGAGCACCAAATTTCACGCTCCTAAAATGGTCCACATGTATTAAAAATATTGGTTATTTATGAATGGACATCTTGTAGGGAGCCAGTTGAGCTAGCCTAGGAGATTAACAATTAGGTTCCATGTGTAATGGATGTCCAACATTGTGTGAAATCAAAATGGAAATCATTTTAAATCTAATGTTGCTAACTTTAGTCACCTATCCTTTCTAGTTATTTTGGTATTAATGGATCTTGCTCAAGGGAGAGAAGAGAGTAGGTTAGTATACAAGGATTACTTATTCACATATTGCAAGATCATACTTTGCCAAACATGGAGAGTGAATATACAATTCTCTTCTTTTTTCAATTTATGTTCCATTGGTAACTAGATTGAACACTATGGAGAATTGTATGGATACATATTAATAAATTCATTATTTTTAAAGTTTTGAATGATTTTTTTCAAATCAAACTTAGGAGTTAGGTCTATTTTATTTCAATCTTTTTTTCTTCATGACTTGGTTCTATTAGCACCTAGTTGGAAAATTATGAAAATCAGAATTGAAAATTATGAATGTTCTTAAAATTTAGAGTTTTTGATAGTTAATATTACCTGTGTGAGGTGTGATGTCAAAGGGTTGTGATTTTGCAAGTAGGAGTAGATACATGATAAAGTGTTATGTATACTTATCGTTCTCTTTGTGCTAATTATAGCTTCAATTCCCCTCATGGGGCCGCCTAGAGCTATGCGTGATACATCATGTTTGATGTGTTATCATCTCTTTACCTCGATAGAATTAAAGACCCACGTGGAACACATGCACAAAGATTATGATTGGACCACTTGAGATGCGCACGTGAGGAGGGCGATCACATCAACATTGACATTTGTACTTTGGGGAATATTCAAACTACATCGATTCTTTCGTTGATCATTTCGGGTTTACTGATTGGGTCGTATGAATAGTTAGCATTCTAATTAAAAGGCTAGACATGTTTTTTGCTTACCGTTCAATCGATTGATAGGGGATTCAATGGATGAGTTAGCATGGTTTTTGTTTCTCTTACTTCCACAATGATGTCTACGTTATACTAGGGAGGCGTGCTTGACATAGAGAGGTGGCATCTAGATTTTAGAGATTTTGTGTGAGAGATTGGGCTATATTGCATGAGGAATCAATACAGACCACACAAGTTAGGAGTTGGGTTCAGTTACATAATACTCTTGATTCGGCTTGATTGCGACAATGTAGTATCTTGGGGCAGGCCGGGGAATATAGCAGGGCCGCACAGACCCTTCATCCTTTGTTTGTGGCTAGTCATACTAAGGATACTATTTCCTCTTTATGACTTTTACATCCACCCATGGGCGATCAAATACCATTAAAGGTCTTGGAATATCAACCATAAGAGCCATTATATCTTGATAGATCACTTTTTGCCCATTCTCTATGCACAACCCCACGCCTATCCTCAAGGGGCCTGTCAGTGATGGTATATGAACATCTTTGAGATTGCTTTCAGATAGATGATACCTCTAGTGGTTTCACGGAGTTGTTCCAAATGGATGTATCAATTGGAAGAGGGGAGATTTCGTCGTTAGTTATTCACGTGATAGATGCTAGTTGACTTCTCACGATGAAGAAGGGAACTTGGGGCATTAGATTGATTGCTATCGGGGAGGTCTTACTGCACCTTTTTAGTCATACCGTGGTCTTGTAGCATCGTTCATACTTCCAACATCATCTTTGTTCACACCAGTTTGGACTCGTCACATCATGAGTTTGTGAGGCAGTATCGTTGGATATTAGAGCATACTGATTGGACTAGAGGTCTACACCATAACTTGATGGACCGACAATTTTATTATGTTCTACATTCATTTTTAGTGGATCGTGTCATTCCTTGTACTACTAGTGCTTGTTTACACTCTTGCTCTAGCAAGGGTGCATGATGTGGATCTTGACTCGACCATGTAGGACTTTTTGACTCGCACTAACTACTTTTTCTAAAACGTTGAGGTTTCATCTTGGCTTTGTCCATCCATCTACATTTTCATTACTCACATATGAGTGTGGTGCTGCTTTAGATGCACCAATTGTCCATATGACTCATTGCCCATTCGGAGTGTATATGATAGCTACCCATGATTTCACTAGGGATGTGGTGTTTGTTATGACATTATAGGATGGATACGTCACATGGAGGTAGCGTTGGTATGTCTTGTAGTCGACTAGGGTTAGAGCATAATTATAGTAGGGTTAGAGCATACTTATATTTTGTTCGGGAATACTAGATTACTGTTGCAAATGTGATGGTTGTAGATTCTACACATAACATAGTTTCAGAGGGGATAATTACGAGTGGTGAGGAAGTAGCCAAGGTCTCCAAGTATAGGGGTATACATAGAGGTCTCCTCTTTGTTCCTCTAGCTTTGGAGTTATATGGAGCTATGGACACCGAATTTGACATGTTCGTGAGAGTGTGTGCGAGAGCCTACCATACCTATCACTATCTTTAGCATATTGTATAGCCTATTTTAGGTAGCTTGTTTCCATTGCTCTACATAGAGCACTAGCTAGTGCAATCTCTAGGAAAGCAATCACGTCAAGTGATGTTTCTTTAAATGCTCTTGTTGTTTATACACCATTTGATCTATATAGTTTGGATATCTTAGGTGCAATATGACATATTTACCATTGCGATGGTATTGGGACCTACCCCTTGTTAGACTTTTGGTTTCATCCATGTAAGACTTGATAGGATATTCCCATACTTTTTGTTATTTTACTTGGCCATTAACCTACTTGGGATTTGTGAAGAACTTCTCGGTGCCCTGGAGTTGGATTGGAGCGCGTGGAGAGGGCGAGAGAGGCTGGGGTGGAACCGATTTGTAGTTTCGTGGCCATACTTTTGGCAAACATGGAGAGTGAATAGTTCATTCTCTTCGTCTTTCAATTTGGGTTCCATTGGTACCTAAATTGAAGACTATGGAGAATGATATTGTGAGATATGAGTATTTTTATTTTTTTAGGGTTTTGAGTGCATTTTGAGTGATTTTTCTTATACTAGACATATGGATCGGGTTTTTTTTGTTCTCATCTTTTCTTTTTCCTGCATTGGTTCTATTGGAACCTAGTTGGAAAATTATGGAGACCTGAATAAAAAGTTATGAGTATTTTTAGATTTTAGGGTTTCCATAGTTAGCATTTTCCAATGTGAGGTGGTGTGTTAGGGGGTTGTGGTTCGGGTGGGAGGAGATACATGATGGAGTCTTTGGGTTTCTTTATCGTTCCCTTTATGCTAGCTTTAGCTTGACTTTCTCTCATGGGACCGCCAAAAGCGGGGCGCGATACACCATGTCCGGTGTGTCATCGTCTCTTTACCTCGCAAGGGGTAAAGCACCCACGGGAAAGATGCACAAAGATTATGATTGGACCACTTGGGATGCGCATGTGAGGAGGACAGTCACATCGACATCGGTTTTTGTCATTTCGGGGAACACGCACATTACATCGACTCCTTCGTTGAGCATTCCGTGTATACCGTTGGGGTCGTGGGAGTGGTTAGCTTCCCATGCGGTTGTTCGATTCTAGGGCTTTTTGAGACTAGATTTCCATGTCCACGTTTATTCCATAGGCTTCCTCGGGCTTTGCATGACGAGCAATTTAGAGCGTGCTTTTCGCTACCATTCGATCGGTTGGTGCGCGATCCCATGGACGAAGTTAGCATGGTTTTTTTGTTTTTATTACTTCGCGATGGTTCACGTTATACTTAGAGGGGGCGTGTTGGACATAGAGAGGTGGCGACTAGATTTTGGAGATTCCGAGCGGGGGGATTGGGCTACATTGCGGGGAGGAGTCCATTCGGGCCATACAGGTAGGGAGTCGAGTGCGGTCACATGATACTTCGATTCGGCGCGATTGCGACGTGTAGGATCTTGGGCGGCCAGGGGAGTATAGCAGAGGTCGCACGGCCCTTCATCCTTTGTCCACATTAGTCCTATTGAGGAGACGATTTCCTCTTTTACGCCTTCTACATCCACCCATGGGCGAGGGAGATACCATTAGAGGTCTTGGAGTATCGGTAGGAGGAGCCATTATGTCTTGACAGATCATTATTTGCTCATTCAATATGCCTGTACCCCACGTTTATCCTCCGGGGGTTTGTCGGGGGATGGTATATGAGCATCTTCGAGATTGCTTTCAGGCGGACGATCCTTCTAGTGGTTTCACGGAGTTCTTCCAGTGGTCAGCAGCTAGCTATTGCGAGAGGGGAGATTCCGTTGTCAGTTAGTTAGGCTCTGGGTACTAGTCGGCTTCTTGCGATGGAGAAAGGACACAGGGGCATTCGACCGATTGCTATTGGAGAGGTCTTATTGCGATTAGTCACCGCATCGTTGTCTTTTGCAAAGATTTCACACTTCAAGGAGCATCTTTGTCCACATCGGTTTGGAGTCGCCACACCGTGAGGTCGTGAGGCGTATCGTTGGGCATTAGAGCACTTCTAGATATCCATCCGGATTGGGTGTCTTGCAGGTAGACGTTGAGAACGCTTTTAACAGCGTCTCACGTGCATCCATTTTTAGAGAGCTTAGAGAGAATTTGGTGGACCCCTATCAAGCCTCATTCCTTTTTGTACGATCTTTCTACGTTTCTCATTCTTCTTTATTTTATCGGCATGGCTTTTTCGAGGAGGGAGTCATCGTTTCTACAAATCCATCCTTCGCGGCACTAGACAAGGAGATCCTTTGGGGGGACCCTTATTTGCCATGGCTCATTACAGAGCTCTTGTGTCTATTGCTTTGGCCGCTGCTTTGTGTGTTCCCCACCTTGGCGGATGATACACACATTGTGGGTCATGTAGACAGCATTAGACAGACCTGTAAGACCCAGGGTTGTACATATAGGATAAAATGAAAGTATATCTAAATTGTGCCTAAGTTTATCTTAGTCATGACTATGTTTAGCTAGTTATGGTTAAGTTGGAGGAAAATATAGAGTAACTTTTGGTGTGGTAGATGAGAACTACTATTTTGTTGTTTAGTATGAGTCAAGGAATAGATTCCATCACATGGGTATCTTGACTTCCCTTGACTTGGACTAGTTTTCATTGGTTGGACTTGGTGAAGACCCCTTAAATCTAGGGGCGAGATTGACTTGGTACACTAGAAGTCAATTAGGGAGTAGTTGGGCTTCTAGAAGATCCAAGTGGACCAATTGCATGTTGCCATGTACCCTTTTCATTGGGGTTTTGTGATCTCTACCTCGTTTTAAACTTGGTAAGAGGAAGTTACATGGTGATTACTTGTAGTTCTTAGGGTAAGATTCTAAGTAGTATAAATAGAGAGGTTGAGAAGACCTCTCAAGTAGTTTTTCAATGGAAGTTAGTTTTGGGAGGAGATAGTGTGGTGATCTTAGTTTTAGGGAGCTTGGTTCTTGGAGATGTCATGTTCGGAGTGGAACCTTGATTCAATGAAGACTTTGATTACCAAAGTATCCCTTTCCTTTTGAGTGATATCTTACTCTTGGTGATAATGTGCATAATAGAGCTTGGACTTTGAGAGTTTGTGTAAGAGTGAGCAATAGGATCATGGGCAAAGGGTGGGACTAAGTCCTTCTAGATTCATGATGAGCTTCCAAAAAGCCATCGGAGGTAAACCTGAGTGAGAGTCAGCCCGGAGGTCACAGGCCTTTGATTACTTGACTACCGAGCTTCATCTTGTAGGCTTGAGAGTCAAGGTGTCAAAGTGTAGGGCTTGGTCTCCTTTGGGCATTCCGCCTCATCTTGACTTCCAGGAGGGATGTATGATATCGACGGATGGCTTACGTATTCTAGGAGTCTTAGTAGGGTGCGAGGATTTTGTTTCACGCTACCTTGACGTTGCATTGGCCGAGGATGTTTTGCATGTAGACGACCTTCCTCTACTAGGGGATCCGCAGGTGGCGTTTGGTATACTATCATCTAGTATTGCTCGTCGACCCACCTATCTTCTTTTCAGATTGTTCCTCCTTCACCTACATTCATATCACGTTTGTACCTTTGATAGGAGGATCATGGGCGTCTTTGGTGACATCATCGGACCAGGGACATTCGAGTGTGTGATTGGAGATTTGGCAAGGAGACAGACATCTTTGCCAATCTCGTGTGGAGGGGTAGGCTTATTATCGATGGAGGAGACGGCACCTGCGACGTTCTTGGCGAGTTGGGCACTTGTTGCACCTTTGTTATCTTCTCGATTTGTGATAGCAGATAGACCTATTTTGGAGATATATACGAGGGATGTCGATACGGGATCATTTCCCTTACATGTATTATTACGACATACGAGAGACTTTTACCACGGGAGGCACGACATGAGTTCCCATCTTTTTTTCCTCTTTGGCCACGGATTGGACTAGGGGTCTCACAATCTATCTTGATGGGCCAAGCAGCCAGGAGGCTCTACATTCACTCTTAGTGGATCGGCCATCCCTCGTACTACTAGAGCTCGTTTACGCTCTTGCTCGGGCAAAGGGTGTGCAGCTCGTGGATCTTGGCTCGACCATGCATCGGGGCTTTCCGGCTCGCACCAACTACTTTCTCCACAGCGATGAGGTTCCGTCTTTGGTTTTTGGTCCATCCATCTACATCTTCATTACTCACATGTGAGTGTGGTATCACTTTAGATGCGGCGGTGTTCATATGACTCGTTGTCCATTCGGAGGCAGAGGAGAGCTACCCATGATGCCATTAGGGATGTGGTGTTTGCTATGGCGGAGGGTGGATACCTCACATGGAGAGAGCGTTGGTATGCCTTGCGATCGACTAGGGTTAGGGCGGACACATTTGGTTCGGGAGGACCAGGTCTTTGTGGGCGATGTGGTGGTTACCTATACTACTAGAGACACGGTTCGAGAGGGGGTGATCACCCATCCTCCGGGGGATGGGCGGTGGAGGAGTGGCGGCCAAGGTCTCCAAGTATAGAGGTATGCAGAGAGGTCACCTCTTTGTTCCTCTAGCTTTGGAGTTATATGGAGCTATGGACACCGACTTCGATATGTTTGTGTTGGAGTGCGCGAGAGCCTACCATACTAGGCGACATGGGGTATCACTCTCTTTAGCTTACTGTATTGCCTATTTTAGGCAACGTGTTTCCATTGCTCTTCAGAGAGCACTAGCTGGTGCAATCCATAGGAGAGCAATCACGTTAGGTGATGCTTCTTCGGATACTCTTGTTGTTTGTAGACCTTTTGACTTGGATAGTTCAGATATCCTAGGTGCTGTAGGACATATTTCCCAGTGTGATACTATTGGGGCCTAGCCCCATGTTACCGGTTTGGTTCCTTCCTTGTACTATTTGATGGGGTCTTCCCATCTCTTTTGATATTTTACTTTGTCTTTCCACTTAAAATTAACTAATGTCCTTCTTGGGATTGTGACTTGGTGATTAATCAAATAACATCTTCATCATAACACATCGATAAATGTACTGTATCTATGTTATGTTATTTCCATCATTGAAACATGTTTTTATTAATTTCTCTATACTCACTTTTGATGTTTAAACTCACCGTCCATTCTAATTAGTCTAATTCGCAGTAAAAAAGGAAAGATTATACTATTGCTATTTGATTGATAAGATTAACCATCTTTTGCAAATGAAAATACAAAAATATCCAACTTCGAATCTTCGGGGCAAAGGTCCACCATAACCTTGTTCGGGACCCAAAGTTTGAACCCTAATTTCTAAGAGATGTAGGTAAGTTTGGCCCTGAAGTTGCAAAGTAACTAACTGAAGAGTTCTCGAATAAGGAGCCTTGATTTTCGACGACTGGTTTGATTCCGATTTTGAAGATGCAGTACCTATTTACTGTGTATTGTTTTCTGGAATTTGAGAATTATTAAAAAATATCGAATAAAAAATGTATCTTTTTTTGGAGTTCAATTAAGAAAAAATCAATCTGTATTAAACTGTATTCGATTGAAGCAAGAAAGTAATTACTATTGGAATAAGAACAATCATAGTCATATTCTACTCTTATATATTTGAATTAGTTCATGTCCCGTTGTAAACTCATATTTTTACTAAGAATTTGCAAATTCCGGACCGAACTTGTAAGTTATAGTTCGAAAAATTTGCAACTTGGGCGGCAGAATGTAACTTACATTATGTTTTAACCCCCTCGCTTCGTCTATAGCAGTAGCAGAAGGTCACTGAATTGAGAAAGCGTCTACTCAAATCGTACTTCGTCCACGATAAGTTAACGATTTACTCACAAGAGAACAACTGTGATCAAATATAACCATAGATATTTTCTCTTATTCGTATAATACTTATATTGAAACAAATGTCTTAATTTGAAGTAGTTTTCTCATCAGTAAAGTAAAGATAAAATTGTAATTGAATTAAGGAACACACGCCCAAAATCCGTAGTTGATGCGTACATAATCAACCAGGCAGAGTTGAAATCACAAGCATTGTGGCTTATACATCTGCTCCAGCATCACCAATTGTGGTACATTCATATTCCTTGGGATTTTCTCACTCGTGAACCCTTCGAATTCAACTTACATACCTGCTTACGTCAAACAATTTCTGTCTGAAGGAAGAGGTGTCGTTTTTGTGCAAGCCTCTGACAAAATAAAAGTACATGTTAACGTTAGATCTCCACCAAATTAGAACCTCACAATCGGGTAGACCATCGTAAATAGAGCACATGTTAAACTTTACTTTGCGTTCGACTCAAATTCCTGTTGTGTATAATTGAAGGTAGAGGAGAGGGAGAGAGCCGCGCAACCCCGGTTAAAGTATATGGAAAAAAAACTTGTGACAAATTAAACTGAAAGCTGCGTTAAAGTGCTTAAGGTGTATTATGATGCCTCAAGCTTACGCATTCCTATCGTAAACTTGTTCCTCAGTGACAATCAACTGGAAAAAATACATAACACGCGCAACTGACGTGCTAGTATATAGTATATTGCAGGTACTATTAAATATGAGGCTTTAAAATGTTCCGCTGAAGCTCCGCTCGAAGCTTCAGGACCGGAGGCTTCTTGCACTGTAATGGAACCCACTCGGAAACCCCTTCTAAGCCAAGGCAGGAAATAAATTCTTAATCTTTTGATTTACAAAGTCCATTCCATGCAAAGGTAAAGGACAAAGTCCTTCAAATGCTGGAATGAGTGAAGGTTTGACCACATAAGAAACTAGCTCTCGGGAAATGCGTCGAAGTATGTCACAAATTTCTGGAACGTTAAACTCCCCGTGCTCAAGCTAGATCTTTCCGGATCTCCCAAGTATGATTCTTGACCTGGAATGGGATGAAAAATTCCCTGAAAGTCCATTCCACACCATGGCCGGAAACACAATTAAGATCCTGGAATCGCATAGGCATTCCACGCTACCAAAATGTACTTAGAGCGAACTGGAAAGAACGCAAAAACCTTTCGTTACACAAGAAATCAGAACGAATGCGTGCAAGTATTTCACGACCCCACTTGGAATGCGAAGCCTTCCTTGCTCAGTCTAGATCTTCCCGGAATAGGATCCATAAATCTGCCTTTTGAGGTATATTTCTTAACTTGGAATAGGATGAACCTTACTTGAAAAGTTCATTCCACACGAAGGCAGGAAACATACCTGAATGTCTTGAATCAGAAACTCCAATTAGAGCAAAGAAAAGAACTCAAACTATTGGAATCACAAAAGGTTTCCACTATTATCACTATCTAAGTGACGGCAAGAATCAGGACCGGCTTTCATCTTCTAAATTGGAGTTTCAAGCAGTATGTGGCACCAACTAAACCGGATACAATCCTGTGAATCGAATCCATACAGGAGATCCTTAGCCATCCGAGTCGTTATAATGCAAATCACAAATCGTCCTCGCAGCCTTCATAGGCTTTAAAAATATATTTTGAAATGAAACCAGACTCGAAAGCAGCCCTTGGAGAAGAATCGTCACCTGTTTAAAGTGATAATCAAATATGATAACCTTCGCCGGCCCACGAAGGTCATCAATCACCAAGACTATATAAGTTTCCCTCATTTTCGATGGCTCTCAATCTATACAAGGTAGTATACAGTCCGCTACTCAGATTCCTCCACTGACTTCCTCAGCTTTTTATAATCTTCTAATTCGCCCCAGTAAGTATCCCATATGCAAGGCGAGCAACCATTTCCACAACAATCCCCCGGCAAAGGTTTTTCTGGCGGAGGTCCAATCTTATCATGTACCTCTTTCTCTTTCCTCAAATTCTCTGCATCTTCATCTCGTCTCTTCTGCTCCTCTTTCTTCACTCTCTCCGCCTCGGCCTCGTCATCATTCTTGTCGAGGTCTTTAATGCTCGTCTCCGGTACCTCTTTCGCCCTGGTGAAAAAGCTCGACATATCTGGCCTACTCAACTCAGCTTCCAAGGTGGACGGATCCGATGTGTTGGAAAACAACCTGTGATTCGCGCAGCAGTTCTTGGGCACAAGCGGGACAGCAATCACGGAGGCTAAGCAACCATCCAATGACAGAGAAACTCCAGCGAGTAGTAGTGAGTCGTCACGAGAAAAAGTTGAAAGCGGTCCAAAACTTTGATGAGCAGATGTACTCCGAAAGGAATGTGTGACAAGTCGAAGTAAAGGGGAGGTCTTTGGAGAACAGAAATAGCCCACGGTGGTGGTCATCAAAACCGAGGAGAAGATTATGAAATCGCCACAACAAAGATAATGCCACGCTGACACAATCCCGCAATCTCGTCACGAGAATTCGCCGTCTGTTCTGGCTCGATCATCAATCCATGATTACACAGCAGCAACTGCTACAATTGCGAGCCCCCTCTCTGAAAGGAAGCGAATTGATCAGCTGCTGCTGCGACTTTATCACGAGAAGAGGTCGCGCTCCCTTCGCATGGCGACCTGCTACAGGAAATATCTGTACAATGTGCTTATCCTTCGCTCCATCTCCGTTCTCCCGCTTTCATTCATCCAATTTAACCACTCGCCTCTCGGTGTCCTTCGCCTCGAACTGAGGTGGTATTCGGAATACGTCAAACGTAGAATGGACGCAAGCTGGGAGAAACGCAGACCCCTCAAAACTCTCCGTAATTGAACTACACTGAAGAGTTTCATGATAAATAGGAATAAAATAGCAGGTGGAGACATATATGTTGAATAGATTCACAAACTAATTGACAATACTTTTTGAGAACAACTAGTGTACTCACAAAATAGTCATAGTTTTCTCTATATTGGCTCATATGGCAGGGTTTGGAGTGCAAGGACGTTAAAACACTTGTGGTCTTTAACCATCAGCTTGTGAAACATTTGTTCTCGATTGTTCATTGTATATTAGGTTCAAGTTTGCATCAGAACACGAACTGATTTGTTGAAATTTATTTCTATCCCTTTAGACTTCAACAAATTTAGCTTTGTGATGGATTTTAAAAATGTTTCTCTTCTTGATTCTCTTTACTCTTTTTGAAATTCTAATTTGTGTCAATTTGTATTGAGCATTCACACTATCAACTCCACGCAAAACTGACTTTCATTCAGTCATGGATGTTTGGATGAAATTACTCCTAATGAATTTTAAAATTCTATTTTTCATATATATATATATAAAGTTAAATTTAATTTGAGCCATGATAAGTTTAATTTTTCTTGTCTATGAGCTTCTTCTAAATAATACCGTACTACTTGTTCTAATGTTGTGAAGGCAACTTAAAAAGTTAAGCAACTTTGGAGTAACTTACATTTCTATGTTTTTTATGTTTGATTTTGGGTACTCTTTTTTTATGAGCAAGTTGTGGTGCCGTCACTGTCTTTGTGGTAGGTCGGATGTGTATCATCTTACTCAATTTATCCACAAATACCACAAGTGAATCATATCCTAAAGAGGTTTTTGGTAACTCACATACTAGATCCATAGTAACATGTTCCCATCGTTGTTCGGGAATGGGAAGGGGTTGTAGTAAACCTGTTAGTTTTTGATTCCCCGCCTTATTTTGTTGACATGCGATACAACTTCGAACATATGCCTCCACATCTTCTCGCATCCTTGGCCAATAGTTTACTCGTTGTATGCTCTCCAAAGTCTTTTCAGCTCCCACGTGCCCCGCAATGGCAGTATCGTGGCTTTCTGACAATACCATTGTGCGTAAATCTGGATCTTATGGGATCCATATACGCTCCTCCTGAAATGCTAGATCTTGAACCTTCCTTGCCATCTTTGCCTGAAATGCTTTCATGATCTCCTCATCCTCCTTTGTTGCAGCCATCATTTGAGACCACTAATCAACTTGGATTTTCACCTTTGTGATGTTGTTGATATACGGCATTCGCGTGAGAGCATATCCAAGTTGTTTCTTGCCCTCCACATACACTATCTTCATGTTGAACTGTTGACGTCATTCTGCCCATTGAATTTGTCATTTGGAAAGATTTTTCTGAGTTTGCAAATACACCAATGGTTTGTGGTCGGTTTCTACCACAAACTCCTTGTCTCCCAAGTAGTGCTTCCAATGTTTCGTGGTCAGAACAATGGCTAACTCCTCTCATTCAATTGCGTGATAGTTTTGCTCAGCTACCACCAATTTTTGGGAGAAAAAGGCAACCGGGTGCCAACCATCCTCCCACTCTTGTTGAAGAATTCCACCCACTGTTGTACCTTATGCATCAGTAACCAACTTGATTGGTCGATTAGGATCATACCACTTGAGAATAGGCGCATGCAAGAGAACATCTTTCAATACTTGAAATGCTAACTCTTGTGCGGTTCCCCATCTCCATTTTTGACACTTTCCTAGCATAGATGTTAAGGCTTAGGCAAGATGTGCAAAAGCTTTAACAAATCTGCGAAAAAATCTTGTAAAACCTAAAAAACTCTTTAGCTGAGTTTGATCCTCTGGTGCTGACCATTTATGTATGGCTTCTATCTTCTCACTCATCACTTGGATTCCCTCCGTTGTGACTCGATGATCCAAATAATCTACTTTTGATTTGCCAAATTCACATTTTGAATCTTTGGCATATAACTCATTCTCTCACAAAACCTGGAGTATCACTCGTAAATGTCGCCTATGATCTTCTAAGGTTGTACTATATACCAAAATATCATCCAAAAAGACAATAACAGATTTGTCTAAATAAGGACGAAAAATATTGTTCATTATTCCCATGAATGTGGCAGGTGCGTTAGTGAGATCAAAAGTCATCACTAGATACTCAAAGTGACCATACCCAATACGAAAAGCTCTCTTCTGAACATTTTCATCAATAATTCGAATTTGATTGTACCCGCTCCTCAAATCCAATTTGGTGAAGTACTTCGCCCCTTGAAGTTGGTCAAACAAATCATCCATTCGAGGTAATGGATACTTTTTTTCACCGTTTGTTGATTCAACCCACGACAGTCAATGCACAATCTTATACTCCCATCATTCTTCTTCACAAATAGCACAGGGGCTCCATAAGATGAAATGTTTGGTTGTATGAACCCCTTTCTCAATATCTCCTCCACTTGAGCTTTACATTCCTCCAAATCATTTGGAGCATAACGATATGGAACTTTGCACGTTGGAGTGCTTCTGTGTATCACCTCGATCTTGTGATCTACACGCCTCTTAGGTGGCAATCCTGCAAGTAGATCATCTGGGAAGACATCATGATACTCTGTTAAAATATCGCTCAATGATTCCGGAATGTAAAGATTGTCCTTAGAACCAACAACATCTCTTATAAGTCCCAAGAAACATACATCATCTCTAGAAATGTCCAATCTAGTTTTATCAATCACAAAGAGAGGTAAGCTTCTATTTTGAGATCTACTTCTATCTCCGTAAGTCTTCCATCCACTACTTTTCACTACTTTCTTTCTCCAATCTACCTTTGGATTGTATTGCTCCATCCATGATATTCCTATGATGATATCATATCAAGCTAATTGGATTACTCTCCATTCAATCTCTTCTTGGTACCTGCCTATGGCTAGTTGTACACTCCGTGCTAATGTCTCAATTGGTTCAGTTTGCCCATTTGGCAACTCCACTTCTTCACTCACATCCTTCATCAAAATCAATCCTAATTTCATTGCAACAGATCGTCACAAAAAATTTTCTGTTGCTCTATGATCAATTAGGACTCTCACCTTGTGTTCTTCCATCATCCCATCTATGACAATCAATCAACCCTAAACCCTCCATGAGCTTCCAATTGTTCTCTTCTTCCAACCCTGTCTTTTCTTTATTTAGTGGAACCAGTAAGGCCGCGAGGCAAGTTTACTGATGATCTTCGTTTCCCTGCAAGATCTCATCTTCATTGTCGTATTCTCCTCCTTCCATATTGTTGAAAGGCCTTCGCAACATAGGTCTTCCTCCGGATGGTCTTGATCGAGTTCTACAGAACTTGGCAATATGACCTATCCTCCCACATGTATAACATTGACGATTGTCACGAACCCCCATTCCTCCTCAATTAACCGTTCTATTATTTGTAGGAAGATCCAGCAAATTTGGAATAAATGATCGACGATTAATTCCTCCATATCTAGGCGTGGTCCTCGTGGTGGTGCATATCCTTCCATACGTCGAAGGTTTTCCAACTCCATGGGTGTTGGGCAAATTGATTCTCGAACATTGTTTGATGGTTCACAGTGTGTGATACCATAAGCACCCAAAATCCGTTGAGCAATTGCGATTACTTCATTCACTGTGGATAGATTACTCACCATCATCTCCTTTTGCACTCTCTCCTTCAGACCTCGTTTGAAGACATCTAAGGCTTTTGCTCCATCATATCCATAATGGATACTAGAAGATCACGAAATTCTTCAATGTATTCATGTATGTCTTCTTTCTGCTTCAAATCCCACAACTTCATTCTCGCGGTTTGAAGGGAATCCACTACTTGAAAGTTTTGAAGAAGCCCCTCTTGCATCCCACTCCATGAAATAGAAGCACCTCATTTTGAAAGCATTCGTTCCCATGTAGTGTACCATGTAAGAGCCTTATCCATGAGGTAAGACCGCATGAACATTCATGCAGTAAAATCAGATACATGAAAATGTGATAGAAGTATATTCATCATCATGATACTTCCCTCCAAAACTCCCATGGCTCTACTATCCTTGTAGGCTTCCACCTTACATGATTTTCCCATACGAAGTAAGAGATTGGCTTGATCTTCCATCTCTTGAAGTCGTCTCCTATTTGACTCTTTGTTGGCAATAGCACTCGGTTGCGGTTGGGATTGAGTCTCTTGTATTGGAGTTTCCACTTCCATCTCACCAACTCTCTAATGCTGAGGTCTTGTACTCCATGGCTTGTTGCTGTGTTTGTCCATCTACAATAGTTTTTCTTAACTCTTTCATTTCTATCATGATTGAGTTCACAACTTCACTCATAGAAACTGATGCTTCCATGCTTTTCCACCACTCAAACTAATACAATGTAAGTATAATAACAATCCAATCTCTCAAAATAGGAATC
Organism: Marchantia paleacea; assembly: GCA_014180765.2. Lineage (NCBI taxonomy): Eukaryota > Viridiplantae > Streptophyta > Marchantiopsida > Marchantiales > Marchantiaceae > Marchantia > Marchantia paleacea. The sequence continues at coordinate 348,588 of MUAA02000065.1, forward strand.
ACAAAAGGCCGAGGTGATTCTATTACATCTCTGAAGTACTCTTCACTATAATTCATAACAATAAAGTCCCTCCATATTATCTTATGTCGGTAAATTGTTCTAATTTCTTCATATATGTTGAACGGAACCGGTGTGGATGGTTCACGATTCAAATCCATACAACATTCAGTATAGAATGTAAATGGTACAATCACACGTTTCTTCATAACTGACAATCGGAAGTATCATTGGTACATGTGATGCCATCACTCGAGTCATAAAATCTGCATCCCAATTCGCCACGAGGTACACTTTGAAAACATCATTCTCCAAGAATCGAATATGGATGTTGAATAGATTGGGAAATGGAAAGTTTGGTACATGATTTTTCTCAGGCACATCCATACATGCAACCCATAGTTTTCCATTTCCCCCTTACTCTACATGCAGATCAATGACCTCTGCCAGTCTCTATACAACTCTCAAGAACTTAAAGTTATCATCGTGATCTTGCTATTCCAAGAGGGGTAATCCACACTCAAGGAAAGAACAAGTTCGCTCTTATACCATTGTAACACTAGGGAAGTGAGGAGAGATCACTCGAATAGTTCAAGAAATTCTGAAGTTGAGAGATACCTCAATGATATCTTTTTCTCCATATATAGTCATAAAAAAGGTACAAACTAGATAAGGTTACACAACTACCATCCACTCAATTTCTCGTGGATCGATGACATGGCGGATATCCTTATGAGCACACTGATTGTTGACGTGTACTCCAATAATACACTAACTAACACACAAGAAACACAACCTAAAGAGCACATGGATTGCTAACGTGACACATTTAAATACTCCACTAATAGTCAACTCAAGACTATCTATCTACTCCTTGCGTAACCTCTACTTTAGTTTTGACTAAGTAAAGATGGTTACACAAATGATATGGAGTTTTACAAGTTGAAGTGCTACCGGGTATCACCTCAATCTTTTGATCTACATTACTCTTAGGTGGCAATCTTAGAGTCAAATCATCTAGAAATACATCATTATACTCCTTAATAATATCGCTAAATGAGTCCGGAATGCAAAGATGGTCCTTAGAACCAGCAACATCTCTTATAAGTCCTAAGAAACATACATCAGCTCTAGAATTGACAATTTATCAATCACAAAGAGAGGTAAATTTTCATTTTGAGATCTAATTCTATCTCCATAAATCTTCCATCCACTACTTTTTACCACTTTTTTTCTCCAATCTAACTCCGGATTGTATTACTTCATCCATGACATTCCTATGATGACATTATATTGAGCTAATCAGATTACTTTCCATTCAATCTTATCCTTGTACCAACATATGACTATTTATTCACTTCGTGCTAATGTCTCAATTGGTTCAATTTGCCCATTTGGTAACTCCATTTGCTCACTCACATCATTCATCAAAGTCAATCCTAATTTCATTGTAACAGATCATGATAGAAAATTCTCTATTGATTCATGATCAACTAAGACTCTCATCTTGTTTCCTTCCATCATCCCATCTATGATAATCAATCATGTTTGTTTCTTGCTCCTATCATGAACATTCAATCATTGTCTTCTCCCAACCTCGTTTTTTCTTTGTTTAGTGGAATCAGTAAGACAATGAGTCAAGTTTACAGTAAGGCTGACTTCTTTTCATTTTCTTGCAAGGTTTCGTTTTTATTGTCGTATTCCTCTCCTTCCATATTGTTGAAACGTCGTCGCAACATGGGTTAATTTGGCTAGAATAAAACACTCATAATGAGATTAATCAATTATTTAATTGCTTCTTGAGACACGAGCACACAAGTAGAAGAAGCAGCAAGAGATACACCTTAACAAAAAATGTTTGTGTAGAAGATAATATTGAGTAAGAAATGAGATTGTATGCTCCAATTTATGAAGTATCTTGCTTTTTGTATATCAATAAAAAACCTTATTAAGATTATTCTTAATATAACATGGGACTTTAAAGATCACCAGGTCAAATTTTTTTTAACTATTTCACCTCATAAGGATATTAGAAAATGACTATTTTGGTTAGTAAAAAGTTAGGAGATTTTGAAATTTATCCCCAAAAAAAATATTAGAAAAAATAAAAATAAAATTGGAACAAAACTATAGCAAGAAACTTGTTTGAAAATTCTAACCATTTTAAAAAACTCATAACAAAAGAAAATACAATCAATGTATATAAGATCAATTTTTTGAAATCAACATTTTTTTGCTACAACATAATGTTGATCAAGAAAAATTTAATCATTTATAAAAAAATACAAAGTTTTTTTAGAAAATAATGATCATAGATGGAATTAATATGTAACCTTGTGATAAAAATTGCAAGGGTTAAAATGTAATTTCATAAAAAAAAATATTTTTTAATTTAATAATTATTGCATGCATAAACCAAACTCAAAATAATTTTGTCGCCTATGTTTAGTTTTCTATATTTAATAACATGTATTTTGATAACTATTAGAAGATCAAAATAAAATTATTGAGATGATTTCTATATCAATTTTCTGTAGATGCTACTCTCAAACTTGCAAATGAAATGCAATTCACTCAATTAAAAATAAAAAAATATCACTTTAAATTATTTCAAGGATTGAAGGTATGAAATGATCTAACATCAATCAAGTTTTATAAAAGGAATATGATATAATTATTAAATAATAACCATATCATATTTGCACGGGCCAATTTTCTTTTGAAATAATGAGGATCATCAAACAAAAAATGGGACATGTATCACCTCCAAAAAAACTCTACGCAAAATGTTACATATAATAATATTAGTTGTTGTCCTGAATACTCTAGAAAAATGATACATGTCTCATTTTTCAAATGTTCTTCCAAAGTGTGATATAGATTTCACCAATAACATTACCTCCAATTTAAAACTTCAATCTCACTTACAAAACCTTATGTCTTGGGGACATGATACATATATAGTTGTAACTATATTTAATAAGTGAAAATAAAAATAGAATTTACGCAAGGTGGACATAAAAAGTCTTGAGTAGATTTTTAGTGGACTATTTAAAGATACAATGTTAGCAATATGGATGACTATGAGTACCGAGATTGCTGTTGCTCATAGTCATGTCTACCAAATCAACCTTTGATTGACTTGGAGATGGACAAAGATTACTTTGTCTAACTCCCTCATGCTATTAAGGATTAGAATTATTTAATTGGAAATGAGTAATTTCCTAATTTAAGCACGAAACTATGAAATTCCATTCGGATTGATCTTTCTTGAAAAATAATTTTCATACCCAATAGAATCTCCCTCTTGATCTTTTATAATTGAACTATATTGATCTTAAAATTAACAAGTATTTGTGTCATAGATTTTAATTCATTTTGCAGGTCTACTATTGGATAATTTACTTTTGAAGAAGCAACAATGGTAAAATTTGCAACCCTTGCCAAAATTGGTGGTACTATTTCTCTAGCAATCAAACTTGATTCAAGATTGTACTTAATCCAAAGAGCAATATGGATAGACTCAATCTTAAAATATCATTTTTTATATCTCACATTATTTCAAATAATAGATTTAAATCATCCAATAAAATTTTTTGTTAAGCTCCATACAATCCCAATGGAAAAATGTAAACATAATTTAATACTCTTGTTATTGTTTTCCTGCATTGTTATCCAAAAAATTCATATGAATTGAATGACAAGGATAAGAAATTTATAAAAACAAGAACATTCATATTAGTTTTTGGGCCATCTTAGAATTGGGAAGGACTAAGACAATGAAGAAAACTTCTCAATCTTCTACAAGATTAGTGATAAAAGTATCTTTACATTAGGATGGTTAACTTGGCAAGTGTGAAATCAATGAAAAAGAATAATTTTTAAAATTTTAAGACTCTAGTTTCCTCATATGACAACAATCTTGATTCAAGCAATATAGGTAATACTTTGGTGACAATATTGACGGAACTATCATGGGAGCTAATCAACTACAAGGAAGCCATGAAATCAAAATGCTCTAAAAATGATATTTTCATACATGATTATGATATAATTTATATTTTTTAAGAGGTCAAGTCACATGATACATTTAAAATATACAAAATCTAGAAGTTTGTTAAAGTAAAAATAAATAATTTTTTTTATCACATATAAGCCTATTTTCAAATTAAAACTGAATGTTGATGACTCAATTACCATATACAAGTTCAGATTTGTTGCAAAAAAATTCTCTCAAATCAAAAGATAATTTTACATTGATAATATTTGCCCAATATTATTTATATGTAAATAGATACTTAGAATGAAGATATTTCCGTGATAGTATCATATGGGATGATATACTTTTAAGGGAAGAATGGTGTGTAAGCTGTCAAAAGCTTTTTATGACCTCAAGAGCAATTCACAAAGTATATATTGACGGTGGAGAAATCTCCACAAGTCTCATATTATCGCCATTTCAATCTGACTTTGTACATGATTGGGACTTTTGGTGACCATCTCCTCTGCTTGCCTTTGGGCTAGAACTATTCTATATAGGCATCAACATTGCTATTTTGAAGTAGTTTTCCGATTTGGAACACTTGCTAAACATCAGGTTCTAAACTGGAGGTCTGATGTGTGTGATACACTGTGTAAATGATTTAGTAGTGTTATACCATATTTGCGTGACATGAGAGATGGCATGAATTGTGATTATCGGAGACCATCTGAGACAGAAGTACACGACAGAAAGATTGAGTTTCTTCACCAAGCGCAGCAGGACGTACATCGAGAAAGGGTGACAACCGGATACTGAGAAAACGAGACATGTGAATAAAAAAGAGTAAATTACGAAGGAGAAATCCCAAACTCTAAAATGTGACTAAACGCATCTTCCTGAAGGAAAAAATCTCCTCGTTCCGACACCTTGAGTTTCATGACAGGAGTACACGATCTTCAGTTCACAAAGGCCCTCGAATGCATAAAATGAAATCGCGAATTTTAATACAAGAAGAGGATAAAAGAACATACCCGTCAGAACGAATGAGTGTCTTCACCGCCGGCGAAATGAGCGCGGCAGGACGGTCATCAAGCAGAGCCGAGCACAGGTATACACCCAGCCCGGCCCGCAGCATTCGCGCACTGACCCCCAAGCCTCTAATCATCTTCCGGGATGAGGGACTTGTCTATGATAGCGATCACAGATCAAGATGTACGTACTATAGAACAGATCCTGTTCAAGTATAGTCGTGGCAGACCAGTGCCAAGTTCGGTAATATATATCCCAAAAACCTCTTGACACATGTCTTAGGGTTTTAAACAAACTTAGGGAGCCCTACGTGTCAACAGGAGCACAACCGACCTGTGTTCGACTGTTCATCAGAAAATTGCCTGCTCCGAACCTGCCAGACATCGCCTTTTGCTCGTAAGTTGAATTTGCCCGTCGAGCACATGAGTAGAATGCCCAGAACGCGACATGCAAATAACTCTACCTTGTTTCGCGACTCCATGGTGACAGAAGTGTCGACAGCACGCTGGCGCTTCAACTTCAACAGGAGTGGACTCCCCCGGATAATCTAAGCGCTCGTTGATCTTGCACACTCGCAGTACTTCCAGCAGCCCAGAAGACTCTCACTCCAGTCGCTGATTACACCATACGGACACAGAGAGGGCAGTACAGGGCCATCGCGCGAAGGGTTCACCAGCGACTCCGCCAAGACAATCACAAGTTACTCTAAACTTTGAGTGCAATCTAGCTGCACTACCCATTGTTGGTTGCTGACGGACGAAATCGAGGTCTAAAGAAGATACTGCCATCGAGTAAAGGCTCCTTTCGATTCTGGGTGAGAACAACACAGCTCACACAAGAACTCCGCCACACACTCTCCAGAAGAGGTGGGCAACGTCAATTTTGTTTCACACCATTCTGTTACTGTACTGTGGTAGTGCTACATTCCCAGTTGGCATGAAGCGAACAGATTACTTCTTATTATTCTCTGCGGCTGCCTCGATACATTAGACTGAAGTGCAGCAGGCCGTTTATGTGGAGGATTCTCCCTGATTAATGCAGCCGTCATTGCCTCCGAGCTTTGCAGTTTTCTGAACTCTGTTATAATTGTGAGCAACTTTACTACAGAAACTTACAAATTATATACCTTCTTAACAAATTCTATCTCATATCCCTTCAGAAGTCAGCATCAGTCGCCATCGTTGGGGTCTAGACGGTACCAAACCATAAACGGAGGATTATCTCCGATTGTCCTCACAGATCAATTTGTACCTACTTTGTACAAATTGCATGCATTTAAACCACATATACTCCTCAAATAGCTTCTTCCTACATGGTAGATCTCTTAACTGAAAGAATATCTAGACATAAAACCCACAAATATAGCAAAAAGGATGGGAATACCCCCATCAAGTCTTACAATGGTGAAACCAAGGGGGTAGGAAGGGGCAGCCTCCAACATCATCACGATGGTAAATATGCATTACTCCACCTAACATATATTAACTATCTAGATCAAATAGTCTACATATTACTCTACAATCAAAATAATCATCGCCCTAACCATATTGACATCCTATGGATTGCACCACCTAGTGTTCTATATAGAACAATGCACTATATATATACATCTCGTCTAAAATAAATTACACAATATGATAAAGAAATTGATAACTCATGTCGCATTGTATGATAGACTTTCCCACACTCTCTCATGAACATGTCCAAGTCGGCGTCCATAGTTTCATATAATTCCAACGCTAGAGAAACAAAGAGGTGATATCTATGTGTAGATGTCACCTCTTTGTTTCATGTAACCTCCACTCGCTGCCCATCCAGGAGGATGGGTAATTACCCCTTCCAAAATTGTGTCACTTGTAAGATATGTATAACGTTCTCAACAGTAATCTTGTCCTCCCAAAAAAAGTATACATATACCCTAACTTGAGTCTATTGCAAGGGCCCCATCCATGAGGATGGATAATTATCCCCTCCAAGATTATGTTCAATGTAAGATATGTAGAACATGCTCAACATTAACCTTGTCCTCTGGAACCAAGTATAAGTGTATCCTAACCCATGTCAATTGCAAGACATATCAATGCTCCCACCATGATGTAAAATATATATAACGTCCTCAACAATAACCTGGTCTTCCCAAATCAAGTATAAGTTACCCTAACTTGGGTTAACTGCAAGACATATTAACACTACCATCATGTGAGGTATCCACCCTCTCGTGCCGTAACAAACATCACATCCCTAATAGCATAAGGGGTAGCTATGCTCTACCTTCGAATGAACAACTAGTCATATAAACCATGTTACATCTAAGTTCATCTAAGAATCTAAGAATCATGATTATGGGATCCACATCATGTGAGATATCCATTCTCTCTTGCCATAGCAAACATCACATCCTTAACTGTATCAAGGTAGTTATACTCTACCATCCGAATGGCCAATGAGTCATATGGATCCATAGGAAACATCACATGCCTAATAGTATCAGGGTTAGCTATACTTTACCTTTCAAATGGACCCCGTTGCATCTAAGTTCTGCTTAAGAATCTAAAAAACATGATTGTGGGATCCATAGGTTAACTTAGATGGTTGATTTTTCAGTATGCTCCCACATACAAAATGAGACAAAAGGGCATACTTAATATTTATTTGAGGCAACAAAGTGTGGGGTGAGAAAGTCTCGAACTCTCGATTTGGGATTTGTCAAATGCCATAAGACCGACAAACTACGACAACACCCCATTAAGCAACGCATATTTTATTACAATAGTATTAAGAGTAATTATTGCCAACATGTAAATTTGAAGGAGATGAAAGGCGAGATCAAAGAGTAAAGGCTAGTGCAATTCATAGGAGAGCAATCATGTTAGTTTATGTTTCTTCATATGCTCATGTAGACTATTTGATGTAGATAGTTAGGTTATATTAGGTGAGTAGTACATACTTCCCATTGTGATGCTATTGGGGACTAGCCCCATCCTAACCCTTTTGTTTATTCTATGTAAGGCTTGATGGGGTCTTCCCATCCTTTTTGCTATATTACTTGGTACCCAAGACAATGAAATTGAGTAGAAGGGATATGGAAAGAACATGATCACCATGGATTGAGTAATTTAATCTCCATTACACAATGACACACATATGTTCGTTATGCAACAAGATTATGAGCGGCCTCCGTCAAAAGTCAGATGTACTTTGAAGAACGAGTTGTTCCATAAGCTTTGAGTGGTAATTTCAGATTTGAATCCATGTCCTTCAACTTTAGTGGAGTTATCAGTTCCTATTCTGAGCTGACATGTGGAATGCTGCAGCGCTGCTGCGTGATAAGGAAAATGGAGATTCCTGTCACGTCGTGTAAAACCGAAGATTGTTTATCCCCATCCCGCAATCTACAGAATTTTGTTCGTTCCACTGTGGAGTAATACTCTCCCTAAAGTTAGTACCAATCAATTCCCTATGCTTTTTCTTTTGGTAAAAGAATAATGACGGATTGTAACGGATTGTAACGGATGTGTTGAGGTAGTCCCACGTTTAGACTTATTTAGACTATGTAAATACATGCATTGGACCAAAAGAGTAGGAGCATGCTAACTAACTGCGGTGCGTGTAAAGAATATACAACTCAGGTACGTTTGTTAGTACATAATCGTGCACGTTACTTGCGAACCTCGTGTACAATATATGATACACAAACACAGATACTATATCCCTACTGAATAAGTATCAGTAGGGATATTGTATACCAATTCTTCAACAACTGGATATTGTATACAAATTCACAAACAATCGTTTCATAACTTCTTCATTCATGTAAACAATACCAATAATCTACTTACTCTATATCTGCACGTGCAATGTGTTTTACCATATATTTATTTTCATTACAAAGGGTTGCTAGGTGCAAATCCTATGCGTTTCTGGTGCGGTGTGAACTCGATTTGGGGTTCGTTCTTTTGCCTCACCTTCTGAGGCTTGTGCCGGACCAGGCGTGACATTGAGAACACAAGCAGAGCCGAGGTGTTCGAACACATTGACGTGCCATTACGTTGGATATATGTTAGTTTTTGACAATCCAGGGACGACAAGAGCGGTTCCAGTTACATTACTCCTTTGGTTTCCAGTTGCAGGTCACCCGGATGCCGCGTGAATTTAGGGTAAATTTCGGCCTTAAAAGCACTCCATCCCCATCCGTAATATCATGCACCATTAGCTGCCCCGAGCTGTACCAGTTACATTATATTAGAGTGTAGGAGTTTACCTCTCTTTTCCAGCTAAAACCAAACCATGTGGGCTACATGTAGACAGAAAGAAAAAAATAAGAGACAGTAAAATAAGAAAAGGGATGGGAAGATCAAATCAAATCGTACAATGATGAAACCAAACCGGTAACATGGGGTTAGCCCAATAGCATCATGTGGCTACATGTAAACATCTAACTGCAAATTAGAAGGGTCCAACTTTACACTGTAAATAAGTAATGTACAAAGTATAATAACAAAAGGGATGGGAAGACCCATCAAGACAAGATGGAACCAAACCGGTAACATGGGGCTAGGCCCAATAGTATCACACTGGGAAATCTGTCATACATCAACTTTACACACGAAATTCTTTGTCCACATCAGTTTGGAGTCGCCACACCAAGAGGTTGTGAGGCAGTATCGTTGGGCATTAGAGCACTTCTAGATATCCATCCGGATTGGGTTGTCCTGCCGGTGGACGTTGAGAACGCTTTTAACAGCGTCTCGCGTGCATCCATTTTTAGAGAGCTTAGAGAGGTTGGTGGACCCCTATCAAGTCTCATTCCTTTCGTATGATCTTTCTACGGTTCACATTCTTCTTTATTTTATCAGCATGGCTTTTCCAAGGAGGGAGTCACCGTTCTCTGATCCCGCGGCACTCGACAGGGAGATCCTTTGGGAGGACCCTTATTTGCCATGGCTCATTATAGAGTTCTTCTGTCTACTGCTTTGGCCGTGCACGGTTGTGTGTTCCCTCCTTAGCGGATGATACACACATTGTGGGCCCTGTAGACAACATTAGGCATGTCTTTGATTACTTGACTACTGAGCTTCATCTTGTAGGCTTGAGAGTCAAGGTGTCAAAGTGCAGGGTTTGGTCTCCTTTGGGCATTCCGCCTCATCTTCAGCTTTGAGAGGGATGTATGATATCGACAGATGGCTTACGTATTCTAGGAGTGCGGTAGAGGGTCCGAGGATTTTTATTTCATGCTACCTTGACGTTGCATTGGCCGAGGATGTTTTGCATGTAGACGACCTTCCTCTACTAGGGGATCCGCAAGTGGCGTTTTATATACTATCATCTAATATTGCTCGTCGACCCTTCTACCTTCTTCGCACGGTTCCTCCTTCACCTACATTCATATCACGTTTGACTGCCTTTGATAGGAGGATCATGGACGTCTTTGGTGACATCATCGGACCAGGGACATTCGAGTGTGTGACTAGAGATTTGGCAAGGAGACATACATCTTTGCCAATTTCGTGTGGAGGGGTAGGCCTATTATCAATGGAGGAGACTGCACTTGCGGCATTCTTGGCGAGTTGGGCGCTCGTTGTAACTTTGTTATCTTCTCGATTTGTGATCGCAAATAGACCTATTTTGGAGATATATACGAGGTACGTTGATACGGGATCATTTTCCTTACATGTATTATTACGACATACGAGAAACACTTTACCACGGGAAGTATGACATGAGTTCCCATCTTTTTCCTCTTTGGCTACTGATTGGACAGGGGTCTACAGTCTATCTTGATGGACCGACAATTTCAGGATGCTCTACGTTCACTTCTAGTGGATCCGGCCATTCCTCGTACTACTAGAGCTCGTCTACGCTCTTGCTCGGGCAAGGATGCAAGCTCGTGGATCTTGGCTCAACCATGCATCATGGCTTTCCGACTCGCACCATCTACTTTCTCCACAGCGATGAGGTTCCGTCTTGGCTTGCTCCATCCATCTACATCTTCATTACTCACATGTGAGTGTGGTATCACTTTAGATGAAGCAGGTGTTCATATGACTCGATGTCCATTCGGAGGGCAAAGGATAGCTACCCATGATGTCATTAGGGATGTGGTGTTTTCTATGGTGTGAGAGGGTGGATACCTCACATGGAGAGAGCGTTGGTATGCCTTGCAGTCGACTAGGGTTAGGGCAAACCTATACTTGGTTCGGGAGGACCAGGTCACTGTGGCTGATGTGGTGGTTACCAATCCTACTAGAGACACAGTTTCAGAGGGGGTGATCACCCATCCTCCATGATGGGTGGCGAGTGGAGCGGTAGCAGCCAAGGTCTCCAAGTATAGAGGTATGCAGAGAGGTCACCTCTTTGTTCCTCTAGCTTTGGAGTTATATGGAGCTATCGACACCGACTTCGACATGTTTGTGAGGGAGTGCGCGAGAGCCTACCCTACTATGAACATGGGATATCACTCTTTTTAGCTTATTGTATAACCTATTTTAGTTATTGTGTTTCCATTGCTCTAAAAAAAGCACTAGCCGGTGCAATCCATAGGAGAGCAATCACGTTAGGTGATGCTTCTTCGGATGCTCTTGTTGTTTGTAGACCTTTTGACTTGGATAGTTTAAATATCTTAGGTGCTGAATGACATATTTCCCATTGTGATACTATTGGGACCTAGCCCCATGTTACCGGTTTGGTTCCATCCTTGTACAATTTGATGGGGTCTTCCCATCCCTTTTGTTATTATACTTGGTCTATCTCCCTACTTTACACTGTAATAAGATAAGCTTGTTTTGATTTACAGAAAACGACAAAAGTTGTCAGACAAATTTTGTCCAGATGAGGATAATTGGCCTGGGAAGTAACTAAATCGGCCCGTAAAAGTCTTTTCTCCTGTAGCTGGCTACATTATGCCTAGGGGCTAGAATGTAGTCGATGTCGAGACACTGGTTAGTATCGAGTCACTAGACATACATTTCTAAGAAGTTGCATGCTCAGCTGCACAATCCTCGATAGAGGAGATGTCGGCGGACTCGCTCATGAGATGTAGCGGATATACGGGTCCGGCATCACAATACTCAATCGAATCTTCCTTGCGTAGAACGGTCTCAGGAGAACTGCTCTTATGGGATTTGGAAGGGCTCCGAATCTGCTCCAAGGGCTCGTTGAGAATCCACTGAGGAAAGAAAATCGCTCCATGGAGTTCTCGGATGTCCAAGTCCAGACTCAGGCTCATGGACGTGCCGGTAACGTCTGTCGAGCTTATAATGTAACGATTTGAGCCGGTTAGACGGACGATGTTTGATTCTTCTCTAAGCGCGAAGCTCCGAGGCCTGAGTGAATTCTGTAATCGATCGAGGAGGCACTCCTGACGTAGAGTTCATGATGCCATCCGTTTGCGTAGGTAAAATTCAACCGCTTGCCAACAAGATCGCTGGTGTCGCGAGGCCCCCACTTCTGTCCGAACTTATGGGTCAATCTGTTTGCTGCACAGATCGTCGCTAAGGTCGGTGCAAACTCTTGCGGAGAGACATTGATCACGTTCTCGTTATTGAGTCCTCTCTTTTCCACCAAGATCATTTCGGCAAACTCGTCCACCACAAAGATTGGATACTTCGGTCCTGCATTTCTGAGCCTCATCATTTGATCTAAGTGGTCGTTTTGGAACATGGCTATCTTACTTCCATCTTGGTGAACCCACTGTGGAAAGAATATCACTACGTGCTGCTGTCGAGTTTCCAAATTCACAACGAGGGAAACCGCTGTGCCAGTGGGCTCGGCCCAGCTGATTTTGTAGCGATCTTTACCACACAGCTGAACCACGTTCACAAGCTGATTCTTCACCCCGCGCCTACCCACTGGACCTGAGTGGACGCCCCGAGCGCCTATTACACGGTCCTTGGAAGTTTAGGGTTTAGGGTTTAGGGCCATCTTAAACTTAAATGGTTTTAACTTTAACCAATATGTTGTTGACAGTCAAGGTCGTGTAATTAACACTTGGGCTGATATTATCAACCGTGCTAACCTTGCTTCTTTGGCTTTACGGGGTCTCACCGTTGTTTCCTGTGCGGCTTGTCCAATCTAGTGGACGCCGGTAGTCCATGGTAGTCGCATTCTTCACGTATATCTCATACACCCAGCCGTTCTTGTACTTGTAAATGAGATGTTCTCCCGTGAGTCCGCTGATATCTTGACCCTGCCACCTCTTCGCTGGACCCACGGTAGCGGTCTGTTGATCATTAAAAAAATAATTCCAATGTTAAAGAATAAAAAAAAATTCTATACACGTCATATGAAACTCTTACAACTCTTACTTCATCAATTGGATCTTTTGATCATTGTTTCATGCAATGATCAAATCATATATAAATACAAAGAAATAAATCTTGCAATCATTTTGTATGAACAAGGATCAAGAATCAATATTTAAAACTTTAAATTTTAATTTAACATACATACATGTTGTTAATTCTTGATTTAATTCATATGATTTTCTTATAATGACATAATCGTTTAGATGATTCTAGATTCTCATATCCTATGATCTCATGTACCATCTTCTTCAAGAACACATAACCTTATTTAATTTTATTATGAGACAGAAATACTTGAATTTGCATGTGTATGATTTAAGTACATATTTTAGAAACTTCAGTCTTCTCTTTAATCTGAAACCTTTGATTTTTTTTTCCAAAGACATGTTTCATCATTTGTTGCTTACTTTTCTCATCTTAAGTTGTTTTGAACAATTGATGTTGTTCATATCTTCAATTCAAGATACTTTTCATATATATTTTGAAATCTAAAATACCTTTTAAAATTTTACAATCCAAGTAGATATAAGTTTTTTTAATATTCCATGCATCTCAAATATTTTTTGATGTGACATATGTCTCTATAAGCAACTAAACATTTAATCATTTTTATTATGAGATGACATATCAAATAAAATATATTTGTTTCTTTTTTAAATATGTTTTTTATACTAGCATGCTAAGGCAGGAAATCATCAAAATTTTTTTGTTCATCCTATTTATTTATACGTTATTATTCCTAATCATTTATATTTTAGATTTTATTTACTTATTTAAAAAAAATTAGACCTAAAAATATGATTGGACTTGGTTTAAGTTAACTTGGATTGTCATTAGTTTTATCATGAAGATAGAAGTATTTATTTTTTGTATAATATGGTATTTGTATTGAAGAAAGCAAATGTCTCTTGTGTAAATAAAGCAATAAGAGTATGTTGATGGGTGAAAAAAAATATTTTTCTTATCCATTTATTGGTCAAAATTTTGTTATGCTCTAAATAAGTGATGTATGATTTCATAATTTTTGAAAAAAGTAATAAATGTTTGATATTACTATCTATGAATAAAAATAAGTAATTTTTGTTGGACATTATGTAAATTTTTTAAATTGTTATGAATTATGTAATGAGAATATTCGTAAATAATGAGGTATTTGTGCTTATGTATGGTATAAAAAAATCAACTTTAATTTTGTTTAAAGATAATTCTCAAAGTAGTATGAGAATATATATGCTTTATATTTGTATGAAAGAATATGTTTTGTAAATGCATTAGATTCATTTGTTTGTTTGTAAGATATAGATTTAAAACATATCATATGTAATGTCTTCATGTAGTCATATTGAACTACACATGAAGATAATATATGTTAGTAGAATTGAAACTAATGTATGAATAAAAAATAATAATTCATCGAATAATTATATAATTTTCATATCAAATCATGTAATTAATTTTCAAGCTTTTATGAATTACATTTATATATTGTATTTTTTTGAAAAATTAAAACTAATATCTGAATAAAAAAAATTCATCAAATAATTATCCAATTTTCATATTTAATCCATGTATTTTAACTTTCAAAGTTTTATGAAAAACTAAATTACATCTGATTGTATGACATCCAAATTATATATCAATCTATAATTCAAAATCAAACAAAGTTTATTCATATCAACAAGAAATATTTAAATTCATTATGAAGTCATGAAAGTCACATCATATTATATTTTTTATTAGTATAAATAATCTATTTTTTTATAATTTTTTTATATAATTTAAAATTGAATTTTGCATTAAAAAATTAATTTAATTTGATATGTATATGTAGAAGACACAGTAAAGTAACAAAAGGGATGGTAATACCCCATCAAATCATACAAAGATGGAACCAAACCGGTAACATGGGGCTAGGACCCAATAGCATCACATTGGGAAATATGTCATACATCACGTAAGATATCCAAACTATATAGGTCAAACGGTATACAAACAACATGAGCATCCGAAGAGCATCACCTAATGTGATTACTCTCTCTTATGGATTACATCAACTAGT
The DNA here is from genome assembly GCA_014180765.2 of Marchantia paleacea. Classification (NCBI taxonomy): domain Eukaryota; kingdom Viridiplantae; phylum Streptophyta; class Marchantiopsida; order Marchantiales; family Marchantiaceae; genus Marchantia; species Marchantia paleacea. Next base: position 363,958 of record MUAA02000065.1, read on the forward strand.
GCTCTTTGTAGAGATATATTTTCCTAAAATAGACTATACAATAAGCTAAAGAGAGTGATATCTCTTACCGCATAGTATGGTAGACTCTTGCGAACCCCATCTAGAACATGTCAAAGTATGTGTTTATAGCTCCATATAACTCCAAAGCAAAGAGTTGAACTCTCTGCATACCCATATACTTGGAGACCTTGGATGCTTGGCCACTCGATGTCCATCTTGGAGTATGGGTGAATTAGAGAAATTAAACACAAAACATAATTTTGTAGAATATGCTATTTTTTGGGGTTTTGTTTGTATATCCTCTGATTTCTAATAATTAATAAAATTTCAGGAAATTATCAACTTTTAGAGTTGTATGTATTGCTGTTCATCCAAATATCCAGCGATATTTTGCTTGAGAAATGCTGAAAAATGTGTGTTTTTTGCAAATTTTAAGCTTCTCTTCCACAATGAGATTGCGGGAGGGTAACTTCTTTTGTAGTAGAGGTGTTGGGACCATGGTTGCTTTCTAGGGCAGGAGAGTTGAATGGTAAGAATTATAACCTTTATATACTGTATGTTCTACTGTTGTGGGAAATGGAACTTCCGCGTCACATTATTCATGATTTGTGATTGAAAATCCAGCCAATCAGATGACAACCTCACGTATTTAATAATATATCAATTAAAAGAGCTACCTCCAATAATTATTTTCCTTGAATAATTGATGCTTTCATGATCCATGGATGGTATTAAATTTGACTATATATGAACATCTTTGAGATTGCTTTTAAACGAATGATCCCTCCAGTGGTTTCACAGAGTTGTTTGGATAGCTACATTAGTTGCAAGAGGGAAGATTCCATAGTGAGTTAATCATGTTTTGGGTGCTAATCCGTTTTTTGTGATAGAGAATGACATTGGAGACATTAGACCGATTGTTATTGGGGAGGTCTTGTTGCATTTAGTTAGTCATAGCATGGTCATGCAACATCGTTCACACTTCTACCATCATCTTTGTCCACACCAATTTGGAGTCGCCACACCAAGAGGTTGTGAAGCGGTACGTTGGTCATTAAAGCACTTCTAGATATCCATGTGGATTGGATTGTCTTGCAAGTGGATGTTGAGAACGCTTTTAATAATGTCTCACATGCATCCATCTTTACAAAGCTTAGAAAGGCTGATGGACCTTTATTGAGCCACATTCCTTTCGTATGGTTTTTTTACGTTTTATATTCTTCTCTCGTTTATCAACATGATTTTTTCCATGAAGGAGTCATTGTTCTATAGTCAACCGCTAGTACTCGACAAAGAGATCCTTTGGGAGTACCCTATTTGCCATGGCTCATTTTAGAGCTCTTTTGTCTATTACTTTGGCCGTGGTAGGTTGTGTGTTCCCCTCCTTAGCGGTTGATACACACATTGTGGGGCATGTAGACCACATTACGCAGACCTTTGATTACTTGACTACCGATTTTCATCTTGTAGGGTTGAGAGTCAAGGTGTCAAGGTGTAGTGCTTGGTCTCCTTTGGGCATTCCTCCTCATTTCCAGCTTCAAGAGGGATGTATGATATCGACATATGGCTTATGTAACCTAGGAGTGCCAATAGAGTGTGAGGATTTTCTCTCATGTTACTTAGTCATTGCACTTGCTGAGGATGTTTTGCATGTAGATGACCTTGCTCTACCAGGGGATCCAAAGGTGGCGTTTGATATACTCTCATCTAGTATTGCTAGTCAACCCACCTATCTTCTTTGCATAATTACTCCTTTATCTACATTCATATCACATTTGATAGCCTTTGATAGGAGGATCATATGCATCTTTGGTGACATCATCATACCAAGGACCTCTAGTGTGTGACTGGAGATTTGGCATAGAGACAAACATCTTTGCCGATTTCATGTGGAGGGATAGGCTTATTATTGATGGAGGAGACTCCACCTGTAGCATTTTTGTCTAGTTGGGTACTCTCGGCACCTTTGTATTTCTTGATTTGTGATTGTAAATAAGCCCATCCTTGAGATATATGAAGGGGAAGAGGATAGAAAATCATTTCCTTTACAAGTACATACGAGAGGTGCATATTCCTGGAGGTACGATATGAGCTCATGTCTTTGGACACCGATTGAACTAGAGGTCTATCGTATATCTTGATGGACCTATAGTTTTAGCAAACTCTACATTCACTCTTAGTGGAACTTGCCATTCCTTATACTACTAGGGCTCATATATGCTCTTGCTCCGACAAGGATGCAAGCTCGTGGTTCTTGGCTCAATCATGTATCACGGCTTTCCGACTTGCACCATCTACTTTCTCTAAAGCAATGAGATTCCACCTTGGCTTGGTACATCCATCTACATCTTCATTACTCACATATGAGTATGGTATTGCTTCAGATGCTGCAAGTGTCCATATGACTCTTGCCCATTCGGAGGGCAGAGAATAGCAACCCATGATGCTATTAGGTATATGGTGTTTGTTATGGCGCGAGAGGATGGATACCTCACATAGAGTCATCGTTGGTATGTCTTGCATTCAAGTATGGTAGGGCAAACCTATACTTGGTTATGGAGTACCAAGTTAATGTGGCAGACGTGGTGGTTATCAATCCAACACATGACATAGTTTCTGAGGGGATGATCACCCATACTCAAGGATGGGTTGCGAGTGGAGCGGTAGCTGCCAAGGTCTCCAAGAATAGGGGTATGCAAAGAGGTCATCTCTTTGTTCCTCTAGCTTTGGAGTTATATTGAGCTATGAACACCAACTTCGGCATGTTCGTGAGGGAGTGCACGAGAGCCTACCATACTAGACGGCATGGGGAATCATTCTCTTTAGCTTATTGTATAACCTTTTTTAGTCAAAGTGTTTCTATTGCTCTACAAAGAGCACTAGCTGGTGCAATTCATAGAAGAGCAATCACATTAATTGATGCTTCTTCGGATGCTCATGTTGTTTGTAGAATGTTTTACCTAGATATTTCGGATATCTTAGGTGCAGCACAACATATTTCCAAGTGTCATGCTATTGGGGCCTAGGAGAAAGTTACCAGTTTGGTTTCATACATGTTGACTTGATGGGGTCTTTCCATCTTTTTTATTATTTTACTGTGTTCTTACTCAATGTAATGTAGAGAGTGGGTCCGAACATGTAGTTGATTATGCTCTCCGGGGCAGGAGAAACATTTAGATTGAGTTAATATCCGGATAAATAGTTTCCAATTGGACCTTTGTGACCGTGGATATGTTTGGACTTTTTTCAGAAAATCGCCTGCAGTCACTTCATCCCCTGCGGTGCAAGCAACCCGAACCTTAATACGCAAGCGAGGCAGATGAACGAATTTGAGGTAGATACGTTTGTAACAGTATGTGCATATTAAGCACCGGGCAATAGGGTCGTTGCCGTGTGGGAATTTTTCTTCTCCTTGAAATCTTGAGAGAACCGTATTAAAGTAACTCGCCAAAATGACATCGAAACTTCAAGAGTCAAAAGGCGACGCAGTAAAATAACAAAAGATGGGAAGAGCAGGGGTTTTCTTGGATTAAGAAAGTTTTTATTTTAAAAAAAGCCCTTTTGTTTTTGGAAGATTTAACATCTATTCATTTAGAACATACTATTACCAGTACTGTATTTTGAGTGTAAAATATATTTTAAATGTAACGAAATATAGAGGTGGAGTGGCCTATTGGATAACGCACCACTCCTATTCAGGGGGCTTGGGGATTCGAATCCCGCCATGGGTGATTTTGCCTATCGGCTTGTTTTATTCAGTAATTCAGGTACTACAAATGGGGGGGAATGCACGTTATATCCCGAGCCTCCATCTAGTCTATGTGTTATGGCAGAATGTTTCGACAGACTGAATTCCACAAGGGAAGTTTTGGTTTCCATAATCATGAATCAGTACACTCGTCCGTGACAGCGGACGTTCCTAATCTGTCAAGAAGATACCTTGGCTCAGATATAACCAAGATTAATAGGTTATCTGTCTCTACGGCAAAGTGAAAATCTTTTCACGAAATGAAGGGACCACGGTGAATTTGTCCAGCATACTAACGACACTGAAATGACAAGGCACCATACGTTCTACAGACCCGGTGAGAGGTATGAACTGTGTGTAAACTGTTCAGGGCGAGTAAGTGTACTGTCGGGTAAATAGTAGTACACATATAAACGGCCCAGGCATTTAAAAGTATCATGTAGGGGATTAATGCAATTTCTGCCAGAGGCATATATCGAGCGTTCTTTGGAATTGTAACATTACCTGGGACAGTATACTAGGTGTTACATTCTGACAAGAACTAAGGGTGTGTTTAGAACCAAGGAATTGTCTGCAGGATGTAACATGTGGTAGAAAGAATTATCTCAACTCCTCTTCCACTCGCTACAACATCATGTATTTTTTATTTCTCGTACTTTCTCTACTCCTCTCAAGTCAAGTACTATGTACGTCCATGTCCTTCCTCCTTCCTCTCCATGTACGTTAATATAACTAACTCAATCTGATTAAATTTCCTTTCGTTTTCGTCCTCCAGTCAAATTTGCATGAATATTCTATTTTTCTCCAAACTAATGCTCGCGGGATGGTCCTTTACTTCTCCCATCATTACTCACGTTACAATATAAGGTCGTTCAAATACGCAACACATTCTTGATAATCAAGGAGGGCTTTAGGTTTTGGGAATATATAATTCGAACATCTCGATGTTCGAGTTATGTATCCCCAAACTGTTTTCCAAAATATCCCAATTACTCCATCTTCCCGAATCGTCATCATTCCAGTAACTTCGACAAACTATTTTCAGTAGACGCAAGTTTGACCGATGAAGGCTCCAACGACAAGACCACTAATATCTTGAACAGAGCAAGGAGTGCATTACTTTACGTACCCTCCATCCTTGACTCTCGTGGTTATCCTTCCTTATTTACCATAATTTTTACCCTCTTCGGTCTTCGCCGCGATCAATGACCTTGCCCAATTAGACCTATTCCTACGTATATTCCTGTTATCCACGAGAGATATTGGTGAAAGAGGTCCGATACTCCTCCCTCGCTCTCTATCCTGTGCATCATCAAAATAAAGGCCGCTAATGCACCGACATATAAACCCACCAAGGAAAAGATACACCCTACCACCATTCATCTTGCCCAATGCCAGATGATGCTGAGATCAACGGACCTTGTCCACGGAAGAGAACCTCGAACCTCACCGTCGACTTCTCCTCTTACTCCTCGAAGAATAGGGCAGACAAGTCACCTCACAAACGAATCTCCGAAGTTTCGTTCGTATCTAGATGAACTCAGTCGGGACCAATTCGGTACACCACGACACAACAGCTTGGCTACTATGTAAGACCATGTGATTCGTACCTCACAACTGCACAACCGCATTAAATCTCATAATGGCCTTGGAATTTCACCAATACATTGCAACTCCAACGGGGTGTCAATGAAGAGCATGATCACATAACAGTAAAACAATATCGACGAGAAACATACGAGTTCAAATTCATGCCACTACAAATGCAGTGAGAGCATCCGACTCCATACAGGTATTTTTGATAGCTAATGCAATCGTAGAACGTAAAACTACAATGAAGCACACAAAACTCTGTACAAATATAGCATCGATTGAATGTGAGGGCTTAGGCACGACAAGTGGACAATCTCAGGCACAGTCTTGTAGATGAGTATGTTGGATGAATAAGCCGGCAATGAGTTAAAAAACATTTGAAGGACGCTAAAAGATCTGTTCTGCTGTCAACATTCTGACATTTTTCCGATAGCAAAATTGATTTATAGAAGTGGCTCCCATCCGTTAACGGCGGGGGCAGCCTCCCAACCTGTGGGGACGACAGTCGGGGCAACGTAGGGTGCAGCGACAGGAGCAGTTTCCCAACCGGCTGCAGCTGGTGCGGCGGCAACCCACTCGGCGGGAGCAACACCGGGAGGCAATGCCACAGCGGGAACTGCAGCGCCTTCAGATTCCCATTGTCCGGTCTCGACACCCTCCCATTGACCTTCGGTAGCCACGAGAGTAGACGGCGGGGCGTACTCCGTGGCGGTGAACTCGGGTGGGCCACCTTCTTCCTCCTCACGATCCTTGGTTTCATCGGGCTCACGGTAAAAGAACAAATCAACCATAACGTCCCATGGGCGAGTGGGAGTGATGGTTCCGCGCATCTGCAGGACCATCCTTGCCAAGAGCCAGAATAAGCATCCGATACTGTGCTTACCCTTGTTGTTGGCGGGGATAGCAATGTCAACATGTCTCATGGGCGAGTCCGTGTCACAGAAGGCAATTGTGGGAATGTTACCCAAGGCCGCTTCTCTGATGGGCTGCACGATTCAAAAGGGTTTTCAAAGATTAGGTAGTTGAGATACCAGACAATCTCGAATAAATTGACCACTCAGCCTTTGACGAGATTAGTTTCTCACAAATTTAGGCCCAGATCGACATTTCATGATTCCATCTCCCCATTCAATCCCCACCAAAGTTCTCGAATTACTTGACAAATCGATAAAAGTACAAACGCTAGACGTGCTCACCTGGTGATCGGTCCTGGGATCAGTCAAAATCAACAAGCGAGGCTCACTGAAGGTATTCTGCAGCTGGTTGGTGAAAGTTCCTGGGGTGTGGCGTCCGGCAATGGCCTGAGCGCCGGTATACTGGGCGAACTTGAGGACGGCCCTCTGTCCGTAAGGCCTAGCAGACTGCACAATGATGTCCTGTGGGTTCTCGATGGCCACAATGACGCGGGCAGCAAGCTGCAGCTTCTCCCAGGTCTTTCCTAAGTTGATGATGAAAATACCGTCAGTTCGGCGGCGCCAGACGTACCTTTCCATTTGAAAGTCGCAATTCTTGGTGCCGAGATGCACATCTGCAGCGAGCATCATCTGCACATCGGCTTCTCTCTGTGAGAGAACCATCTTGCCTAATTTCGAAACCTGTCCGCTGCTGCAGAGCCGAACTTCCCTTCGTTCTTTGCTTCGACAGCACGGTCGATCGGCGAGCACGCAAAAGGACTTCCAATCTCGATTCCCTGGAAGTTTAGGGGTGAACGACCTCTCTCCTACCCCGAGCTCTCACCCCGCTCCCCCGCAAACCCTAATCGCCCCCGCATCTTCCCGCTGCCGTCGATCTCTGCCACCGTGGCTCCTTCCCCATTCGTTGCTCGCGTGGCAGACGAGCTTCGACTGAACTCGGTCACATGATTTCTGTATTATTCTGAAACCTCCCCGCTTCCCCATAAGACTCACGTTCTTGGTTACTGTCCCCAAAATATTTTGTTGTGATCGCATATGTATAGCCACATTCATAAAATGTTACTAAATAATTTCTTTAATTTCTTTGCATTCCGTCGAAGGGTGACTTAGCTATGCAATTTTTCTATTGTAGTGACGAGCATGTGATTTCTACATTTCTACTCTGTATTATTATTATTCTGGGATAAAGTTTTTCAGATAGCTCAGTAGCATCTCATTACAGCTACGCTCTAGTTGCACTAACAGACATGAATATTCTTTGGATAACAAACGTTTGTACGAGTTCCCAATTATATATGGATCTTGTGATTTACATATTGGAGTAACAGTAACCAAGATTGATATTCAACATGAGAGTAATCTCTCCATCACTCCGGGCTAGAACTCCCTTGGCCTTTGATCAAGTGTTTGTTCTTTTTATGGTTCGGCCATACTTCTCTATATCTCATGAGTCTCATTTTTTCAATAGGATTCCTATATAAATATAATTCTTGTTACTTCACATTAATTTTCAAAATCATATGATAGCAAAGAACACATTAGAATGGACTTTGTATTTGAGCTATTCCGTTTGTAGATTCATAACAACAAAGAATATGTGAAATAATCACTTCCAAATCATAATATATCACATCCATTGTATTCTTGGTTCTAAAGTGGTCAAGGGTGTTGGAACTAGATTTTTTTGAAGGGTGTGAGTAATCATCTATATTGTGAATGGTTTAGGAGATATGAGGTAAAGAGAGGAGATAGTGAGAGATTAAAGATATGAAGAAGGTGGAACATAACAAAAAGATACAATTTAGTGTAAAGGTATAGAAAAGATTTATAGAAAATATGAATGAATACTTAACTCATAAGATATACATTTGATATTCTTAATATGCCTGTACTTTTTTACTAAATTTGAATTATTTCAATTGTTTCTTGATATTATTAAGATGCATACATTTTTTTATTCACAGTTGATGTATTTCAAATGTTGACCTAACAATTGAAATGTGTAATCCTTCCATGTAGTATTAGCCATTTCAAATATGTTGCAAATACCATTATATATGTGAGATTTCAATCTTTGACTAAAACAAATTTTGACACATCTTCAGTATGTAAAACCAACATGTATAGAGTCAAAAGCTCTTTTACGAAACGTTGATTTCTATTAAGAGCACGTAAAAATATTAATGGGTTGGAGGATACAAATTTTACATGTTATATAAATCCTTTCAATTTTATTTATAATGACTAAAGATATTTTTACAATAAATATCTAAGTTTATTATTGAAAGTAACTTGCAAAATTTTATATAATTATGTAAAAACCAAGTTGACAACAATAACTTGGAATTATTATGAGAGGATTTATTTTCCAGAATATGCATTTAAGGGTAACTACAACTTGATATTTGGAAATAACTGAAACTTAAGGTCTAAAAACATTTAATATACACATAATGTATTTTATTATGTGTTTTATTTCTTCTTTATCTCATGCAAATTTTATTTCGAACATACTTGATGAATGAATTTTATGATTACATTGTGATAAATACCATTTCAGTTGCCATCTCAACTTGACATTTATCAAATGCAACTGTGATATGCAAATCATGGGAACCATCATTTGCATATCACCATGGGAACGCTTACCTTGTTGACACATTCTTTGGGCTTATGGTTTTCTTTCTTGCGAATTATGACTACATCGTGTGGATATAGTATGAGGATTGTGTTATCTATTAGATATATAATGCAATCAAATAAAGAGTGTGTGTCATCTTAGTCAAGGTAAACTCTTTTTATGTTCCGTACATAATCTTTTAACTACTCTTTATGTTCTTTACATAACATTTTAAGTTCAACTGATGTAGACGATTAGCTAGTATATACTAATAGAGATACACATTTTTTTGGGAATTTTCACATATCGATTAGAGTTACATCTATGGTTTTTACTACTTTTTAATCTTTCATGATCCATTTTTTCAAAAATCATCCACCATATCCTTCAACACCAATTTTGTAGATGAAAATCTTTCATGTATTAGGAGTGAATTTGAAGAATGATTGATTTTGGCGGTGGGGAATGCTAAAGCCAACTTAAGATATGAGTTGTTTTTTTGGTATGAAGAATTTCACAAGCTAAATTAATGATAATAAAGCTTTTATTTTATATATACTCAAATAGTAAATTGGACTTGAGCCAAAAAATGTGTTTTGCATTGGACTTCACACTAAGTTTCATCACTCCAAGAACTGGTCTAAGAATTTTGCTGATGCCTCGAATATGGAGTATGTCGAATCCAAACCACTAGGTTTCAATTTCGATGTGCCTACTGTTAACGTGAGTGCGCTGCTACCGAATGGATGTACGGTTGCTCTCGAGAGGGGACCGTTGTTATATAGCGTTAGCTTGTTCTCATCGATTTTACACACAAAAAACCAAAGACCAATGCGAGTGTTGCGAATCTTACGATCAAGTTCATTCCTCAGAATCACCTTCACTAGATCTGCTTGAACCTTGTGTTCAAGCAGGTCTAGTGAAGATACTGACTCACTCCTTGTGACATACAACAAGACTTAAGAGGTTTCAAATGACTACTAGTTGATTCTACTGTATTTCCATCTATCTGTACCGGTAGTCAATCTTTCATATTATCACAGACAGCTTCACCACGAGGTTAACTGTAGCGGAGACAACCGTGTCTTCGCAATGCACATGACGCGACTCACTATTCAAATCCTATCCTTGCGTTGCTCTATTCAGTAAAAGTTCAGGATCCAATTTGAGGGGTCAATGTAGATGTGACACATGAGTGGACCTAGGAGTCGACGCTCTCGATCCCAATCACTGCTTCAAAGTTTTACAGACAGCATCGACATAAACCTCGTCACAATGGTTAAGGCCAGCTTTATAAGTAGAGTACATTCTCACACGGAGCAAAGAAGGATATTGCCTAGTTTCTGTCGTACTTTATACTTACAAGGTTTGTCAACTAACTTCTTCAATACCGAAACAAAACTATAAAGTTGACCAAGCGAATGGTTAACCTCCTCGTCTTCCTGTTTGATCAGGGACCAATGGTACATCTCTATTTGCCTTTGGCTCATCATTGTTCGCCTCTCTCGACTTTACAAGGGATCCATGACCAGCTTTTAGTTTCCAAGTTCCCAACGTGCGACAATTATCGTGCTCCTAGAATGTTGTTCTCTGGACATTGAATTTTTGCGTTGAAGTGTCCAGTCCGCAATATACAGGTTCCAGCTCTCAATAGCAGATGTCGGGACTACATCTTGGCTGCGAGAATAGGAAGCTACGAACAGTGAAATACGCAGATGCATTGGACTTGTCGTGAGCAATGCTGACGTAATGTCAAAATCAAAAGGACAACACAAATACAAGCCCTTTCAGCGATCTGTTTTCTTTAGCTCCCAGTCATCGTCAATTTTCTTCACGTCCCCAAGTTCGACATAGACTTGTAAACTTTCATCAGTAATAAAAAGCGGGGGTTCTGGCTCAGAATCAAAAGCAGCCTTTTCACTCGATGCCGCATCGGTTGGACGGGGTAGAGTGGAATCCCCAGGATATAATTCGTTGCTCATGTATCCACTCCTATCACCAAGTTCACTGCCATAGTGAGTTGGTTCATCTGGTGAGGGTGATGACTCGACACTCACGTATTCTGTTGAAGACTGACCTGGAGAGTGAGCGTACTCTGGATGTTCTGTCGCTCTCTGAAGGAACTGCGTGTCCTCCGGCGCTCTCCCGAAATTATCGAAATCATGACCACAAACTTGCAAATTAACATTCGGCGAATCTGCAGAATGTTGATAACAAACAGCCATGTTCTGCAGAAAGGACGGCGAGTGTTAAGAAAATGATACGTAAAAATTTCCTGCAGCAACGTGCCCTTGTTTGGAGAGAAGTGCCCCAAACAAGACACGGATACGCCAACCAGACATGAACCACCGCAGCATCAAGATCCAGATAAAAGCAGGGTTGTACATTTTGGCTCCAAGTTGTCAGGCATAACCTCGATAGGTTCCTTGTTGCGGCTATCTTGAGCTCCACGTTCTTCGAACAATCTCTCCAGTAGATCCAGAATCTCCTGCCTCAGCTGCGAAGCTTTGCTGGGTCTGAACCAGTTTCGCCCAAACTGCGTTTACCCAATATGTAGACAGTTAGCTAAAGCTAGAACACCGAACGTGGTAATTCGAAGCCAGAACATGAGGTAGAAGTGCACCTCCTTGTCAACAAATGACTCATAACGATCTAAGGCAACAATGTCGTACCCGCTTGGATCTTCTAGCCTTACAGTTTCATGTCACATTTGCAAATAGTGAAAGGAAAAGTTAAAATCCTGCAACTTTCATATGTATCATCATCCAATTTCTGTCCTCTCCACTCCTACCAGATTGCTGCTCTCCAAATCACTTAGTTTGAACCTTGCAGGCGCCTCTTGAAGGAAACACTGTATGTAATGTAGAAGAAAGAGGCCGCAGTCAGACTCGTTATCTTGTTGCGGGACCTGACAGACATTGCCGCCCTCGAGTCAGGAACTACTCGACCATGATTCCACAGATATTACTCCCAAGGCTTGCAAGTTCAGCCAAATACAGGTCGTTCACAGAAGCATGACGGTACCAACATGTGTCAGTCACATGTTATGGTTTCCGATATCGACTGAATATGATACAGAAACTTCAACAGAGTAAGTGCAGAGCCTCATTGAGCTGCTTATAAACCTCGTGGAGAAGAGATTGGTTGTCGAGTAAGAGGAGGTCCGACAGTATATCGAAACCTTCCCGATTGTAGTACACAGACCGTATAAACGGCATTTCTTCGGCAGAACTGGAGACTGCAACTACAATATAAAAGAAGTGTAGACACTAGCAAAGAACGAAAAGAATAATCATACCTGAACTTTCTTTGTCGTAAACTCCATCGAGATCCCTTGACGCGGGCCTCCATTCCCATCCTCTTCGGCTTGGTGAGCCCATTCGGCCACCATATACCTTAAGTCGAAGACACAATAAAACATTAGTGAACACAACAACCGTCTAGATAACAGCTCCAGGACTTCAACGCGCCACCCAACATTCAAGCAGAAACAAGTTTTAAGAGCTCCTAAACCTTACAATTATGCGATGAACAGTTTAATACACTAAATTACGCGTCAAGCAAGACTATGTGCCTGCAACAATAGCAAATGTTCAGATGCCGTTAAATCACTTGATCAGTGTGTAGAAGAACAAAAGGTGCAATGGAGTTCCTCATACGAACATTTCGGGAATATTAAGAGGTTAAGTACGCTTGATGTTTTTTAATAAGATGATAATTATAAGACGTCACTCCAACATTAATTTAGCAGTAAGGGCTTATTCGGCCAAGTTGTCATTTGACCAAGATGCCTTGTTTTTTATACACTTTCATTTTCAGATTATTTTCATGACTCTTCTGAGTAAGTGTGATAGAGATAGGAGTTACACAACTTACAGTGGTTCAACATCAGTCACCAGATATCAGATGGTTCCATACAGGGCACCAACGTATATACCAGCGTAGATGATGTGAATTCTACTTATAAGCACTCTTTGATAATCCATGGGTGTGGCAAACAGTGGAGGAGTAATTACCCTCAACAACCCAATATAGAATACAAAGTTGAACCCAAATCCGCAACTAACGCCTTTACTTTGATCTGCTATAACCGTCTGTGACTTACATTTTTAACAACCTGAAAACGCCTGCACTCTTGTGCCCTGGATTCATGGAATCCAGATGGAGAATGCATCGTTCTGATTCGCTATCCTCATTCTTCGCACCAGGATGGCAGATAATAGCTAGACTCCAATGAAATCTGGGGAAGAGACCATGAGATCTTAGAACTGAGTGGACTAGGACCGACGTACTTACTAATAATTTCACAAAAAATTCCACACATCTAGCCAAGCCAATATGAGATAAATGATATAAAGGTGCAGGTTCATCGAAAGATCACTATAAAGTAGAAACTAGAGTAAGTAGCACACAGTGCGGATAGACTACAAGGAAAAATGCGGAGCACAAATATCGGAAAACACTTATATGGAAAGTATGAAGAACTAACTTGTCATGTATCGGAACAAAGAGATAATCCTTCTCGAACACGTTCGTCCCTTTGGTCCACTTCCTCAGCTTTGATAGATCAGCACCATGCTTTTTGCTCTGCTGCTACTTGGACCATAGCATCAGAGAATGCAGCAAGTAGAAACCATTAGTTTCCTATGGTTACCCAGCAGTAAAACCTCGACTAACTTATACTAACTTTTAGACAAATAAATGAACCGCCGTCTTCCTCGCATGCTTAAATGACAACCACAATCAATCGATGTAGGCCATAGCTTTAGAGAGTACATAACATCTATGCACTCCGATCGAGGATCTGAATATCAACCGCGTAGAACATCAAAAGTGCTCCTGAAGATTTCCCCAATCAACTTCTTTTACAACTTCAAAACAGATATACGTATCAAGCTTCAAGACATATTTGAGCAAAAGCATTCAAATTGCCTTCTACCTGTGGATTGGCAGTCTCATAAAGCTTCTTATAAAAGAAACTGTTAAAAAAGTGAAACCTCTTCTTCTGTTCAGAACTCAAAAATTCTGGTCTCTGCATGTACCTGTAACAATACACGTAGACTTGTTACGAGACAACGGGGGCCAAAGGTGGTACCAAAGAACCGAACTTGCATATCAGACAAACGATAAGGAACATCGCACAATGTCACGTACTTAATGTAAAAATCAATAATAGTGTCATTAAGGAACTCCAGGGGTGCAAGCCGTCCAAGGTCTTGATATTCAACTTCCACCGCTTCAGGGTCTTCCCTGGATGGATAGGCCAGCTTAAAATCTTCCATCCTACACAGTATTAAATAAGGTGATCATGTAAGACTGTCCTTCAGGACAATACATTTACGACCAAGATGTCATTTCACCAATTGAAGACTGCTCAGTTTTAACGCCGATGTACTTGGACGCTTCTCATTTTCTTGTATTTGAGGCTCTTCAACTAAGTCAAGAGAAGACAAAGTTACTCCAATCACATTCATCCCAGTCAATGGAGTGAATGTTAAACAGTCAGATATATGATAAAAAAACAAACTTCGAGCACAAGTGTAATTGAAGCACAATATAGTGCTAGTTCCTTTCAAAGTAACTTCTCTCCAAAACAGCCTACCTGCGTGCATTTGTACTACGTAGTGCATAGCCTTTTTGTTGATCTATATGTAAGGGCTTGAAAACGGCGCTCATATCGCCTGTATCGTTGTCGTCCTCATCAGAAGAAAAAATTTCCACAACTGGACCCTGCCACAGAGGAATTGCAATGAAGTTTAGAAGGAAAAGTCATCCAGGGGGCAGTATCTGAAGTTCCTTTCAACACGCAAGTCCATGAGAAAAAGGATCAGATACGTAGTCGAGGTCTCGAAAAGGCTTCTTACCGCAGGCTCTTCAGTGTTAGGACTATGCCGACGTCTTTTAGCACCATTAGACTTTTTAAGTGAGTCATCATCAGACGATTCAGAAGACTGAACAATACACAACAAGTAGTCTCAGCTCCAATGTCCGAGCAGATCTGGACATGCTAAACAAGGCTCAACTACCTACACAATCGCAATTGCTGAGTTCGAAGCGCAAATACTTTTTGATGCTCCAATGGAGAATTCTATTTTCTTCACGAAAAAGAAAATAAGGTCCACATCTGAACACGATGATCATTTCTTCAGCCTCGAAGTAAACGTAAGTGGTTACGCACGTTGCTTAACTGTCCATGTTTTGAGGAGTGCATGTGGGAACCGTTGAGAGGAAAAAACTTCCTGTAGAACAAGCATCCAAAGCTACCATCAAAGAAGGCCCCGATAAAACTTACTGATCACTGTTCTAAGTAACAGCAAATTCCAGCAATAACCACGAACCACGGAAAGCACAAGAAAGTAATTTCGATTCCCTCCTACAGCTTGAGGAACTTACTGGCTACAAGAAGGGCAGTATACTTCGCAGTCTACTCCGGTTCCGATAGAATGAAGATTGGTCGGGCTCACCATCCTATTACATCCATTGCAGGGCTTTAACTGGCCAGATCGCAATCCCTGTCTAGAAGATGGTCCCGCTTGCTCACCAGAGTTAGCTCTGGTCTTATTCTTCACTCTATCATAGAAAGAGTCCTCAGCAATGGACGGGCGCAAAGGTAAAGGAGGTCCCTTCCCTCTGGCCGGATTGGCAAAATCGATCTCTTCACTGTAAGGGGACCCACTCCTTGTACAGCCTCTATTTGCATTCTCATCTGCCTGGAAGGAACAAAGGTTACTAGATAAGGCCATACTCACTCACAACTACAGGTACTCGCCAGTCACATGAGAAAGCATAGATACAGAGAGGATGGGTAAAACTTCAGGTCTACACTCATTGATCAGAGCCAGCATGAAGGGAGAAAATTCATCTACATTCCGAAACTTTGTACCTTTGATGATAACGTCTCCACCATCTTCTTAAGGGTGATTGCCCGTGTTCTGATGACTCTCCTCTCCGGCTCCTCAACAACTGGACATCCACACTACTAAATCATTATTTGAAAAACAGAACCATTTCCCTACCTCCAGTGGATTCAGTGCCTTCAAAACCCGAAGCTGAATAACGACCACACAACACACAATGTATGAAAGTTGATGTTCAAAGCGAAAGGGGATACGCCAATATTACCACGTCTAATACCTACTGAATGATATGTGCAGATGAACTGAAGTACGAATAAAGACACCTTTGAAACTACACACTGACACAAGTTCTACTTCAATCAAACTGGACAATGATTGCCATTCTACGCTTATATCAGGGGAATCACATACCTCCATTTGAGCCATGATGTTTTGAGGCAAGTTTTGTCTCAGGTGCTTTTGTAGGCGCTACCTGGAGGGACTCCAAGCAAATCAACAGAAGGAAAATGAGCACAAAAGTACTGAAGCTAGTAAATAACAAACAAGCATACTATGTTAACATCGATGGAAACAACACCTCCAAACTACGTCAAATATGGTCCTGAACGACCTTCTGGATATGCTGAACCATAAACCGTTGTCCTCGATTTCATCCCGTCAGGATGAGAGTGTCAAGGTAGCGTTTAAGCAGTATCTCAATTTCGACCTTCATGATGAGGAAGACATTTGCTTATTGGCATTGGCAACGTTCAAGAGTGCTAGGATCACGTGGTTAGAACGTAAAAGCCTCCATCTAAATTATGAGCGTGCACAAGAGGATTCATCACTGAAGGAAGTTCAAACAGAAGATAACCGCTGATCTTCATGGGGGAACACCATAGTTTACGAATGAATTATAGGGTATACCCACCAACTTAGATTTAAAATTCACATTCACTACATAGAAGCTCCATCGAATTCCTTGAGATAGTAATTTGATCAAACAAAACCGGCAGGGGACCATACATGTCAGGTGTAGGAGAGATGCGTTCACACGAGCTGAACTGGAAAGACATTTACTGGATGCTGTATACACCAACTAAGGTTTGGTTACGTCAGGCGCAGGAAACAGTAACGCCCACTAAATTACCCTAGGGATAAGATTTGTGGGTTAAACAGAAGGGGCCCATTAAAACTTGGGTTTTTGAAGCGAAATGTGGACTACAAGAAAAACAGGGTAGGGGGACGCTAATCACAAAATTGATCTCTCCCTGTCCACGTTATGCGAAAAACCAGTGTTATACAACCAATATATTCAGGGCTTTCCGTGCCTAGGCACAAAGCTGAAGCTCAAGAACCGGATGGAAATCATATCTCTTCACCACAAAAAAAGCAAGGTGGGGAACGACCCTGCTACTTGCACACTGTGCGGTATAGATAACATATTACATGGTCAACTGCAGGCCTTAGCATGCAAGGGGACCAAACACATCTCGACCTGAGGTGGTACATCTCACTGATGTCAACTAAGTGATAGGTAATGGAAAGAAACATGAAGACAAAAACCAAGAACAGAAAACTGTGGCAACTGAATAGAAACGAAAAAATGCAAACATGCAGATACAAACAAAGATTAGAAAACCGAAGAGTCCATGTAATAAGATGAACTAACCATGTATAAGGAATACAATATTGAAAGGATAAGGAAAACTTAGGTGTAGATCCAAGAGAAGACAGGCTTGTGAGCAAGCTCCTTGCGTTGTATATGTAACCTGCCGGACTGATAGAAATATCCCCATAGCTGAATGGCCTAGAAGGAACATATTCCAGCGTAGGGCGGAGGCCAGGGTGAGCTATATCAGGCGCATATTGTAGTTCTAGGTGTGATAGTTCCTAATCAAGATAGCTATAGCGTGTACTAGATGTTTTCGAGGGGTAAATGTTATAAAAAGCCAATCTACTTGAGCCTTAATGATGCCTAATTTCGACTTCTTGTGATTTAATCTCAGAGTCATGCCATAGAAGTATCAGTAAAATGTACACTGGATTTACTATTAGTTATCAGCGGTAAATACCAATTAACTCTGAGGTTACCTGTAGGATTGAGTAGTACCACTCTGGTTTAGTGTTTCGGATTTTTGTGTCTAGATTCAAAGTTGAACCTGAAAACTGTATATTTTGCTGGTCAGTCAGTAAAGCATTCAGGTCAACGAGTACACATTGCCAGTGATCATTTCCTCATGTGCTGATCACACCTGCGAGATGTGGGGTGATGATAGAAATCTAGCTGAATTCGAGTTGAAGTTTAGTTCAAGAGTGAGGAGTGCTACATAGAGAGTTCTGAACTCAAGAACACTGCTCAGAATCTACCTGAGGGTTAAAATGAGTGTAAGCAACGGCAAGGGCAAGAGAGTCCATAGGTGTCGAAGGAGGGACATCATCTGCAAGAGATCCATCTAGTTCAATGCTGCAGACTGAATATCAAAGGACTAATAAGAAATCTTGGAGAGCACATGTGGAAGGGTGATAAACTGATGTTGTCTAAAATGTGGCTCTCTTAGTTTATTATAGACCTGGATTTCCAGTTCAAGAACAGACTGGGGAATGGCCAAGTCCATGAAACAGCAGGTGTCAACAGAGACGGTCTGATTGATCTCAAAGGGTTCCCGATGATAGATACTCCTCGCTATATCGGTTGGAGAGACGTACATGAGATACTCGAACTCGCGACGGTTGATGAGTCTACCAAAAAGGAGGTCGTTGTGTTCTGGAATGAAGAGCAACCGTTGGACGAAGTCAATTCGTGTGTGAACAAGAAAAAAGTAGCTAAGAAGCCGGTACAATTAGTTCCCATGGGAACCCCAAATGGTTGTCAATAGAGGTCTTGAAAACAAAAATACAGATTATCTAGAAGGAAATCCAACCACGTAATGAGATCTGGAGACACGAAACCCTCGCTGTGGAAGGGGCATTCTTAACTCTAACGGAAACGAACCCACGAGATGAAATAGAGAACTTGCAGTGATCAATGAAAATAGATCCTTCTGATGTAATCTATACTGTGTGGTATAGATAACATAATACATGATCAACCACAGGGGCTTAACGTGCAAGAGGACAAAAACATCTCGACCCGAATTAATACGTCTTATGTATATCAAATGGATGTCTGATTGAGTTCGCAGGATTCCCTAGGATAGATGACCTTACGATAGCATCGAGAGGTACATGAGATCATCGAACTCGGGAGCAGTAGGAACGAAGAGATCGTGGAACGTTGATGACCTACAAAGTAGGTCGTTGCGTTCCCGAGCGAGGAGTAACAGCTGAACCAAGTCGAGTTCGTATGTGAACAAGTAGAAGTTGGCTAAGAAGACCGCACAATTAGTTCCCATGCGAATTAGATCGCTTGTCCATAGAGGCCGTCTTCAAAACCCAAGTAAAGAATATCTAGAAGATAATCAAACCAAGTAATGAGGAGATCTGGAGACACGAACCGTCGATGTGATGAGGGGCATTCTGAAACCACTAGACGCAAACGAACCCAACGAGATGTAATAGAGAACTTGCAGTGGTAAATGAAAAGAAGAACCTCCTGCTTATGTAAAGAAACATGAGTAAGAAGATCCCTGACTAGTTTAGCCATCCGCTGTTTGAGATAAGCAAGGTCGATATTCATGTACAAGGTAGAAAGTCGTAGCATGAGATGAGGAGCGGTATGCAAGATTCAGAGTTAGGAGGACTACGGTTGAAACCATGAATGACGTTGCAGACGCCAGCAGAATTATCTAAGATCCAGGAAGACAGTGTATGTAGACCACGTTGGTGCAGAAGTGTATAGAGGACGCAACCCCCTGTCCATAATCTAGTTACATGGAGCTCCTTTGACGGCATGACAGCAACATTATACCACTACCTCTCCTGGTGGCTCCAAAAACATGATCGAAACTTTTGAGCCTTGCTTCGAAGACCAAAACTCCTGCTCTTAAGAGCCGAACCTTTTGAAGCCAACAAACTCAGCAGGTGGCAGAGCTAGGGAACAATCTCTTAGTTGACACCTGGAAGCTCAGAACAGACGTCGTCTATGGGGAGAAATCCTACTTCGAAAGAGATAGTCTTCACTCTCAAATCGTTCTCCTACAGAGAAGCCAACCGCACTCGTTGTGTTGAATCGCCATTTGGACGGTGAAACATAACCAGGCACAGACAAGTTACTCCGTTAAAAACAAACAGGGACAGGCTCAACACGTACGTCACCTGCAATATGCCAGGACAAAAATTGCTACGATCTAAAGATCAGGAACGAACATAGTGCATATGAGAGAGGAATGATAGCTACATAGGCTTACTTTTGGTTGTGCATCCCAAAGTTATCCTCATCCGTAAATAGGGTGCTCCTGACTGCTCCTTATGAACTCCTGTGAGCTTCAAGGAACATCAGCCAAGAGGTGTAGTAGTCAATCCCTTCCTTTGACTCTGCTTCGAAACGCCCACTATATTTCCCGCACAGAAGGAGTAGCGAGGTCATGACAACCGATTAGGCAACATCTAGATGTAAGGTCCAGTATATATTCTTCGACTTCTCCAAAAGGGCAGTAATCACACATCAATATTATGTAGGCAACAGACGTCTGTCCAGACAACATGCTCAACGTGGTGTATAATCTGCTAACCAGAGGCACAAAAGACATAGCTGAGAAGGGTAACGCAGACTCTTAATGATAAAAGGCTGTCTGCAGTAGGAAATTTATGGATTTGGTACATGAATCTTGAAGTTTTCGATACTGAAAGAATATGGAGGTCTTTAGATGACTAGCGGAGCTCGTTAGTATTGCTGACAACCTTTGTAGGGTCGGTACGGGTAGTCGGGCGGCGGTAGCTGTTGCGGCGCTCAACAACGCTTTCAAACCGTCTGTTGCTTCCCTCACCTTCTACAATAATTGCACGTAGAAAATCAAGGAGGCTGGACCTCTGCCTTATAAGATGTCCAGTATCCAGTGCTCGCCATGTAATGGATTGTACATGCCTGCAACTTTCTGTGTACTTTGAAGTTCCACATCTTTGAAGCGTTTGAGGTCAACCACGCTGTGCATATGACACATTGACAACGTAACTTCAGAAACTTCTCGTCTGTGATCAGACTTCGCATAGAAACTACATCCCGAGTTTCATTTGAAGCAATCAAGAAACGTACACAAGTACATAACAGTACTCTAATTCCGTCACAACACAAAGGTAAGGTGATGATATTTCTTGATAGGTCGCGAAAGCTTCTGAAAAAAATCGAGGGGATCTATATTATCCGTGCAATTGACAATGTCTACCATGTCCCTGTCCGAGGGAGGACAAGTTAATCAACTAACAGTAGATGTCGCTTAAACCGCCCAAAAGTGCGCGCCTAATCTCGATGCATTGGCGGTAGAACAACCAACAATTTCTCACGACGGTGGTTTAAATGCAAGCAATTTAATCGAATATTAATATAATATGGGATATTAAGAAGGTTGTTCAAATCGCTTCGAAGTAGACCGAGTTTAGACGCGATTTAGAACAACATGATTTCGTGCAGGCAGTCAAGACACCGTTCACATCAAACGTTGAAAAGAAAAATTTGGCAAGCCGAGAGGAAACATTCAGGTAGAAAATATGTACATGGCTGATGGGACCCGTCACACAGAAGGGGAGACAACAGGGACCTAACAGCCGGTCCAACGACCAAGGGCAGCAGATTGTGGACCATCTTGCTTTGACGGTGACGAGGCTCGGCGACAGCCACCAGAGGGAAGACAGTCTACCTAAACGGGGCAAGACATTCGCGCTCCACATTCCCTTCACATAAAAGTAACCTTCCTCGTGTTTACTTCCCGGTATTCTGTATATCGTCTTTGGGGGAGACATTCGCGTGTGGAATCTAATTCAATGAGCGCAACTGACACACTGAAGAGAACTATCTTCGAAACTCCAGACCACGGCACAATGTGCTCCACAAAATGTGCTCTAGTCCGCACTGGAATATTTGAGCATGTGAAGAGGTGCAGGTTTTGAATCTCTAAGCACGTGGACAGGAAGAATTTCTCAGCCCACAGACGGTTCTAGCGACTGTAGCACTAGCAGGTGATGAGACAATGATCGGTCACTCTTGAAGCTACCCGGGTAACGCTTTTATATTCTAGCTCGATACATAACCGACGATAACTTACACTTTATCTTACCATAGAACACTTCTCCAGAGACTTATCATCGGATCCCGGCAAGTATATCCACCGCGTTTAGACAGCATTTAATCTTAGCCCCAAACAGACATGTTCGCGCGCTGCCAAGCGTCTCCAGAGCTAATTTAAGAGGTCATGTTCAGACCAGTTCGATTTTAACTGAGTTTCGGGGCAAATACCTTCACTAATGGTTGCTTCTCGTCAGCTTTAGCCTTCTTCTGTGAAGCCTCGTGTCTCTTCTTCTCAATGTTCCTAATCCTCAGCTCCTGCTCGAACTCGAACAGTGACTTGCGAAGAGAGTTTCCTTTGTCGGGCAAGTGCAACGAAACGAGATGGGTTTTAAACCGCTTGATTTTGTCTTCAAGCTCATGTTGAGGCATTTTCTTATGCTTACGCTCAGCTGGTGGAAGCTCTTCAAAATCGTCATCAACGACAAATTCGAGCTGCGGAGACTCATCATCCACATCCAAATTGTGTAAGAGCCTCATATCCAAAGGCCTGTTGCCATTGCCTCTGCCAATTCCGGCGTCCGCCATCGAGAACCGTTCAGGAGTCCAATGCGCGCTTCCACGCACACGCTGGCACAAGCCCCAAAGCTATTCATACAACAAGACCGAAATCGTCTGTACAACTGGGTACGCAGAATTTCCTCCTCCCTGCCCTAATCAAGAAAAAATCGCCGCTGTAGTTCTGGCTGCTCTGGCTCTCAACACTACCTGCACCTGCACCTCCCCCTTCCCACACCCCACTCCTCCTCCTCTTCATAATACTCCCTCCCGTATCACTTCCTTCTTCCTTCTTCCTTCGAGAACTTCCTCGTTACACCAAATCTCTGCTCACAATATTCTCAGCGCTAATGTCTGTCTCTCAGACGACGGAGAGAGGAAGCGCCCGTACCATATCGTCGACGGCCGTAATTGCAGCACTGATGTTGGCTGCCCATCTTGAACGACGCTCCCCATCGCTTTCCAACGACAGGATCCACCCTCTCGGTGTTCTACTCATGTACTCTACTCTGTCGCACACACCCCCTGAACTCATCGTCCCCTTCATCGTCCCCTTCATCGTCTGTATATATGTCTGCCCTGAAACTGCCATGACCACTCCCGTCCTTCTTCTGGCTGCTTCCAGGCACCGGTGGGCTGTTCGAGCCCGGAACCACCGTACCCTTCCCTCCCACTGCAGTTACCGGTAGGACGCTGTGCGAGTGTTGTCTGTAGCGGACAGTAAAGCGATCCCACTGCGAGTCCCACGACGGTCGACCTTTCTTTCGCGACTTGACAATGTTCATTATGCTTGGGTCCCACGGGGATCCCACTCCTCGATCGACGCACTCCGTGAAGTAATGATACCACTTCTCCCCTCCTTTGTTTCGAATGCTGCAATTTGCTTCAATGCCGCATAGCTTTCCAGACGCAGTGTGTCTCTCAGTTTCACTCACTTTTTCGGAATCATCATAAGCCTCTCTTTCTGTTCAAAGTGAACAGAAAGAGAGGATGGGAATTTGGACAAGCCCCATCTTGGAGTTCCACGGCGTAAGAAACTCATGGAAGTGTTAAAATGCCCTCGTGGCTGTCTCTCTCTAGCTGACTTTTGTGGACTTGCCGTTGAATTAGCGGCTCGGACTGCTTGGGCTCTCACCCAAACCTTCACCTACCTTCCGAGGGGAGGTAGATACTGTATACCGTTCTCAATTCTGGTGAATTTCTAATCAACTTGAGAATGCTGTACCTTACTCGTGATGAGAAAGTCACTAAATTTGACTAATGGGCATATAACAGAAAAAAGGCATCTTTGAGAGAAGAATTCAGTTTTTGTTTAGAACTAAGTATAATTATTGTTCCGAATGGCGTGACTACTTGCACAAGTCCATTTTATTATTTTCTGAATTCTTTAATTCGTGACGGTGATAGTTTCTCCCATCTCTTTTTCCACCCATTGTTCGCCGTTGCGTGGACCATTTGAAACGACCCAAAGTTGATTCGCCACGTGAGAGAATGTCTACGGATCGAGATTAGTAACCTGGACGCTTGACAATGGCGCGACCCCAATACTCTTCGGAC
Source organism: Marchantia paleacea (assembly GCA_014180765.2). Classification (NCBI taxonomy): domain Eukaryota; kingdom Viridiplantae; phylum Streptophyta; class Marchantiopsida; order Marchantiales; family Marchantiaceae; genus Marchantia; species Marchantia paleacea. The sequence continues at coordinate 387,944 of MUAA02000065.1, forward strand.
GCCGGTCACATGTACGACGTCAGAATCGTCCGTCAATGGAGGAAACGGCGGGACGAGAACCATAAGGATGAGGAGGAGGAGGACCCGCGCCGTTCACGGCCGGCAAACTCTTCGCCCGGTATACTTCGTCTAAAGTTCACGAATCACGACCAGCCAAGGGAGACCCGCAACGGGACAGGACGGGATGCAGAGGGAGCTGGGAGCTGGGGTATTGGCGGGCCTCACCACGGGGCTGACGCAGCGAGAGAGATGAGATGCTATTATGAATCATAGTTCGACATTCCGCTGCACCGGTAGCGAAGCATTAGCTGAATTTGCATACGGATTGCGGTGTGACGAAGCTTTCTGCCTTCTGTGCAGCTTGTTTGACTGCCTGCTCGCTTTGTGTGCCTTTCAGGTGGTTACGAGGTGACATTGCTCGCGCTCTGTTTACCTTTGTGTTAGTAGGTCGGTCAGCCAGGCAGTCGGGAGTTGCGACTCGGGGGTGTCGCTCTGTCTGCTTGTCTCTTGATTATCCAGTCGACGGGTTGAGTTGACTGGAGTTGTAATTCGTGATGTGACAATTCAGCTGACTTTCCAGCGCCGTCTCTCTGTGGGATTGGGATTGGAAGCGAGTCGTGAACTGATGCATGAAGCTGATGTATAAGATCCGAAGGTGGTCTGGAGCCCATTGTTGAACTGTAGAGTTCTCTGCTTGTTTTTCGGATTTGGCGGCGATTTATTCGTGGCGGAATTATAGTAGCTTGTGATTGGGCTCCGAGAATTTTGTGATAGTCAACGGTGGGTGAGTCCAGCTTTTTGAATGACTGGGGGAAATGGAGAGCATCACTTTCTCACGTCGTTGGAGCCTTGGAGCTAATTGGTGGTTGTGTTGTGGAATCCGAGCAGGTTGCGTGCGTGTAGAGATGCAAGCTGGGACCTGAGGACGACTGTATCTGCGGTGGATTGTAGAATTGAGAGGATCCGAACACATTTTTCTTGACAGCAGGATCAGTGTTGGAAGCTGGACCACAGGCCTTGGATGGTTGTGTATTACAATCTGATGCAAGGATCTCTCGCGCTACCCCAGCGCCTTTCGCAGCAGTCCCTGGCTGTCGTGCACTCTTCCAGAAGCTTTGCTCCTGAGCTGGGTGGTGCATTTCGCATTCGTCAGTTGCAACCTTATCACGATTGTAACGTAGTAGGAGACATCGACCGTCGGTACTTTCCGAGTGGGAGAATTGCATTTGCAGAAGCCGCTAATTTAGTGAATGAGTTCTACCCCGGTAGCCGCGTAGGGGGACGGGGTTTATCGCTTGCGGATTACGCAGGGTTCAGAAGGATGAGGGGAAAATTATTCGCAAGTCTTGCTTCTTGTTCTTACCCCACTTCCATGAGTCCGTCTGTTTCACACCGGGCTATCTCGATTAACGGGCAAACTCTGGATCACAGTTCATGGAAAAGCTCAGTATCGGGTCTCCCTGGGCCCTTCCGATACAACCATGCCCTTCCATGGTACAGCGTCCCGTCTGGGGTTCTCAGAGGATTGAAGACTAAACATTTTGGATCCATTGCCGGCAAAAAAACAGGGCAGGATGTATTGGTAAGAGATAGTGACAAATGTCCGGAGAAGAAGTGGTATTCTAAGAACGCCAGGTTGGAGAAGGATTCATTTGCGGCTCTATACAGCTCGGACAGCGACAGTGGTGATGAAATGGAGAAGAATGAGAAGCTTTATGGTAAAGCAGATACAGTTTTTGAGGATCATTTTGATAGTGAGAGCGACGACGACGAGGAAGACATGAAGAAACAGAAGAAACAAAAGAAGATGAGAGATATGCAGGAAGAGGACTCTGAAAGTGACAGCGACGACGATGAGAGGGAGCTAAAGATGATGAAGAGGAACAAGAGTATGTCACGGGAGAAGGTAGAAGTAATAGGAATGTGCGAGGAGGATTCTGAGAGTGACAGCGACGACGAGGAGAAGGAGCTAAAGGAGAAGAAGAGTATGTCTAAGGGGACGGTAGAAGTAGTAGGAATGTGCGAGGAGGATTCAGATAGTGACAGTGAAGATGATGAAGAGAAGGAAATGAAGAAGAAGATGAAAGCCGATGAGAAGGAACTAAAGAAGCAGGCTAAGAAAGAAAAGAAGGAGATGAAAGCAGTGAAGAAATTGGAGGATTGCGAGGATATTGATGTCGAGGATGAAGATGAGAAGAACAAGAAGAACAAGGAGAAGCGAGCTGGTAAATTTAATGAAGATTCCCGGGAGTTCGAAAGCGATCATGACCACGATTCTTCGTTCTCAAAAGGCAAGGTACAAGTTGCAGAGATGGAAGAACGAGATTCAACCTCTCATAGTGAGCATGAAGGAGACGAGGATGATATCGTCGAAGTGGTTTCTGATACCCTGAATGTGGACGAATTGGAAGAGGAGGAATTTGAGCTAGTCGGAGACGAGGATCTAGTTGATGGTACGATTCAATGAAGTAATTTGAGCAAATATCTCTTAAATTGGTTGAGAGGCCCTATTGGACCCTGCTGTGATGCTATTTTTTGAATTTGATCTCATCTGATAGCTAGAGAAAGTCCAGCTACAGTACTTTTTTTCACTAACATGGCGCGTTCTACTTACTTGAGAATCCAGTTCTTACAAGTCCTCAGATTACGAGTTATGTTGCAACTTGGATGTAGGGTTCTAGACTTTTTGGAAACGACAGATGATTTAAGTCATTCACGTAAACATCTAAGCAACAGAGAGTTAGATTGTAGACTCTCTGATGTGCATGTGACTAAATTTCGACAGAGATAGAGGATGAAATCGAAGATTACTTTGAAGAATTTGAGGACGAAGAGCTAGATGACGACTTTTGGGAGGAAGAGGAAGTAGAAGCTAAGGTACTCTTATTTGCTTTCTATCCTCTGCTTTGTTCTTCCTGGTTTGATGAATAAAAGGAATGCTATGAACCTCAAGTGGCATCCATGGAGGAAGGATGATGGGAATCACCTCAACTTCATGTACACTTCCATGAATTTACAAAGTCTCTTTTCATATATTGCATCAAAGCAGGATTTGCATTTTCTTACCAAGTACGGGCGTAGTGATTTGGATCACTTAAACTTGACAATGAGTAGCTTATCAAGAAGTGAAAAACACTGGTATCATGAATGTTTCTCTTCAGGTTGGTGATGGCGGAGACGGAGGAGGAGTAGTACTTGGTGAGACTCAGTGGGGAAATAAAGCCTTAGAGCTGGCCGAGGAAGTGGTGAGAGAGATGGGAACGGACTTTTCCATTTTCGCCTTCAAAGTATCTTCAGACGGCCTCGTACGAGTTCGTCTTGACAAGCTTTCTGACCAGTAAGTTCAGTATATCTGGCACAGTTTAACTATGTTCTGATTCTCATTGTTGCAATAGCTTGTGAGGTTTGAGCACAGATTTGGAAAATAAGATCCAAAGCGCTTCTGTGCAAATTGCTTCCCCTTATTTGAAGTTGTTAACAATTGTGAAGGCGTGTGAAGGCTGTATATATCCCGTTTGGGGGTTTTACCTCGTTTTGGTAAAACTTCATCTGTTTGTCTGTTACCTAATAGTTTGGCTTTTTTGCCCTGCGTATTGTCCTCTACCTTGTTCCACTGGATCGCTCTTTATTCTCTTGCCCTCTTTTGCAAACAATTAGAGTCGACCCACGCGCTCGTAGCAGAATGCTACGAGCATTTTGGATAGTGAGAACGACATGTGGAGTTGAGAGTAGGTCTAAGTGGATATGTCGTGCAATGTTGAGTTGTTGAATGTTCCTGTAATGTTCTTGATTCCCGTACTTCAGACGGTATGTCCAAATGTTGCTGACAAGTGTAAAAGGCGTATTTTTGTCTGTCTGAAGGACTCAATATGAAGCCTGCTTTCATCTCAGGATAGATAAAGTGAACGTCTGTACCTCTTCTGTTCTAAAGGTCTAGAAACTCACACGCTACTGGCGGTCACTCACCATCCACACCAACTTTGAATCTAGTGGTGATTGTGATTTTATCCTCTTTGTTATGTCTTTGAGTAAATCGATTTGGGAGCATCCAATCGACAGAATCTATGGAGCTGACGAGATTGGGGTTGTTCACTGGATCGATTTGACATTATTTATTCAAATCTTGTAGATACGGCTCTCCTACCATGACTGACATAGAGAAGTTCTCAAGAAAGTACAGCGAGGTGTTGGACAATTCGGGACTCATTTCACAAAGTGTGGCTGTGGAGGTATTACTCTTTCTTCGTTTCTGTTACAGAGTAAAATTAAATTGGTCTTGTAATAGCTTGCACGCAGTACTCTAGCTTATGGTCAGTCTGTCGTTATTGTTTTGGATAGATTGACGAAGGTTTTTACCAAATATAGGACTTAAATAGTGTACAATGTTGCTTGGTAGAGAAGATTGATCAAGTATTAGCGTGCTGCTTTGAAATTGTTGAAGCTCACTGATTGTGCTGCTTTATTACCAGCTGAGTGTTTGGTCAGTAAGATGTTCTGAAAATTCTTATTCCATTCTACTTTGGTCAGGTTTCGTCCCCAGGCGCAGAGCGAATGGTAAAAGTTCCAGATGATTTGGAACGGTTCAAGCAGTTGCCTATGTATGTACAATACTTGGAAGATGAAAGTGGTAGTGAGGAGAAGGATGGTGTCCTGGAGCTGGACTCTCTGGACGCCGAATCTGGGATGACGGTCTGGAAACTTGCCAATGTGAAGTTCAACCGAGAGCAGTCAGGGAAGGGTCGTCCGTTAAATAGCAAGCAGAGGAAGTGGAAAGCCTATGTTCCGGTGAATTCGCTCAAGTTAGTTAGACTTCATCTAGATGTGTAGTATTATCCATCAAGATATAAGCAAGATATTTCTCTCGAGCATGGATGTAAGTACCAGGTTTCAAAGCTCCTACCATGTTGGAAGTTTATGAGTGTTACATAGTAACTAGATTGAGTGCCTTTAACAAGGTGTGTACGGCTCACTGCAATATTCAAAAATCTAATAGACATGAGTGGTCTTTCAAGTATCTTAGTCCAGGATCGTTATGAAGTCCATCATTGTTAATTTTGTCGAATATCCATGTCCATTCTGATCGGTCGTGGACTTGAATCTACGCCTTCTTTACTTTTAAATTGCCAACTCTACTTGTCTTGTAAATATGTCATGTCTCGTGGTCTACAATATTCTAGACTTGGCGTATTGATCAGATCTGTTCGTTTGCTGTTTGTCATCACCACTTGTAACAGTTGTTTGGCTATTTTGTGTTGGAGTTACAAGTTATTTCTTGGTTTGCCGCTCAAGATCACACTGGTCGTGAATGCGAAGATGCCTCATCTACCGAAACAGTTGAAAGTTGTTGGCAAGGTGTCGAGTCCAGAGAATCTTTTCTTCCAGATGGTTAGACGTTTCGCTGATAGTGTGCTCATTTCTGTGAGTTGCTTCAGATGTACAGGATGTGGAAGTTCGCTTTCTCTGTCAGATTTCTCTTCAATAATGACTCGTTCTGGATCACGACTGTGTTTCTGAGAAAATACACAGGCTGTTTCCTCTCCTGTATGGCGGAGTTGAGTTCAGAAGGTTTAATAGGGAATAACACTGTTGATCACGTGTCGTCGTGCACTCTATCGCCCATTAGTGTTTAGGAGATTTTGCAGGTCCGTGGACCGAAACTACGCAGTTCTTGAATGATTTGTGACAAGAAGACGTTTGGAACTTTGCAGAGTTTGCTGGACATTGATCGAATTAAGAATTCACTGTCTTGGTGACTAGGCACTTGTGGGGATTGCATGGCCCTCCAGACTATGTGCATCCTGGTTTTTTTTTTACTGTCCTCGAGGCTGTCTCCAGAAGCACCAACTTTCTTACTTCAGTTTCTAGTTTCTAGTTAGACGGCTGAAGGAAACCAAAATTAGATAGCTCAAATACAAGTACAGGAAGAGAATACAAGTGTCTCTCCATTTTTCACCAATATTAGGAACAGGAAGAAGTCAAAAACTTACACGGTTTCCATACTGGGCAATCACTTTCATTTCACGGCATAAATACTCAACCAACGTTTATACTCAGTTGGAAATTTACCGCGCAATAGCTTCATCTCTACTGTTGTAAAGAAAAATTGCCAAAACAAATGGAGAGAGAATCTTCACTGACTAGGTGCTCGAGAATCTGGGAAAGTTTTGGAGGGTCTGTAACAGATCACTTACTTGTCATCAAAACCAACGAGGGTGACGAAGTCAGGCCATTTAGAAATACCTGGCCCCACGTCCAACCGCTAACAGTATCTACTTGATTGTTATTTCCTTTCGTCTTTCGACCTGAGGAGCTGCACGGGTCTGGTCGGTGTGATTTATCTCTTCATGCGCTGATTCATCATTAAGAGCCAGTCTCAGCATCAGGGTAATGGCCAACACGAGTGGCGAGGGAACCGGATAAGGTCACATCATAATCATTCTTGATCCGAAGCCAGTATATCATTCGGTACAACAAGTCCAACTAACTGTACGCATGTGTCAACTTGAGCGATGATGTTAACTTACGGCTTAAGCAACGATTGGGCTCCGACAGCTTTCAATGCTCGATGTGTTGTGTGACTAAAGTGCTTCCTTCATTCTAAACTTGTGAGGAGGGGAAGGAACAAGCGAAAAAGTCGTGGCTCGATGTTCAACCTCCAGGTTAGGAACGTGAACATTGTTCACCTACTGTCAGATGCCGGAGCCGATGAGCCTGGTACGCGGACAGTAAATGATAATTTCTTCGGGACAAAGGACCACTGTCAAAATCTCGAACGTGCTACAAAACTCTGATCCGGTTTATTGTGTACGCAGAGCCTTGTCCTTCCTACAAGAAAACTTCAGAAAGATGAAAATTTTTTCAACAGACAAAGTATAATAATAAAAGGGATAGGAATACCCCATCAAATCCTACAAGGATGGAACCAAACCTGTAACATGAAGCTAGGCCCCAATTGTACCACACCGGGAAATATGTCCTCCGGCACCTAATATATCTAAACTATCCAAGTCAAAAGGTCTACAAACAACATAGCATCCGAATAAACATCATCTAACGTGATTGTTTTCCTATGGATTGCACCATCTAGTGCTCTATGAAGAGCAATGGAAACAAGTTGCCTAAAATAGGCTATACAGTAAGCTAAAGAGAGTGATACCCCATGTCGTCTAGTATGGTAGGCTTCACTCTTAGTGGATCCGGCCATTCCTTGTACTACTAGAGCTCGGGCAAGGGTGCAGGCTCGTGGATCTTGGCTCGACCATGCATCAGGGCTTTCCGACTCGCACCAGCTACTTTCTCCACAGCGATGAGGTTCCGTCTTGGCTTGGTCCATCCATCTACATCTTCATTACTCACATGTGAGTGTGGTATCACTTTAGATGCAGCAGGTGTTCATATGACTCGTTGTCCATTCGGAGGGCAGAGGATAGCTACCCATGACGCCATTAGGGATGTGGTGTTTGCTATGGCGCGAGAGGGTGGATACCTCACATATGAGAGAGCGTTGGTATGCCTTGCAGTCGACTAGGGTTAGGGCAGACCTGTACTTGGTTCGGGAGGACCAGGTCATGGTGGCTGATGTGGTGGTTACCGATCCTACTAGAGACACAATTTCAGAGGGGGTGATCACCCATCGTCCAGGATGGGCGGCGAGTGGAGCGGCAACAGCCAAGGTCTCCAAGTATAGAGGTATGGAGAGAGGTCACCTCTTTGTTCCTCTAGCTTTGGAGTTATATGGAGCTATGGACACCGACTTCGACATGTTCGTGAGGGAGTGCGCGAAGGAGGAACCGTGCGAAGAAGATAGGTGGGTCGACGAGCAATACTAGATGATAGTATACCAAACGCCACCTGCGGATCCCCTAGTAGAGGAAGGTCGTCTACATGCAAAACAAAGATGAAAGCACTCCCTTCAATATTCCAAGGTAAGAGACACAGTAAAATAACAAAAGGGAAGGGAAGACACCATCAAGTCGTACAAGGATGGAACGAAACATGAAACTTAGGGCTAGGTCCCGATCTTCCAAGGAGCACATGGACTATGCTCTTCTCGATGCATGCAATTTTTCTCAAATTCGAGCCCCAACTTTTCCTCCTTGGACCAACTTCCCACTTCTTACCACTCCTGATTCTTCATCCGGTGGGAACTATTTTGCGGATCACCTCTTTCCCTCATTATGAGAAACTATAAGAGAAGCATGTCAACAAGTGAGCATCACAAGAATTGAGAGCATTTCCATGGGTTCATGTCGATTCTTCCGTAGATAGAGTGAACATATAACTTTATATTCTAGTATCTCTTCAAGTTATCTGGTACTTCAATTGAACATAAATTTTTATGTTCAATTTAATGGTTAATAAAATCGTTGAGGCTGAGTGATTCTCAAAATTCTCAAGATTCTCAAAAAACGGATTTGGGATCACAAATACCCAAAAACTAAGTATTTGGTTCAATGAAAAATATATCCATCATATGAATCAACTTGGGAACCGTCAAAGAATTTAGCCAATGAACCTTTGATTGTTCAAGAGTTTGAATGTGGACACAACGAGGACATTGCATCTTAAAAGGAGGGAGGTTTGTAACCATCTTTAGTTAGTGAGAACTAAAGTAGAGGTTATGCAAGTTGGAGATAGATAGTCTTGAGTTGGGTATTTAAAAATGCCATGTCAGCAATCTGTGTGCTCTTTAGCTTGTGTTTCTTGTGTATTAGTTAGTGTTACACGTCAAAAATCTGTGTGCTCATAGTGATATTTGCCACAACATCGATCCACGAAGAATTGGATGGATGGTTGTGGTGAGACCTTATCTATATTGTACCTTTTTGAGGACTATATATGGAGAAAGAGAAATCTCATTGCTGTAGAAAAAAATTGCTAGTGCGAGTTGGAATGCCCTTATGCATGGTTGAGCCAAGATCCATGACCCTGCATCCTTGTTGGAGCAAGAACGTAAACGAGCTATGGTAATACTAATGGCCGGATCCACTAAGAGTGAATGTAGAGCCTGCTAAAATTGTCGGTCCATCAAGGTAGACTGTAGATCTCTAGTCCAGTGGGTAGAAAGATGGGAGCTCATGTCATACCTCCAGGGATAAAGCATCTGTCATATGTCGTAATAATAATTGGAAAGGAAATGATCTCGTATCCACGTCACTCACATACATCTGAAGGATGGGCATATCTGCAATCACAAATCGAGAAGATAACAAAGGTGTCAAGAGTGTCCAACTAGCCAAAAATGCTATAGGTGTAGTCTTCTCCATCGATAATAAGCCTAATTCTCCACACGAAATCAACGTAGATGTCTATCTCCGTGCCAAATCTCATGTCACACACTTGAAGATCCTTGGTCCGATGATGTCACCAAAGATGCTCATGATTCTCCTATCAAAGGTTGCCAAGCGTGATATGAATGTAGGTGAAAGAGAAATTATGTGAAGAAGGTAGATGGGTCGACGAGCAATACTAGACAAGATTATATCAAATGCCACATGCATATCCTCCAGTAGAGGAATATCATCTACATGCAAAACATACTCAGCAAATGTAGCGTCTATGTAGCGTAAGATAAAATCCTCGGATCCTACTTGCACTCCTTGAATGCATAAGTTGTCTGTCGATGTCATACATCCCTCTAGAAGTTGAATATGAGAACAAATGTCCAAAAGCTGAACCTGTTTGTAGCATCAAAAATACTCTAGAGGGTATTTTCGCCGAGCCGAAAACTTGTAATGAGAGAATCCCCATCCCAAAGTAAAGCAAACTGTTGAAATCTATTTGTTGTGTTTGTGGAATTGGTGATGTGATGGATTTGTGAAGGAATTGAGATTGAATCGATTGACTTCTTTAAGAATGCTCTTAGGACTTTGCAGTCCAGAGTTAGAAAGATGTCTAAATGCTTATTTCCCTTCTTCGCTAGTGCGGTTTGATCCCTCATTCCCTTGGGAACAAATCAATCTATACGAATTCGGACTGAATAGTACCTACCCGTGCTATTACATAAAAGTCTAAATTTTTCTTGGCGCCGCTGCCGGGGAATGAATTGATCCGACAGCTAGTCAGGAAGGGAAACTCCCGGGTTGCAATTATGACCACAATTTTGCTTTTCTATAACCTACCTTTCCGCTACTCTTGAAAGAATTCAGGCCCTCTTGGGAAGAAAGGGAGGGTTGAGATATTGTTGGGTATGTCCAGATCTTGTCCGCCTTATAATTAGATCTTCAATCATGCATGACGGAGAGGCGTACTAACGCTGATTGGTCCGAGAAGGAGTCTTTATCGGTGCATGTCCTATCGACGGACCAAGAAGAGAACACCCCCGAACTCACTGCCAGAGGATGGCGTGCTGCTGCACGTCAAGAACTAAGACGGAAGGAACATGAGCAAGGGTGGATCCGACCCTTGAGTCGCCGAAGGAAGAAGACTCCCACAGATCCTGACGAGGTGACAAACGTGGTGGGTCACATTCCCCCTTCATCCACGAAGAGCAAAGCGTCTACGTCGAGAGGAAGAAGTCTAACCAGTAGCCCTGGACGTTTGGAGACTCGACCAGACGGTAGTAGCTCTAATTCTTCTGAAGGACTTGTGAGCCCCAGTACTGACACCTCCACCCGAGCAGTAACGCCTTCGGGAGACGAAGCATCCGATGAGGGTGAACGGTGGTTGGCATTCCAAGGAGGACCTACGACCTTTGTTGCGGCCAGCAAGGGAGAGTTGAACGAACTCAAGGTGAATCTGGAGTCGCGGTTCACAGACCTCCAAGCCGAGGATCAAGCTCGAAGATCATCAAAAATGGCGGCCCCGATTACCAAACAGCAGTACCCCAAGTTTAAGGGTACTACCGACGAAGACGATGCCAACTCATACGTTCGGACTTTCGAGGCCATCTCCACGGCTCAAGGAACAAGACCCCATGGACCTGTGATCTCCGTGTTGACTCTCACTCAGGTTTACCTCCGATGGCTTTTTGGAAGCTCATTATGAATCTAGAAGAACTTAGTCCCACCCTATGACCATGACCCTATTGCTCACTCTTACACAAACTCTCAATGTCCAAGCTCCATTATGCACATTATCACCATGAGTAAGATATCACTCAAAAGGAAAGGGATACTTTGGTAATCAAAGTCTTCATTGAATCAAGGCTCCACTCCGAACATGACGTCTCCAAGAACCAAGCTCCCCAACACTAAGATCACCACACTATCTTCTCCCAAAACTAACTTCTATTGAAAAACTACTTGAGAGATGCTTCTCAACCTCTCTATTTATACTACTTAGAATATTACCCTAGTAACTACAAGTAATCACCATGTAACTTCCTCTTACCAAGTTTAAACGAGGTAGAGATCACAAACCCCAATGAAAAGGGTACATAACAACATGCAATTGGTCCACTTGGATCTTCTAGAAGCCCAACTACTCCCTAATTGACTTCTAGTGTACCAAGTCAATCTCGCCCCTAGATTTAAGGGTCTTCATAAAAGTCCAACCAATGAAAACTAGTCCAAGTCTAGGAAAGTCAAGATACCCATGTGATGGAATCTATTCCTTGATTCCTACTAAACAACAAAATAGTTGTTCTCATCTACCACACCAAAAGTTACTCTATATTTTTCTCCAATTTAACCATAACTAGCTAAATATAGTCATGACTAAGATAAACTTAGGCACTATTTAGATATACTTGCATTTTATCCTATATGTACAATCCTGGATCTTACATTTACCCCCGGACCAAGATTTCACTCCGTCCTCGGAGTGAAAGAATTTGATCGTCGATGAAACGGCTTCAACTTGTCGTGATTCAACCGGTCAAAATGTCGTCCTCCCAACTCCTTCAAATCATAAGTAAAGTTTCCCCACACCATGTGAACTATGAAAGGACCAAAATACTTTGGAAGAAATTTCTTTCTTGCTCTCTTATATCTAATGGAGTCGTAAAGCATTACCCAATCACGTTCTTTGAAAATCTTCATCTTCTTCGTCCCAAGTCGATTATCATGATACTTCTTCTGCAATTGTTGAGCCCGCTGTCGTGTTGTGACGCGGCTACTATGAGAAGATGATGACATGTGCCATCTTCAGAGCTGTTGTCATGACGGTGATAGTTTAGGTTAGGATAACCGACGGCGCCTTTAAAAAAAATTAGAAACCACAGATTGGATCTACTTTGTAGGGTCGGGATGTTGAAAAAGCTCCAAGAGATATTATCTTGGACCTTATCGATATAAAGCGCTTGATCATGATGGAAAGGGTATGGGAGAGTACTAGACACATCACTTTCTTCGACTAAGGAGCATATCGATCGAAGTGGAGCCGGCGAGGACATGGATAGAGGACAACATGATCCTCCAAATGTACCGATGCCTAATCCATTTGTGATCAACATCCGGTGTCTTCATCGTGATCATTTTCGGGCGTGGTTAGTGTATCATTTTGGAGATAACTTTACGCAACAAGTGATAAACTCTCGGGCCGATTATTCTTCGATTGTTTCCTCACGGGCGCGATTTGGGGCGTAACGATTATGCGTTTTGATTTAGTTTGGGCGCTATGGATTTGAACTTACGGTAGTGGTGGCTTTCAACACATGGGTTTCAATCCATCACTATTGCTTACCGAAAACAAGCCATAGGGAGTTGATTGTTAGGAACTTTGGCGAGGAGTATTATTCTCAAGTTATAAACTCCCGGTTCCGTTTTGTAGTTCTGTTCATACTTAAATTAGGTTTCGAGTTGTCATTTTGACTCTTTATTAGTGGCAACTTGTATTGTGTATAGGATGGCTAAGTAGTGTGTTTAGGATAGTTGTAAAGCTCTAAGTTAAAATGGAGCTAATTTGGCCACACTAGAGGTCAAAATAACACTCTTCATTGGTCTTGGAGTTTGGGCCAATGAGGGCTCTTGGGTAACTTCTTCGAGGTTTTGAGGAGTTTTAGAGACCTTCTAGGGGGACATTCGGAGATCTGAGGATTGGGTTGGAGAGCTGACGGGACGAGCTATGACGTGGGCTCAAGAATGGATGGATTTGAAGGATTTGTCACTCTGAAGTGATGATTCAAAGTTAGAGTGAGAAATTTAGACCTTTGAGTGTATTTGGAGAGTTTCTGAGAACCTTACCAGGTTTTGGGAGATCTGAGTCCACAGAGATATAGTTTTCGACTCAAGCTTGTCTTTTGATTGAAGTTTTGACTCGATTGGACGAGTTTTGAGTATGGAGTGATAGCTTGAAGTTTGTGTATACAAATGTAATTGCGAGAACTACACTGATCACGACGGTTAGTCTGTAGATCATATCTTTTGATATCAGAAATTTCTGTCAATAAAACTTTGCATAGTTCAAGTTGTGATGATGAGTGACCTTCTCATAAAATCTGGGAGCAATTGAAGTCAAGGATTGGGATTTGTGATGGGTTTTGTACACAGGGGTCTGCATATCGCCTTGTGTTACAGTGGGTAAATCACCAATTGTTTTGAGAGATCTAGAAACGAAAAACATCTGAAACTTTTCTGAGTGATAGTTAGGGTTGTGGAGCAATTTTCCGTAAAGTTTGAGCGAAAGTTATTGGTCGAATCATTAGATATCATAGTCTTCTTCCGCTGAAGTTTTACCGGCTATAATGTGGAGTGCTGAGGAGAAGAAGAAGAGATTGTCAACTCACACGAAGTTCTAGAAGGTTCTTCTACAGACCATGCTTATTTCGAGGCGTTCTCAGAGCAAAGAAATGTCCATGCGACATAAGTGGTGAACTCGACGTGAAACCTCTGAGGTGGAGGAACTTTCATGAGTTCTCTTGCTGCGAGTTTTCAGTTTCATGAGTTTCGGTTTATGGTTGGATGTTCCAAGTTTAGAGTTAGGTGTAGATTGCAAGGTTAGGTTGTGGGTTGGCCTTGAGATATAAGGATGCAAGTTCAAGTTTTGTTTGGACTTGAGATATAAAATTAGTGAGGAATCAGATTGTAAGAACTCTATAGTGATAGCTTAGCGCAGAACATTGAGTTTTATGATATGTCAAATGCCAAGTGCTGGCAAGAGTCAGTCATGGGTGGGTTGGGAAAATTCAAGTATGGAGGGTTGCTGTTTGCTTCTTGTGTTTGGATCCCCTCCATACTGGCTTCTTGTGTGTGAGAAGTGGAGGATAGACTTTGTAGGACCAATTTTGCCAGCCAGTCGAGGGACCATGAAGCGGTATATTCTAGTGGCGACGGATTACGCGACGATGATGGTTGAAGCAGTGGCTATCCAAAGAGATGATGCGAAGGTAGTGGCGGAGTTCTTCTTTAGCCAAGTCATTTGTCGTTATGGGTGTCCCTTGGAGCTTGTTAGTGATAGGGGAACTCATTTCCTGAATAACTTAATTGAGGAGCTTACCCTGTATTTCCAAATTAAGCATCGTAAAACCACACCTTATAATCCGAAGGCGAATGGTCTGACTAAGAAGTCCAATGGATTGTTGTGTAAAATTCTGAACAAGGTGACGGTCAGTCATATCTATGACTGGGACACTAAAGTGTCAGCGTTGTGGGCGTTTCGTACAGCAGAAAAGATCACGACTAAGCAAACGCTGTTCTACTTAACGTTTGGCATGCATCCCATCACGCCAGTGGAATTTGAGGTACCTTCGTACCGTATTCTAGTGGAGGATAGGTTGGGAGATGAGGAGAACCAGCTACATAGGTAGTTGACACTTCGACAACTGGAAGAAGACCGCGAAGACTATGAGGAGTTGACAAAGCGGATTCAAGCTAAACGGAAAGAGCAGTATGATGCGGGACTTCGTACCACTTCGGTGGTAGCGGGTGACAAAGTGTTGTTATATGATAGCCGGTATATGAAGTTCCCGGGGAAGTTGCATCTCCGATGGATGGGACCCTACATGGTCAAGGAAGTGTTTGATAACGGCTCATTACAGCTATTAGATTTAGAAGGGGCGGTATTTGCTACCCGAGTGAATGGCTGGAGAGTGAAGAGATATTATGATTGAAGTCGTTCATGGGGGCTCACATTTAAGGGCGGACGTATGTAGGAGCGTAGTTCTTAGGATAAGTAGGATTTTTTTGGTTTTTTTGAATAAAGAGTTATATTCGGGTTTTCTTGAAGGTATTCGTCCGAATATATGTTTGTTAGATAGGAATACCATTAGGGAGTTCACACTAGTGAATTGCGTTCAGATCGGGAAATTAGATTATTTCTGGCTTGAGTGGCAACCTATCTGGTCCAGAGAAGTCCAGCGTGACCAGGTCAATTATCTGAAAAGTGACTTCTATAGCTTCGTGACCTTGTATAGGAACAAGCCACAAGAATTAAGGTGAAAAAGATGTAAAGGTGAGATGTAAACAAAGTAAAGGGGAAATCATTACAAATTGTTATTTGACACATAGACAAGTAGTTGACTTCATTGCCTGCCAGGAAACTAATCCTTTAGTGTGAAAATGGCAGATTTACTTCGAAACTTTACACTCAACATTGGCTCGGGCTTTGATATACGGGATCATTTCACTTACATGTATATTGTGACATCCGAGAGATGTTTTACCATGGGGGGTACGACATGAGCTCTCGTCTTTTTCCTCTTTGGCTACCGATTGAATTAGGGGTCTATTTAAACGCGCGTTTGGGCGGCGGATTGAAGAATTGTCAAGAGAAAGTTGATGTCAAGAACTTGCCGAGCGGCCGGAGCAAGGGAAGCTAGCTGCAATATCGAAGCGTCGAACCGGAGGAGTTCTAGCAGGAAGAAGTGCGACGATAGGGAGAATTCGACCGCTTATTCTGATGGCAGATTGGACTCCATCGGAGTTGCTGAGGTTGAAGAACCTCGGTGGAGCGTTTCTGTCATGGCAATGGGACTATGTGTGCCCGGAGCTGTGCGATGAAGTCCGGAGAGAGAAACCACTTACATCAATTGAAAGCAGAGCGCAGCCGGAGAAGTGGGATGTGAAATTCTGGGCGAAGGCTCTAGGGCGCAACCACGAAGAGCACAACAAGGCGGCGTCGATTGGGAGGATCGACGAAAGGAGATGTATAAGGCATTGGGTCGAGATTTCAGGGAAGCCATGGCTCTTCATCGACAGGAGATCGCGGCAGATGTACATGAAATGCAGTTAGGAATTGACGCATTCACGCAAGCAACGGAGGTGCGATCGAGCGACTTAGATCAGAGTAGAAGACTTAGGAGAGTGCGATCCGTGTAGAAGACGGTTTGCTTGGCAGTTAGGAGTAGCAGTTAGAACATTCATTATAAATAGTAGTAGAAAATAAAGTGATGAATCTTTCATCTTTGCAAGTGTCCAAGCTATTGGATTGCGAATTGTAGAACGAGCATTCGAGGAGCTGGTGTCTGTAGGCTGACATTGTGACGACTAAGGCGTGTATCCGTGAAGTTACTCTGGTATTCGTCCATGAGTTGAGCCTGTCTGTAGCATCAGAAGAACTATAGAGGGTGTTTTCGCCGAGCCGCAAACTTGTAATGAGAGAGATCCTCATCCCGAAGTAAAGCAAACTGCTGAAATCTATTTGATGTGTCTGTGGAATTGGTGATGTGATGGGTTTGTGAAGGAATTGAGATTGAATCGATTGCCTTCTTTGTGAATGCTCTTCGGACTTTGCAGTCCAGAGTTAGAAAGATGTCTAAATGCTTATTTCCCTTCTTTGCTAGTGCGGTTTGATCTCTCATTCCCTTGGAAACGAATCAATCTATACAAATTCGGATTGAATAGTACCTACCCGTGCTATTACAATTCTCACCAAGAGTAAGATATCACTCAAAAGGAAAGGGATACTTTGGTAATCAAAGTCTTCATTGAATCAAGGCTCCACTCCGAACATGACGTCTCCAAGAACCAAGCTCCCCAAAACTAAGATCACCACACTATCTTATCCTAAAACTAACTTCCATTGAAAAACTACTTGAGAGGTGCTTCCCAACCTCTCTATTTATACTACTTAGAATCTTACCCTAGTAACTACAAATAATCATCATGTAACTTCCTCTTACCAAGTTTAAACGAGGTAGAGATCACAAATCCCAAGGAAAAGGATACATGGCAACATGCAATTGGTCCACTTGGATCTTCTAGAAGCCCAACTACTCACTAATTGACTTCTAGTGTACCAAGTCAATCTCGCCCCTAGATTTAAGGGTCTTCACCAAGTCCAACCAATGAAAACTAGTCCAAGTCAAGGAAAGTCAAGATACCCATGTGATGGAATCTATTTTTTGATTCCTACTAAACAACAAAATAGTAGTTCTCATCTACCACAACAAAAGTTACTCTATATTTTCCTCCAACTTAACCATAACTAGCTAAACATAGTCATGACTAAGATAAACTTAGTCACAATTTAGATATACTTACATTTTATCCTATATGTACAACCCTGGGTCTTACAGCACTAACTCTATGGCCTAAGTAATCTACTTCGTTTTTGCCAAACTCACATTTTGACATCTTAGCATACAACTTATTTTCTCTCAACACTTGGAGTACTTCTCGTATATGTTTCTGATGATCTTGTAAGGACTTGCTATATATCCAGATATCATCTAA
Source organism: Marchantia paleacea (assembly GCA_014180765.2). NCBI lineage: Eukaryota > Viridiplantae > Streptophyta > Marchantiopsida > Marchantiales > Marchantiaceae > Marchantia > Marchantia paleacea. The sequence continues at coordinate 405,496 of MUAA02000065.1, forward strand.
AAATAAAATCACTGATTTATCTAGATATTTACAAAAAATATCATTCATCAGTCCCATGAATGTGGCATGGGCATTGGTTAAACCAAATGGCATAACTAGATACTCAAAATGTCCATATCTAGTTCTAAAAGTTGTCTTTTATATATCTTCATCAGCCACTCTGATCTGATTATATCTGATTCTAAGATCAAGTTTGATGAAATACTTAGCTCCATGAAGTTGATCAAACAAGTCATCCATCCACGGTAATGGATACTTATTTTTCACCGTTTGTTGATTTAGAGCACGATAGTCAATGCACATCTGCATGGAGCCATCCTTCTTTTTCACAAACAACACTGGAGCTCCTTATGGTGACACACTAGGTTGGATAAACGCTTTCTCCAACAACTCTTCCAATTGTGCCTTGTATTCCTCTTGCTCGTTTGGTGCAAGTCGATAGGGACTTTTACAAAGAGGAGAACTTCCTGTAAGATCTCTATCTTGTGATGTACTCTTCTTCTTGGTGGTAAACCTGGAGGCTGATCATCTAGAAAAACATCTTAAAACTCGTTCAAGATACAAGTTTACTTCTCATGTATAAAAGATTGCTCTTTTGGAGCGCTTACATCTTTGTGACTGATAGCGGTTCTTCCTATCACATATAGAGGTAAGTTTTTTTGTTCCTATCTAAGTCTATTTCCAAAGATCCTCCAACTATTAGTTTTTACTATCTTCCTTCGCCAATCTACCTTAGGATTATATTTTTCCATCCGAGGCATACCCAAAATAGCATCATAGCGAGCTAATCGAATTACTTTCCACCACAATGATTCCTTGTATTGCCCAATCTTCAACTCCACTTTCCTAGGAAAGCTCTCAATGCTCTTTGTTTGCCCGTTTGACAATTCTATCTTTTCACTCTCATCTTTTTCTAAAGCTAATCTCAACTTTATAGCAATATATCGAGATAGGAATTGTCTATAGCTCCTAGATCAATCAATACTCTCACTTTTACTCCTTCTATCTTGCTATCCGTCACAATCAAACATGTTTCCTTCTTTCTCAAACCATTTATCTCATGTTTTTGTTTCCTTCCCTCGCCTTTCCTCCTTTCCATCAAACCAGTAAGGCCGTGAGGTAAGGTTACTGGTGCTCGTCATTTCCCAGGTTGCCATCGGTCACTTTGTCTCCACCTTCAAGATTGTTGAGAGTTATAGCATTGCCTCATTTCTCGTCTCCCCTCCACTCCGTCTCCTCCTCTTGAATTAGCTTCTCGATGAAGATTCGAGTTACGATGATCTCCTCCTTGTGTGTTCACTCCTCTTGGAATGAAATCTTCTCTCCTTCTTATGTTGCCCAACTCCATAGGCATTGGTCCATAGCATTGATTCGTGGGAACTCACATCTCTCCACCGTTGTGGTAGACGTTGGCCATTCGTTGTGCACAAGCAATAGCCTCGTTCAAGTTGCTTGGATTGTCCCGAATCACCTCTTGTTGAATCTTTTTCTTCAACCCTCTCTTGAATAAATCAAGGGCTTCAGCTCCAGTCATATCTCGTATCTGAATTAGAAGATCTCGAAATTCCTTAATGTACTCCTCCACACTTCCCTTGTGTTCAAGTTTCCACAACCTCATGCGTGCCGTGATTATGGGATCAACTGCTTGAAAGTTTTGAAGAAGACCTCGTTTCATTGCACTCCAAGTAACTTGTTGGCCTGACTCATTGAGCTCCATCATCCAACCCTGAAACCAAGTAAACGCTTTCTCCAACAACAAAGAACGAACAAAAAGACCCTAAACCCTAAACAAAAAAACTTACAATGTGATCGTTGATATTGAACAATGCAAGATGATACTCCATTCTCTCAATCCAACCTTCCAAAACTCCCATGGTCCGACTTTTTCGATAAGGTTCTATCTTACAAGCTTTTGTCATCTTCAGGATCATGGATGTCTAAAGATCTAGCTCTCTCATTCGTTGTACCACTTTGGGCTTCAAGAGCACGGGCTCTCACCGTTTCTTCACTCTCCATCATTGATGGTGACGTCTTCATCTCCATTTGGGTTTCTCTCATTCTCTCATTTTCCATTTCTCTCGCTTTGACTACTATCAATTCTTGAGCTAACTCTTGTACTTGAGTCTGGCTTTGCTCAAAGGCGTTTCTCAAATCTCTCAACTCATGAATCATTTCTCTCAAAATGTCCTCCATGATTCGTCTCCGTCCACTCTCTCTTAGTATAGGGTTAAGATGAACACTCTACAATTTCTCAAGATTGACAAAACAAAAGGAATAGATGATGTTATCACCTCTTGGTAATACTCCTCTCCAAAATTTCTAATAACTAGGCTCCAAAACATAGCTTTAGGATGATACACACAATAGATTTCTCTCTGTGTGTTGAATCTCACTGGTGGTGGTCTATTCAGGTCCATCTCTAAACTAAAATGTATATTGTGAGATCCCAAGTAACATCGTAGGTGACTATAGGTAAAATAATCGGATCTCGAGATCTCATCACTTCGTCCATGAAGTTGGCACCAAAATGATAAACTAAATATTGAGTCAACCTTGCTCTCTCAATGTATAACAGTTTGACAGAAAAGGATTAAGAAATGGGAATCTTGGTACTATTCTATCTCCCCCATCCATAACCTGCACCCACAATAACCCCCTTCCACTACTTGCATGTCAATGGCCACTGCCAGTCTCTAACAAACACTCTCTCCTCAAATAATTTTACCAACTCAAACTATTCTTCCAAGAGGCGTGATCCACACTCATAAGAATAATAAGCATGCTCTGATACCATTGTAACACTGAAGGCAATGACTCCGGAATGACTTTCAAGATGAGATGTCTTCTCAAGACCTCTCTTTGCTTTATATATTGTAGGACTAGAAAAGTCCAAAATCCAAACTATGCCACATGGCTAATATGCGTAGGTTGCATGTTTTGTTATCTTATCCTAACCAATTCCTAAAAGATGTCTAGCACACAATCGATCCACCAATGCATGACAGCCACCTCGTCAATAAGTCAAAGTTTAACTTTTGATTTTTGGATTGTGCACACCACTATCTTGTCTTTTTGTTATCTAGTGACCAATCTAAGTTTTGGCTAAACTAACTATAGCAAACCAAGATTGGTTACACTAATACTCCAAGAGCTCTAATGATATCTCCACGCCCATGGATGTGTTGAGAAATCTACTCTCTAGGAATCACTCCAAGAAGAGGAGAGCACACCAAAGGGACAAGAGAGAGAGTGTACATGAATGAGATGAGGAAGGTTTTGCCTTCCCTTGTATATATATAGGGTGAGTACAAGGAAACCCTAATTTCGGGTTAGCCCTAAACAGATCTGTACCATAGGTACGTAACAACCCTAGATCAACTCGATGAGCTTGGGATATTAACACTCCCCTTCAAGCTCAATCAGACATCCCGAACTCCTAGACAATGCCGAAATGTAGCAAACGACTCTCTAGGCAAAGCTTTGGTGAAGATATCCGCAACCCGATCTCCCCGTATGTATATATCTAAGATCTACTACACCGATGGGACCTTCTCCCTAACAAAGTGATAGTGCACCTCAATGTGCTTTGTCTTAGCATGAAAAAATGTGATTGTTAGCTAACATCATGTCGCTAATGTTATCGCCTAGGATAATTGTAGGACTAGGATAATCTACTCCAATATCGAAAAGCAAGGAACGAAGCCAAACCGCTTCACAAGTGGCATTCATAGCACCACGATACCGCCTACGTGGAAGTGCCACGGTCGGTTGCTTCTTAGAAGCCCACTCACGGCCTGCTTTCCCAAGTCCAAACGCATATCCGCACGTGATCTCCCGCCTAATCAAGATCGGTGTAGCCATGCAAAAGTTCACTCACCTCCAAATCAGATCGAAGTCCAAAATGAAGTGTGGACTTCACATAGCGGAGAATCCGCTTAACCGCCATCATATCTTTGTCTTACTCGTGGAGCATGTAGGATCCGATCGACTATACCAACAAAGATAGCTCAAACCGGCCTAGTGATAGTCGATAAATCAAACTCCCAACCATCCATGCATGATGTGCAAGGATCTACAAGTAACTCTCCATCGTCTTACTCTAGCTTTAGACCTTGTTGTAGAGGAGTGTCTATTGGTTTACAATCAGACATCTTGAACTCCTTAAGCTTATCTAAAGCATATTGGCGTTGTATTAGCCACATATCCTTTCCCTATATGATAAACTCCACACCAAGAAAGAATTTAAGATATCCTAAGTCTTGTATCTCAAATTCGGAACATAAGATACTCTTGATGCGGGAAATCATCTCCTCATGGTTCCCAGTGATAATAAGATCATCTACGTAGATGGAAATCATCACTACATGAACTCCCCGATCTCATGCAAAGATAGGGATGAGTCGGAATGACGACTACAAATCCAAGAGACATGAGAAAGGAATTGATCTTCTCATACCATGCTCTCGGAGCCTGTTTCAAACCATAGAGGGATTTCCTTAACTTACAAACGCGGGAAAGAAACTTTGGATCTTCGAACGAACGAGGTGGTTGTTGCATGTAGACTTCCTCGCCGAGATCTCCATTGAGAAAGGCGTTCTTGAAATCCATTTGATGCCGCCATCCCTTGTTGACAAGAATAGCAACCACCGCATTTAATGGTTGCCATCTTGGCAATTGACTAAACGCCTCTTCGTAGTCCACTCCATGCCGTTGTGCGTAGCCCTTGGTCGCCAATCCGCCTTGTATCGAGATACGCTGCCATCCGAAAGGCGCTTGATCTTGAAGACCCATTTGCAATCAATCGCTTACCTTGAGGTAAGTCCACCAATTCCCATGTTTGTTGGTGACGAAGTGCAACAAGTTCCGTCTCCATGGCTTCAATCCACTCATTTATGTGCACGCCTCCTCAAGCGCACTCGGCTCGGCTCAAGAAGAACGTGAGTCATGTATGCATGATGATCAAAGAAGGAAACTTTCATGCATAAATCGCTGAACAGATGCCGAACTCTCTCGCATTTTCGTAGGCGATCGGATGTATGCTTGTCGCCCCTTGCTTCGATCCGAGGTACCAAAGAAACGTTATTCAGGATGCTTCATCCAACGGATGAATACCAGAATGACACGTGGTGAGGACATCATATGTTGCAAAAATAAGATGATCCTCAAGTCTAGGAGTCTGGCCGGATGGTGCTCGGTGAACTTCATCCGTAGTAGCTCAGTACAAAGAGACTCAACTCTAGATGTGTGTGACTCAGAAACTCCACTCGTAAAAAGGTACAGGTGGATGGACTCCTTTTGGTGCAGCCAAAGAAGAAGAGTGGGTATGACCGAACAATCGCATGTGCATACCAAGATTGCAACTCTTCAAATACAACATCTCTATCGATATAGAATTGCCTAGAGGAAGGATTATAGCATCTATATCCTTTTTCGTATCTAAGGCATATCCAAGGAAAATACACTTCTCAGCTTTCAGATCTAGCTTCTTGCGCTTCTCATCTGGAATGTGTACATAATAGATGCAACCGAAAACTTTCAGAAATGAGTAATCAGGCTTGTGGCATGTGAATACCTTCATTGGGATCTTGTTGTGAACAGGCCGCAATGGAGTTCGATTCATCAAGTACACCGCAACGGAACGGACTTCGCCCAAAAACAGTCTAGGCATGTTCTTCTCGTTCAACATAGCGCGAGCAGCTTCTGCTATGTGACGATTCTTCCTCTCCCAACGCCATTCTATTGTGGAGTATAACTGCAAGTCTTCTGGCGGCAGATGCCATGCTTACGAGGTAAGCGGTGAATTCTCCGCATTTAAAACTCGCCTCCTCCATCGGAACGTAGACAAAAGGATAGATTGTCCGCATCGATTCTCCACCAAGGTGTGGAAAGTCCGGAAAGTCGACAACACATCTGGAAGAGCTCTTGCTCTTAAGGAAGTAAAACTGTGTGTAGCGAGAGAAATCATCAATGAAGGACACGAAGTACTCAAAACCGTATAAACTTGGTTGAGAAGAACTCCATACATCCGTGTGCACCAGCTCTAGAAGCTTGGTCGCTCTCCTACCTGATCCCTTAAAGGGTTGTCTAACTTGCTTGCCGAACCGACAAGCGGGACATACCGCAGTTGGGCCGAGCGTATGAAGTTGGGCAAACCTGTGACTAGATCTGAACTAGGAAGAGTCTTCAATTTCTGAAAGTTCATGTGCCCAATTCGCTTGTGCCAAATATCTATGTCGATACTACAAAGCCACTTTTCAGAATGACGGGAGTTGGTCAAGCATCGACATTAATTGTAGCATCTAGCTTGAACAGTCTACCACTACACTCGCTACCTCGAGCTACAACAAGACTGTGGAGTCCTCAACAAAGCATCCATCTTTGTTGAAACGCACTTGAAATTTTGTTCTACCATCCGTCCTACCGATAACTTGATTTCGAAATGAGTAGGAACATGTAAAACATTTCCGATTCCGTAAAAGATTGGATCCTGGAATGTCAAGTGGAATTTTACCCTTATGCTTGATCTCGTGGTTTTCAGATCATCTCAAGTCACCATGAACTAAGGAGTCTCCACAAAGGTCGAGCGACGCAAACCATTCTTGATGCGGCGTCATGTGGCCTGGTAGCTCGAATCGATCACCCAATCAGACAAAGTAAAGCAAAGATAACTCCTGTGTGTCACAATGAGTAATGTTCTTCATCAGCCTACATGGCCCTCATATTCGAAGCGCGCGCAGATCATTCAGACGCTTGTAACAATTTTTGGCATAGTGGTCATTCTTGTGACAAGTAGTTGCGGTGTTAACTCGCCTTTCCAGCGACCTGGTGGCGCACTGGCTTGTTAGGGCCTTGTTCTCATTACGACTATCTCTATCTTGACCTCCAGAACCTCCGCAAAAAACACACATTCTTGCGGGTCGGAAGAAGCACTAAGACGCCTGCATTGCACTTCTTCTCCCAACATCATTGGGATCAATTTGTCGAACTTCGGAAGAGGTTCTTCCGTCGAAATTGATGTAATGAATCGCTTGTACTCGGAAAGCCGGTCCTGCAATGTCGCACCAATAATCACATCGGATCAAGTTGAACATTGACAGATGCTAACCGATTCCGCCGGTTGTTTGATGTGATTGACATAGTCACTAGCACACATCGAGCCTTTCTTGACCGTATTGAATTGATGCAGCAACTGCAGCTTCCGAACTTCTGTTCCTGAATGGAACATCTGTGACGAGGTGGCTACCATGCATTGGTGGATGAGATTGTGTGCTAGATGTCTGTTAGGAATTGGTTAGGATAAGATAACAAAACATGCAACCTACGTATGTTAGCCATGTGGCATAGTTTGGATTTCGGACTCCTCTAGTTCCACAAGTATATATAAAGCAAGGAGAGGTCTTGAGAAGACCATCTCTCATCTTGGAAGTCATTCCGAGTCATTGCCTTGATGTTACAATGGTATCGAGAGCAAAGCTTATTGTTCCTATGAGTGTGGATCACCCCTCTTGGAAGAATAGTAAAGGTTGGTACAATTATTTGAGGAGAGAGAGTGTTTGTTAGAGACCGGCAAAGTGGCCATTGTTCGCAAGTAGTGGAAGGGGGTTTGTGGGTGCGGGGTTATGGATGGGGAGATAGAATAGTACCGAGATTCCCATTTCTTAATCCTTTTCATGTCAAACTGCTATACATTGAGAGAGCAAAGGTTGACTCAAGATTTGGTTTATCATTTTGGTGCCAACTTCATGGACCAAGTGATGAGATCTCGAGATCATGTTATCTTACCTATAGTCACCTATGATGTTACTTGGGATCTCACGATTTACATTTTAGTTTAGAGATGGACTCAATAGACCACCACCGGTGAGATTCAACACACGGTGTGAAATCTATTGTGTGTATCATCCTAAAGCTATGTTTCGGAGCCTAGTTATTAGAAACTTTGGAGAGGAGTATTACCATGAGGTGATAGCATCACCTATTCCTTTTTTTGTGTTGCCAATCTTGAGAAATTGGAGAGTGTTCATCTTAACCCTATCCGAGATAGAGTGGGACGGAAACGAATCATGGAGGACACTTTGAGAGAAATGATTCGGGAGTTGAGAGATTTGAGAAACGCATTTGAGCAAAGTCGACTCAAGTACAAGAGTTAGCTCAAGAATTAACAGTAAACAAAGCGAGAGGAATGGAAAATGAGAGAATGAGAGAAACTCCAATGGAGATGGAGACGTCACCATCCATGGTGGAAAGTGAAGAAACAGTGAGAGCTCGTGCTCTTGAAGCCCAAGCAGCACAACGAGCAAGAGAGCTAAATCTTCAAACATCCATGATTCTGAAGATGACAAAAGCTTGTAAGATAGAACCTTACCGAGGTAGTCGAACCATGGGAGTTTTGGAAGGTTGGATTGATAGAATGGAGTATCATCTTGCTTTGTTCAATATCAATGATCACATTGCAGGTCTTTTTGTTCGTACTTTGTTGTTGGAGAAAGCATCTACTTGGTTTCAGGGTTGGATGATGGAGCTCAATGAGTCAGGCCAACAGGTTATTTGGAGTGCAATGAAGCGAGGTCTTCTTCAGAATTTTCAAGCAGTTGATCCCATCATCACGGCACGGATGAGGTTGTGGAAACTTGAACAGAAGGGAAGTGTGGAGGAGTACATTGAGGAATTTCAAGATCTTCAAATTCAGATACGAGATATGAGTGGAGCTGAAGCCCTTGATTTATTCAAGAGAGGGTTGAAGAAAAAGATTCAACAGGAGGTGATTCGGGACAATCCAAGCAACTTGAACGAGGCTATTGCTTGTGCACAACGAATGTCCAACGTTTATCACAACGGTGGAGAGGTATCACTTCCCTCGAATCAATACTATGGACCCATGCCTATGGAGTTGGGCAACATAAGAAGGAGAGAAGATTTCATTCCAATGGGAGTGAACGCACAAGGAGAAGATCGTCGCAACTCGAATCCTCATCGAGAAGCAAATTCAAGAGGAGGAGACAGAGTGGAGGGAAGACGAGAAATGCGGCAGTGCTATAATTGTGGAAGATTTGGTCACATTGCCATGAATTGCCGTATCCGAATTCTGGCAAGAGGAGCTAGACCCCCCTATCGACGAGCTCTCAACAATCTTGAAGGTGGAGACGAAGTGACCGATGGAAACCTGGGAAACGACGATCACCAGTAACCTTGCCTTGCGGCCTTACTGATTCGATGAAAAGGAGGAAGGACGAGGGAAGGAAGCACAAACATGAGGTAAATGGTTTGAGAAAGAAGGAAACATGTTTGATTGTGACGGATGGCGAGATAGAAGGAGTAAAAGTGAGAGTATTGATTGATCCAGGAGCTACAGAAAATCTTTTATCTCAATCTATTGCTATAAAGTTGGGATTAGCTTTAGAGAAAGATGAGAGTGAAAAGGTAGAGTTGCCAAACGGGCAAACAGAGAGCATTGAGAGCATTCCTAGGAAAGTGGAGTTGAAGATTGAGAGGAATCGTTGCAATACAAGGAATCGTTGGAGTGGAGAGTAATTCGATTAGCTCGCTATGATGCTATTTTGGGTATGCCTTGGATGGAAAAATATAATCCTGAGGTAGATTGGCGAAGTAAGATAGTAAAAACTATGAGTTGGAGGATCTTTGGAGATAGACTTAGATCAGGACACAAAAACTTACCTCTCTATGTGATAGAAAGAACCGCTATCAGTCACAAAGATGTATATTTTTTGGGCCTAATAAGAGATGTAAGCGCTCCAAAAGAGCAATCTTTTATACATGAGGAGTTAACTTGTATCTTGAACGAGTTTCAAGATGTTTTTCCAGATGATTTGCCTCCAGGTTTACCACCAAGAAGGAGAGTGGATCACAAGATAGAGATCTTACCAAGAAGTTCACCTCCTTGTACAAGTCCCTATCGACTTGCACCGAATGAGCTGGAGGAATGCAAGGCACAATTGGAAGAGTTGTTGGAGAAAGAGTTTATCCAGCCTAGTGTGTCACCATATGGAGCTCCAGTATTGTTCGTGAAGAAGAAGGACGGCTCCATGCGGATGTGCATGGACTATCGTGCTCTAAATCAACAAACGGTGAAAAACAAGTATCCATTACCGCGAATGGATGACTTGTTTGATCAACTTCATGGAGCTAAGTATTTCACCAAACTTGATCTTAGAAGCGGATACAATCAGATCAGAATGGCAGATGAAGACATACAAAAGATAACTTTTAGAACTAGATATGGTCATTTTGAGTATCTAGTTATGCCATTTGGTTTAACTAATGCCCCTGCCACATTCATGGGACTGATGAATGATATTTTTCGTAAATATCTAGATTAATCAGTGATTGTGTTTTTAGATGATATCTTGATATATAGCAAGTCCTTACAAGATCATCAAAAACATCTACGAGAAGTACTCCAAGTGTTGAGAGAAAATAAGCTCTATGCTAAGATGTCAAAAATGTGAGTTTGGCAAAAATGAAGTAGATTACTTAGGCCATAAAGTTAGTGCTGATGGCATCCAAGTCATGAGTGACAAAGTGGAAGCCATTCAAAATTGGACTGCCCACGGAGAATCAGACTCAACTACGTAGTTTTTTGGGTTTAACCGGCTTTTATAGAAGGTTTGTGGAAGCTTTTGCTCGTATTGCTCAAGCTTTAACAAGTCTCTTAGGCCAAGGGCAGAAATGGCAATGGGGTACAGCTCAAGAGATTGCATTTCAGGCTTTGAAAGATGCGCTCTTACATGCACCAATCCTTAAATGGTACGAACCTGGTAGACCAACAAAACTTGCTACGGATGCATCGGTGTGGCGGTTGGAGGAGTGTTACAAACAGAGTGGAAAGATGGATGGCACCCAATTGCTTTCTTTTCACGGAAACTTTTGCCGGCGGAGCAAAATTATCATACCACATAGAGGGAGGAGTTAGCCATTGTCTTGGCTACTAAACATTGGAAGCACTATCTCGGAGATAAGGAGTTTGTGGTTGAGCATGCACCACAAGCCTTTGGTTTATTTAGAAACTCAAAAGCACCTCTCCAAGCGGGCATTCAAAATTTGATGGCTAAATAAGTTTCAACATGAAGATCGTGTATGTGGAGGGAAGAAGCAGCTTGCCGATGCATTGACACGAATGCCATGCATTAATCACATCACTGAGGTGAAGATTCACTTTGAATGGTAGGAGAACCTGAATCGAGCACATTTGGAACGGGGATTGGTGTTCTACAAGGGAAATATCTGGATACCCCTCGATGTTGCCCTTCGCATAACAAGATGTTAGAGGAGGCACATGATTCAGCTTTGCGGGCCATGTAGGAGTGGAGAAGACCATTGAAGACGTCCAAAGGGTATACTTTTGGCCAAAACTAAGAGAGGACATCACCAGCTATGTTCGAAGTTGTGTGGCTTGTCAACAAAATAAGGCTAGCAATCGTAGAAACCGGCAGGTCTACTACAACCTCTACCAAAGACCGACTAGAAGATGGGAGCACGTCAGTATGAACATCGTATGTGAGTTACCAATGACGTCTATGGGTTATGATTCAATAGTCATTTTTGTGGATAAATTGAGCAAGATGATCCATATTAGGCCCACAACAAAGGCCGAGCATCGCACCGAACTTGCTCGAATTTATATGGATGCAGTTTTTTTGCTCAACATGCATTTTAGCTAGAGTGCTCATCACCGATAGGGGCACTCACTTTACTAGCATGTTTTGGAAAACCCTATTTGGGCTATTCAAAACAAAACTAGCCATGTCCACAGCTTATCATCCTCAAACAGATGGGCAAACCGAAAGAGCAAATAGGACTATTGAGGACATGCTTAGAGCTTTCACTTTGGAAGAGCAAGACGGTTGGGATGCACTTTTACCCTTGATTGAGTTTGCTTATAATAACTCATTCAATGCATCCACAAAAGTCAGCCCTTTCTTCTTGATGTATGGAGAACACCCTATCACACCATCTAGCTTGGTGAGTGTAGGTCACATGCAGGAACTATCAACCCAAGTTGAAGCAGTGAACGAGTTTGTGGCACGAGTCCAACGAGGAGTACATCAGGCAAAGCACAAATTAGCCATTGCCCAAAATCGGCAAAAAAATATGCTAATGCTCATCGACGACATGTGGAGTTTCTAAAAGGCGATCAGGTGTGGTTGTCTACTACCAATTTGTCATTAATAGGGGTTCGAAAGTTCATTCCACGGTTTACTGGACCTTTCTTGATTGTCCAACGGATTGGAGAAGTTGCCTACAAGTTAGAGTTGCCAACACACATGAAAATACATCCAGTTTTTCATGTGTCTCTCTTGAGGAAGTATACCCCACGATCTCCTTCCTTTGGCAACCCACATCAACCTCCTCCTTTACCAGCCATGATTGATGGTGTAGAGGAATATGAGGTTGAGAGAATCCTCAAGAAATGGACAAGAGGGCAGCAGAACACCAAAGTGGAATATCTAGTCCAATGGAAAGGTTATCCACTTTAGGAAGCTACTTGGGAACCATTGGCAAATCTTACAAATGCCAAGATACTTGTAGAGACTTTTGAGTCTTCTTGCAACGGGAGGGCGTTGCGACTTAAATGGGGGAGGTTTGTAACCAATCTTGGTTAGTCACAGTTAGTTTAGCCAAAGCGTAGAGTGGCCACTAGATCACAAAAAGACAAGATAGTGGTGTGCACTATCCAAAAAGTAAAAGGGTAAATGATTATAGGTGGCTACCATGCATTGGTGGATGAGATTGTGTGCTAGACGTCTATTAGGAATTGGTTAGGATAAGATAACAAAACATGCAACCTACCCATGTTAGCCATGTGGCATAGTTTGGATTTCGGACTCCTCTAGTCCTACAGTATATAAAGCAAGGAGAGGTCTTGAGAAGACCATCTCTCATCTTGGAAGTCATTCTGGAGTCATTGCCTTCAATGTTACACTTGTTCTGCACACGACCTCTACCACCACCATATCCGACTCCTTTGCCACGACCTCTACCTCGACCTCCAGAACCTGCAAAAAACACACATTCTTGCGGGCTGGACGAATTACTAGTACTACCCAGAATTTGCACTTCTTCTCCCAACATCATTGGGACCAATTCGTCAAACTTCGGAAGAGGTTCTCTGGTCGAAATTGACGTAATGAATTGCTTGTACTCGGCAGGCAGTCCTTGCAATGTCGCACCAATAATCACAGTCAGATCAAGTTGAACATTGACAGATGCTAATTGATCTACCAGTTGCTTGATGTGATTGACATAGTCACATCGAGCCTTTCTTGACCGTATTGAATTGCTGCAGCAACTACAGCTTCCAAGCTTTTGTTCCTGAATGGAACATCTGTGACAATGCGTCCTAAGCTTCCTTGGGTGTGTCACAGTCTTGAATGTGACCGATCATCGAGCTTGAGATCGTGAGCGCAATGTAGTGGATGGCTTGATACGACCGCTTTCTCCACTCACGCAATGTACATTCCTTTGCGAAAATCACCAAAGAACCACGATTGGTGCTTTCTCCTCCCCGGTCACAAGCTCCCATAGCCCTTGGCCTTGAAGGAAGGTCTTCATTCGAAATTTCCACGTTTGGAAATTGTTCTTGTCGAGTTTCTCTCCGATGATCATGCTCACCGATTACGCCATGGTTGTGGTTACGGCGTAAATCAGGACTCCAACACGGCAAGTACCGCACGCACACAAAACGAGCAGAAAAAAGAACACCTCCGCGACTACGCGGAAAAACGCCTCCTCTACACCTCGATCAAGAAACACGTAAAACTCCAGAAATTGGCGAAATGTGACCTGTCTTGACCCTTGAGACACAAAGAATGAAATATGTTCGCGATTCTGCGCCTGCGCAGTACTTAAGTGAAAATGACGAAGAAAGCTCGGATTGAGCTGAAATTTTTCGTGGTAGGAGCTTTGACAGAGGCGAGCGTTGTTGAGTTTCTACCTGTGCTAAGGCAAAGCCTTTGCTCTGGTAGAAACCCTCAAACCTCTAAAAAACCTCGTTTAGGCCTCCAAACAGCTCCTCAAAAATTTTGGAAAAGGCGATAACTACCACCAACAACTCCAAATCGCACAAAAACTTCATGGCTACCAAAATCGACCATTCTGACCAATCAGAAATAGGTCAAAAACGATCATCTTGACCTCCGAAAACACGATTGAAGATTCTGAGAAAACACGAGACGGTTCCCCATCAATCTACTCGCTTCAGCCGGACAGCCTCAACCCCGAGGCACACTCCTCACTCGATCTCCAAAGACTCCTCTATGTCTAATCTACAAAACTAATGCTCCCACCAAGCTCTGATACCATGTTGAGAAATCGTCTCTCTAGGAATCACTCCAAGAAGAGGAGAGCACACCAAAGGGACAAGAGAGAGAGAGTACATGAATGAGATGAGGAAGGCTTTGCCTTCCCTTGTATATATATAGGGTGAGTACAAGGAAACCCTAATTTCGGGTTAGCCCTAAACAGATATGTACCATAGTTACGTAACAACCCTAGATCAACTCGATGAGCTTGGGATATTAACAGGGTGGATGTGAAAGATGTAACAAGGAAATAGTATTCTCATTAGAACTAGCCATATACAAAGGATTAAGGGTCCGTGCGGCCTTGCTATACTCCTCTGTATGCCCCAAGATCCTATAATATCTCAATCAAGCCGAATCAAAAGTATCATATGGCTCAACTCAACTCCTAACATGTGTGGTCCTTCTTTAAATCTCTGAAATCCAGGTATCATCTCCCTCTCTCAACCATCCCCTCTAGTATAATGTAGACATCATTGTGGAAGTAAAAAAAACAAAAACCATGCTAACTTTCGTGCCAACCAATCGAGTGATAAGCGAAAAGCACGGTCTATGTCTAGGCTAGACATAGAGTGCACAAGGGAACCTATGGAATAAACGTGGATATGGAAACCTAGTCTTGAAAAGCCTAAGAATAGAACTTGCATGGGATGTTAACCACTCCCACAACCCAATCGGTATACCTGAATTGATCAACGAAGAAATAGATATAGTTTGGGTGTTTCCCGAAGTGACAAATATTGATGTGATCGTCCTCCTCTTGTGGGCATTCCAAGTGGTCCAATCATAATTTTTGTGCATTTTTTCCACGTGAGTTTTTACCCCTTGTGAGGTAAAGAGACAATGATACACCTGACATGGTGTATCACACACCACTTTGGATGGTTCCATAAGGAGAAAAGAAGCTATAGCTAGCACAAGGAGAATGATAAGGACACAAGCCACTCCATAATATTTCTATTCCTACTTGCAAAACCACAACCCCTTCACACCCCACCTCACATGATAAAATATGAACTATGGAAACTGTAAAATTTAAAAATAATCATAACTTTTTATTCCAATTTTCATAATTTTCCAACAAGATCCCAATAGAACCAATGCACGAAAAGAAAGATTTTGGAAAAAAAAACCCTTCCCATATGTCCGATTTGAGAAAAATCACTCAAAACCCTACAAATAATAAAATCATTAATATCTCTGTATACCATTCTCCATAGTGTTCAATTTAAGTACCAATGGAACCCAAATTGAAAAACGAAGACTATTGTCTATTCACTCTCCATGATATGCAAAGTATAACCCTACAATATGTGAAGAAATGATCTCAGCCTCCTAACCTACTCTCCTTTCTCCCATCAATAAGTCTAGCGCACCTTCTAAACATAATACAAAATGAACCTGGTATGCATCGGAGGTATTTACATAATTTTTACAATAGATGACCATTTTGAACATCAATACGTATTCGACTTCACACATATAGTGAATGATATAATGGGTAGTTTCGAAATAGGAATTTCAAAATTTTATTATTTTTTGTTAACCATAATCAGTAACTTTGTCATCAATAGACCTGTATAGACATTTAGCATATATTAATTAAGATGAGATTATACCAAAGCTAAAATTATATCTAAAACTGAAGTTTCATTATCCATAAATTAGGTTTGCACCAAAAACTATTGAATTGCACTAGAAAATACAAAACTACTTCAATCTATGGAGAGCAAAATAGTTAAACCATACAACTTTTGATATTTTGACATAGGGATAATGACCATAGAGGAGTACAATATTGGTATCCATTAATACAATTATGTATCATCATAATATTCTACCTGTCTATCCTCTAATGCCCTATTGGCAAGGAAAATATGTCCTTGGTCGCTAGAAACAACATATTGTAAGTAGATCTTTACTACTCTCAAAGATATTTGTATGAATCAATTTTGACTTTAGTTTAAAAAGTTTTTCCTGTTCTCCGATTTCTTTGAATTTTATTTGATACTTAGCTATTTGATCTATGTCTTTCTTTCCCAATTCAAGATGTTTATTTTTCCTATTTTGGCTTGGCTTTCGTTTAATAAATCACATAAGTTATTTATACAACTTTCATTTTATGATTGATGCTCTAGCTGGTAAACTCAATATACATTATGGTATTATACTCCATTTTCATCTAATGAAGCCAACCAGTAGCATGTCCACCCACAGCAACAACCCACAATAGAACATTTCATTATAGAAATTCACATCTTCATGTGCATATAGCAAGCAGTACATAGTAAAATAACAAAAAGTATCAGAAGATCCCATCAAGTTGTACATGGATGAACCATTGTGATGCTACTAGGGCCTAGCTCCAATTGCATCACAATGAAAAATATGTCCTCCAACACCTAAAATATCCAAACTATCTAGTTCAAACGGTCGACAAACAACATAAGCATCCGAAGAAACATCACCTAACGTGATTGCTTTACCATGGATTGCACTAACTAGTGCTCTATGTAGAGCAATGGAAACACATTGATTAAAATAGGTTGTACAATGATATGAAGAGAGTGACACCTTACCGCCCAGTATGGTAGGCTCTCGCGCACTCTCTCACAAACATGTTGAAGTTGGTGTCCATAGCTCCATATAATTCCAAAGCTAGAGGAACAAAGAGATGACCTCTTTACATACCAATATACTTGGAGACATCCCTAATGGCATCATGGGTAGCTATACTCTGCACTCCGAATGGACAACGAGTCATATAAATACCTGTTGCATCTTAAGTGATACCACACTCATGTGAGTAATGAAGATGTAGATGAATGTACCAAGCCAAAGTGGAACCTCATTATAGGCCATTAGAGTTTTACGTTTAAAAATTACTATTCATTATGTAAATCAGGTGTACTTTTATGATTGATACTATGTAAAGTTATAGTCACATTCCATACACTCAAGTCTAATGTAAAATACTGGCCAGCTTTATGATTCTACTATATCCGTTTCCATAGATAGAATCAATATTTCTGGTTTTTTCTAGTGCAATATATGGCACATCAAACCCAAATTTTGAACATTAAGAGCCAAATGTAATGATGATTCCATCTCGAGTATGATTCACTTTTTTAAAAACTTATGGTAAGGGTTTCAAACTGTTCTACTGCAAACTCGGTGAAAGGTTATTCTCAACACTTGCAATTTTATTGCTTTTGATTACAAAAAAAACTTTTTAAAATATGTCTATTATGCTGAAATGTCCTTATGAACCTCGTATGACTTCTACCTGACTCTTGTAAATGCAAAAACGTATATTATAAAATGAAACGTTTGAACTGGGGAAATTATAATCATGTTTATGCTTGTTATCAGTCAACCAGATGATGTTGAGATATTGTATAGAATCGACTCCAATTTTGAATTTCAAATACCAAATCTATGATGAATAGTTGAGACTCCACACATATTTATGCAAGACTCCTCAAAACAAATGTGTTTATGCCTCTCAAACGGTTTACGTGTCAATGACAGCTGAACTCCAAATTAGCTCCCTTGTTTGTAGTCTTTCATATTTCCAAACTCTCATTCGACTCACAATCTCCAATGGTTTACTGAAAACTACTCTATAATGGTTACCTGCAACTTAATGTTACAGCATGTGGAATAGAGATTCAGCAAATTTTAGACAGATCCATACACAATTCATTATGGAGGGCTTAAACCTGGCTGTCAATTTCATGTCATGTCAAATATGCCGATTTGCGTCATGATGAGAGTTTGCAACTAACATAAAATTCCGGATATGGATTACCAATAGACTGCAAATTTTGAATGTAATAAGTTGCATATATGTAAACTAGCTGACTGATATTGAAGGAAAGATAACATTTGAGAAACAATCCTTGTGAAGTTTCAAAGCATAATTAATTTTAACAATTATAAAAATTAAGAAACATTGGAGTTCAAAAATATTTTATGTCTAAAAATGTTTTAGGTAACTGACCTTATATAAAATGATCACTTGAAGTAATATCATGATGTGGAATTTTTTTAATTCAAGTAACATAAGCAATATAATGTGAACACCATTTGAAAAAATTCTCATCATTAAATCTGTCCAATACCTCACATCCTATGATTATTTGTTGTTGTTTCATATATTGAATGGCTTAACTACCATAAAAAACATAACAAAGAAAACGTCATGTATACTACGATTAATTTTAAGTTGATATTTAAGTAATTAAAATAATTTTAATTTTAGTTTTACATACAAAAATTATTCTTATTTATTTTAAAATAAAATCCAAAAACCATATTCATAACAAAAAAGTCAATTATATTCATATTAACAACATATTTAAATTCAGCAATAAATTAGTAAAAAATGATATTAAATATTATAAAAATTGAAAAAATAATAATTTTTATATGAAATTTATTAATGAAATTTATTTCAAAAATTAACTATTGAAATAAAAAAATATTTAAAATCCTCATAAATGTTTAACCATATGCATTCTCTTCCTCATAGTATGAAATATTTCAATGTATTTTAAATATCATGTTATGTTTTGAAAATACATCATCATAATTAACATATAATATAAAAAAAATTTTGCGAGTAGACTTCAAATTTTTAAATAAAATATAAAACTTGAAATAATATAACAAAAACTATAACATTACAATTTAAATTTAAAAATTACTTGAATTTTTTTCGATAAAATATACTCTTATTAAAATAAAAATTAAATATAATATATATATAATTTTATAACTTATAATTATTTTCTAATTATTGAAATCCATCATTTTTAGCATATTTTATCTGTTCTAACTATTCACCAAAAAATCTATAAAAAAAATATGAATGTGTTATTCACTTCATGTATAAATGAATAGATCTTGAAGTAATTTTCAATGTGTTAAAGTTATTCCATTACAATTATATGTAACATAAATTTCATAAAATTTACAAATTAAATCTAAAAAAAATCATATGATTTATATCATTTTGAATAAAAAATTCAATCTATTTGATCAATAAAATAAATAAAATAATTTATTTTTATATTTATTTAATTAATTAAATTTTTAAATTAAAATCAAAAATATATTTTTTGATAAAATATATATAATTTAAACATCTTAAAATTATTTATGAAAATATTTTGATAATACATCTTATTTTATATACAATATCAATTTGATGTTGTGCTAAATTTTTTTAAATCTAAAATATGTTGTAACAAAATTAAAAACAAATTAATAGAAATTTTTTTATGTATTTTTTTAATTATAAATATTTATTAATATCAAATGATTTAAAAAAAATTTGGATTTTCAAGTTATATCTTAAAATATTTAATCATTGATATAAAACCAAATTAATAACAAATTTTAATTTCATTTTCTGATATAAATATATAAATAAATATTTAATAAATTTTAAATTTATTCATAAATTATTTTTTCATTTATAATACATTGGATTATAATTGAATATGATTTTTATGATTTTATTTTAAACATTTTCATATTTTACTTACATATTAAATCACTATTTTTTAAATAATAATATTTTAATATATTATTTATATTAATTTATAATATTTTATATTTTTAAAAATATTAAATTTTCATAATATTAAATTAATTGTTTTTTTACCTTTAATTATTAATATTTTTCATATGATGTTCATAATTACAATTAATTGGGGTTAGTCATGTCTTTTTTTATGATATATCACAATGGTTATGAAACACATTTTGAACTTTAACAACTTTATGAATATTTTACACTCTTGTGATTGGATTTGATTAATTTATTCCCTGATATAAATTTCAATATATCAAAATTTAACTTTATTCAAAAGCGATTTACAAACAAATCCATGTATAAATTTTTTATCTTCTTCAGGATAACATGAAAAATAATCATTGCAGAGTTTCAGTAAGTACTAGCAATAGAAAAAAATCATGGAAAATATTAAAAAAATTTACTTTTTACATTCAATATAATTTAAAAATCTATAATATAAAATCACAACAGCAAAATTTAAATGAAATTTTATATAATTAGTATAAGAATTTTTTTAACCTTACACCTGGATTATTTTGTACTATTTAGTTAAAACAACCATATGTATAGATTTTCCATTTTGCGCACAAGGATCACTTTCATGTACATCATTGCAATATAATGTGAATTTTAGTATTAAAAATCTTTCAAATAATTTGATCTAAAGTATTGGAAAATAAATCATACAAAAAATTTATTGATTATTTTAGCTACTATGTGCAAAATAAATGTACATCAATACTCATTCAACAAGTTTAAAAAAAATAGATGAACAAAAAATACAACATGATGAATGTTTTGAATTTCAATGAGCTTTGATACTTTATGACAAAGTAATCCATCATAACATAAAGAAGGTTTGATATTACATAATTTTGATAAATCATACCATTCACTACATTTTGTGCATGATTAAGATATATCATACAATCCATTGCGTTTTGTTAAAAATCTCAAACTTGATTTAAAAACACATTTAAAAAGTTGAGAGTTTGTAAAAGTAACAAAAAATTAATAAAATTAATTGATATAAAAATTGATGTTTAAAATAATTGATTATTATAATTTTAAAACTCTTTCATGCAAACATCAAACACTATTAGTAAGTATATGATCTAAAGCATCTGTTTTGGAGCTTCTTCTTGTGACGTATCATTAAACCCATAATGATCAATCTCCCCCTTAACAAAATCTGATATTTTTCATAATTTTGAAGATTTGTAACAACTTTTGTGAATGATTGCCACACGGATGAAAACAATAATGCTACAGTAAAATCTTCTAATAATCTGTGATATTTTTATCTTCCAGATGTGATGAAGTAGTTATATGGATTAATTCAGAGGAACGAGCAAAATAGAATCACGGTATCATTTTGAAAATAATTACATAGCATGTACATTGAAGTACATTTTGATTGTTATGTTATATGAGAGATGATGAGTTATCTCTTGATTGTATTGTAGTAAGGGAAATAAAATTTAATTAGTTTAGAGATGTTCTTAGTGATATGGTATTAGTGCGAATTTCTTCGGAATTTCATGCAAAAAATAAACCATATTGAATATCCATGTCAGATTTAAAAAATAAAAAATAATTATAGTAATTTGAAAATTTGCTTTGTAAGAATGATTATCAGTATATAAATATAACTCCTTATAGCCACACTTTTGCTTGTAAACAACCATCTGATAGTAACGATGTCTCACTGTACATGAATGATACTACATATTTTCTGACAGACTAACAAGACACACGATCACTACCAAGTGGGTGAGAAAGACTTAACACACACGGAACAAAAAAGCATGAGAGCAGTCCAGGTTACACTGTTACGAATGGCAGTAAATTCAAGAGTATATACTATGTACTGTACATATTCTGTTGTCAGGTTCAACATCCCTACAACTTTCTGCTTTTGTACATGCTATTTTTCATTGCCCCAGTCTACTCTTTAAAGTTGAGGGGTACTTGACACCCAACGCGGTTTTGATCACATAGTTGTCACTTCCCAAGCGCGCCTTCTGCACGACATAAGATAGACAGCCAACTTTGTACAGTGTTGGACATTCATACATCTACCTTCAATGTAGTGTATGGAGTAAAGTCATTTCAACAAATATGATAAGTTTGAATGTTAGTTCCAGATAATTACACTGCTTTCGAAAATCGAGCATTATTGGATGAAATTTCACAATTGATCTGTTGTCCTGTTACAAGTGCTTATTTTCAGTTTCCTTCCCATTGATTCAGAACTTCACAATTAGTCTTTTCAGACATTTAGGTAGTGCTTTAGAAAATTAGAACCCTATCCTTTTGTATGAGGATGTAAAGATTTTTTTATAAATGTAATATATACCGTATATGCGCACCAAGCTTGCCAGGAGGATGAGATGAGCGTGCGGAACGCAAAAGTGGGCTGTCAATCTCTCATCCGAATCAACAACGTTTTGTTATTTGCCTAAGATATTTAAGAGAATCCTATTTATATCTCCTCTTTGCTTCTTCACATCCTATTTCAAGTGCAATTCATTCCTTAACTTACGGAGAAGGGGACCAAGTAATATAGCAAACAGGATGGGAAGACCCCATCAAGTCGTACATGGATGAAACCAAAAGTGTAAGATGGGGCTAGTCGCATCCTTAACTTAAGAAATGGATTGCACTTGAAAAAATCATTTGCTAAGACCGTGATGGACTCCAAGAAAATACTTGAACATTCGAAAGTTGATAAGGAGTGCAAGTTGTAGAGCAGTTGGAACAACGTTCCACTGTTGCTATTGCATACACATTTAGAGAAGGCACATACTACAGGGAAATTGAAATATATAGAAAATTATTAAATGAAGTACAATGGAAGATATGTTCAACTTAAACAAGTCTGCACTT
Source organism: Marchantia paleacea (assembly GCA_014180765.2). Taxonomy (NCBI): domain Eukaryota; kingdom Viridiplantae; phylum Streptophyta; class Marchantiopsida; order Marchantiales; family Marchantiaceae; genus Marchantia; species Marchantia paleacea. The sequence goes on from MUAA02000065.1 coordinate 428,287, forward strand.
TCCATCATCAAGAAGGGAAAAGTAGATGTGTTCTGATTTTGCAATAATCGACTCTTTTGATAATTTTTGGTATACATGTACACTAAATTATTATGTGGAAATAAAGAAAGCATTTTTGACCCAACAGTGATGAACTCCGCAATACTGTGACACGAAGAAAAGCTTTTAACCTCTGATGACGGAAAAAAGTGGGTTGAAATCAATAGAATTGGACATGGTGAAATTCTTCGGTGAGAAAGTAACTCTCGGATGGAGGAATCCGGAAAGACCAGGACTATTTACAGTTCAAGAGGAATGGATTCCTGTTATGCAGGAACGGAGCAAGCAGAAAGTGCTGTAAGCCTGGTCTGCAGGATCCGTCGAGCAATCTCCGTCCACAGATCTGCGTATGGGCAGACGGACGGAGCACGTGGAATGGGCGAGTAGCGTCGCTGGTCGCTCTCGTTCTCTCTTCTCTCTCTCTCTCTCGACCGAACGAAGTTTGATGTCCAGAGGAGCCTGGGGCCTCAGGAACGCTGTTTTGTTTTCTCGTTCGTCGCCAATCTTCTGCTGGCGTGCACGCCTCCGCGTCAATTGCCTGCCATCTGGGCTCTGCACTGCACTGCACTCTCGCGTGGGGCTTAGATTGGGTCGATGGGCTTCTCCCTTCGTCATTGACACTGCACTTCACCTCTTCTATCCGCTCGCCTCCTCTCGCTCCGTCTCCCCTCTCCGTTTAGTCGTTCTATTCACTCATTGATTTGGCACGGTTCCTGCTGCTTGATTGATTGGCTGATTGTTTGATTCCCATGGGGTTGGTGTGATTCCTCTGCATGCTTCTTTCCTGGTCTGGTTTGGCGTAGGATGTTGTAGTGGTCGGATTTGCTCAAAGTTGAGTTAGATTGCCGGGACTAGTAGCATTCATGTTCTTGTTGTCAACTCTCTTTCCTCTTCTTTTCCTTCTCGGTCTGTTGCTCCCGCCCGCACTTGTCATCTGATTGGCCTTTCGTATGACAGCGGTGGTTTTCTAGTACATGCTATTTCGAGATTAGAATTTCGACACCAGGGGCGAAATTCGAGACGATTTGTCGTTTGGAAGGGTTTTCCGGTCTAGGAATGGGAGTTGGGGAGGTTTGGCGGTGGTTTGTGGGGTGATGAGCATCGGCAGTGGGTTTCCTCCGTTCAGCGCGGTAGATTTGTACCTTGGGAAGCGTCTTTGTGTACAATTGTCGTGTGAGAGTATGCGGCAGTGGTGTAGTGAACTCGATACGAGGCTCTTACAACAAGGACAAAGACACAGCTGTAGTTATAATTCTGTCCTAGGGGCTTGTGAGTCAAGCTCTTAGAGATCCTGTGCGTTCACTATGTCCTGCCCCTCTTACGCCCTTTTTACCCTTGCCTTTCGGATAATCTTGCTCCGTCGTTGCGTCAACGTGAGTTGAGTTTATTTCTTGACAGCGAGCTTCGATGAATCGGATAGAAGTGGAATCTTGACGGAGTCTGGATTGCTGTCACCAAATCTTGGTCAATGAGACCTTGTGCAATTTCGTTGTTAGAAGATGGAAATTCGTTAAGGCTCTGATTCTTTGTCGGCTAGAATTTCAACACAGCTACTGGTTCAACAAGCTCACCTTCTTCTAGCTGGCTGGATTACCGTCCACGTCTTGCTAAGTTCTTCTGTCTCCGTTTCGACTTCAGGTGAGTTCGTCTCTTCACAATGCGTCATGGTTCTTGCGTAGTGTGTTCCGATGCACACGGAGCTTTGTAATCTTTAGTTACACTTGAGTTAGTTCGTTGTCATTTTGTGCGGCCACTCCAATTAGTCGGATGTTACTTTCTCGTTCCTTTCTGTTCTTCGTCTTATGCTCTGAAGCTCGCGTCAATCACGAGGTTCGCGCCAATCATTGTGTCGAGAAGTAATTGTGTTGATTGCCTGACCGGGCAAGGTTGTCTCACGGGTGTCGGTTATGCTACCCCTTACGCATGTCCTAGAAATTTATGCTCGGATTGATGACTATTTATGCGTTAGCCATACACGGTGGTGAATCGTGTGTTAATTTTCGTCGTCATCCAGTCCGGCGGAGAGCCTCCGATGGCTTGTTAGCGTCCTCGTTTGCTCGTAGGGTGAATAGTAAGACTCGAACGTACTTGCTATTCGAGCCGGGAGAATTTGACATGTCTAGAAGGAACTTGTTCCGGAGTGTAGGTACTTGCTTTGGATGATCATGGGTTCTGTTGTAAATCGCAGGGGAGTAGATCAGTGCAAATAGGGAGAAGAATAAAGCGATCAGGTTCAAACATCGTCAACAATGTTGAAGTTTTTGAAGAATGTGGTGGGATCGGCAGGCGGTATCAAGGATCTGCCTTACGTTATCGGAGAGCCTTATTCCTCTGCATGGGGCTCCTGGACTCACTATCGCGGCACTTCTAAGGTTAGTGTTGTTGTTCCTGACGTCGCCGTTCCAGGAAAATGAGATATGAGTGTGGGTTGGAGCTTTTTTTTGGCTTTAAGAGTGAGCGAAATGATAAATGACTTGGGTCAGAATCTAGGGCTGGATAAGCGTTGACGCCGAAGTTATTCTTTGTCGTTTCACATTTGTATTGACCTTCACCTATTGTCACCCGATTGAATTCATCAGAATTCAGTCGGCTTTGAAATGAATATCTATTAGGTTCTGTGTAGCCCGAGGTTCCTGGTATAAGGTCTGGATTCAGAAAGTGTGATCTTACGTCGTTTTTTAAAAGGTTGGGGTGCTTGCGCGCTAATTTATCCCCCGTTTGAAGCTATCGTTCACATTCATTATCTCTCCGCGATGTCTCTCGAACCGGAAAGGTGACATGCGAGGTTGTGGTTGTTGCTGATTGTCTACACGTTATCAGAATGTTCTTTGACAATCAACAGACAATTTTGGCCTCGTAAAGGTTTCTCGATTTTGTTGCAACTTCAAGGGAACGCCTTCACAATTTGCTGTGAAGGACTTGCTTACTCCACTGAAATGTCACTTGGATTCTTTGTCAAATCTGTGCACTGGGCCCACGATTCGCTTGTTATTTCTGATCGCGCAATTGATCTTCTAGGACTTGGGACGTGACATACATTTTATACACTTGTCAGTCCTTGTATAGCCATATTCTGAGGTGGTGTCTCATCTGTATGCATTCAACAGGAAGACAATTCTCCTGTGTCGATCTTTTCGATGGTTGCAAACGACGCTGAAGATGGCCGATTGGCTGCTGCACGGATTGGGGCAAAAAGGCTTCGCGCGGTGAGACTCATGACATTTTTTCTCGTTAACTTCACTTACTTCGTTTCTAGCGCTCGGATGAACTACCTATAACTCTACGTGGCAATAAACCTTCTCTCAGGGAGAAGGTTTATTGCTACATGGACTTATAGGTGAGTCACTCTTTGAAGATAGATGACATGTGCTACGCAGAACGCCTTACCTTTCCAGTAATCATTGTACACATTCAATGTAGCTGAGCCCTCCTTGTTTACAGATTCGGCATCCCAACATCTTAGAGTTTCTTCACAGCACTGAAACGGAGACGGTGGTTGAAGGCGGTGTAATCAAAACAACTATATATATTGTTACAGAACCAGTTATGCCCCTCGCTGAGAAGATCAAGGAGCTCAACTTCAAAGGAACCCAGCGGTATCCAAATCTGAACTTGTCACGTTTGAATACTGCTTGGAGATTCTAATCTATGGTGGTGAGCTGAAGTTTTCTGTGTTCAGGGTGCTCAGTAGTAGAATGTGGAACAGGACGTAATGCGTTTTAAGCTGTGCCATTCTTTTTCGTCCTCGTTTGGCATTGGAGCTCTAAGCGATGATATGTGTTTGCAGTAATGAGTTTTATGGATGGGGTCTTCGTCAAATCACAAAGGCGATAACTTACCTCCACAGCGAGTGTGCGCTTGTATGTTTCGAAACCATCGAATTTCTTGTATTCGCAATTTTTCATAGTGCTGCCTCCAGTTGACCTAGGTGGACACCATAGAAGTATTTTACATTCATATAAATCTGAGCTGAAGTCGTTGGACATCAGCTTGGATTGTTGAAGCACAATGTTATACTGCCGTTGAGATTTCCTCGATGCGTGCTTAGCTAAGGACTTTAAATACCTGTCTTATGTCGATGACTGGAAATACGATACGTCCATTGTGTATCATTAGTATCTAAACTTTATCTGTCTGCGTCAATGCCGTACCAACCTCAGATCATCTGATCGTTTGTTTCTATACCGTTGATGTCGGTATGTATTCTGTATTAATCTTATGATCAATGCATCATTCAAACTATGTGAAATAGTAGAGAATATACATGTTTATGTTACACAAGCTGTATTGCCTCCTGCTACAAGAGTTCATTTATCCTTTGTCTCTTAAAGCTTACCATGATGGACAGTCTAGCGTACGACTTTGAACTCTTTTCTTCCTTGCGATGGTTCATGTTTACCGGGCAGACCATACCTCATCTCACTACACCTCTTCTGTCTGTGGTGTTTGGTACATGCGCATTTCGTTGTTTTGAAATGTCAGGTTCATGGGAATGTCTGTGTGGATGCCGTGGTGGTTACCCGGTCATTAAACTGGAAACTACACGCTTTTGATGCGTTGTCTGAGATTGATGGAGCCAACTCAGCGGCTTCTAGCCCTATGCTGGTAGGCCTTCCACTTTACTCGTGTTGAAGAGCGATTGTTGCGCATGTTATATTTGATATCAAGCCAGAAGCTGGGGGTGACATGACTGGAATGTCTTGCCGACTGTACTGTGCGACATATCTAGCTAGGTTCATGATCATCTTCCTGACATATTTTGTTTAGAGATGTTTAACGAGATGTTATTGCCAGTGTAGGCACAATAGGTTGGTGAAATTTGTATAATAAGGGTAATGTTGTGGCTATTTTAGCAGCAGTATGAGTGGTTGGTGAGTCCTGAGTACAAGCCTCAAGAACCTGCGAAGGCTAACTGGGCTACAATTCGAAGGGCATCACCTTGGGCAATTGAATCGTGGGGTCTTGGTACGCTTGGACCAAATCCACCCCTCATGAAGTTTGTAGTGCTATCAATCCGTTGGAATCTTCGAGAGCGATGATGTGTTGTTCTAAAGTATGGTACGTTTTGTTAAACTTTTGCTCGCTTTCTTGACTTTGCAGGTTGCTTGATTTATGAAATGTTCTCTGGATCGAAGTTGACAAAGACTGAGGACCTTCGCAACACTGAATCCATCCCTAAGGTGGTTCAAGTCCTGTAAGCTTGCATTTGTACTAGTAATGTGGAATCGGGGGCAATCGGGACGCATGAACGCATTAGATCGGTTTTGAATTTGGTGTGTGGGGCGTCTGTGCGGCTATATTGCAGAAGATGGAGTCTCTGTTTACTCAGTTGCTGTTTCCGTTGTCTCCTTCAGCGCAGTGTTTCTGCTGACGTTGAGCATGTCTTTTATATACTAATCTTGCTTGTTCATTATCCAATTTTGCTTCCCTTTGTATCGACCAACAGTGCATTTGGTTGAAATGGAGAGCGTGCAAGTTATCGGGAACTCATCTTCTGATATATAGCGAATAGAAAATAAGTAGGCAATTGCTCTTTCCATCATAGGGATTCCGTGCGCCTACTACTTAATTTATTTTTCTTTCTCTAACGTCTCAGGCGTTGCTTCCTGCCTACAACAATCTTCTAGCGGATGCCCCTGAACGAAGAATGGACCCAGCAAGGGTAATAGAAAGTAGTGGTGAGTTACTTCATGATCGTAGCCTGAGAAAGAACTTTTTCACAATCAGAGATGACCATGGCAATTACAGTCTGAGCTTCTGGATCTTATTTTCCTCCTCTATAATTTAGCTATGTTGAGTGTATCCGAACCTCCCTATGGAAATGATGAATTTTACCGGCATTGCATTTGTATGCAGATTTTTTCAAGGATAAGCATGATTCCAGTCAGTTCATGGCCATGGGAAAGGAACATGTGGGTGCCATAAATTTGGAGGAACATCAGGAAGTCGAACGTGTCGTAAGGAGGAGAACAGAGGAATCTGGAAGCGAGTTGATTCCTTACCTTCCAGACGAAGTTGCCCTTTTGTGTCTCGCTCGTGTGCCTCGCGCTTCGCACCACGTGCTTAGTGCTGTGTGTCTAAGCTGGTGGAACCTTCTTCATGACAAGGTGTTTTATGACGTAAGGCAGGAGCTTGCGGTCGCAGAGGAGTGGTTGTTTTTGTGGACTCAAGACGCAGACCGATGCAATGTTTGGCACGGGTTTGATCCTGCCACGAACAAATGGTTTCAGTTGCCACATCTTCCGAATGAACATAGGACTGCGGGGAGTTCCGCTTCTGCCGTGGTCGATGGCAAGCTCTTTGTTATTGGAGGCCAGCTCAGTTCTGGTTGTGCATGTAACTTTGTCTCCTACTTTGACATGCGACATTACTGCTGGAAACAGGCTGCCCACTTGAATGTTGCACGAGCCAAATGCATGGCCGGAGTTATCGGCAACCAGTTATATGTTGTGGGAGGTTTCACAGAGCGAGACCAAAATGCAGGAGCGACAGCTGAGGCTTATGACCCGGTGACCAATAAGTGGAGGCTCATTTCTAGTATGAAAATCCCCATGGAGCTTTATGACAGTGCAGTTCTCGGTGACAAATTCTATGTCGTGAACTCGTCCAGTGAGAATCTAGTGGGGTTGGTGTATGATCCACAGAAAGATGAATGGGTGGATATGGCCAATGGGCTTAACACAGGTTGGCAGTCCAAGACAGCGGCCTTGAATGGCAAGCTGTATGCTGTAGGTGATTCTCACTCTTCTGAGGGAAAGAATGAGATCTCCGTCTACAATGCTGCGAAGGATGTTTGGGAATCCATCAAAGGAGTTCTAGATGACACGGCCCCAGTGCTGTCTTGGGGTCCCGAGCTTGTTAGTCTTGGTGGACGTCTTTGTATTGTTGGTACAAGCAGTAAGGCTCACGTCGCTGTGGTGGATATCAACGAAACTTCCAAACCATCCGTTGCAACCCTCACCTACTATGAGGATATCACGAAGAAAATTCAGTTTGCTGAGCCTCTGCCCAGAGGAGCGTGCCAAGTTCTCGCGCTGTGACACATTACAAGTGCCTGCATTTCAGTGTAATCGTTGAATGTAACGCCTTTGGAGCTTTGGAGTTCATCCATCCTTTCTTATCCAATTTTGCCTCGACAAGATGCCTTCATTGGGGTGTTATTGCTGTGCCTGTCGTCTGTCTGCATGATGCCATTAGGGATGTGGTATTTGCTATGGCGCGAGAGGGTGGATACCTCTCTCCATGTCTCTCCATGTGAGGTATCCACCCCACATGGACAGAGCGTTGGTATGCACAGAGTATATTTCTGGTCGTTGATCCTAGTGTTGAAAGAAGACTGCTGGAAAAACCGAGGGATCTTGTCGAAATTTTTTTCAATGGTGGCGGTGGTACTAGACATAAAGGAGTATTCTTTCGCGGATCCACTTTTGGTTCGAAGGACGAACAGTGGAGAAGTTGGTTTCGAGGAGAAGGTTCTGGGGTATCTATTCGCAGAACTGGTATTGCGGGCTCAACTGCTGCATGTAGATGATCAGGAGGTGATTTCTGAAGGATAGTGAGTCATGATTCACTGCCCGGGGAAGTTGCCATGAAAGACTTAAAAACTCGCAATGGTGCACGATGACCTTTGGAGGTGTCATCAGTTTCACACACACTCTGTTCTTCGTCTTTGTAGACTGTAAAGCTTTTTTCGTTTCGCCCATCGAAAATTGTAGCTTCGATTATTTCGTCAGAATGGACTTGAGTAAATACTCAGACTTATGCTGTGCTTCCGCACCGTTAGCATCTGTCCGCAAGAAGACTGGGACTTGTGTTAGTATTGAGTCATTGATCATGAACTCTTTGAGGATTGTAACTCGTGGCCAACCTGAGCTGTTGATTCAGCGGGTTAGATGACGAGACCTCGCCCTTTTATTATTCTCCTTCTTGAAGATGGTTCCTCATTAGCAGGTGTCTTCGGTTTTCTTGCCAGTCCGGCAGACGTGTACAGGTTGTCCATAGTAGACACGATCCTTTATGATGGCTTATCGTCGCGAGTGCTTTTTCAGCACACCAAGTTTCGTGATCCCGATTTGGCGCCGAGGACATGTGTGGTTGAAGAGCAGCTCTCATAGCCGTGTCTAGTCAAGGGTCAGTAGTTTTCTAGAGTAGCTTGGTATGTACGTACTTTTTTCTGGCTCATGATACCTCTTCTTCGACCTTGTGATATAACAACAGTGGTCATAACGGTCAGAGATTAGGATTAGATTTACCAACAATCTCTAGTGTAGTACTCAAGAGAGCGTTGTCGTAGGAGAGGCAAACGCCGGTGGGAAGCAGGTACGGAGTTTCCTGAAAACGCAACCGGGTTTATCGTTAGTGCGAGTTGGCCTGGCTGGCCAGCCATGAGTAGAACACAAAGCCATGGAAGCAAAAGGTTGTAGCTTTTATTGTCCATGGTCAAAGATCTACGATCAACATCGCCAGTCACCTACCTCACTGCAAGGCCATGGGTTCTTGATGTAAAAACTTGATGTAAAATTGAAATTCCACGATGAAAAGGTGAGATTATTACCCTCTTCTGGTTCACGAACTCATGCGTTTTCATATATATTCGAAACCCGATTTCTTATGGAATTCCTCGTTCGAAACTTGAGGTAAGCGAACGGTAGATCTTTCTCGAGTTTACGTTACTTATCCTATCGTTGTTTGTTACTGTATTCAGGCCTTCGCTTAAATTCAACTAACCTGAGAACTGGACGATGATATCCGCTCTCGGCAGTGAGTCGTAATACTTCTCGTGATCTGGCTTGAAGCCCAGTTATATTACAACATCTGATTTGAGTACACTTCATGGTATTGCTATACTGTCGTAAGTTGACTACTGTAATTCACAGTAGCAGACGTATGCAGGACACACGTATCTACGCGATTCCAGATGGACTAACTGCTTATGTCGATCTTCTGTCGCCTTGTGCTTCCTGAGAGCAAATAAGTTTCAATGTCGGAGTTTTGGAGTGTTAACGATTTTAGGAGTGATGTGATGAGAGATTCGTATGACCGTAGCCATAATGTCTGCTCATTGTTCAACAGCAAGGCAGGGACCACCGGTTGCTCTTTGGAAAATTTGCTGGCCTTATCTAAGGATAAAAACTAGGCTTTGATTGTAAGCGGAAACGGAAAATGCTGAATTGACTTTGGGCATGTTTTGATCCTCAACTCGAAAGGCAGGCTTATCTTTTTAGATGGTATCCTCCTCCTATTCATTTGCAGTGCTCGCATCTGATCAGGGATGCTAAAAGAATAGTAATAAAATAGTAACTTTCTCCAAACACCTACGCTGTATTGTAGCGGATACTTGGAGACGAAGAACCAGGCGTCCTCCAGCACTGCGGAAGTGGTGTATTGGGGGTTTTCAGCGGATTGGCCTGCTGGGGAAACTGGGGTTCCGGCGTCCGCAAGCTGCCCAGCAGAGCTGCGGAACCCGCGAACCACGTGTAAGCAGTCAGAATTAGGTCCCACCCAGTAGGCGCGAAAGTCTCTCAGGAGCCCAGAATCTCCAGAGTTGCGCGCACTTTTACAGGCGGTGTCCAGTGAAGAGCTGGACTCACCCCGAATACTCTGGGTTCCAACCTTTCAACGCACCTTGACGCGATGGTTCTCACTTTTCTCATCGGCGGTATCAAAATGACGAAAAGCCCACTAATCTCACTTAGCTACTTGCAAATCCTTGAGCCCAGTGGAGTCCAGTAGTCCAGTCGTGGTGGGCTTTCTCTCCACGGTTTTTGTAATTTCTACAGTAGATGTGGAGGTTTGGCTACGTGATCACCAAACATCAGTGGTATGTAGTTTCAGTCACGTTGGTCAGATGTCATCGTGATGATAAACACAGGAACTCAGTCCTGCCCCTACTTCTGTAGAGTACTGTAGTCTGGAAATCCCTCGTTCTCACAGATACGAAAGGTTTGCCTGACATGGAGTGAGCATCTGCCCAACACCACCATGGATCTCTTAGGGCGGAGGAACGATCATGCACAAAGCTTCTCAAAACCCCTCACGCTGTACATAACTTCTCTCTCATCATATTTGCTCTTGGGCCTAATCATTTCTTTGCATCATTCTTCCCAATCATTTCAATTGTTTCATGCAAATTCGTCCTTGAAAAATATTTCCCAGTGTGATACTATTGGGGCTAGCCCCAATAGTATCACACTATTGGGGCCTAGCCCCATGTTACCGTTTTGGTTTCATCCTTGATGGGTTTCATCCTGATGGGGTCTTCCCATCCCTTTTGTTATTATACTTTGTCTGTTTCCTTGAAAACCACAAGTAGATGCGATGCGTCGGCGACGTAGTGCAGCCCTTACTGTAGGCATCCACTTGAAATCCCAAAGATACTCAAGACCGTATCGAAATCCGAAGATAGCATAATAAGAGTCCTCCTTCCTGTCCGCCACGTACCGGGCATGCTCATGGAAAATTTCGGGCAAGTCCATCACCGTGAGGAAGAGCGCGCGAAGTGAGCGCGGGGAAGATAAAAATTCGCATGGTTCGTTCTCGAAAGCATACCTCTCCTCCTTTCTGTCCGCCACATTGTGGTGAATGCCCAGGGAAAATTTCGGGCTTCGGGGCATCTCTGTCCGAAAGAGGCACGCAAAGTGAGCAAATGGAAAATGATATCGCGCATGGTTCGTTCCCAAAACGCAGCGTCGTACAGTCCACTTTTAAGTCAAGTCTGGGGCCTCCCGGCTGTCCGTGGATTCACTTCCACCTAAGGGCCTTGACATCGGGGTCCTTAGACTGTGGGGACTCCCTCCTGCAAGCTGCCGCTGCTGCCATCGCTGTGGCTCGCGGCATTCGTCGACGTTCGAGCTTTCTCCTCGGGGACGGAAGGGAAGTGGAGGAAGGGACGGCAGAGGAGGAGCGCGCGAGGTGGACGAAGTGTCCGAAGTATGGATCGCGGTGCAGATCGCAGAGGGGAAGTAGATCAGTGATAGAGAGAGGAATTGGAAGTGAGTGGATCGGGTTCAAACAACAGCAGCAGCAATGTTGAAGTTTTTGAAGGGGGTTGTGGGATCGGGAGGCGGAATCAAGGATCTGCCCTACAATATCGGAGAGCCTTACTCCACTGCATGGGGCTCCTGGACTCACTACCGCGGCACTTCCAAGGTCAGTATAGCTGCCGTCTTCGTTGGATTTTTCTTCCGGTGCCGATTCCCCTCGTTTCAGGGAAACGAAAACAGTCCGACGATGAGATCCGGCTAGTGAGGGGTCGACGAAGGTGGAGATTATTTCATGTCGAGGATAAGAGTTTCGGAGAAAGTTTGGGCTGGCTAGAGAGTTGGATCGGTATTTAGGGCTGAACATAGTACTGAAGTGCTCAGAGTGACTCTCAGGTCTGAAATGTCCACGGAACTACTATCTGGCTGGCGTTTAGCCACATTCAGCCTGTCCCATATATTTCCCTCAGTTTTAGCCACTCTTCTGGTAAAGGTTCGAATGGTGCATTCAGGATCCCAAATGAAGGAGTGGCGAAGGGCTCGTACAGGGTTGCAGGATATAATTTTGAACTTGTGAAGCTGTAAATTTGAAGCTCGAATGGTCTAATAATCTAAAATATAAAAGTGGATCCGCACTAGTGGGGAAATTATACAAGTTCACACGGTCATATCCTCCACTAAGCCAAGGCCTGACTTATATATTGACTTTACTCTCTACTGGTCTTTACACGAGGGTCAAAACGTGTTGACATTGCAAGTTAGCCTCCCATTGTCGGTGACGAAATTGATTTTCCAGGTGGCAAACACTGGCAAGCTACGAGCTTTCTTTTCTTCAAGCAGCTGGCCAACTTTATTTGCGTACACCCACATTTTATGTTTGAAAGGATCCGGATCGCTGTTGAAAGGCTGCTGGATAGATATATGGGTGGTGATTAAGTAATATTCCTGCTCGCAACCTCTGCGTCTTCTCTGTGGACGCCCTCTGCTCTGAATAATTGACCGGATTGGGGAAATAAAAGTTTGTGTTTAATTAGTCTATTCTCGTTGAACTCAGAGTATGCCACAGGTGCAGAATCAGCAGTTAAGAGGGTCGTCTATCGTGGAAATCGATATGTTGAATCTGTAAAATCATTTTCTGGAACTAACCTGTTGTTTTTCTCTTAAATTTTCTCCATCAGGACGACAATGCACCAGTATCAATATTTTCTCTTGTCGGGACCAGTCCTCAGGATGGACGGCTTGCTGCAGCGCGAAATGGTGCTAAAAGGCTTCGCACTGTAAGACTGTTCCATTCCGGGCTTCGTTTTTTGTGGTATCATCTGTTTTTCGTATGTGATGGATGATTTATGCCGTTGCAAACATAAACTAAACGATCACAAACACGCGTGGTTTCTTAGGAGTTGGTTTGAATCTGAGTGAAATAATTAGGCACATAGATCTTTCTGTCTCCTGTTGACAAGCCGTGATCACTCCATAACTCTCACACAGTGATATGCTCTTACACAGGTTCGGCACCCCAATATTTTATCATACCTTCACAGCACAGAAGCCGAAGCTATGGAAGGGGGTGTTGCGAAGCCAACCATATATGTCGTTACAGAGCCCGTTATGCCCCTAGCGGAGAAAATCAAGGAGCTCAACTTGAAAGGAACACAGCGGTATGAAAATGCATCCAAATTATCGTCATCTTTTTACGTAGCATTGTCACCGCTTAGCCAGGGTGTGGTGTCTGTGGCTCCCGCCTGTGACAGCAAAATACCAACTAGTACATTTAAAAAGAAAACAATGTGCATCTGTTTGAAGTCTGCAGCTCGTAGGATTGTTCCAATTCGAAGGAGTTGCAAGTTGGGGAATATTAAATTCTTAGTTGATATATTTCGGTTCCGATTTGTGAGCTCTGACACAATGTGGCATTGTCACAGAAATGAATTTTATGCGTGGGGTCTGCATCAAATTACGAAAGCAGTCAGCTTTCTTAATAATGACTGCAAGCTGGTACGATTTACTACTCTATATGCTTCGATTTTTTCCACATGCATTTTTTGCTTTTTGTAGACTATGTGTGCGCTATCCATACAGTTCAAAGTACTATAGTTTTGCAGTCTGCAAAGCGTTGACTGTGTTTTACTTGTCACAGATTTTATAACTTCATATTGTAATGCTACTTGAGAGCTTAGCATACATGAAATATACAGCGTATACTGCATAATCATGATCTTCTCGGACTTGTAATTCAAGATATAAACCTTGGTTCTCTTCAACATCTCAGGTCCATGGGAATGTGTGTGTGGATGCTGTGGTTGTTACTCCAACCCTCGATTGGAAGCTGCATGCGTTTGATGTCTTGTCTGAGTTTGACGGAGGCAACCCAGCTGCTTCGGGTCCTATGTTGGTATGTCCCTCATTTTTTTATACTAGCTGGTGATTGTTCCCTACAGTAAAATGGGATTAGGAATCGCAAATAGTACAGTATACTACTGTCATTAAATTCTTAATTTCTAACTAAATTTTGGAATGTGCATAACTGTGTTTGTGGATTCAATTATATAGTCACGAGGAATATGCTGACCTGTAGGTCCTTAAATATACATTTCTCGGTCGAGTGGCTCAGCATGAGTTGTTACGAAATTTCTGGCGTAGAGAGCCTCCAGCTCACGTGCTAGCTAAATGTGGTGTGAGTTTTGCAGCAATACGAATTTTTGGTCAGTCCCCAGTACAAATCTCAGGAACTTGCAAAAACCGACTGGGCTACAATTCGAAAATCTTCACCTTGGGCTACTGACTCATGGGGTCTTGGTATGTTTGGGCTACTCACCCCGTTGATGATGATGCATGTTACAATGTTTATTGATTTGCTTCTATGATCTTTGTACTGATTTTACCTCTGTTTGTTGTATAGGTTCTTATCATCTTTTGCCGGCTGTGTCGACCTTGTAGGTTGCTTGATATATGAACTCTTTCTTGGGTCGAAGTTGACAAAGACAGAGGACCTTCGCAACACCGCATGTATCCCTAAGGTGGTTCAATTCCTGTAAGCTTTGATTTTGAAACTTTGGTCCACTCAATGAGTCTTGAGACGCGGTGATTGATGTTTTTGTTTTCGGCTTGTCAAATGCAAACTCCGGGGTGCATATTCCACACCTTTTTCTGTTGATCCATTCTGGGTCATTTTAAGGTGCATTAACGGAGTACAGTTAATTTTAGGTTGAAAATGTTATCTGTCCAGAGGAACTGACGTCAAGCTCAATTTTTCTACCTTTCCAGACTTTACTTCCAGATTATCAAAGACTGTTAGGGTCTGTTCCGTCACGAAGGATGAACCCCTCAAAGCTGGTAGAAAATAGTGGTGAGTTTCTTCAGCTTCTCCCATATGACACTAACTCTTGGAAGTAATCAGGTTTATAGGAATGTGATCAACGAGGTCTTTCTGACTCTTCTCAGGAGCCTGTAGCCTTTTGTACCATATAATTTTTTTTGTCATTGAGCTGAAGGCGGAAGGATTCATTCACTTGGTTGGATCTACAGAGTTTTTTCAAAATAAGCTGGTGGAAACAATCCAGTTCATGGAAGTCCTTAATCTCAAAGATAGTGTGGAGAAAGACTCTTTCTTCAGGAAACTTTCTACTCTGGTTGAACAACTACCTCGAGAGATTGTCTTAAAGAAGGTGAGGGCTTTCTGTGCTTTACATATGCTTCCATCGTGATCTCAACAGAGTTTTCCCATTTTTGATGGATATGGTGCAACTTGTTGGAGATTAGATCATGGCCTGTAGTTTGATGTGTCTTTTATATTGAACAGCCACGTTTTTACCACTTTGAACCTGTGAATTTTCCTGCATGGTTGAGATTTGATGATAATATGGTGGTTTTTGTACAACACAGTTGCTGCCTCTTCTTGCGTCTGCGCTAGAATTTGGTTCTGCAGCTGCGCCAGCTTTGAATCCCCTGCTAAAGATGGGATCCTGGCTTGCTCAGGATGAATTCAATGCCAAGGTACTATCGTATTCTGGTCTTTGGTGTACAGATAGATTTATTTCATATTGTCGACCCATTAGGTGTGGGGGTGGTCAAGTGAGTAGTGATGTCGTTCATATTCTACATCTGGCGGGTATGCAATGTTGAGAATTGCGTACCAGCCCATTCAAGGATATCAGATCATGGTACATGTAAACATATTACATGTGCAGTAATCATGTGAATCAGAAGCTTAGGTGAAAACGATTCAGTTCTTTTGTGGTATAATTCACGATTACACATTGGATTCCTGTTGATTTTGGCAGGTTTTACCAACTGTCATCAGACTTTTTGCCTCCAGTGACAGGGCCATCAGGGTTGGTTTATTACAACATATAGAGAGTTTTGGAAATGGTCTGTCAACCCAGGTTGTTGATGAGCAGGTGAGTTTGGTTCGGTTGAGCTTTTCCTGATAAACGTTCGCCCATGCGCTGTTCTGTTTAATTTGTGATTTTGTGGTGAAACTCTTCGGTGGACAGAATTGTCAAAATGGCTTCAGGTACGAACAAGTGGTCTCGATTGTCTTCGCTTCATCTTCGCTGCCTTCAGCTTTATTGCGGATCATAATAATTCAAATATATCAGAAGCGTGTCTACAAATTGAGCTCTAATTGTGTTTTAGAAAACATGTGGTTTCTAAATAAAGACATTTTTTTTTTCTTGACGTAGGTTTTCCCACATGTAGCCACTGGCTTCTCAGATTCTTCAGCGTTTCTACGTGAGCTCACTCTCAAATCCATGTTGACACTTGCTCCGAAGGTATGTTCATATGGGTTCTCTAATAGCAAGTATACAAAATGACTAATTAAGAGCACAGCGGTTTAGGAGTGAGTGTATTGTCTGAATAAACATAGAGAGTAAACCCACTCTATGGTTTTGCTGAGCCCTGCTCACACTATATCCATGGCATGCGGACCCTTTCAACTTGGAACTAAACTTTTTCTGTTTCGTTTTTGTGTTGCTTTTATTACTGCAGCTCTCTCAGCGAACGATCACTGGATCTCTTCTGAAGTATCTATCGAAACTTCAGGTTGGTGTTCATCTCGTAAAAAAAATATACTTACTTTTCTAAAAGATGTGGATCCGTAATTGCAATTGTCTTTGAATTCATTCCTCAACTATGATTCAAATGCAACCAATATAGGATAAGTCCTCTTGTTAATAAGAGTGCAAAGAAGAAGGTGAAAAGGATACTGCCTGGCCTCTAGAACCTTGAGGATTGCATCCCAGCCTTTTCCTTGACTTCTCTTTGATATTCGTTCAGGTTGATGAAGAGCCCGCCATCCGAACAAATACCACCATTTTACTGGGCAATATTGCTGGCTACCTCAACGATGCAGTAAGTGTTTGAGTCCGCCAATTTTCTTTGTTTCGCAGTAAAGAAATGACGAAAGTCCTTATAGCTGTAGGGTGTTTGGTCTTATTGTGAATTACGCAGGTAATTTAGTACGAGTATTTAGGTGAGTGCTTGCTGTTTATGTCAGTGAAGACTTACTATATTACTTGTAACATGGATTTTCCCCAGTCGTGTGTACAAGGAAAGTTAAAGTTATGATACCTTCTTTCACCGTAATGCAGACAAGGAAGCGAGTTTTGATTAATGCATTTACGGTGCGTGCCCTGCGTGATGGATTCGCTCCGGCAAGAGGAGCAGGTAAATCTCCACATATTTTCTCCACACATTGTGTTGACTATTCAGGTTCCCATTACCATTGCATAGGTGATTCATGGTATACAGAAATGCCGTAAGTTCAATGGACCACAATCTACCAACTCACACTGCTTTGACATTGTGTGCTTGAAGGAATCATGGCACTCACTGCAACTATGGAATTTTACGACGCAACAGAAATAGCAACACGTATACTACCCCACCTTGTCATACTGACAGTTGATGGTGACAGGTACTTGCGAACTTTTTATCAATGGAATCCTTTCGTTTGATTCGATTGATCGTTTGATTGATTTAGTGTATCTCGCTTGCGTAATTTTTTATTGGCTAATCAATGCTCCTCTCGTCCGGCAGTGATGTGAGGACAAAAGCCTTTCAGGCAACAGAATCTTTCTTGCAAAGTATCAAGCACCAAGTTGATAAGGTATGTCTACAGCTGGCTTTTCTGGCTGTGTATGGAGTCGCGACTTCTACGCAGGCTATGAACATGATCGTATGATATTTTATTAGGAAGTTTAATGACTTGCACTCTTTTGAAACAGATGCATACAGGAGATGGCATGTCTAATCTAGCGTCCGCTTCTGGAATAAGTGCCAATTCTGGACTTTTAGGGTAAGCTTCAGTTTACTGTGGAGAGTTTTGCCGCTGTCTACCCTCCACGACTGTTTTTTTTTTCCGTCATGCTAGGCCTGTCCAGATTGCATAATCAACTGTCTATCGTCACGGTGAAAATGATTTTGCGTACTCGATGAGGAGATTACTATGCAAGATGTAGGCATGACATCAAGTGCGTTGTAAGTCTGTTGTAAGTCCGTTGTACGGGCACTGTCTGCTGAAGATGTTTTATTGTAATTTATCCCTTTTTTATATCATACCATCTAGTACGAAAAGCTTCACAATCACTGCGGGTTCCCCTATAAAATTGATTTTATGAAACGATTTTCAATCTGAATGCTTTGATACTCGGGTGATGTTCTACTACTGTGTACATTGTGAAGGATGGACCATCATGCTGATATATTGATTACTTTTCAGATGGGCGGTAAGCTCCTTGACGGCAACCAAAGCTAAAACAGAGATTGGCACTCCTGCTACTTCTCAGCCTCTTGAAACCACCTCAACGGCAAAGATATCAAGTAACTCTGGTATGTTTCTAGTTTTTGCTCTGTAAGTTTCCCAAAAGAAGTTGAGAACTTTGTGCCCCTTTTCGGTCAGGGTTCCGGAAGTTGGACGATTATGTGACTTGGATTGTATGAAATGATACATGGGTCGCAGTCAGTGTGATCACGAGTGAAAATGCTTCATTGCCTTTTCAGTACTCTCGAATGAAACCGCATTGACAGCAACATCAGTCTCCGAGAGACCTCCACCTCCTCCTGTCTCAGTACACACCACTTCCTACCAACCCGAAACTCCAGCTTTTGAAACTCCTACGTCAGATGGATGGGGA
The DNA here is from genome assembly GCA_014180765.2 of Marchantia paleacea. Classification (NCBI taxonomy): domain Eukaryota; kingdom Viridiplantae; phylum Streptophyta; class Marchantiopsida; order Marchantiales; family Marchantiaceae; genus Marchantia; species Marchantia paleacea. The sequence continues at coordinate 446,441 of MUAA02000065.1, forward strand.
GACATTAGAGAGAACGGGAACGGGAATGATGACGACGCGGACGGTTGGGGAGACATGGGATTATTGGAGGAACCCTCGCTTGCAAGAATACAAGCAGCGCAGCAGAGACCAGTGGCTGCTCCGAAAACGCAGACTACCACCACACATACTGTAAAATCAAGTAAGGAGTTCTGTAACCTTGTGTGTGATTAAGGATGCGAAGGTGTAGTGCATGCAGTTGAGTCAACCACGAAATCGATTTGTGATCACTATGTTACTTAGACAATTTCAACCACAGAATCTCGCACGAAGGACTGACGGGGTTAATTTTTTCCAGATGTGGATACCACTCGAACAAGTGTCTCTGTAAAGAGTTCTGCTGAAACCCGGAAAGCGGATGAGGAGGACGACCCGTGGGCTGCCATCGCCGCTCCTGCTCCTTCAAGTACTGCGAGACCTCTTAGCTCGGCTTCGAGTGCTTCTAGTGGGAGGGGTTCATCAGCTCCTCGGGTTAGACCGGCCGGTCAACATGTGTCTTTAGGCCAACATGTATCTTTAGAAAAAGCTTTGGGAGGTTCCGAGGCAAGCAGTGCCGGGCGTGGTAGAGGTAGGGGCAGATCAGCACCCATGAAATTAGGGGCTCAACGTGTAACTCGGCCTTCAGATAACTTGTAAAAGCAGTAGATATATTCTATGTATTAGTCTTAGTATAGGCATTTGATTCTGCCCGCCTGCAAATAAAGTTTGAGCAATTTTTAGTACGAACCTACCCACGGCCTTGATGTAGAAAGCAACCATGTCATCTATCAACAGAAGCGGCGGATGAAGAAGCCGGGTGTTGACGTAATCCATAGATTCCACAAAACGTCAAACCATTCGGATCGTAGTAACTCTCTCCAATTTCTCTCCAAACAGTTTAACTGGCTAGTTTATCTGTCTTCTCGTTCTTATGCCTCGTGTGTTGGTCTCCCTACTTCCTCGCTATTTGTGAGATATTTTGCTCATCTAAAATACACTGCATCATCGAACGGTTGAAAATTCTATTCTTTGAGCATTTCTGAATGCTTTAGGAGAACGACGAGATTCAGAGATCATTGTTCAAATACGGTAAGATTAGGCTGACTTTATGTTTAAAGCTTGTTTCAACGTCGTGTCGCGCGTTTAAGCTTTCCTCGAAAACACCATATGGTACGAAACAGTTGAGATCGTGGGTCCATGTTACCAATTACACATCATGAAAGATCCTCGTTGTGAATATTGCCGCAGAACCTCGTCTGACCGTTGCTATAAGAACTCTCTGATTGTAAGATCTTAGTTTGGTGGATAATACTTGTCCATATACATCGTGATTTGGCTTCCGACAGAATCACAATCGTGTAGCATCGGAAATGTAGAGTAGAACAAGCACCTGACCACGCGACAGCCCAAGAACTTGCGTTTCCGATCCTGTTGGAAGGTTCTCAGCAGTGACATGGTGGAAAGTGAAATTTGTCATCAAGGTCATAGAACTAACATTCTGGGCGTGCTCCAAGTTTACTGAGCCTTAGTATGCATACTCCGCGCACTGAAAACCAGTCAGTTTATTGAATAGAATTCGCCCTCCAGTTCTATTCAATTTGTGTGATCTTGAACAGTCATATTCGTCGTTATGCAAGTAGATTCGATTTGACAGTGTTTGTTCTGTCGAAAAGTTCCTAGAGCAAAAGGCAGTGATATCCAAATGTGCCACATGACATATGCACTTGTAAGGTTACTAATGAATTGTAGGAACAAGGCTAAATGTCCTTCACAGTTGTCTCAATATGTCGAATGTGAGAATCCTCTTAGGATTTCATCTGAACGAGGAAGGGGAACAGCAGCCAAGCATACCTAAATGCGATGGGAAGCATTTCACAACTTACAGAGAGTAAAAAGACTCTGTGGACATGCATGTGTACTTCTTATCATGGATTGGATTCTTGGGATCAATGGAAACATACTTCGCAAGTTATTAGATGCAAAGACTAATAGATTCTAACCTCCTGATACACTCTAACACTAATACAATTTCGCCTATCTACGAAACCCTAGATCTCGAAATCTATTGCGAAGGTAATGGTGACTTCATTCCGATTCGACTGCGTTTAACAGTTTATCGTGAAGGAGAACTTAAGGTATGATAACTAGCGAGAGATCGTGCTTTGCTCAATCTTTCGCTAATACTGCCCAATCCCCTTAACACAATACCTGACGCAAAGTAACATGCGCTATCTGGTTAGCTAATTAATAGTATCGAGCTCCCTTTGAACGTGTCTTACAAAGTTTCTGAGCTACAGCTACAACAATTGAAGAGGAGGTTACAAATTTCGTAGACAGTAAATTGTTTGCATCTTAATAAACTTTCTCACATCTCAAAGTTGGTGTCAAGGGGACTGTCGACATTCATCGAGATATCAGTATGCACATCACTAGCTCAGAACAAACACCATGACGAAGATGATGACTGTCAAATCGAATCTACTTGCATAACGAAGACGAATATGATTGTTCAAGGTCCTAGCAATCAGAACGTGAAGCCAAATGGCTAATGGGTCCAAAATTCTTGGACCCGGTGTAAAACTTCGGTAACAGCTTCTGACATCAAAATCACGTAACTTCACGTCGAGAAGCTGAACGAGCGAGCGTAGAAGAGTGGTTGTAATGACAGTTGTTGGCCTGGGAACGAGCTGTTCCCCAAGCACAAACGCTTTTCATCAACAACTGAATGGATATGTACAGAAATGCAAAACTCTAGGCACTCTGCTCGAGTGTAAATCGCAGCACTTTGTCCTTCCAAACGCCATCTTCCAAGCTCCTCTCGAAGAAGGACACGGTTCCGTCCGTCCGGATTCCAATCACAGACATGCTTCGAGTACCATAAGCTCTCTCGAAAAGAGTCGTATCCACAAATATGGAGCTCACTTCACGCTCCATCTCCTCAGAGCATCCAGTTTCCGCCGTCTGCACAGACACATCCTGTGGCCTGGTAGGATCGTGCAGGACCTGCTCAACAATCAGCTCATTCGGAAGATCGACCTCCCCCTCGGCAGATGACAATGACTGTGCGGACAGAATAGCCTCGAACTTTTGCTTGCCCCTCTCCATTTTCCACCACTTGCTGTCCTTGCCGCCATTGCTGATCGAGTGGAAGCCCGGCCGCAGCAAGTGCACGACGGCCTTCGCTCCTTGGGGTCGATTGGAGAGGAAGGCCATCTCTCGGCGGCGCACATCGGCCACGATGAGGTTGAAGCCGTTGTAGTTGTCGGCCGCCCGCGCCACGTCCTCAAGGTACTCCACGGGGCTCTTGGCGCTCTTGAGAAAGTGCATCGGAAGCGCCCCGCGGCTCGTAACGTCTGTCGGCTCATTGCCGCGGTTGATCAAGAACTTCGCCTCCCGCACATTGGTCAGAAACGCCAGTCGCCCGCTCTTTGTCATTCCCAGCCATGTCCCTCCCCCGGCCACATCTCTCCCGCCCACGATGCTCCTCCTCGTGCTCGTCGAGCCATCCGCCTTCTGCTCTTCTTCGTCGTCCCAGCAGTGGAGTGCGAGCGTGGGTCGAGCATGAAACTCGTCCCTGTTCACCGCCAGGACCAGCCAAAATCCCGGATGCTCATCCAGCACCCAGAACGAGATACACATCCTTCGCTTTCTTTTGCTACGGCGATGCTTTTTTTCAATTCTGTTTCGTTTCAGTCTCGCCTCTTCAGCTTTGATGTGATATGATATGATCTACTCTATCCCATTCCCATCCATTCCGTTTTATTTCGTTGCATTCTCATCTCCACGACAACTTTCTTTGTAGTTATTGTTGCGTCAGTGTTTGGGGAGTCCGTTCTAGCATAAAGCTGAACCCCTCATCCTGCTCGTGTAGAGGAGGTGAGTGAGCAGGTTCATATACTTATTCTTGCTGCTGATCGACTTGTCACTGGAGCGCTACGTGTGCTGACCTTTCCGTAGTCATATACTGGTTTCGGCTGAAAGATCGGAAGAATCGAAGCTCGAATCTCCAGATGTGGACTTTGTCGTTCCAAGGCCGTAGTCTAGTTTCATGAGCCGATGGCAAGGCTCACTATGAAGAGAGTGGTGCCCGTGTCTACTACTGGACATTTCTGCCACGCAACTAGCGGAGTGGTACACCGTCCCACCCTGATCTTGTAGTAACCTCAAGGGTTTTTATCAATTAAAATTTCCAGAGTTGAAGCTTGGATGATGAAAGATATTGTTTTGGGTTTACTCTATTCTTAATGGGAATGGGCAAGTCAAAGCACGTTGTCGTTCTCGATCGATTCCTTGGATGGATTTGGCTTGATTCGTGATTGCTAACCTAAGAAATCAAGTTTTCATCTTGTGGGCTTGAGAGACAATGTGTCAAAGTGTAGACTTAGTCTCCTTTGGACATTCCGTTTCATCTTCAGCTTCCATAGGGATGTACAATATCGACAGACGGCTTACGTATTCTAGGAGTGCCAGTAAGGTCTGAAGATTTTATTTTACGCTACTTTGACATTGCATTGGCCGAGTATGTTTTACATGTAAACGACCTTCCTCTACTAAGGGATCCGCAGGTGATGTTTGGTAGACGTTGCATTGGCCGAGTATGTTTTACATGTAAACAACATTCCTTTACTAATGGATCCGCAGGTGATGTTTGGTATACTGTCATCTAGTATTGCTCGTCGACCCACCTATCTTCTTCGCATGGTTCCTCCTTCACCAACATTCGTATCACGTTTGAGAGCCTTTGATAAAAGGATCATGAGCGTCTTTGGTGACATCATGGGACTAGTGACATTCGAGTGTGTGAGTGGAGATTTGGCAAGGAGACAAACATCTTTGCCAATTTCGTGTGGAGGGGTATGCTTATTATCCATGGAGGAGACAACACCTACAATATTCTTGGCGAGTTGGACACTCGTTGCAACTTTGTTATCTTCTCGATTTGTGAATGCAGATAGATCTATCTTGGAGATATATACGAAGGACGTCGATATGGGATCATTTCCTTTGCAAATATTATTACGACATACGAGAGATGCTTTACCATGGGATGTACGATATGAGTTTTCATCTTTTTTCTCTTTGGCTACCGATTGGATTAGGGATCTACAGTATATTTTGATGGACTGACAGTTTCAGGAGTCTCTACATTTGTAGGAGCGTAGTTCTTAGGATAAGTAAGATTTTTTTTTGGTTTTTTATGAATAAAGAGTTATATTCAGGTTCTCATGAGTGTATTCGTCCGAATATATGTTGGTTAGATAAGAATACCATTGGGAAGTTCACACGATTGAATTGCGAGGGAATTTAAGTGCGCATTTGGGCGGCGTATTGAAGAATTATCGAGAGAAAGTCGATGCCAAGAACTTGCCGAGCGGCCGGAACAAGAGAAGAGAGCTGCAATGTCAAAGCGTCAAACCGGAGGATTTCTAGGAGGAAGAACTGCAACGATGGGGAGAATTCGACCGTTTATTCTGATGGCGGATTGGACTCCAGCGGAGTTGCTGAGGTTGAAGAATCTCGAGGGAGCGTTTCTGTCATGGCGATGGGATTACGTGTGCCCAGAGCTGTGCGATGAAGTCCGTAAGGGAAAAGCGCTGACGGCAATTGGAAGCAAAACTCACTCGGAGAAATGGGATACGAGGCTATGGGCGAAGGCTCTGGAGCGCAACCACGAAGAAGACAAAAGCGGTGTCGATTGGGAGGGATCGGCGATGCACACATCATTTACCTTCGACGAGCGGAAGTGGTTCAACCCTAGGGAGAGGAAGGGGGCGAATGGCTACAAGCTCGACTTAATTAAAGATGTCTTTAGGAGGAAGGTGGCTCTCACCTTGAATCAACTTTTCTCACCGCAGAGAACGATATATGTAAGCATGCACAAGGTGAGGATTGTAGAAGGGTTAATCGGAGGAACTATTCGGATGAACTGGGGAGAGATCTTTGCGAGGAACGTACAGGCGATGGCGACGAAGCTAAGAGAAGACGATAAGAGTGTAATCTATCTTTTGTCTTTCTTGGTATATCTATACGCGAAGTTGGAGTGGCTAACGCCTAGAGAGAGGCAATTGTATCGATTGGAGAACAGACTGTCAAACTTGGATGCAGACCTCGACAGTGCTAGCAGCGGGTCGACGAGGAGTTTAGGGACGAGTGCTCCTCCTGAACCGAAGAGAACGGAAGAAATCAGGCCGCGGTGCAGAGCAAGCATGATTCGGATTCAGACCTGGAAGCAATCGGAACTTTGAGGAAGAAGAAGAGAGTAGTGGAGGACAGTCCGCCAGCCATTCTGACAATTCGAAGAGATGTGGGGAAGAAGAAGGTGGAAGAAGTAGAACCGCCGAAGACCTCTCGACCAAAGATGATGGCAGTAAAGCCAGGGCCAAAAGCCTCGAAGGAGATTGCGTAAGTAACCTATTTTCCGATTACTCAAATGTCGTAGAATCTGAAAGCTGTGGTGGTCCAGGTGTTGCTAGAGTTGAACAAGATGGGGCCGATGTATATGCCAAGGTGGGATCCTCAAGCCGATGGGTATATGGAGTTGATTCAGATGATGAACCGGTTGGCTTTGGGAAAGGAGTACCAGTCCATCACAGTGCAAGAGCTAATGGAGAATGTGGACAAGCTGTCCAAGGAGAAGACCGAGATGGAGAAGAAGGTTCAAGAGGCGAAGAAGACCTACGAAGAGATGTGCCGTATTCGGGGTGCGGAGATCCATTTTGTAGCGAAAGAGAATGCTCACCTTCGGGAGACGGTGCATGACTTGAAGCGAAGATTGATTCAGGTAGATGTGGAGGCACCTGCGAAGTTGGAGAATCTCGCTAACAGATGTGCGCAACATCTGTTCACACGGTGTGATCGGGTTGAAGTGCAGCGGTTAGAGCAGTTGGTGGCAGCAATGGAGAATCTCGGCGACTCAAAGGATCGGAGAAACGAGATGTACACAGCGTTGGGTCGAGATTTCAGGGAAGCCATGGCTCTTCATCGAAAGGAGATCACAGCCGATGTACAGGAAATGCAGTTAGGAATCGACGCATTCACGCAAGCAGCGGAGGTGCGATCGAGCGACTTAGATCAGAGTAGAAGACTTAGGAGAGAGCGATCTGTGTAGAGACAGTTAGGAGTAGCAGTTAGAACATTCATTATAAATAATCGTAGGAAATAAAGTGGTGGATCTTTCATCTTTGCAAGTGTCCAATCTGTTGGACTGCAAATGGTAGTCAGGGTAAACGAGCACTCGAGGAGCTGATGTCTGGAGGCTGATATTGTGATGACTGAAGCGTGTATCAGTGAAGTTACCCGGATATTCGTCCACGAAGCTGAGCCTGTCTGTAGCATCAGAAGTACTCTAGAAAGTATTTTCGCCGAGACACAAACTTGTAATGAGAGAGATCCCCATCCCGAAGTAAAGCAAACTGTTGAAATCTATTTGCTAAGTCTCTGGAATTGGTGATGTGATGGGTTTGTGAAGGAATTGGACTTGGATCGATTGCCTTCTTTGTGAACACTCTTCGGACTCTGCAGTCCAGAGTTAGAAAGATGCCTAAATGCACGTTTCTCTTCTTTGCTGGTGTGGTTTGATCCTTCATTCTCTTGGGAATGAATCAATCTATACGAATTCGGACTTAATAGTGCATACCCATGCTATTACAACATTCACTCTTAGTGAATCCGGCCATTCTTCGTACTACTAGAGCTCGTCTATGCTCTTGCTCGGGCAAGGATGCAGGCTCATGGATCTTGGCTTGACCATGCATCAGAGCTTTCCGACTCGCACCAGATACTTTCTCCACAGCGATGAGGTTTCGTCTTGGCTTGGTCCATCCATCTACATCTTCATTACTCACATGTAAGTGTGGTATCACTTTATATGTAACAGGTGTTCTTATGACTCGTTCTCCATTCGGAGGGCAGAGGATAGCTACCCATGATGCCATTAGGGATGTGGTGTTTGCTATGGCGCGAGAGGGTGGATACCTCACATGGAGAGAGCGTTGGTATGCCTTCAGTCGACTAGGGTTAGGGCAGACCTATACTTGGTTCGGGAGGACCAAGTCATTATGACAGATGTGGTGGTTACCAATCCTACTAGAGACACAGTTTCAGAGGGGATGATCACTCATCCTCAAGGATGGGCGGCGAGTGGAGCGGCATCAGCCAAGGTCTCTAAGTATAGAGGTATGCAGAGAGGTCACCTCTTTGTTCCTTTAGCTTTGGAGTTATATGGAACTATTCACACTGACTTCGACATATTCGTGAGGGAGTGCGTGAGAGCCTATCATACTATGTGACATGGGGTATCACTCCCTTTAGCTTACTATATAGCCTATTTTAGGCAACGTGTATCCATTCCTCTACATAGAGCACTAGCTGGTGCAATCCATAGGAGAGCAATCACGTTAGGTGATGCTTCTTCGGATGTTATTGTTCTGCTGTTGTTTGTAGACCTTTTGACCTAGATAGTTCAGATATCTTAGGTGCTATAGGACATATTTCCAAGTGTTACTATTGGGACCTAGCCCCATGTTACCGGTTTGGTTCCATCCTTGTACACTTTGATGGGATCTTCCCATCCCTTTTGTTATTATACTTTGTATTCCTTTTGGGAATGCATTTTCTGGTTTTCACAAAGGAACGAGATAAGGTAATACGGTCTTATACTCATAGTAGAGAGGAATTGCAATTTGAAATGAATTGGGGAATTGCAATTTAAACCCTTTAAATTCATCCACGAAAAGTATCCAATGTTGGATACGGACCTGGTCAGGCATGGTGAATTTGTTGAAAATATCTAACATCATATTTCTAGACACGGAGATGGTCCGGTTAATTTCTTAAGTTGTATCTAATTTCAGATCATGATGATGTTAGTAACGGAAGTAGTTATGCTCCATTTGTTGCGTTGATTCTAATATCGTATCTTGAGGTTAGATATGGAAATGGTATGGTGAACTTCTTGAGTATTATCTAACCTCATATCCCAATGACGTTAGTTAGTGGTCATACTCAATTTCATGAGTTCGTTTGAAATGATGCCATTTTTACTCGTATGTGAATTTATTGTGAGTTTGCTTTGAGATTTACAAGATAAATTTTTTTATTAGATATAATAATATTAATATCTAGTGATAATTTTTTTTATTATTGATAGATATTAATGCAATGTATATGTAAATTCATAAAAATGATAAATAATATATTTTTATTTAATGAAATATATAATTAGCTTAATAGATAATATTTTGATATATAATAAAATTTTAGAATATCATATGAAATAATTATTAGAGATATTCCAAATTTTATAAAAAAATAAAATTTATATCAAAATTTGAAAATATAAATTTGACAAGTTAAAAATAAATTATTTGGTGCATAAAGTTTCAACATGAATAATCGAAATGATGAATGAAAAAATAAAAATAAATTAAAAAATGAACAACACCAAAGTATCAAATTTTGTTGAATTTTTTTTTGTAGATTTTATTGTATTTTATCATAGGCTTTTCAAAATTTTTGTTCGCTATACTCAAACCTTAAGTATAGTTGCAAGTTGATGGTAGTTGAACAAAACTTTCACACAATTGGGTGAGACGAGTTAGTCATTGCTCTTGCAAAAAAATATTGGAAGCACAAGTTGGGAAATAAAGAGTTTGTTGTTGACCATTCATGTATTAGAAAATTAAAAATGATTTCTCCAAAAAATATATTTGATGAGCACAATGATATCAATGGTTCAACATGAAGATAACATATCTGAAATACAAAAAATAACTTGCAGATATCTTAACACAAATGTCTTGCATTAACAACATCATAAAGTTAAAAATCTAAGCAAAATGATGAATTCAAATGATGATTGTGATAAAGTAGTATGAGGAGATCTTGAAATCACTTTAGTCAAAGAGAGCAAAGAAGATTGGAGAGGGCAAAAAAGATTAGAGGTTTAGTATTTCATGAACAATGTATATGTATCACACAAGATCCAACGTTATGTAAAATGGTATTGTCAAAAAGCCATAATACAGTCGTGGCAAAGCAAGTAGGAGCTTAAAAGACTTTGGAGGGCATACAACAAGAATAGTATTGGTCAAATAATGCGAAAAAATGTGGAGTTGTATGTTTGTAACTATGTATCATATCAAGAAAATAAGGTAGATTATAAAAAATTGCTAAATTTATCACAATTTTTTTCCATTTTGAGCAATAATGAGAACATGCCACTAGAAATTTAGTTTATAAATTATATATGAACTCTTTATGAAATGATTCATACATGGTCTTTGGGGATACACTCAGTAAGATAATTCACATCCAATCTAGTACAAGGAGAGTGACCACATCTCAATTTGTTCATTTGTATATAGATGATATTTTTGTGAATTGATAATTAAAGAAAGTCTTTTTAATCAATAGAGGAGCCCATTTTAGTAGCTTCTTTTGGAATTTTTTTGATTTATTAAAAAAAAGCTAGGAATGTCTTCAATCTATCATCCAAAAATAGATTGTCCAACATAGAGAGCCAATAGAGCACTAGGAGATATGATTTGAGTATTCACATTGGAGGAAATTGCATATAAATTTTTTGTTAATGCATCAACAAAGATGTCTTATGTATATATGATGTATGATCCTCAACCAATGTTTCATCCAATGGTCCAAGGATTATTTTTTCACAATATGTGTACACTAATCTGAACTAATAAAAAAGGATCTAAAAATATTGAAATATGATATGATGTTCTATATGAACTAAATATTTGATCACGTACATGGTTTGATATTTGATCATTTTTGATATGTTTTTACTCACCTAAAGATATGATAGACCATCCATTAGCCATTATGAGGACCAAACATATTTTTGTTGAAGCTTGAAGCTATAAATGAAGATATATTTGTTGCAAGATATGGTTGATTAAAGATCTTGAATCAATCTATCATACAAGATAAGCTTCCTAGGGGAAGATAAAGAGGAGGAGCTTTTGGCAAGTCAATGAATTTGGAATTTTAATGAGATTTGTACAAATCACTTTAACTTGTAGCCTTCAACAACAATTGTTAGATTTGTCATGACTTATGTAGCGGCATCCTAGATAGATAGTTGAGCACATGCAAGAGTTGATAAAATAGTTAGAGCTAGTAGTGCAATTAACGTTGTCCATATCGTATATGTTGTTAGGGTTGATAGTGCCACTAGGAGATCTAGAGGTCAAAGGGTAGAGTTCAAATTAAGGCTCTTGAAGGGCACTTTTTGAAGTTGAATATTTAAGAATGTGACTGCAGTACAACAAGCTAGTGCATGAAGTTAGATTTTTTGAACCTCAAAGTGGATTTGATTCCACTATAATCTCTCTTTTATGATATGATTATGAGAAAAAAGTATCCATGTGGACATTTTGAGAGTAGAAAATATTACTTCAAAAACTCCAATTTGATTATATGGTGAGAATTGCGAGTTCTTGGAGCACTGAACATGTTTTAGTGAGTTTTGATTGATAATATTTTTTATCTAGTTATTTTTTAAGTATGTAAAATATTGATGGAGTGAAGACCATACGGTGGCAATCTTGATGTATGAGCATTTCAAAGTTTGTCTGATGGATTCTTAGTTTATATTTTTTCATATTGATAGTTGATTTTTGAATTAAGAATTTGGAGGATGGAAGTATGATAAAATTAATCAAATGAATCAATACTTATAGTGACGTTGATGTTTAAAAAATTAAAAGTTTCTTGTATCGGTTAATTTTTTTTTGGAACTTTTAACTTTCTTTAAGATTGAAAGTGGTGAAAAGATTTCAAACAAAAGTGATTGAAGTTCAAAAATTATGGTTTGGAAGTTTTGAATAAAAAATATGAACAAGGCTATCAGATTATCATATAGTGTCCATTTGATCTGAAATTTGATGGGATCATAAAATATAAAAAATTATTTGAACAAGGATAAAAACATAAAAAAAAGATAGAAAATGTCATAATTGTGGAATTCGTCATTTTAATGGTTCAAAATTAGAATAAAAAGTCTTTGAAATCCAGCAAAAGCTACAAAAAAATTTTTTGCAAAAAGAAATTTGCAAAAAAGAAAAAATTAAGGTTAAAACTTATATAGTTGATTTATTAAGTCAAATGATTGATTTGGAGAACAGAATGACTTCTAAACTGTGTTTAGAAGGCCTTATGAGATTCTGTGAAAAGTTGGGTTGGTTTGACCCCTTGATGTATGTTTTGAAATGAAAGATTTTTATTTATGATTCTTTTGATTAATATACTTCCATCTTGGCTTCTTGTTTATGAACCATGTTTGTTTGTGTTGGTGCTTTGTTGTTTGAAGTTTTAGTACTCTTGTGTGTTGCGGATAGTAAGGTTGGATTTGTAGATCAATCACACTATCTTTGTTTCTCCTCCATGAGATAAGACTTATGAAACTGTAGAATAAGTGAGTGCTTGTGGTGGTGATGATAAATTTTAGTTTGCCCTTATGTTAGCACCTTACGGTGCCTCGAGTAGCTCATATTTAGATTTTTAAGTGGATTGGAGATATTAGTGTATCACCTCTGTATATTTAAAATGGTGATACACTAATGTCACAATGGAGTTATTTAGAGTTTCCAAAGGAAAAATGGCTAAAGTTAGCAGTAGGTGCATGCATAGCAGAATGCAGTATCAATAGTGGTCATTGAGGTTCATAGAAGACTCTGATTTGGTGGCACAGAGTAATGGAGCTGAGCTTGATGATATATTAGAGTTTGTCCCCACACCGTTGTTGTGGGACATGGATGCTATCTATGGTATCACAAAGTGTCATAGACAATATTCTGATACAATGGGTATTAGTGAGTTGGATGATTTCATCCATGAATTGGACTCATGGTGGGATTTGTAGTAAATGTGCAACGCTACTCTTTTGAAGATATAGCCATACTAGTTATCTTTTGTTCCAATTGCATCAATCAAACTGTCATGGTCACCTCATGACTAGCCCCATGGGCTATCTCTTGAATAACTCTTACAAGCCTTTTAGGTTGTGAGTCCTCACCCCCTTGATAGTCACATTTCAACCAAACAAAAAATTTCCACATAGTGAAAAAGGTGGAACTTCTAAACTCTTCACAACTCAAATAGCTCCAACTTTATCATAGGTGACAAGTAGAGAAGATGAACTTACCCCACCAAACACTATACGGGAAGTAATAGAGATGTGGTTTGGAGATCAATCTTGTCTCCAAAACTTAATTTTCTCATGATGTTCATGCCAAAACTCATGATAATTATTCTTAATAGACCCTCCAAATGCTAAAATAATCACTTCCAGAACTAATGACTCTACTTCTTATGATGAAGATGTTGTGTGGTTTATATGTGTGCAATGGTACAATCATGTAAAATTACTTGGACTCGTAGTGCACATACTATTGAGTCTAGAGGAACGTAAGTGGAGTTGGATTCACAAAGAGGAATGGCTAGCAGATAAGTTAGACTAATTAAATCTTTCACATTGTTTGAAGCATTGAATACCTCATCCATGACTCCTACACGGCCTACTCGAGAGATGAGAATGGAAAGCAGTGTTGTTATACTTGGAGATGAAGCAAGTAGGACCTAGCCTTCGACATCATATGAGGTAGCATTCCAATGTAATATTGGAACATCAAAGAATCTTGTTCATTCTCTTATTTTCTCAGCCTAGGTCTTCTTTTTGCTATTGTACAATAAAAAATCATCACCTAGCTAATTAGTAATCAACTGCATACCTTTTGACAAGAATTTATTGGCATTGGGGATGCCATCATTTCATGTATTATAATTGACAATCACATTTTGTAAAAACAAAGATGATATATTGATTGATACTTACATCACTAATATTGTTGATCATGAGATCAAGATTGATATTAATGAAACTTGACAAGCTGCCGTAACTAGCTTTATGAAGTTACCAGCAAGCTCAACATACGAATGTATCCGGGTGTCACCAAGTATGGTGGTGTTGGATAATATGAATCATATTTTTGGTCGGACATTCAAGAAAGATTTATTGGGCTCAACAAATATTATTGGATTATGTGCATTAACCCTTATGTTGGGTAAGTATGTAATGACTGGTCTTGATTTATACAAGACCGATGTGGAGAGATGTCTATTTCAAATTCAGAACATCTTTTGGATATTCTAGTTATGCATCATCACCATACATCATCCAAATAAAATGACTATGCAAATCCAACCGAACGATGTCACAAACAAATCTATGACACAAGCATGTATTATTGTTATCTATGACACAAGCATGTATTATTGTTATCTATGACACAAGCATGTATTATTGTTATATTTGCAGAATCATGATGTATTGGTGGGTTCAGCAATGCTATACTCGATGAGGTTTAACATTGATTATTAAGAAGAGATTGCCTTTTATCGGGTAGGTTGGCAATCTGGTGAGGGTCGAGTGAGTCAATTACCAATGCGGTCATTATCAGTTCTAGCACTTTATTGAGTAGAGATTTGGCTCAAAATTTCACAAAATTATGACACCGTTGGCCATGAGTCTAATATCTCCTTCCCCTTTGAAACTATTTTTTATTTTTTATGATCCCACCAAATTTTAGATCAAACAGACACTATATGATAATCATAGAGCCTACTGCTCAAAATTTTTGAATTCCACACAAAAATTTAGATACATCAAATCTTGGACTTCAAACACTTCTATCCAAAATCTTTTTCAGCGCTATCTTGATTCTCAACGCCAAGATAACTATAAGCATTCACCCACTTGGTTAAATTTTTAGCAACGTTTTCACCCTCCAAGTTCTCTATTAGAAAGTTCTCTCCAAGTACTAAAATAGAAAATACAGAAATTTAAAATTGATCACATTAACTTAGAATATACACTTGTTCTAGATTGTCACCAAGGTCTTCACTCCATCAATACCTTGCACATTTTACATCAAAAAAATTGAAGCTAGTATTGATCAAAACTCGCCAAAACACATTTAGCATTCCAAGAACTCACAATTCTTGACACAAAATCCAATTTGAGTTTTCATAATTATCTTTCATATTGTCAAAATATGTACAAGTAAATTCCGCTCATAACTATAGTATATAAAAGAAAAGATAGTCGAACCAAACCTACTTTGAACATCAAGACTCGAGGTTCTAACAATAGCTACTATCCACCATAGCCACACTCTCAAAGTCTCAACTTGAAAAACTGCACTCGAGGAGACCTAAATCTCTTAATGAGGCTATGGGCCCTAACAGCAGGTCCAATGTGAAGGGTAGTCACTGCACTATAGACACTAACTGTTTTATTTCTTCTTATATGCAATCACCTACTTAACTAGGGTTGTCACTCCATAAGACATGACAATGGAGCTATCTCTAGACAAGAGTCTCAAAATTTATGATTTAGTGTATCTCGCTGACGAAATTTTTTTTTTGGGGCCAATCAATGCTCCTCTCGTCTGGCAGTGACGTGAGGACAAAAGCCTTTCAGGCAACACAATCTTTCTTGCAAAGTATCAAGCACCAAGTTGATAAGGTATGTCTCCAGCTGGCTTTTCTGGCTGTGTAGGGGTCGCGATTTCAATGAATGGTCGTATGATATTTTACCAGGAAGTTTAATGACTTGCACTCTTTTGAAACAGATGCATACAGGAGATGGCATGTCTAATCTAGCGTCCGCTGCTGGAATAAGTGCCACTTCTGGACTTTTAGGGTAAGCTTCAGTTTACTGTGAAGAGTTTTGCCGCTCCCTACCCTCTACGACTGTTTTTTTTTTCCCGTCATGCTAGGCCTGTCCAGATTGCATAATCAACTGTCTATTGTCACGGTGAAAATGATTTTACGCACTCGATGAGTATGCAGATTACTATGCAAGATGTATAGGTAGACTACAAAGATCAACCTCCACTAATTGATGGTCGGTCATTTACAGCAGGAAAGACTAGTTGTGATGACCTACAATGTCTAAATTTTTTTTGGTAGTTTTATCTATCAAGTTTTTTGGCCCATGCTGCATTATTAAATATACAAAAAATTACTTTAAAATGTACTATTAATTTATCATTTTTATATTCAAAATATATTTGTGAACTATATGATTTATTTGTAAATGATTGTAATTCCTATCACATCAGGTAATGTGAACTCTTTTGAACCAATCAATCTAATCTTAGGTAGATTCCGAGAAATAGACCTCAGGTCAATTGTGCTTTGTAAGTCCGTTGTACGGGCACTGTCGGCTGAAGATAAAATATAGTAATTTATCCCTTTTTTATATCATACCATCTAGTACGAAAAGCTTCACAATCACTGCGTGTTCCCCTATAAAATTGATTTTGTGAAACGATTTTCAATCTGAATGCTTTGATACTCGGGTGATGTTCTACTGCTGTCTACATTGTGAAGGATGGACCATCATGCTGAAATATTGATTATTTTTCAGATGGGCGGTAAGCTCCCTGACGGCAACCAAAGCTAAAACAGAGATTGGCACTCCTGCTACTTCTCAGCCTCTTGAAACCACCTCAACGGCAAAGATATCAAGTAACTCTGGTATGTTTCTAGTTTTTGCTCTGTAAGTTTCCCAAAAGAAGTTGAGAACTTTGTGCCCCTTTTCGGTCAGGGTTCCGGAAGTTGGACGATTATGTGACTTGGATTGTATGAAATGATACATGGGTCGCAGTCAGTGTGATCACGAGTGAAAATGCTTCATTGCCTTTTCAGTACTCTCGAATGAAACCGCATTGACAGCAACATCAGTCTCCGAGAGACCTCCACCTCCTCCTGTCTCTGTGTACACTTCGTCCTACCAACCCGAAACTCCAGCCGTTGCATCTCCCACGTCAGATGGATGGGGGGAGATCAGAGAGAACGGGAACGGGAATGGTGATGATGATGACTACGCCGAAGGTTGGGGAGACATGGGATTATTGGAGGAACCCTCGCTTGCAAGAATACAAGCAGCGCAGCAGATACCAGTGGCTGCTCCGAAAACGCAGATGACTACCACCACACATACTGTAAAATCAAGTAAGGAGTTCTGTAACCTTGTGTGTGATTAAGGATGCGAAGGTAATCCACAAACATAACTTTCTTTAACAATGGCGTCTCTCAAAAGGATTATAAGAAGAAGTGATGCTGGTATCACTTCTCTTCTCATGATGTTTGTTTACTAAATGCAACATTATGGTTACAAACACATTGTTCCATCCAATATCTTAAACCAAGGAAATGCATTCTTCTTTTCATTTGGCTCATGATGTAAGCTTCTCGCACTTGTGAAACAAAGTTTCATAAAATAATTTTCATTTTTGTCCTGTAATATTTTTTTGGGATAATGATGAAGCACATGCTCCAAAATCATAAAAAAACCATCATGAAGTTCCTTGCATTTATGTCATCCTGCAAAAATTCCCAAATGACAATAACTAAATTGTTCCATTCGTGAAATTATCCAATTGCCAGATGATGGAAAAATAAAATGTTATTCAATATTTTCTTGACCATGGTTTCTCAAAATTTGATCAGTCTCTATTGAGTGCGGTGTTGTGTTGTGACGCGGCTACTATGAGAAGATGATGATATGTGTCATCTTCATAGCTGTTGTCATGACAGCGATACTTTAGGTTAGGATAACCGACGGCACACTGTAAGGCTATTAAGAACCCACCGTTGGATCAACTTTGTAGGGTCAGGATGTTGAAAAGGCTCCAAGAGATATTATCTTGGACCTTATCAGATATAAAGTGCAGTCAAGATGGAAAGGGTATGGGAGAGAGCTAGACACATCACTTTGATGACTAAGGAGCTTATCTGATCGAAGTGGAGCCGACGTAGGACATGGATAGAGGACAACATGATCCTCCATATGTACCGATGTCCAATCCATTTGTGATCAACATCCGGTGTCTTCATCGTGATCACTTTCGGGCGTGGTTAGTGTATCATTTTGGAGATAACTTTCTGCAACAAATGATAAACTCTCCAGACCCGATTATTCTTCCAGTTGTTTCCTACGGTGCGATTTCGAACATAACAGTATACATTTTGATTTAGTTTGGGCGCTATGGATCTGAACTTACCAGTAGTGGTGGCTTTCAACACATGGGTTCCAATCCATCACTATTGCTTACCAAAAATAAGCCATAGGGAGTTGATTGTTAAGAACTTTGGCAAGGAGTATTATTCACATGTTATAAACTCCCGTTCTGTTTTCAGTTCTGTTCATACTTAGCCGATTTCGAGTTGTCATTTTGACTCTTTATTAGTGGCAACTCGTATTATGTATAGGATGGCTAAGTAGTGTGTTTAGGATAGTTGGAGCTAATTTTGGCTACACTAGAGGTCAAAATAACACTCTTCATTCTCATTGGTCTTGGAGTTTGGGCCAATGAGGGCACTTGGGTAACTTCTTTGAGATTTTGAGGAGTTTTGGACACCTTCTAGGGAAACATTCGGAGATCTGAGGATTGGGTTGGAGAGCTGACAGGACGAGCTATGACGTGGGCTCAAGAATGGATGGATTTGAAGGATTTGTCATTCTAAAATAGTCATTCAAAGATAGAGTGAGAAATTTAGACCTTTGAGTGTATTTGGGATGTTTCTGAGAATCTTACAAGGGTTTTGGGAGATCTGAGTCCACAAAAATATAGTTTTCAACTTGGGCTTGTGTTTTGATTGAAGTTTTGACTCGATTGGACGAGTTTTGAGTACGGAGTGATAGCTTGAAGTTTGTGTATACAATCAGAATTGCAGGACTGCACTGATTGTCACGAAGTTAGTACGGAGATCATATCTTTTGATATCAAAAAGTTCTGTCAATTAAACTCTGCAGAGTTCAAGTTCTGATGATGAGTGACTTTCTCATGAAATCTGGGAGCAATTGAAGTCAAGGATTGAGATGTGTGATGGATTTTGTACAAGGGGTCTGCATATCACCTTGTGATACAGTGTAGAAATCAACAATTGTTCTGAGAGATCTAGGAGAGAGAAACATATGAAACTTTCCTGAGAAATTGAAAGGGTTGTGATAAATTTTCTGTGAAGTTGAAGCGAAAGTTATTGGTCGAATCATTGGATATCATAATCTTCTTCCGCTGAAGTTTTACCGGTTGTAATGTGGAGTACTGAGGAGAAGAAGAAGAGATTGTCAACTCACACGAGGTTCTAGAGGGTTCTTTCTGACCAAAGCGCCGTGCGTTCTCAGAGCAAAGAAATGTCCATGCGACAGCGGGTTATCATGCATTAATTATAACAGTCCACTATAATTTAACCATAGTGAGTTTTGGTGTCAAATAAATCTTAATGCCATACAAAATTTTCTATTTTTTTTTCACATTCATCATTGACTTTTTAAATTTCACACAAATTATAAAAAAAAGTGATACATGTATCACTTATTAGTTTTCTTGACCTTGGTAGGTGCAGGTTTTGCTGTACATGTCAAAATAAGTATTTTTCAAAAATTTACACAGTGAACAATTCTTCTTATCCATTCCTTAAATATGGTAAAACATTCTCTCATGTATCATTTTTTCATCCATATGAAAAAACTGTCACAATACTTATCTAGTTGGTCACTTTATGTAATGCAAGAATCTAGATTTTTTGGGTTTGGCTTGGTGTAATTTATCTTCTATGTTATGGTTATGAACACATTGTACTTGTGAATATTTTAAGAGTAGAAAAAATTATTGTGGTATATTTATGTTGGTGGACGACACTCTATATATTATGATGTTTGATCTGATAATGATGAATGTTATGATGCGATATGTATGTACACAATAAATATCATTAAATGGATTTGGCTGATTTGTTACTTTTGTTTATACCTCTAGTATATTTAATTCTTCAACAAAGCTTATGTCTTGACAGTTTACATGAAGAAGGGGATGGATTACGATTAAATACTCAAGGATGGAGAGACAGCGGTGGCATTTAAACTTCTTAAGAAGGCGTTGGTAACGGCTTATATTTTAACCAATTCAAATTGGGGTAAACTTTTCATTCTCTACCCTGATGCATCAAACATTGCTATAAGATGCACTCTAAGTCAGTTAGATGATGATTATCATGATCATCCAATTGATTATGCTAGAAGACAGAAGGTGCAGGTTGAGAGAAACTATTCAATGACAGAAAGAGAGGCTTTAGCTATGATCTTCTCACTCAAGAAGTTTCGATACTATCTGTTGGGAGGAAAATTTACTATTGTTATTGACCACAAGGCTTTGAAGTACATTTTCAACAAGCCTAATGTTGAGGGTAGGATAGCCAGATGGAAGTTGTTATTGGCGGAGTTTGATTACATCATTGAGGATCGACCCGGTAAGAAGCATGCCAATACGGATGTCTTGGGCATACGATGAGGAAAGAGATCAACTAGTGGATGATACATTTCCAGATGAGGATTTGCTAAATGATAGACATCATAACAAAGGTACCGGCGGAATACAAGGGGATATGGGATTTCATCTCGGAAGGAGAGTTTCCCCAAGGCATGCATTCACGGTGTCCTATTGTGACGCGGCTACTATGAGAAGATGATGACATGTGTCATCTTCATAGCTGTTGTCATGACGGCAATATTTTAGGTTAGGATAACTGACGGCGCACTGTAAGGTTGTTAAGAGTCCACCGTTGGATCAACTTTGTAGGGTCAGGATATTGAAAAGGCTCCAAGAGATATTATCTTGGACCTTATCAGATATAAAGCGCAGTCAGGATGGAAAGGGTATGGAAGAGAGCTAGACACATCACTTTGATGACTAAAGAGATTATTTGATCGAAGTGGAGCCGACGTAGGACATGGATAGAGGACAACATGATCCTCCAGATGTACCGATGCCCAATCCATTTGTGATCAACATCTGGTGTCTTCATCGTGATCACTTTCGGGCGTGGTTAGTGTATCATTTTGGAGATAACTTTCTGCAACAAGTGATAAACTCTCCAGACCCGATTATTCTTCCAGTTGTTTCCTACGGCGCGATTTGGGACGTGTAACACTTAAGGCAATGACTCCGGAATGACTTCCAAGATAAGGATGTCTTCTCAGATCTCTCCTTGATTTATATACTGTAGGACTAGAGGAGTCCAAAATCCAAACTATGCAACATGGCTAACATGCGTAGGTTGCATGTTTTGTTATCTTATCCTACCCAATTCCTAACATACGTCTAGCACACAATCTGATCCACCAATGCATGGTAGCCACCTCGTCATTTACCCTTTTGCTTTTTGGATAGTGCACATCACTATCTTGTCTTTTTGTGATCTAGTGACCACTCTACGCTTTGGCTAAACTAACTATGACTAACCAAGATTGGTTACACCAACGAGGAGTGCATCAGTCAAAGTAAAAATTAGCCATTATCTAGAATCGGTAAAAACAATATGCTGATGCTCATCGATGACATGTGGAGTTTCAAAAAGGCGATCAGGTGTGGTTGTCTAATACAAATTTGTCATTTATAGGGGTTCGAAAGTTAAGTCCACGGTTTATTGGTCCTTTCTTGATTGTCCAACGGATTGGAGAAGTTGCCTACAAGTTAGAGTTGCCAACACACATGAAAATACATCCCGTTTTTCATGTGTATCTCTTGAGGAAGTATATCCCACGATCTCCTTCCTTTGGCAACCCACATCAACCTCCTCCTTTACCAGCCATGATTGATGGTGTAGAGGAATATGAGGTTGAGAGAATCCTCAAGAAACGGACAAGAGGTCAGCGAAACCCCAAAGTGGAATATCTGGTCCAATGGAAAGTTTATCCACTTTATGAAGCTACTTGGGAACCATTGGCAAATCTTACAAATGCCAAGATACTTGTAGAGACTTTTGAGTCTTCTTGCAACGAGGACGTTGAGACTTAAATGGAGGGAGGTTTGTAACCAATCTTGGTTAGTCATAGTTAGTTTAGCCAAAGCGTAGAGTGGTCACTAGATCACAAAAAGACAAGATAGTGATGTGCACTATCCAAAAAGCAAAAGGGTAAATGACGAGGTGGCTACCATGCATTGGTGGATCAGATTGTATGCTAGACGTATGTTAGGAATTGGGTAGGATAAGATAACAAAACATGCAACCTACGCATGTTAGCCATGTGGCATAGTTTGGATTTCGGACTCCTCTAGTCCTACGGTATATAAATCAAGGAGAGGTCTTGAGAAGACATCTCTTATCTTGGAAGTCATTCCGGAGTCATTGCCTTCAGTGTTACAGTTGGACTCGTGCCACAAACTCGTTCACTGCTTCCACTTGGGTTGATGGTTCCTGCATGTGACCTACACTCACCAAGCTAGATGGTGTGATAGGGTGTTCTCCATACATCAAGAAGAATGGGCTGACTTTTGTGGATGCATTGATTGAGTTATTATAAGCAAACTCAATCAAGGGTAAAAGTGCATCCCAACCTTCTTGCTCTTCCAAAGTGAAAGCTCTAAGCATGTCCTCAATAGTTCTATTTGCTCTTTCAGTTTGCCCATCTGTTTGAGGATGATAAGCTGTGGACATGGCTAGTTTTGTTTTGAATAGCCGAAATAGGGTTTTCCCAAAACATGCTAGTAAATTGAGTGCCCCTATCGGTGATGAGCATTGTAGCTAAACCATGTTGAGCAAAAACTGCATCCATATAAATTCGAGCAAGTTCATGTGCAGTAACTGTCTTTGTTGTGGGCATAATATGGATCATCTTGCTCAATTTATCCACAAAAACGACTATCGAATCATAACCCGTAGACGTCATTGGTAACTCACATACAATGTCCATACTGACGTGCTCCCATCTTCTAGTAGGTGTTGGTAGAGGCTGTAGTAGACCTGCTGGTTTCTGATTGATAGCCTTGTTTTGTTGACAAGCCACACAACTTCGAACATAGCTGGTGATGTACTCTCTTAGTTTTGGCCAAAAGTATACCCTTTGGATGCCTTCAATGGTCTTCTCCACTCCTACATGGCCCGCAATAGCTGAATCATGTGCCTCCTCTAACACTGTTGTACGTAGAGCAACATCTGAGGGTATCCAAATCTTTCCCTTATAGAACGCCAATCCCCGTTCTAAATGTGCTCAAACCTGTTGAAGGGCTTGTGCAATCTCCTCATCCTCCTTGGTAGCGCGATTCAGGTTCTCCCACCATTCAGAGTGAATCTTCACCTCCGTGATGTGATTAATGCATGGCATTCGTGTCAATGCATCGGCAAATTGCTTCTTCCCCTCCACATACACGATCTTCATGTTGAAACGCTGTCGCCATTCAGCCCAACGAATCTGTCGCTTTGAGAGATCCTTTTGAGTTTCTAAATAAACCAAAGGCTTGTGGTCTGTCTCAACCACAAACTCCTTATCTCCGAGATAGTGCTTCCAATGTTTAGTAGCCAAGACAATGGCTAACTCCTCCCTCTCTATGGTATGATAATTTTGCTCTGCCGTCAAAAGTTTTCGTGAGAAGAAAGCAATTGGGTGCCATCCATCTTTCCATTCATGTTGTAACACTCCTCCAACTGCCACACCTGATGCATCCATAGCAAGTTTTGTTGGTCTACCTGGTTCATACCATTTAAGGATTGGTGCATGTAAGAGCGCATCCTTCAAAGCCTGAAATGCAATCTCTTGAGATGTACCCTATTGCCATTTCAACCCTTGGCCTAAGAGACTTGTTAAGGCTTGAGCAATACGAGCAAAAGCCTCCACAAACCTTCTATAGAAGCCGGTTAAACCCAAGAAACTACGTACTTGAGTCTGATTTTCTGGGGCATTCCAATTTTGAATGGCTTCCACTTTGTCACTCATGACTTGGATGCCATCAGCACTAACTCTATGGCCTAGGTAATCTACTTCGCTTTTGCCAAACTCACATTTTGACATCTTAGCATATAGCTTATTTTCTCTCAACACTTGGAGTACTTCTCGTAGATGTTTTTGATGTTCTTGTAATGACTTGTTATATATCAAGATATCATCTAAAAACACAATCACTGATTTATCTAGATATTTACGAAAAATATCATTCATCAGTCCCATGAATGTGGCAGGGGCATTGGTTAAACCAAATGGCATAACTAGATACTCAAAATGACCATATCTAGTTCTAAAAGCTGCCTTTTGTATGTCTTCATCTGCCACTCTGATCTGATTGTATCTGCTTCTAAGATCAAGTTTGGTGAAATACTTAGCTCCATGAAGTTGATCAAACAAGTCATCCATTCGCGGTAATGGATACTTGTTTTTCACCGTTTGTTGATTTAGAGCACGATAGTCCATGCACATCCGCATGGAGCCGTCCTTCTTTTTCACAAACAATACTGGAGCTCCATATGGTGACACACTAGGTTGGATAAACCTTTTCTCCAACAACTCTTCCAATTGTGCCTTGCATTCCTCAAGCTCGTTTGGTGCAAGTCGATAGGGACTTTTACAAGGAGGAGAACTTCCTGGTTAGATCTCTATCTTGTGATCCACTCTCCTTCTTGGTGGTAAACCCGAGGCAAATCATTCGGAAAAAATCTTGAAACTCGTTCAAGATACAAGTTAACTCCTCATGTATAAAAGATTGCTCTTTTGGAGCGCTTACATCTCTTATTAGACCCAAAAAATATACATCTTTGTGACTGATAGCGATTCTTCCTATCACGTAGAGAGGTAAGTTTTTGTGTCCTGATCTAAGTCTATCTCCAAATATCCTCCAACTGATGGTTTTTACTATCTTCCTACGCCAATCTACCTCAGGACTATATTTTTCCATCCAAGGCATACCCAGAATAGCATCATAGCGAGCTAATCAAATTACTCTCCACTACAACGATTCCTTATATTGCCCAATCTTCAACTCCACTTTCCTAGGAATGCTCTCAATGCTGTGTGTTTGCGCTTTTGGCAACTCTACCTTTTCACTCTCATCTTTCTCTAAAGCTAATCCCAACTTTATAGCAATAGATCGAGATAGGAAATTTTCTGTAGCTCCTGGGTCAATCAATACTCTCACTTTTACTCCTTCTATCTCGCCATCCGTCACAATCAAACATGTTTCTTTCTTTCTCAAACCATTTACCTCATGTTTGTGCTTCCTTCCCTCGCCCTTCCTCCTTTTCATCGAACCAGTAAGGCCGCGAGGCAAGATTACCTGGTGCTCGTCGTCGTTTCGGGTTTCCATCGGTCGCCGTCTCCACCTTCAAGATTGTTGAGAGCTCGTCGATAGGGGGGTCTAGCTCCTCTTGCTAGAACTCGGGTACGACAATTCATGGCGATGTGACCAAATCTTCCACAATTATAGCATTGTCTCATTTCTCGTCTTCCCTCCACTCCGTCTCCTCCTCTTGAATTTCCTTCTCGATGAAGATTCGGGTTGCGACGATCTCCTCCTTGTGCGTTCACTCCCCTTGGAATGAAATCTTCTCTCCTCCTTATGTTGCCCAACTCCATAGGCATGGGTCCATAGTATTGATTGATTGGGAAGGCCGATACCTCTCCACCGTTGTGGTAGACGTTGGACATTCGTTGTGCGCAAGCAATAGCCTCGTTCAAGTTGCTTGGATTGTCCCGAATCACCTCATGTTGAATCTTTTTCTTCAACCCTCTCTTGAATAAATCAAGGGCTTCAGCTCCACTCATATCTCGTATCTGAATTCGAAGATCTCGAAATTCCTCAATGTACTCCTCCACACTTCCCTTCTGTTCAAGTTTCCACAACCTCATCCGTGCCGTGATGATGGGATCAACTGCTTGAAAATTCTGAAGAAGACCTCGTTTCATTGCACTCCAAGTAACCTGTTGGCTCGACTCATTGAGCTCCATCATCCAACCCTGAAACCAAGTAGATGCTTTCTCCAACAACAAAGTACGAACAAAAAGATGATCGTTGATATTGAACAAAGCAATATGATACTCCATTCTCTCAATCCAACCTTCCAAAACTCCCATGGTTCGACTACCTCGGTAAGGTTCTATCTTACAAGCTTTTGTCATCTTCAAAATCATGGATGTCTGAAGATCTAGCTCTCTTGCTTCGTTCTTGTTGCTTGGGCTTCAAGAGCACGGGCTCTCACTGTTTCTTCACTCTCCACCATGGATGGTGATGTCTACATCTCCATTTGAGTTTCTCTCATTCTCTCATTTTCCTTTCCTCTCGTGTTGACTGCTGTCAATTCTTGAGCTAACTCTTGTACTTGAGTCTGACTTTGCTCAAATGCGTTTCTCAAATCTCTCAACTCCTAAATCATTTCTCTCAAAGTGTCCTCCATGATTCGTCTCCGTCCACTCTCTCTTAGTATAGGACTCAATGTATAACAGTTTGACATGAAAAGGATTAAGAAATGGGAATCTTGGTACTATTCTATCTCCCCCATCCATAACCCGCACCCACACAACCCCCTTCCACTACTTGCGGCTCAATGGCTTTGCAAACCTCTAACAAACACTCTCTCCTCAAATAATTGTACCAACCTAGACTATTCTTCCAAGAGGGGTGATCCACACTCATAGGAACAATAAGCTGCCTCGATACCATTGTAACATCAAGGCAATGACTCCGAATGACTTCCAAGATAAGAGATGTCTTCTCAAGACCTCTCCTTGATTTATATACTGTAGGACTAGAGGAGTCCGAAATCCAAACTATGCCACATTGCTAACATGAGTAGGTTGCATATTTTGTTATCTTATCCTACCCAATTCCTAACAGACATCTAGCACACAATCTGATCCACCAATGCATGGTAGCCACCTCATCATTTACCCTTTTTTTTTTGAATAGTGCCTATCACTATCTTGTCTTTTTGTGATCTAGTGACCACTCTACGCTTTGGCTAAACTAACTATGACTAACCAAGATTGGTTACAAGACGTAACAATATTCGTTTTGATTTAGTTTGGGCGTTATGGATCTGAACTTACAAGTAGTGGTGGCTTTCAACACATGGGTTCCAATCCATCACTATTGCTTACCGAAAATAAGCCATAGGGAGTCGATTGTTAGGAACTTTGGCGAGGAGTATTATTCTCAAGTTATAAACTCCCCGGTTCCATTTGTAGTTCTGTTCATACTTAACCGGTTTCAAGTTGTCATTTTGACTCTTTATTAGTGGCAACTCGTATTGTGTATAGCATGGCTAAGTAGTGTGTTTAGGATAGTTGTAAAGCTCTAAGTTAAAATGGAGTTAATTTGGCCACACTAGAGGTCAAAATAACACTCTTCATTCTCATTGGTCTTGGAGTTTGGGCCAATGAGGGCACTTGGGCAACTTCTTTGAGGTTTTGAGGAGTTTTGGAGACCTTCCAGGGGAAGATTTGAAGATTTGAGGATTGGATTGAAGAGCTGACGGGACAAGCTATGACGTGGGCTCAAGAATGGATGGATTTGAAGGATTTGTGACTCTGAAATGGTGATTGAAAGATAGAGTGAGAAATTTAGAACTTTGAGTGTATTTGGGGTGTTTCTGAGAATCTTACAAGGGTTTTGGGAGATCTGAGTCAACTGTGATATAGTTTATGACTTGGGCTTGTGTTTGGATTGAAATTTTGACTCAATTGGATGAGTTTTGAGTACGGAGTGATAGCTTGAAGTTTGTGTATACAAATCGAGTTGCAGATCGCACCGATCGTCACGGTTAGTATGGAGATCATATCTTTTGATATCAGAAAGTTCTGTCAATAAAACTTTGCGAGGTTCAAGTTCTGATAGTGAGGACCTCCTCATGAAATCTGGGAGCAATTGAAGTCAAGGATTGAGATGTGTGATGGGTTTTGTACACAGGGGTCTGCATATTACCTTGTGATACAGTGTGCAAATCAACAATTGTTTTGAGAGATCTAGAAGAGGAAAACATCTGAAACTTTTTTGAGAGATTGAAAGGGTTGTGGAGAAATTTTCTGTAAAGTTTAAGCGAGAGTTATTGGTCGAATCATTGGCATCATAATCTTCTTCCGTAATAATCTTGGCTATCATAAATTGTCAACTCACATGAGGTTCTAGAGGGTTCTTCTACAGCTTGACGCTCGGGCGTTCTCAGAGCAAAGAAATGTCCATGCGACAATGGGAGAGGAATGCATTGGTGAAGCAATGCGAACCTTATACCAAGACGTGTTGTTTCATCAAGGAGCAGATGGATTACTCAGAAGGGCTGTTGGAAGGGAGGAGTCAATTCAACTCATGAAGGAGTTTCACAAAGGCTCGGTATGTGGAGAACACTTTGCAGGAAAGGTAACTACATTTAAGATCCTAGATGCATGCTATCATTGGAAGGGCATTTTCAAAGATTGTGTGGAATTTTGCAAGAGTTGTGATGTGTGTCAAGCTTTTGCTAAAAAGTCCATGAAAACCCCTCCTTTGATATCAGTTTATATTTAAGGTCCTTTTGAGAAATGGGGAATAGATTTTGTAGGACCTTTGAATCTTACTCATTGGGGTAACAAGTTCATTATGGTAGCTACATATTATCTTACCAAGTGGGTAGAAGTAAGACCTCTAAAATCTAGTAGTGAGAAAGAAGTGGATATATTTCTCTACGAGAGGATAATAACTAGATTTGGATGCCCTCTAAAAATTGTATCATATAGAGGTGGTGAGTTTGTTGGAAGCATTATACAAGCCATGTTATATCATTTCTCCATCAAGGCACGAGTGACTACTTCATACAAACCCAATGCTAACGGGTTGATAGAGCGAACCAACTATACGCTTTGCATGATATTGGCCAAGGATGCAGACATGGACGAGAGCAAGCAAAATTGGGACAAAAGGTTGCATGCTATCTTGTGGGAGTATCGGACGACCTAGAAGACATCAACAAGGTACTCATATTTCCGTATGGTATATGGTGTCGAGTCAAAACTTCCAATTCAATTTAATTTTACGACCTACCTAACTATCCAACGGAAGTTAAAGAGGATGAATGGAGCAGAAGATTTCAAATCAAGACGTCAACAACTGCTGGAGTTGGAAGAGGCTCGAGTTGTGGCCATGGTATGTGTGGAGCGTGCTCAACAATTGCAGAAAAAGTATCACGATAATCGACTTGGGATGAAGAAGATGAAGACTTTCAAAGAAGGTGATTGGATAATGCTTTATGACTCCATTAGATATAAGAGAGCAAGAAATAAAATTTTTTCAAAGTATTGTGGTCCTTTCATAGTTCACAAAGTGTGGGAAAACTTTACTCACGATTTGAAGGAGTTGGAAGGACGACATTTTGACGGAGTAAATCACGACAAGTTGAAGTCGTATCATCGACGATCAGATTTTTTCACTCTGAGGACGGAATGAAATCTTGGTCTGGGGGTAAATGTAAGACCCAGGGTTGTACATATAGGATAAAATGTAAGTATATATAAATTGTACCTAAGTGTATCTTAGTTATGACTATATTTAGCTAGTTATGGTTAAGTTGGAGGAAAATATAGAGTAACTTTTTGTGTGATAGATGAGAACAACTATTTTGTTGTTAAGTAGGAATCAAGAAACATATTCTATCATATGGGTATCTTGACTTTCCTTGACTTGGACTAGTTTTCATTGGTTGGACTTGGTGAAGTCACTTAAATCTAGGGACAAGATTGACTTAGTACACTAAAGTCAATTGGAGAGTAGTTGAGCTTCTAGAAGATCCAAGTGGACCAATTGCATGTTGCCATGTACCCTTTTCATTGGGGTTTGTGATCTCCATCTCGTTTAAACTTGGTAAGAGAAAGTTATATGATGATTACTTATAGTTACTAGGGTAAGATTCTAAGCAAAATAAATAGAGAGTTTGAGAAGCACCTCTCAAGTGAGTTTTGTGAAGTTAATTTTGGGAGAAGTTAGTTTTGTGATCTTAGTTTTGGGAGAGCCCTTGTTTTGGGAAGCTTGGTTTTTGGAGAAGTCATATTCGGGTTGGAGACTTGAATCAATAAAGACTTTGATCATCAAAGTATCCCTTACTTTTGAGTGATATCTTACTTTTTGTGAGAAGTTGCATCATGAAGTTTAAAATTTGAGAGTTTGTGTGAGAGTTGCATTAGGGTCATGGTTCTAGGGTGGAAACAAATCCTTTTAGATTCATGATGAGCTTCCAAAAAGCCATCGGAGGTAAACCTGAGTGAGAGTCAGCCCGGAGGTCATAGGTCAGGGTGGCAAGGGAATGGGAGAGATCTAGAACATCACTTTGCTGACTAATGAGTTTATCGAATCAAAGTGGAGCCGATGTGGGAAATGGATAGAGGACAACATGATCCTCCAGATGTACCGATGCCCAATCTATTTGTGATTAACATATGGTGTCTTCATCATGATCACTTTGAGCCGTGGTTAATATATCACTTTGGAGATAATTTTATGCAACAAATAATAAACTCTTTAGACCCGATTATTCTTCCAATTATTTCATATGGCACAATTTGGGATCTAAAAATATACGTTTTGATTCAATTTGGACGCTATGGATCTAAACTTGCTAGTAGTGATGGCTTTTAATACGTGGGTTTTGATCCATCATTATTGATTATCAAAAGCAAGCCATATGAAGTTGATTGTTAGAAATTTTGGCGAATAGTATTATTGTCAAGTTATAAACTCCCGGGTTCCATTTGTAGTTCTGTTCATACTTAATCAGTTTCGAGTTGTTATTTTGATTCTTTATTAGTGGTGTATTATATTGTTTATATATGGCTAAGTAATGTGTTTAGGATAATTGTAAAGCTCTAAGTTAATATGAAGCTATTTTGGCCACACTAGAGGTCAAAATGACACTCTTCATTCTCATTGGTCTTGTAATTTGGGTCAAATAGAGCACTTGGTCAAGTTCTTCAAGGTTTTGAGGAGTTTTGGAAGCCTTTTAGGAGTACATTCAAAGATTTGAGGACAAGATTGGAGAGTTGACGGGAAGAGCTACGACATAGGCTTAAGAATGGATGCAATTGAGTAGGTTATCACTCTATTGTGATGATTTCAATTTGAAGAGTGAAATTCAGATCCATGAGTGGGTTTGGATTAATTGTGAGAATACTACAAGATTTTTAAAAAATCCGATTCAATAAAGATATAGTTTCTACTCAAGCTTGTGTTAGATTGAAATTTCAACTCAATTGGATGAGTTTTGAGTACATAATGATAGCTTGAAGTTTGTGCACACAGTCAAAGTTGCAAGATTGCACTGATTATCACAAAGTTTGTACATTGATAATAACTTTTGCTATCAAGGGTTTTTATCAATTAAAATTTCCAGAGTTGAAGCTTGGATGATGAAAGACCTTGTTTTGCAATTTGAGAGCAATTGTAGTTAGGGATTGGTTCAAGTACATAGGGGTCTGCATATCACCTTGTGATATAGTGTATGATTGGATAATTGTTCCAAGTATTAGAAAATTCTCTGAGAGCACAACAAGGTTGCAAAGCAATTATCTATGAAGTTTGAGGAAGAGTTAATGGGTTAACTTCTAAATACTATGATCTTCTTATGTTGGATTTCTACCAGTTGTAATACACTGGAATGTAGATGGATGAGGAGGAGAATGAGAGAGTATCAACTCACATATTGCAGGAGGAGTCTGTATATGTAGCACATGTTAGGAGTCAGGTTCAACCATTGGATACTTCATATTTGGCTCGATTGAGATTGTGTAGGACCTTGGGGCAGGTGGGAGAGTAAAACAGAGCCGCACGAGCACTTCATTTCTTTGTCTATGGCTAGTCCTATTGAGGAGACTATTTCCTCTCTTTACGGCTTTTACATCCATTCATGGGTGAAGGAGTATCATTAGAGGTCTTGATGTATCACCCAAAGAAACCATTATGTCTTGATAGATCTTTCTTTGCCCTACATCATGACTATCTTCACTGGGCTTGTCAAGGATGGCTTATGAGTATACTTTCAGGTATATGATACCTTTAGTGTATTCACTTAGTTGTTCCTGATGGTTGCATCAATTGAGAGAGGGGAGATTCTAGTTAGTCAAATGCTAGGTGCTAGTCGACTTTTCTCAATAGAAAAATGACACTGGGAGCATTAGATCGATTGTTATTAGAAAGGTCTTATTGCGCTTTGTTAGTCGTAATGTGGTCGTTTAGCATCGTTTCCACTTCTAGCATCATCTTTGTCCCCACCAGTTTGGAGTCGCCACACCATGGACGTATGACACAGTAAAATAACAAAAAGAGTTTGTTACGGATTATTGTTGGGCATTAGAGCACTTCTAAAAATCCATTCGGATTGGATTATTTTGTAAATGGATGTTGAGAATCTTTTTAATAGTGTTTCACATGCATTCATTGTTAGAGAGATTAGAGAGGTTGGTGGACTTTTTTCGAGACTCATTCCTTTTGTACGTTTTTCTATGGTTCAACTTCTTTTCTCTTCTATCAACATGGCTTTTCATAGGAGAGAGTCATTGTTTTGTAGTCCGCTGCTACAACTTGACAAGGAGATCCTTTAAGAGAACCCCTATTGAACATGGCTCATGATAGAGCTCTTCTGCCTATTGTTTTAGCTGTGTCATGTTGTGGGTTCTTCTCTTTAGCGGATGATATATATATTGTGGATATGTAGAACACATTAGATCTATCTTTGATTTCTTGATTATCAAATTTCATCTTGCAAGATTTAGAGTCAAAGTGTCAATGTGTAGAGCATGGTCTCCTTTGGGCAATCCTCCTCATCTATAACTTCCAAAGGGATGTATGACATAAATAGATGACTTATGTATTCTTGGAGTGTCAATAGGGTTTGAGGATTTTGTTTCATGCTACCTAGACACGACACTTACCAAGAATTTACTACATGTAGATGACCTTCGAGTGTGTGGTACGAGATTTGACATGGAAACATATATCTTTGCTGATTTTGTGTGGAGGGGTAGGCATATTATTGATGGAAGATACGACACCTATAGCAGTTTTGGCTAGTTGGGCACTCTCGGTACCTTTGCTATCCTCCCGATTTGTGATTGAAAATAGACTCATGTATGCAAGGGACGTGGATGGGGTTCATATCCCTTACAAGTACTATTATGGCATATAAGAGATGTTTTGTAAAGGAAACATGCTCTTGTACTTTTACTCTTTGCTCACCAATTGAACTAGAGATCTATAGTCTGACTTGATGGATTGATAGTTTTAGTAGGTTCTAGAGTTTCTCTTAACATGCATAGGATGCAAAGAACAAGCAATGGGGTCCTCCGGCATTGCAGTAGGAGAATGAGTCAGCCCAGCCTGGTGTGAATCTGCACACCAGGCTGGGCAGATTCAGTGTTTCTAGACTTCTAGAACCTTTGAGAGCTCACTATTCTAGCTTTTGTATCCTCACCATCATCTCTGCGCGATGACAAGTGACCTTGGACTCAGGACACATTTGAACATCAGGTTATTAATGTTTGGGATCCTCTCAAGTCAATAACCCTATTGTAGGGTACCTTATCGCACACTCCCAGCGTTAACGCTACTAACGTCGTGACTGGGCAAGTTTTTGGTAAGGACTTTATAGCGCCGGTTATGTCGAGATTTCATGTTGACAAAGCAATTAGCGCTGTAATAGCGCTCGGACAGTGCACAGATACTGTAGCCTTATCGATCATTAGATGCTTGACTTGCTTTGTAAATATCTGCTCGTCTGATTCGTGAGAGGACAGTGACAGCGTTCAGCCTAACGTGAGTTCCTTTGCTGAATTTAAAGTGCACAGATACCTGATTACATAACTTGCTGGGATTTAGATGCATGTCAACACAACTTGTGCAAGATTTCAGTCATGAGTTCTGACGAATCTGCTGAATAGAGTACTTTAGAGTGCTGCTGCTGCAACTATATATCTCAAGTACTTTGGAGAGCTTTCCAATT
This sequence comes from Marchantia paleacea, assembly GCA_014180765.2. Taxonomy (NCBI): domain Eukaryota; kingdom Viridiplantae; phylum Streptophyta; class Marchantiopsida; order Marchantiales; family Marchantiaceae; genus Marchantia; species Marchantia paleacea. The sequence goes on from MUAA02000065.1 coordinate 480,248, forward strand.
ATTCACTTCATTCGAAGTCTGTGACGTCCTCCGAGTTGTTGAAGGTTTATCAATACAACCATGTGCAATGCTGAGCTCAAACGATGATGTGAGCCCAAGAATCTCTTGCTCGACTTGCCCTGGAGGAACATTTGTTTTCATGTGTACTGATACCCAGTACACTTTGTCGACGTGATTACATGGCCAAATCTCCGACACGCCTTCTTCATGATCAGGGTTAGTGCCCAACTGTGCTCTCATATTGAAGATTACATCCAGCAGAGAGTTGGTCTTATCTCCGTACATATAATTTTCAGTACTCTGAACCGACATTAAACCTTATTTGCAGTTGAAGTCCTTTGACCTGCATCATCAGTATATGTCCCGACTTCCGAGAGAAATGTTGATAATCATCTCCAGCTGCTTAAAGGTCTTCTGACGCATACAGGAACAGATTTGAAACTCCACTTCGCCCGGATCTGGATTTGCTCGGGCAATCCCCGTGACAATCGATGGCTGCTGCTTACTCGAGTACACAGGGCATCAATTTCCCCTCACTTTCTTCGGTTCTGTGGGTGGCAATCCCATTGGTTGCAGTCGCCTCTCTATGTCCACCGTGGCGCGCAATACGTTTCCTCCGACGTCTGAGAACTTACGCGTCCAAAAGCAGCGGAATCACATGGCGTAACAAATACATCTCGTTCGAAGACATGCACGCCTTTTTCGATCGCGGAGACGCGATGATGGCAGGGATGCTCGTGGCCACGACACTGCAGTTCGCCCACGGCGAAGTGGCAAAGGTCTTGGAGACGCACAGCATGTACAAAATTGACCCATGGAGGCGAATGGTCAGAACGCTGACATTCATCCACATCACCGTACATGCCAACTCTGCCCAGAGATCGCAAATCGTCTCGTGGCTCAACAGACTTCATGCCAACATAAGACTATTCGAGTTCGAGACCAATGTGTTCATTCTAGCAACTATTGCATACGGTCTGGCTCAAGGCCACCAAGCGCTGGGATGCTTGCCCGACGGCGAAAAAGACGCCATTGTGTCCAGCATCATGAACATGGCCAACAAGCTGAACGCGGACGATCGCCATAAACCCATGCCGACGACTTTCAGCGCCGTGGAAAAGTACCTGTCGGCGCAGCTCAACTCCGTTCACTTACGGAGCATATTGGCAAACACAACTGATCTGTTAGATGTAACACAGAAAGGCCGGTCTCGTATAAGCAGACGCACCTTTCTCTTGGGTGACACTTTTCTTGTTTCGGAATCTCACTCGAGTTATGTCTCTCAGAATTCTGTCAATCCGGGAATTCTGCTTCCGGGAAATCGCCGGGAGTGCTCCTGTCTCTCGCACGATTTTTCCAGCCGTTCTGGTATCATTTCCATTACAGCGCGTGCCCACACGCCCTCACATTCGCCGGTGTATTCCAGATGATCGTCAACTGCGATCCGTCTCTGAAAACCGTCATGGACGAGGTGCACCACGAGATTTTTGGAGCACCTCCGACGGGGAAAAGCAAGCCGAGTGAAGCGATGGGGGCCCATCTGCCGCAGTTCCCGAGCGGAGTTGCAAGCCCAGCTCCGGCTGCGGAATTGACGAACTCGTCCTTCCGCGCAGCCGTCACGGAGCATTTGAAGTGTGCTTACCTTCGGACGAGGCTGGCCGGATCCGGGAGACAGCTCCCTCGACACCTGGGGGTCATTATGGATGGAAACCGGCGATTCTCCCGGCAGAATGGCCTGGGCTCCGTGCTCGAGGGTCACCGGATCGGCGCTCGGAGGTTGCTTCAGTTCATGACGTGGTCATTCAGCGTAGGAATCGACAATCTGACCGTTTGGGCGCTTTCGGATGACAATCTGAAGCGCGGGCAGGAAGAGCTGGGCCATCTGTTCGCCATGATGGCGGACTTCATACGCGAAATCCTGATGGGTGACGCGCCCCTAACTGTGATCGACTTACGGATCCGAGTCATCGGCGACCGATCCATTCTACCTGCGGCGTTGAATGAAGCCATAGACGCGGTTGAGGAGTCGACGAAAGGTGAGAAAAAGCTCAATTTGCAGCTCGCTTTGGACTACGGCGGCCGGAGGGAGGTCATCAGAGCGGTGAAAGCCGCAGTACAAGCTCGTGCCCGAGAAGACTCGTGATTGAAGAAGCCTTGTCTCATCTCAGCCCCGTCGATGTCTCCAAGCACACTTACTCGACCGAGTCCGGCCTCCCTCCGATGGATGCCATTCTACGAACCAGCGGAGAGAACCGCCTGAGTAGGTTTGCCATGTGGGAGTCACAGGAATCTGAACTCTCGTTTGTGGCGCCCAACTGGCCGGGCATGAGTCAATCCGATTTTTTGAGCAGCATCGTGGATCTTTCGGAGAGAACGCGCAGATTCGGAGCCTAGTTATTCATTTTTTCGAATATGTAACGTAGAGTAGCGTTGGGGATGCATGCGTACGAGAGGCAATGTTTGCTGAACTTTTTTGAGAAATGGCTATGAGTAGGCGCCAATAAGTTTGTTTTACCACTAGCCACCACAAGAAGCTGCGCGTGAGTGTGGACGGGGTCGCTTCTAAGAGTCACCTTCTCAGAGAATTTGTAGACCAGTCTGCTAGCAACATGAAAGTGGCTAGAATGTAAATAAGAGTGTCTTTTAAATTCTACCGCGTAAATTTCGTTGCTTTTTTCCATCGCGTCTCTTCCTCAAGTAGGAGAGTATTCAATGGTCCGTACAAGTTCAGAGACTTGGTGTAAAGGGTTACCGGTTCGGATGACAGTTCTTGGGTGGAGATGAAGATAAGTAGCGTCGCAAAAGTATCATCGTACTCTTTTTGTATGGTGAGGTGGATTTTAGTTCCTTGAAGCCTGGAATTGATATACTGAAAGGTACTGAGACAGTACTTTATGAAACTGTTGAAAGATTAAAGAGTAGTACCATCAGCGAATTGATGTTGTTCTAATGTTTTACAAAGAGCAAAATGCGAGAAAAAATCCTCCCACAAGAAGCGTCTGGATATCAATATCGATGGTTTCGGGCAAGGTGTTTATCCGCCATTGTACCACAGCCTGTACAATTGAGATCTGTTTTAAGACAACTGACCTCCAGCGGCCTGGTAGAAGCTTGAGCCGTCTTTCAGACTCGGAGTGGCCAGTGGTCACAAGAGAGACAGTCGCCCAGCGTCGTTGGGTCAGCGAGTTGTTTATTAATTTCCGGCGTTAGAGGAATTCCTCGCGGCATCATCATCGGTACCAGACTTGCCCAAAAGATTCAGATAATGCCGTCTGCTGGCTGCGTCCCTGACATTTACCTCAGCCTCATATTGAAAGGGCAATACCTCTCGGAGTAATGTCGCAAAAAAATCAAACAATTGAAAAGTTGAAATAAAACATTTTTATTTTTCTTGATTATAATCCCCTCGACCTCGTTCGTTTATTCCTTGAGTCTTGATTTGGCTGATGAAGTAGCATCATCTGCTTTCGACAGAACGTCTTTCCCTGCGCCTCGACCTCTCCTGCCCTTACTCTGTCCTTTGGCCCCAAGTCTTGTCGGCCTCTTGATCCTGCTTGATACTTGAACAATTTGTTCGAGTTACAAGCACTTTCTTGTGCACTCAATTAACATCTCTGTGCACGTAATGATTGGTAAAAATTCAACTCAACAGATCCCAACTGGGACAAGCCTCGGTTATAGATTGTAAAAGTGATGACGATTTTCTCAGCTGCAGTAAACTGGGTGTCCCTTTGTTGACCTCCAAGTCCTCGGTCCCGATTGTCGGTCGGCCCTCGGTCCCGCCACTTGACCCTCTATGATTATCTGCCTTGTCCTTCACAGAGTCCACGCATTCTACAATGCCGGGCTCTGCTCACTCCACTTTTGCCAGCCTGTGCATCCTCATCAGCACCGGACTTGACGGCGTTGTCAATTGTAGGGAATTGAAGGTAGCTCTGGATCCTATTATAATGTTGGGACGGTGAAAGTCTGTTGAGACAGACACGAACGGAATGGATTTCATTCTCGTTGAAAGCAGTCTGTGAGGATTTCAAATGTGCTCCACCGATATTCTGAACGTGGGATGACAGGTTGGTAGCTAGACGCTGCTTTCAAAGGTTTAGTCGGTTATGATGTGGCGGTTTAAACTGACGAATGGAGGTGCTTTAGGTCTTTCATGGAGGACGAATCCGATTGGGCACAGATTTTACAATATTGTTCATGGGTGTCGAAGAGAATGCTTACAAATGGCTGCATGTTGCCCGGCCAAGAGCAGCAGACCACGTGTCTCCAGGTGAGGTGCCTTTCGGAGATCAGTCATCGTTCAAGCTTGAAGCATTCCATGACGATGGAATACACTGACCATGGTTCGGGTCCACCACCCACTTTAGTTTTCGAGGCTCGCGCAGATGTTGTCAACAGTCACCTTCCCGTACGCCGTGAACTACCATACGTCACAAGCAAATCTTACCGCGGGAATTATTTACCGACTCTTCAGTATCCGTGAACGGATGGGACGCGCACACAGCATCTAGTGATCTCGAGTACGCTCAATTGGATAATATGTGAATAATATGTCGACCTTACCGGACGACGTCACTACGTGGTAGATATTTGCTGCATAGTTGTGAAAACAAAGTTTAAGTGTTTGGCAGCTTATATATTTTACTGGAAAAGTATCATTCTCATTCAGTTTGTACGATTTTCATCCAGACGTGCTCTGTTCCATGCCGCTCATTTACGTCGTACACAAGTTTTCTTCTATTTTCTGCACTTACGTGTCATTGATAAAGGTTTTAAATCATCACATTTATTCCATCTGTACAATCGGTGGACAAAATATACTATACTCACAAATTTGATTTTATATTCTCCTTGTGCTTACCTATTACATTCAGTTTCGAGAAGTATTATGATCAATCTATTTTCTCCCTTGTTCGGATAAGAGAGTATGTAGCAGACGGTATATAACTGGAATGTAGAAGCAAGAAAATAGATCATACACAGAGCTAAATCAAGCTCTGTATTTCATTCTTCGAGCAAAACCTCCATTCTCAGCAATAAGGACAGCTTATCATATATATATGCACTGGTCACTAATGATCTCCAAGACTACAATTAAATACGCATGAAATGACAATTTCAAAATAAATGTAGACTCGTGGGATCTGGAGTTTTCTTTTGATGATTGATGGATGGTAGAGGAAAATAAGATAATATATTACAAATTCCGCGCGGAAGGCGGAGAGAAGAACTGTCTACCGTGAAAATATGATTGTCTCACCAGACATGATAGAAATTTCACGTCTTTACATGAGTCGGAGTTGTACCTAAACTTCTAATTACAATCTAGTTTTGGATGTCACGGGCAGCCTCTTCGGTCTTTCTCGAGGCGTCATCCAAACCGGACTTGGCCCTGGTGGAGACGTCGTCGAGTCCAGATTGTGTGGATCTGGTAGCATCCTTTGCAGATCCCTCGACATTGTCGGCGGCGTCCTTGACACCGGACTTGGCCGACGATGCAGCATCATCTGCGCTCGCCTGCAGATCATTTCCAGCATTTTGTGCTTCGTTGGTGAGGTAACTTGCTTGTTGCTGGAACCTGTCCTTCGTCTCCTCAACTGAACCAGCCGCTAGATTCTGCGCACAATCCGCAACACGTACATCAGTGTGGATTATGGAACAATACATATATTCTCACAGATCGACTTAATTCGAGACTTGCCAACACTTCCCCTATACGAGTAAGGTTCACGTACCTTGGCCTTGACTCCGAAATCCTGCCCTACGCTCTTGGCCTGGTCTGCTAGGTCTCCCGCCTTGTCCTTCACAGTCTCAGCGGCATTCTGAACATTCCCTTTCACATCCTTCGCGGCAGTCGAGAAGAAGCTTTTGGCGTCGTTACCCACATCCGGTGAGCTTTGTGTGCTTTTGTCGTCTACATCCGAACCCTACAATGGGGACATGGCATGAGAAACATGGCTGAGAATCCATCGACCATCTTCGACGTGTTTGACGTAATGAATAGGAGCCGAATTCCTAAGGGTTGGTGCAGATGAGCAAATATCAAACAACTGATTTATTTTAAGATTGATTCGACAATTTTCCATCATTTGTAAGATGTTGTCAAATCTAACAAATGATATCAGCGGAGTCCAAAATTCAGCAAGAGAGATGAAGGGCGGATTTTACTACGTACAGAATCCTCTGCTCTGATGACGAAGAGCGATGGGCGGACGGATGAAGATCGAGCTGCGGTGGCGATTCGCAGACGAGGGCCGCCGAGGTGAGCCGCGGACGCCATGTTCACGAAACTCGTTGTTGAAACGGGAGAAGCATTTCTTGACATAGAGCACATGCCAGCCATCTGCATTGTCGAGGCGTTCACAGCAGTCAAAGATGCCATTTCCCGAGAGCGAAAGCCGCGAGTGTTCTGCAAAGCTGCGGATGTGGTCGGCGGACTTTGCGTGGGGGCGAAAAGATTGTAGTGTCTCAACACTCCGATTTGGGGTCAAAATTTGAGAATCGCGCTCACTTTGACTGGAAATTTTGACAGCTGCTTCTTACATAACCAGGTGAACAACAAATTGGGCGACTAGTCCACGTGCCGCCATGAGCCTCGCACTTTGCGGTGATCACGTGCAGATTCTAGAGCCCTGACTGATCGACATGCACGAAGACATGCTCGAGCCAATCCATGACAATGCGCCACATATTTTCACTTTTGACACGCGTTTTACGCTTGTCTACGACTCGAGGATGTTCAACACGAGTGTTTGAGAATGGTCGCTAAATCAGAATTTCGGTAACGGAGATCAGAAGTTCATCTCTCGACGTGTAAAGTAAAGAAGTGATTGAGATAGACCTTGTTATTGTGCTTTGGTGCATTCTAACTTGCTCAAGCGCATGCCATGCACGTTAGAAATGAATGGCCAGTATTCGAGAATAGCACGTGGACGGATATCTCTAATTCTCACCCAAACTCTTCATTTTTACGCCACTTTGCTGTCACCTGGGAAAAATGGATGCCAAGCTCTGAAATTTGGGGCATTTATCATTTGAATGCATCATTCGCAACCTCATTCTCGATTTTAATTTTTTGCTCGATCTATTCTTTCAAGTGAAGAACAATTGGTGTGTGAAATCCCAGATGAACTAGAGGACTGCACATGCTAAGGAAACGCAAGGTGTATCGATTTTCTGGTGTGGAAGAGTGAGAAATTTATGAGTGCTCACATGCCATAATTTAACTCATCACAGACCCAAGTTCCTACTACGCCAACGACACAAAACGCAAAACCATGGTTCCTACATCATCTACACATTTGTCATCCTCGTATTTACTACCTGTTGTACTCGTTAACCTTTGACTTAAAAAACTGAAAAAAAACAATTTCCTCATGATTTACGTGAAGCACGTCTTGATACCAAGAACTGGAACTCTACAGGCAAGTCGGATTTCGAACCCATCACATTTCCAAGATGCTAAGTTTAAGTAGGACTCCGTAGTAGTGTATGCATCAATTCCCCAACTTATGTCAAGCTTATTGATCATGATCTTGATTCTATAATTTCAAGAAAAATGATAAGTTAGCGGACCTATATACACATATCATACTCTCTTGTTTCGCAACGGTGCAAGTATATTGTAGATGGTGTCACATTTTATCAAGTTGTTATGACCTATATTACATACCATTCCTTAATTGATGTATATTACATTATTTGCTCTTCAAGTTGGAATTCTTGGGTCTCCATCCCTTATCTAGTTTAGTATACTTGGACATAATATACGGAAGTTAGAGGTAGAAAACCATATACAAAATTAAGGAACATTTGATTTGTATAGATACTTGACCTATGATATCTACTGTAATAATGGTACCGTTTATTAATCTATATACTGTTATACACTAATTAGAGTATCCACACTACTTAGGGATAAAAAATAATATGCACAATTTAAGTTACATTTGATTAGTGTAGATAATTGAGTATATATATTAATAGTGGTGCTTTTTATTCTAGTGTAGATTTAATTTAGATATCCCATGAGGAAAAATAATAAAAAATTTCCTTGAATGAGAGATACAATGTACAATTGGACTCTTTTCGTTCAGTATTTTTGTTAGTTTAATATATACAAAAATAGATTTAGTTATTTGATTACTTCACCTTCTTCAACATCTTATATAAAAAAAATTTGCACTTATGATACCTTAACTTGATTTCTTTACTTTACAATCCTCAAAATCAATCATTCTCCAATTTTTTCTGTAATAAATCAAGAAAACAACATTTTAAGAAACTTTTTTTCAAAAGAGATGGAAGATGAATTTTCATAAAACATGTCATTGTTGATGCAAAAATGGTCAAAATTTATAATTTGTAATTTTATTAGTGTTAACAAAAGTTTAAAGATTTCCATTTCTGAATTAGTACACAAGTCACAGAGTTTTTTTTTGTAAATAATGACACCATGAAGTTCATGTTTTTCCAAGATTGATCTAGTTTTTTATTGAGTTAAACATGGTATATATATTTTTTATTAAATATGAGCTTAGGTTTGATAAAACAAGGAAGCATTTGGCACTTTGTCTTTTTTATAATATTAAAAAAACACATGACAATATTAGAAAGTTGGTATATGATTGACCTAAAGATTGGGTTATAAGTATGGGAACAACTATGGTATGACACATTGGATATTTGATATTTCCAGGGTTATTAATAATATGATTATATGTCATCAACATTTGTACAATTACACGTAATATCCAGATTCTTGGTTATCTACACATGTGTTGAAATATTGAATCTTTTTTATATATGTAATCATCATAAGTTCAAGATGAGACATTTGTATCTTCATACTCATTGGAGTTTTGATAAGAATAAAGATAAATGTCTCCGCTCTTTCACGCATTTGGTGAAAAAGTTAAACACGACGGATTTAAAATCAATTTCTATTGGTTATTGGTTATCATTTGAAAATAAATTTTTTGAGAAATTCAACTATTTAATTACAATTTAAGTAATTTTTAAGTTAAATTTAAATTCATTTAAATGCAAAAATTCTTTGAATAAATAGATTTGGACAATGTGAAATATTTTTTCTTATAATTTCAATGAATAATTATTATAAATTTAAATTATGTATTATCAAATATAATTAATATATAGTATAAAGATTTATAAAATATTATATAATGATATTTAATAATAATAAAACATAAATTTACTTTATTATTATGTATCATTTTTAAATTATTAATTTTATTATTTTAAATAAAAATATATATATTTTTAAAAGATTTAAAATTTTTACAAATAAATATAATTTTAATTTTTTTCAAAAATTACACATGATTCATTAAGTGCAATATAATATCATTGACTCAAATGACTATGTAAGTAATGTTTGATTGACTCAACAATTTTCCCCAAATCAATTGCATGATATTTGGTTGTGATAATCATATATAAATTAAAATAGAGTATTGTAATAATATATATAATTTTTAATTTTTAATTTTGAAAAAATATATTTCCACAAGCATATAATTTTGAATGCAATAATGTTATAATTTCATGCTCTTATTATCTTTCAAAAATCAATAAATATGAAGTAAATTTTTTTGTAAGATATATATATACATATTATGTTAAAGTATTAAACTATAAATATAATAATTATTTTAAAATTAAAATATAACTCATATAAAAATATAATTATGTTTTAAAAATCATTCAATTTATTTTTTGATATAATTGATTGAAGATCAATATATTGATTTATTTCATGCGGTATCAATCCAATCAAAATTTAAAATATTATGTATTTAATTTAAAATATAAATGTATGTTTATATTGAATCATATAAATGTCAATTTTATAATTTCAAATTTTTTTTTCTTAAATAAATTATAAAGTAAAATTGATCTTCCAAAAAAATTGTTCACTTTTTTATAAATCTAAATAGATGAATATGTTAATATTAATTTATTTTTAATTTTTAAATAAAAATTTTTAAATAATTTTTTATTTTTTATTAGAATTAATTAATTTAAACTTAAATTTATATATATATTTTTCATTTATAGATACAAATAATTTTTTATTTTTTATATTTTTTTATAAATATTATTAAATAGTTAAATATATTGAAAATTAATTTTTATTATTAAAAGTTATTATTTTTATTATATTATTTCTTCTCATAAAAATTATCATCAATATACATTGTAAGTTTTAAATTATATTTTATTTGTAATCACATCAAATTTTAAGTTCAATTCATTAGCATTATTTACATGTTTGAATGTATGGTATTATTTAATTTATATTTTATAAAAAATATATTAATAATAAAAAATTAAAAAACGTATGAACTTTTATTCTTTGACTTAAATATACAAAAATGGATAGTTTTCACTTATCAAAACTAAAAATATGGTTTTCAAAGTAAATACAAAAGCATTTATGAATATTTGTGGTGGTTGTTTGAGTGGTCTGATGAAAAACTAATTATAATGTGATTCCAATCAAAATTTTTTTACACTAGTAGGTTTTTGCTTAATAATATGCCATGCTATGACTTGTGTTTATATTACTGATAAAATTAGCATTACATTTCCATGTATTAATATTTGAGATTCAACTACATGAATATTTGAATACATTGTTATTTGAATTATGAGATTTTTCAAAATATAGATTCATATTATGAAAATAAAATTATATATATTGAAAACACTTTATGATGTAGTTTCATATAATTACAAAGAATATTTTAAGAATTTTCAACTTTAATATTTATAATAAAAGAATTTTCAAATTGAAATTGAAAATTATACTTACAATAATGTCAATATTTTTATTTTGATAATTGATGAAATTGAGAATTAAATTTTGATAATGCTTCTGTAAATCATGAGAAGAAGCTTAAGGTGTGTAGAGTGATAAAATTTACATTCGAGATTTGTTATTTTTAACCTTGAGACTTCTCGTGGTGGATTTATTTGTAGATGAGGTGAAGGTTGGGAATCCAGGCATTTGAAGCCACTATCTTATGTTCCTAGTCTATAATAATCTGAAGACATAAATATATTCAGACTTAGCATCGACATTCCCAGTAGTTATATATAAGACGGGAGAGAAAATCGTATAATGCTTAAGAATATTGAACGCACAGAGCATGATTGCATCAAGAAGTATATTTTAATATAGAATCTTTGCCCGGCAATGAGTCCCTCCAATTGTATCATCTCGTGGGACGGGGACAATAATGGATTGACCGGATCTCTTCCGGTCGGCTCATGTTATTGAATAATCTCCATAGTCGGGGCCAGACTATGAATCGGATTAACCGGGCAAGTTGAGTCTGTAACAGCAAGTTTACCTGGTAGGAAGAATATGAATTCTTAACCAGTCGTGAAAACAGATTGCAGTCATAGTATCAACTAGGCAACGAGAAGTGAGCGTACTGAACTGTACTTTACGTCATAACGAACTGCTGCAGATGCTCAGGGATAGGATATGATAGTCAAACAAGTGTCAACAAAGAAACTTGTTCAGAATTCCACACTTTCTTGAGTCTTGATTTAAGCACAGACAATTACAATCTCTGAGTCCGCGATCTGCATCGGAACCGCGGGGCGTCCAGCTTGTCATTGTTGATTTCAGGACATGCAGCAATGAGAAGCAATAATTGTCTTTTGAGAGATGTGAGACACGTGTCCCGAATTCCATGCCGTGCAGCGGGTCCCGGCGATTTATACGCTCAATTCAGTGGGTCCTGTGTTGCCCAGCATGGACATATCCCGCCACTTCTATATCACGACGGCGCGAGATACCTTCAGGACGCCGCTGTGGAAATCCTGGAGACCGCGTCGCAGGACGTCGATACAAACAATGCACGGCTAGCCCCATGCTACCCGTTTGGTGTCATCCATGTAAGACTTGTCGGGTCTTTTTGTTATTTTACTTTATTCGGTTTTCTTGTCCCACTTAAAAACAGCTATACCTACTGTAGTCGGCTGGCAATTCTGGTGGTCATGATTTCCTGGTGGCCTCGCCATCCTGTGTATACAGTACAATGTAGTATCAAGAAAAGTAATAAATTAAAATTATTATTACACAACCAGCTCTTAAATATATAAGATAGAGCATTTTCATGAAACATTTTTTTAAAAATTACATAATTTAGAATCTTAAATTCAGTTAGTGCTCAAATCTTCACTAGTATAAAAAATTATTCTCTATTATGTTATCGATTAAGTACGTGAAGGGTGAAAATGGCTGAGATTTCGATACATGTTGGGGGAAGACGCGTGTACAACTGCGTAGTAAGGAAAACAAACTGTGTCCAACAATTCTGTAGGTACGAACTGTATCTTACATTTTACTACGTAGAGTGATCAAAGGTCGTGAGTCGTCATAGCTGGCCCTCCATCTATCGAGACTCGAGACCTGACGCTGGTAAGTCGAGGGGAGCATTGGGACATTCCGTCTCAAGTACGATTGTGAATCTATGATTTCAGTTTTTAAATACTTGTACAGTACTTGGAGATCTTCTGAGCCGTCTAGGTCTCTCGCCCACTCAAATCGTCCGCTCGCTTGCCCGCGGACCGTCAAGAAAGCTTTTATCATTGCAGCGGTAAGAGCGCGGAAGGAAGCGAGCTCCTTCTCAAGGCTGCGAACGAATCGCAAGAAAGGAAGAAGTTTCATTCATGGCAGCGGCAGTCAGTGGAGGTGCAATGGCCAATCTTTCTCTCTGCAGCACCAGCAGCTACTGGTCCCTGGCATCGTGCTCGAGTGGAAGTAGTCTGAAGAATGCATTGCAGCACAAGAGGAGGGTGTACCTGAGTAGTACGACGAAACCGGTGGAGAGAAGGAACTCTGGTGTGTGCTCTGTGGGGGCTAAGGAGCGGACTGTACCGGAGTTGAATGAGGGAATCGCCAATTTCTACAATGAGTCGTCTGGAATCTGGGAGGAGGTCTGGGGGGAGCATATGCACCACGGCTATTACGATCCAAATTCGAAAGACGCTGGGGATCATAAAAAGGCTCAAATTCGCATGATCGAAGAGTCTTTAGCCTGGGCTGGAGTTCCAGGTACTGAAGAGAGGACGTTTTGCCTTCTTTCTTTTGGGTCGTTACAGCTGAAATCTTGCGTATGAGACTGGACGTTGTGGGGTGGACATGTTTCTGCATTGTGGACCGCTGGATTTTGAGAGAATGAGTGTCATCTTATATCTCGACATAAATGTCTATGAGATAGAATTAGATACAGGGGAAAGAAAAACATTTACATTGTGCTGAAATGAAGATGCGAATCCATTTCGGTTGCTTTCGGTATAGCTCAGCGAAGAAAGAAGATTTAATTATGCTCCTGTGGACCATGCTGAGCAATTGATCATGGCGCGCAATGCGCGAAGAGTCCACAGCTGATAAGAAACCAAATATCCTGACAATATCGAACTAACATATAAAATGCTGAAGAGACTGTAACTCTTCAGAATTTTTACCGCCAGGATTGTGGAGGCCTTCCCAAGTTTACTTTTTATCTGATTGTCGGGAAACATAATACTGTAACCTCAGCTCTGTTTGTATGTCTTGGTGAGTAAGTGTTAATTTCTTCGACCTCGCTAAAACCTGCGGCGCAGAGGATGAAGAGAACAAGCCTCGAACCGTGGTGGACGTGGGCTGTGGAATCGGAGGAAGTGCCCGTTATTTGGCCAGGAAGTACAATGCAAACGTGAAGGCCATCACCCTAAGTCCAATACAGGCTCAGAGAGGAAATGAAATAACAGCTGATCAAGGCTTGTCAAGATCGGTAAATTTTGTTCCGAACTTCTCAAAGGCCTTTCTTATTGGAAATAAGAAACATTTTACGACGGTTGAAACTTCTAGAAAGTATTCATTGATTGTACAATCTGGCAGTGTAATCATAATCAGTGAATTCCCATAGTATACTGTCATGTGGTTCAGGTAAATTTCCAGGTTGCCGACGCTCTGAACCAGCCATTTTCCGATGGCGAGTTCGATTTGGTTTGGTCGATGGAGAGTGGAGAGCACATGCCAGACAAAAGGAAGGTATTATCTCTTAACACTGGTAGCGCGATCATCAGTCGGCGGATACAGGCCAAAAGTCCATCATTTGAACTCAGTGTTTAAAGTTTGGCTTGAATGAATCGATACTGTAAGGTTCGATACTCGAACCTTACAGTATTTGGTGAGGTTCACATTTCACTGCATCAAGATTCAGTCTAAGAAAACTTTTTCGGAGGCAGTCCTGAAAGAATAGGCCGGCTGAAGGAGTAGGGCTATCTAGAATGGGCGTAATGAAATGAAGGTAAGCATAGCAAACTCATGGACTATCTAGAAGTGCTTGGTAAGTATTTAATAAAGAAGAGAAAGTCGTCCAAAAAAGTCAAGGATCTTTGAAGGTGGACTGCCAAGAGATCAGCGGCTCGGGGTCTATACAGGACTGGTCTTCTATAAAACCTATACGCGGTGTATGATATTTTTGAATTGTTCACACGTCCGAATATACTATGACATATCTAATGGCACATTTTCGTGTTTCCCTTCAGTTTGTGCAAGAGCTGGCACGGGTTGCTGCACCGAATGGACGCATTCTGATTGTTACCTGGTGTCATCGAGACCTTAAGCCAGCTGAACTGGCTCTTACTCCCGAAGAATTGGTAGAACCTTAACCCCTGTCTCGAACATTTTTTTGCGAGCACGGAAGGATTCCCTTCACAGACTATCATGTTCAGGAATATCATAAACTTGTTCAATCTGCCCGGAAGGGAGTGTCAAACGGAAGCAAGCATGTCTGTTGAGCCTGAAACAAATAGCTGAGTACTGACCTGAAAAAGAAGATGAATTATTTAAGTTGACGTTGTGCGTTTCTTGTACAGGAACTCTTGGACAAGATATGCGATGCATACTACTTACCCGCGTGGTGCTCACCTTCTGACTACGTCAGAGTTGCAGAGAGCATTGGTTTGAAGGTAACTGTTATTCATTTTTTCCTCGACGTTCTAGGATTCCTTCTCCAGTGCTCTGATCATATGACCTTCTTTGGCTTATCTTTATCTGGTGGCTTGTGTACTTGGCTGTTTCCGGGAAGTAAAAGAGTAACAAACGTGTTTTTTCCCCTTTCACCAGGATGTCAAATCCGCTGACTGGTCGGAATACGTTACTTCTTTCTGGCCCGCTGTTATGGTTTCTGCATTGAGTTTGAAAGGCCTGTTTGGGCTTGCCAAAGCAGGTACAGCTTTTTACTACATCTTTATATTGATGGTAATAGCAGCAAAGAATGGCTTGTTCTTTCACCAATTTTCGGAGCCTATTAGCTTATTGTTGTCTTGATCAAGTTTTGAAGTAATATGTGAGGTTGTCAGATTTTTGTTCCTTAAGAGTATCAGAAATACGCGTATCACAATCAGTATCGTGACCGTAAGAGTTTGTTGAGTGCAGGTTGGACCACTATTAAGGGAGCTTTAGCTATGGGGTTAATGGTTCAAGGCTACCAACGAGGTCTCATCAAGTTCGCACTCATTACGGCCCGTAAGGCGTCATAGTCTTATTTCTCACAATTTTGCACCTGTGCGGCTTATTAGTCGGCGGGGCCTATGTCCATTGATGTGTTGTATGATCACTTTGTGTAAATATCATTTGTTGCAATGGATCTAGGTGCACAAACTTCCACTTCGTGGGATGGTTCGAGAGTGCTTGTTGTCCGAAGATCAACACAAGACACCTTCTATCAGAGCTATCTCTCCAGTCTTGAAGAAGCTTGGATCATCTCACTTTGCTGACGTCTGAAATTAGCAGCTTGACGACTTAGCTGTCTCCATTCTTCCACATCTAGCGCCTGTGCCGAGCTTATGGCCAGAAACACGCTGCTACTTGCTACTCCTGTTTTGAGTAGATTCTGTCGCTAGTTCTTAGTGCTCCAGTCATATCATCGTAACACCATTCACTCTGAAACATGGGTGCGTAATAAAGAAACCTGGCAGTCTTGACCCATTCCGACTTTCATACACTACGAGTGTTCTACTTTTCTTGTTGAAACTTTGATTCTTTGGCAACAGTTCATTATCAGCGGACCATGATCTGACTTGTGATTAGGATTGCGCTTTGAACTTACGTTCACCACAGTTTGCATTCAAGACTTTGAGGACTTTTGTGAGCTCGACCTATAGAAATCATCCCTATTACAGTAATGGACTTTTATACGCTGTTCGCCGTGATGTGTTGCCATGGCCTAGCCCTGTACAATTACACGGCCAGAACGAAATCCGCAACGGAAATGGGATAATGATTTCACCTGGTAAGCACCACAACCCGTATCTCATTAACGAACTCGAACAGGAAAAGGTTACTCAAAACGGAAAAAAATCATTGTCAGTTGTGGAAACTGTACGGTCTTTACAAAAGCTTGAAGGAGCAAATTACTATCATCGACAATTTTAGATCTATACTGTACTGGTGTGATAAGTAATATTGGTACGTTGACACTCATCAGTCATGAGTTTCTGCTCTACGTGTCACTTGCTCGTTGTACATAACCACTACAGCAAGGTACCGTAAATGTATAGTTCTGTCGTGGATCGCAATAAATCTGTGGTACCCGTTTTTAAGTGCAAGTTTGCAAAACACTCATTTATGAGTACGGCTCTCTTCGAACAAGTGTAGCAAATTGGATGTGAATATCATTGAGACGGAAGAAAATGATGCTCTACTACCTTTTGTGAAATGACACGGGTATGCATTACCAGATGTAATGCATACCCGGTGCTATTACAATCAGCCCCGAGAAAATTTCACGACACAGAAGGTGGAGTGGACAGAGCTATGGGATGCCCTCATATGTGAGGGGGGAGCCAAAGACCGACCATGTCTAAGAAACGGGGAATACTCCGATACCACCAGTGCATATTCCCCAATACTCGCTGGTGGAGATGGCGACTACGGTGCCCCAACAAAGACTAAGTGGTCCCGTCGCAGGCCCACCCCGATCCAACGCTTGCTTCAATTGTGGAGCAGTAGGTCATTGGTCACCCCAATGCCTTCAGCCTCATCGCCGAATTCCTTACCAACCAACGTGTAGCAACTGCCGAAGGCCTGGCCATACCAACGTGGAGTGTGAGCAACCGCCCCAACCACGACCCGAGTCTGAGCGTTACCCCGCTCAATGTGTCCGGTTTATGACTCCGCCCAAGAGGGATGTAGGAGTCAATCAAGTAGTAGTAGAAGATCGGCCCCTATCCATGGGTGCCGAATGGCCCGAAGAAGTAATCGATGTGTTGAAGGTGACAACCCGAAGTGGAGCTCAACGTGAGGCCCCACCCAGGGAAATCAAGAGCAGGAAGCCGAAGAAGACGGAAACACCTACAGGCGCCCAAGGCACATGTAAGGAACCAGCTAGCCCAGTCCCTCGGGGTACCACCTTAGTGCCAGCCACTACATCCTTTCCGTAGGATATTCGGGGAGAGGTGGAAGGATACCTGCGCAAACTGAACCCCGAAGCAAAGGTGCCGGAAGATAAGCGAGAGGTTAAGGTACTGACGAAGGTGAATGCGCGACCCGCGTCATCGGACTATTGCGATCCAGTGGCTGACCTTGCTAGTGTAAAGGCAAACATAACCATGAAGCAGCTCCTTGACGACAATAAGAGCTACAAGAAAATGCTGATCCAAGCATTAAGGACTAGAAAGACTTGGTCGTTGAGAAAGGTTAAATTGCCGGAAGTATACTCCGTGGAGCAAGAAGACTTGGGAGCCCCTGAAATTGAAATTGAAATTGTAGGGTGTATGGTAAAGTCAGTGCCCATTGATTCAAGGTCAGATGTCAACATCATGACTGAGGATACGGCACAAGCCCTGGGATACACCAAGTTTGAAGCCACACCTCGGGTGTTACGCTTGGCTGATCAATCACGCACAAAGCCGGTGGGGATCCTCCGAGCAGTATTGACCCGAATAGGCGGAGTGTCTTTTCTTCTCACATATATTGTACTTAAAACCCCAGGAGAAGAGTGGGTATAAAGTACTCCTAGGCCGACCATGGTTGTACGGTGCCAAGGTAACTACAAGCTGGCAAAAACACACTCTAACCTTCTTCAATCCCGCTTCGCCTACAGAAAGGAGGGTGAGTATTTCGTGGAGTGAGCCCAAGTACCAAGGAGAGACTGCTTCCGACTCCAGACGATAGAAGTTTGCAAGTCCAAACTTCTATCGTCTATATGTGTGAGGATTTAGCACTGTTGTCAAAGCCTTGAAAAAGTTGACATAGCTAGATCAAGAGTGGCGTTGGGGAGATGAACAAGAAAGAGCATTTGTTGAGCTCAAAAAAATGTTGAGATTTGCTCATATTTGGAGGAGATCAGTGAGAGGTCGTCCCTTTCAAGTACATAGTGATTGGAGTATGTTGGGTTTGGGAGGAGTGCTTACTCAACATGATGATGAGGGGAAGGAGTTTGTAGTAGCTTATGCAAGTCGTTCCAACAATGCAACGGAGTAAAATTATAGTTTTTATGAAGGAGAATGTTTGGTAACTATTTGGATTGTGGCACATTTCAAATGTTATTTGTTTGGAAACTCCTTCACTCTCATCACTTATCATCAATCATTGAAATGGTTGATGGAATCAGACAAGCTTACACAAAAGCTTGCACGATGGGCTCTTTTCCTATAAGAATATGATTTCACAGTTGTACACAACGGATTCGGACAGTACGGAGGAAGTGCGGGTGCATTATCTAGAGTGTTATGAGGTAGAGGAAGAACTACCGGATCCCGAAGACAACAAATATCAATTACAGGTCAGTGTGGGGCGAAGTGAGGCCAGCCACACTGATGGCGTCGTGGGACCAGACGCATTCAAAGAGATTAGCATCATGCAAGGAAGAGTCTTGCCGGTAAAGAAAGACTTGAGTGCTCAGGATTTAACCAGGTTGGTAAGATTGCTAGCCGAATATTCGGACGTATTTGCCTGGAAGATCGAGGACATGAAAGGCATTTCGAAGCACTGGGGGGAACATCGTATAGATCTCCTAGAGGGAGCAGTCCCAGTAAGGCAACATCAGTACCAGTTAAATCCGAAGTACTCTTTGTTAGTTAAAGATGAAATTGATAAATACCTGCAAGCATGCATTATTTACCCCGTGTTGAGCAGTGAATGGGTCGCACCAATTGTGATTAAGCCTAAGAAGAATACTGACAAGATTCGGGTGTGCCAGGATTTCCGAAAGTTGAATGCAGCTACGAAAAAGGATCACCACCCGCTGCCTTTCACTGATGCAATTTTGGACCATGTGGCGGGGCATGAATGCTATAGCTTTTTGGATGGATTCTCAGGGTATAACCAGGTGTCCATTAGAGAGTAGGATAAGGACAAAATCACCTTCACCACCGATTGGGGCACCTATGCATACCACAAAATGTCGTTCGGACTGTGCAATGCGCCAGCCACATTTCAACGCATGATGACGCACATCTTCCAGGATTACTTACGCAAATTCTTAGAAATTTTCATCGATGACTTTTGTGTCTTTGGGACCCGTGCTGAGCATCTAAGCCATCTGCAGTGCACTTTTCAAAAATTCCGTGATAGTCAGTTGGCCCTGCACCCAGAGAAATGCTACTTCATGATGACTGAAGGCATTTTGCTGGATCACAGAGTATCGGCCCGGGGCATTGAGGTAGATCGGGATAAGATTCAAGTGATCACGGCTCTTATGCCTCCACGCAATATTCGGGAGCTTCGGACATTCCTAGGACATACCGGGTACTACCGCCACTACGTGTAAGCATATGCTACTATAGCGGCTCCTTTGACCACTCTACTCAAAAAGGAAACCAAATACGAATGGACCCCCAAGCAGGAGACGTTCAAACGAATGAAGACTAAGTTAATCCAAGCACCCACATTAGTATCACCGGATTGGGAGAAAATCTTCCATATCAACGTAGACACTTTGTCCATAGCTATTGGGGTGGTCTTGGGACAGCGAGATGCGCAGGTAAAGGATCATCCCATGTATTATGCGAGTCGAATGTTGATAGCCGCCGAGCAAAACTATTCGACAATGGAGAGAGAAGCTCTCGGAATGGTGTATGCAGTACGGAAGTTTCGACACTACTTGCTCGGGTACGAATTTGTCTTCCACATGGACCATTACCCCCTGAAGTATCTGGTACAGAAGGCCGATCTATCGGGCCGTTTGGCCCGATGAATGCTATTGTTACAAGAATTCGTCTTCACCGTGCAAACCAAGAAAAGAATCCATCACACCAATGCCGACTTCTTATCCCACTTAGAAACTCGACTTCCTCCGAGAAAGGTGGCAGATGACTTTCCGGATGAAGAATTGTTTCAGCTCACGGAGTACACGGCAACAAAGTATTACGACCTTTACCGATACCTGCGCACTATGGAAATGCCGCAGGGGCTTACACCCAAACAGCAAATGGTATTCGTCCACAAGGCAGCACCATACCAATTAGAACGAGGTATATTGTTCCAAATGGGGACGGACGAGGAACTACGAAGATGCTTAGTGCCCTATGAGATTCATCGGATCATTAACACCATGCATGAGGAAGCTGCGGAAGGTCACTATGCCTTGCGCAATACGGTGAAGAAAATACTATCCGTAGGATATTGGTGGTCGACCATGTACAAGGATTCGCACGCGTTTATTCAGAAGTGTGACGTCTGCCAGAGAATTGGAAGATCCACCCAGACCACACGATGGCCCTTGACACCGATCCTACCTTTGGCACCTTATGAGAAATGGGGAATTGACTTTGTCGGACCCATTTCACCCGCGAGCAGTGGCATAAGGAAACGATACATTCTAGTGGCCACGGATTATGCTACGAAGATGGTGGAAGCAGTGGCCATCCAACGAGATGATGCGAAGACCGTAGCAGAATTCTTCTTCAGCCAATTTATCTGCATATATGGTTGTCCTTTGGAACTCGTCAGCGATCGGGGCACGCATTTCTTGAACACCTTGATCGAGGAGCTCATCACCTATTTTCAGATCAAACACCGGAAAACCACTCCATACAACCCGAAGGCGAATGGTCTCATGGAGAAATCTAACGTACTGCTATGCAAAATTCTGAATAAGGTTACCGTGAACCACATTTATGACTGGGATACGAAGGTGCTAGCGGCCTTGTGGGCGTTCCGTACGGCTGAAAATATCACTACGAAGCAGACTCCATTTTACATGACGTATGGAATGCACCCGATTACTCCGGTGGAATTCAAAGTTTCCTCGTACAGAGTCATGGTGGACGACAGATTGGCAGTAGAGGAAAGCCAACTGCACCGCTTACTCACACTCGGACACTTGGAAGAATCTTGTGAGGCGGCGGAAGAATTAACCAAGCAAATTCAGGCTAAATGCAAGGAGAAGTACGATGCGGGGTTACGTTGTCGTGTTGTGACGCGGCTACTATGAGAAGATGATGACATGTGTCATCTTCACAACTGTTGTCATGACGGCGATAGTTTGGGTTAGGATGACCGACGGTGCACTGTAAGGCTGTTAAAAGCCCACCGTTGGATCTACTTTGTAGGGTCAAGATGTTGAAAAGGCTCCAAGAGATATTATCTTGGACCTTATCAGATATAAAGCGCAGTGAGGATGGAAAGGGTATGGGAGAGTGCTAGACACATCACTTTGCTGACTAAGGAGCATATCTGATCGAAGTGGAGCCGACGAGGACATGGATAGAGGACAACATGATCCTCCAGATGTACCGATGCCTAATCCATTTGTGATCAACATCCGGTGTCTTCATCGTGATCATTTTTGGGCGTGGTTAGTGTATCATTTTGGAGATAACTTTTTGCAACAAGTGATAAACTCTCCAGACCCGATTATTCTTCGATTGTTTCCACGGGCGCGATTTGGGGACGTAACGATTAATACGTTTTGATTTAGTTTGGGCGCTATGGATTTGAACTTACAAGTAGTGGTGGCTTTCAACACATGGGTTCCAATCCATCACTATTGCTTACCGAAAACAAGCCATAGGGAGTTGATTGTTAGGAACTTTGGCGAGGAGTATTATTCTCAAGTTATAAACTCCCCGGTTCCGTTTGTAGTTCCGTTCATACTTAGCCGGTTTCGAGTTGTCATTTTGACTCTTTATTAGTGGCAACTCGTATTGTGTATAGGATGGCTAAGTAGTGTGTTTAGGATAGTTGTAAAGCTCTAAGTTAAAATGGAGCTAATTTGGCCACACTAGAGGTCAAAATAACACTCTTCATTCTCATTGGTCTTGGAGTTTGGGCCAATGAGGGCTCTTGGGCAACTTCTTTGAGGTTTTGAGGAGTTTTGGAGACCTTCCAGGGGGACATTCGGAGATCTCAGGATTGGGTTGAAGAGCTGACGGGATGAGCTACGACATGGGCTCAAGACTTGATGGATTTCAAGGATTTGTCACTCTGAAGTGATGATTCAAAGTTAGAGTGAGAAATTTAGACCTTTGAGTGTATTTGGGGAGTTTCTGAGAACCTTACAAGGGTTTTGGGAGACCTGAGTCAACAGAGATATAGTTTTCGACTCAGGCTTGTGTTTTGATCGAAGTTTTGACTCGATTGGACGAGTTTTGAGTATAGAGTGATAGCTTGAAGTTTGTGTATACAAATCGTAATTGCATGACCGCACCGATCATCCACGGTTAGTACATAGATCATATCTTTTGATGTCAGAAATTTCTGTCAATAAAACTTTGCACAGTTCAAGTTCTTATGATTAGTGACCTTCTCATTAAATTTGGGAGCAGTTGAAGTCAAGGATTGGGATGTGTGATGGGTTTTGTACACAGGGGTCTGCATATCGCCTTGTGTTACAGTAAGTAAATCACCAATTGTTTTGAGAGATCTAGAAAAGAAAAACATCTGAAACTTTTCTGAGTGATAGTAAGGGTCGTGGAGCAATTTTCTGTAACGTTTGAGCGAAAGTTATTTGTCGAATCATCAGATATCATAATCTTCTTCCGCTGAAGTTTTACCGGCTATAATGTGGAGTGCTGAGGAGAAGAAGAAGAGATTGTCAACTCACACGAGGTTCTAGAGGGTTCTTCTACAGCCAAGCGCTCGGGCGTTCTCAGAGCAAAGAAATGTCCATGCGACAACGTGTTACCAAGGTGGTAGCCGGCAACAAAGTACTTCTATATGACAGTCGATACATGAAGTTTCCAGGCAAGCTGCATCTTCGCTGGATGGGACCGTACAAAGTTAAGGAAGTCTTCGCCAACGGCTCGGTACAGTTATTAGATTTGGAAGTGGGCCTCTATGCTACCCGCGTTAACGGATGGCGAATAAAGAAATATTATGAGTAGTGTTGTTCACGGGGCACTCACAACTAAGGGCGGACGTATGTAGGGGCATAATATACCAAGACAGTAGGAATTTTTTGTGGTTTCAGAAGTAAAGAGTCATATTCGCCGGAATACGAAGTATTTTCCTACGAATAAGGTGAATTAGGATCAAGTACGAATGGGGACTTCAGTCACTCGCGCGCGGGAAGAAAAGGGGGAAGCCACAACATTTTAACCAGTTCAATTTCAAGAATGGGAACGCGACCATCCGCGAGTAACCGATAGGAAGTTCGACATCGAGATATCAAGAGAACGGCAACCGCCATGACGGGAAGGAAAGGCATTGTAGTGCCACCGGTCATGAAGATGACTATTGGGAGAATTCAGCCATTTATCGTAATGGCAGATTGGACGGCGGTGGAATTGCTGCACTTGAAGAACCTGGGGGTGCTTTCTTATCGTGGAGGTGGGATTTCATCTGTCATGAATTATGCGAGGAGGTACGACGAGGAAGAGCTATCCACGCCATCGGATATCGAGCTCAGCCGTAGAAGTGGGACGTCAAGATGTGGACTAATGCTTTGAGGCGCTCGTACGAGAAGGAGAAGGATGGAGTGGATTGGGAAGGTTCGGCAGTGCATACAGCCTTCATATTTGACGAATCGAAGTGGTTCAACCCTAGGGAGAGGAAGGGCACGAATGGGTACAAATTTGATTTGATCAGGAACGTGTTCCGGCGTAAGATGACTCTCACATTGAACCAACTCTTCTCTCCTCAAAGCACTACTTACGTCAGTATGCATAAGGTGCGAATTGTGGAAGGCTTTATCGGAGGAACGATCAAGGTCAACTGGGGAGAAATCTTTGCACGAAACGTTCAGGCAATGGCTAGTCAACTTTGACAGGACGACAAATGTGTGGTTTATCTATCGTCGTTCCTAGTACATTTGTACTCAAAAGATGGAATGGCTCACGTCTAAGGAGCGGCGATTGTATAAGGTGGAGTCGGGGTTGTCTGATCTGGAGGACAAACATGACAGCAGTGGGTCCACGAGGAGTGTAGGTGTCACTCTCTCGATTGTGGATGAACCTCAGGAGGTGACCAGCACCCAGCAGAGGATTTCGGCGCCTGAGGAGGTGGTTGATGAGGATTTGAAGAAGAGGAAGATACCAATGGTGGACAATCCTCCCGAGCGTGTGTTTCTGAAGAAGAAGGCAGTCGATCAGGCAATAGAGCCAACCCCCCCAAGAGTATCGAGACCAAAAGTGAAGGCCTCGAAGGAGATAGCGGAGCCTCTTGCCTCTGTTTTGCAGCTCTCGCAGAAATTGGAAGCGGTGGTAATTCTTGTCCTAAAGGAATTGAATGAGATGGGCCCTGGGTATCTACCAGGCTGGGCCCACAGGCGGATGGATATATGGATCTTGTGCAGATGATGCACCGAATAGCAAAGACGAAGATGGATCAAACCCATGTGATGATGCAGTTAACCGAGAATGCGGAGCGGTTGACTAAGCAGAAGACTGAATTGGAACAAGAGGTTGAGAAAACAAAGAGTGTTTACGGAGAGATTTGCAAGGTGCATAGTTCGGAGATCTGATACGTGGAGAGGGAGAATCTTTAACTTCAGGAAATGGTGTGAAGTCTAAAGCGACGCCTGAATCGAGTGAATGTTGAGGCATCAGCTCGATTGGAGACCCTGGTGAACAAGTGTGCGTAACACCTCTTCGCGAGATGTGATGAAGAAGAGTCGCGGCGATTGGAGAAGCTAGTGGAGTTGATGGAGAATCCAGGGGATTCGAAGGAAAAGCGCAAAGAAATGTATCGAGCGCTAGGAAGGGAATTCCGGGAAGCGATGTGTCTACATCGAGAGGAGATCACCGCCGACATTCAAGAGTTGCAAGTAGGAATCGACACGTTCACTCGGGAATTAGAGGCACGATCGAGTGGCGTAGGTTGTTCACGTAGGATTAGGAGAGATCGATGTGTGTAGGCAGCGTTTAGGAGTAGACCCTAGAAATTTGTATAAATAGGCCTAGGAATAAAGAGAAGGGGATCGCCTTTCTTACAAGTGTTCTTCTGATTGAACCGTAATTGTAGTTAGGGTAGAACGAGAACTCGCGAAGCTGGTGTGTGCTGTGTGCGACAACCGAGAGTGGTGCTGAATACCTATGAAGTTACCCGGATATTCGCCTATGAGTTGTAGCCACGATGCACATATCAGGAGCACTTCTTCGAGCCTCTCACCTCGGCTTCAGCTTTGTAGGAGCGTAGTTCTTAGGATAAGTAGGATGTTTTTTTGGTTTTTGTGAATAAAGAGTTATATTCGGGTTTTCTTGAAGGTATTCGTCTGAATATATGTTTGTTAGCTAGGAATACCATAAGGGAGTTCACACGAGTGAATTGCGAGGGAATTTAAGCGCGCGTTTGGGCGGCGGCTTGAAGAATTGTCGAGAGAGTCGATGCCAAGAACTTGCCGAGCGGCCGGAGCAAGGAAAGTTAGCTGCAATGTTGAAGCGTCGAACCGGAGGAGTTCCAGCAGAAGAAGTGCGACGATGGGAGAATTTGACCGCTCATTCTGATGGCGGATTGGACTCCAGCGGAGTTGCTGAGGTTGAAGAACCTCGGTGGAGCGTTCCTGTCATGGCGATGGGACTACGTGTGCCCGGAGCTGTGCGATGAAGTCCGGAGAGGGAAGCGGCGCCATTGGGATTGGGAGCAGAGGGGCCGGCCGGAGAAGTGGGATGCGAAGTTATGGGCGAAGGGTTTAGGACGCAACCACGAAGAGGACAAAGGCGGAGTCGATTGGGAAGAATTGGCAATGCATACGGCATTCACCTTTGACGAGCGGAAGTGATTCAACCCTAGGGAGAGGAAGGGGACGAATGGCTACAAGCTCGACCTGATTAAAGATGTCTTCAGGAGAAAGGTGGCACTCACCTTGAATCAGCTTTTCTCACCGCAGCGAACAACCTACATGAGTATGCATAAAGTGAGGATCGTGGAAGGGTTCATCGGAGGAATTATCCGAGTGAACAGGGGAGAGATCTTTGCGAGGAATAAAAAGCCATGGCGATTTAAGCTAAGGGAAGACGATAAGAGTGTAGTCTATCTCTCGTCTTTCTTAGTGCACCTGTACATAAAGTTGGAGTGGCTGACGCCACTCCAACTTTGTATCGGTTGGAGAGTGGGTTGTCGGACTTGGATGCGGACCTCGATAGCGCTAGCAGTGGGTCGATGAGGAGTCTGGGAACGACTGCGCCACTTGAGCCGAAGAGAACGGGAGAAGTGAGACCGGCAGTGCAGAGCAAGCCTGATTCGGACTCAGACTTGGAGATGATTGGAACTTCGAGGAAAAGGAAGAGAGTAGTGGAAGACAGTCCACCGCCTACTCTAAATTGTTCAAGGGAGGTAGGCAAGAAGAAATGGAAGAAGTAGGACCGGCCAAGTCCTCTCGTCCGAAGATGATGGTAGTAAAGCTGGGGCCGAAAGTCTCGAAGGAGATTGCACAACCTATGGTATCGGTATTATAACCGCGCGCAGGTTGGAAGTAGGTGGTCCCGGTATTGCTGGAGTTGAACGAGATGGGGCTGATGTATATGCCAGGGTGGGACCCTCAAGCAGACGGGTATATGGAGTTGATTCAGATGATGAACCGTCTGGCATTGGGGAAGGAAGATCAATCCATCACAGTAAGAGAGTTAACGGAGAATGTGGACAAGTTGTCCAAAGAGAAGGCTGAGATGGAGAAGAAGGTTCAAGAGGCGAAGAAGGCTTACGAAGAGATCTGCCGTATTCGGGGTGCGGAGATCCAGTTTGTGGAGAAGGAGAATGTCCATCTTCGGGAGACAGTGCAAGACTTGAAGCGAAGACTGATTCAGGTGGATGTGGAGGCACCGGCGAAGTTGGAGACCCTCGCTAACAGATGTACGCATCATCTGTTCACACGGTGTGATCGAGTTGAAGTGCAGCGGTTAGAGCAGTTGGTGGCAGCGATGGAGAATCGTGGAGATTCGAAGGACCGACGCAAGGAGATATACAAGGCACTGGGGTGAGATTTCAGGGAAGCCATGGCTCTTCATTGACAGGAGATTGCTGCAAATGTACTTGAGATGCAGTTATGAATTGACGCATTCACACAAGCAGCGGAGGTGCGATCGAGCGGCTTAGATCAGAGTAGAAGATTTAGGAGAGAGCGATCCGTGTAGGAGACGGTAAGCTTGGTAGTTAGGAGTAGCAATTAGAACATTCATTATAAATAGTCATAGGAAATAAAGTGATGGATCTTTTATCTTTGCAAGTGTCCAAGCTGTTGGATTTCGAATTGTAGTCAGGGTAGAACGAGCACTCGAAGAGCTTGGTGGTCAGAGGGTCGACATTGTGACGACTGAGGCGTGTATCCGTGAAGTTACCCGGATATTCGTCCACGAGCTGAGCCGGTCTGTAGCATCAGAAGTACTCTAGAGGGTGTTTCGCCGAGACGCAACTTGTAATGAGAGAGATCCCCATTCTGAAGTAAAGCAAATTGCTGAACTCTATTGGCTGTGTCTGTGGAATTGATGATGTGATGGGTTTGTGAAGGAATTGAATCTGAATCGATTGCCTTCTTTGTGAACACTCTTCGGACTTTGCAGTCCAGAGTTGGAAAGATGTCTAAATGTTTATTTCCCTTCTTCGCTAGTACAGTTTGATCCCTCATTCCCTTGGAAACGAATCAATCTACACGAATTCGGACTGAGTAGTACCTACCGTGCTATTACAAGCTTGTAAGGGAGAGATCCCCCCAACTCAATAAAATTGTTGAAACAATTCATTGATCATCAATCGATTGAGATTAATGTACTGATGGATGGAGTTTGAATTGATCAAGAATGGGTTTTTTCAGTCACCTATTCGTAGTACTCTTCGGATTGAGCAGTTCAAAGTAAGCTAAAGATGTGTAAACATCTAATATTCGTCCTGGTTGATCTATTCGGATCCCTCATTCCCTTGGGAACAAACTTAAACACTACATAACTGCTTTATCCTATACACCTATGTTGTTATAGTTTGCTTATAATAACTCAATCAATGCATCCACAAAAGTCAGCCCTTTCTTCCTGATGTATGGAGAACATCCCATCACACCATCTAGCTTGGTGAGTGTAGGTCACATGCAGGAACCATCAACCCAAGTTGAAGTAGTGAATGAGTTTGTGGCTCGAGTCCAACGAGGAGTGCATAAGGCAAAGCAAAAATTAGCCATTATCCAAAATCGGCAAAAATAGTATGCCGATGCTCATTGACGACATGTGGAGTTTCAAAAAGGAGATCAGGTGTGGTTTTCTACTACCAATTTGTCATTAATAGGGGTTCGAAAGTTAAGTCCACGGTTTATTGGACCTTTCTTGATTGTCCAACGGATTGGAGAAGTTGCATACAAGTTAAAGTTGCCAACACACATGAAAATACATCCCGTTTTTCATGTGTCTCTCTTGAGGAAGTATACTCCACGATCTCCTTCCTTTGGCAACCCACATCAACCTCCTCCTTTACCATCCATGATTGATGGTGTAGAGGAATATGAGGTTGAGAGAATTCTCAAGAAACGGACAAGAGATGAGCAGAACCCAAAAGTGGAATATCTAGTCCAATGGAAAGGTTATCCACTTTATGAAGCTACTTGGGAACCATTGGCAAAGCTTACAAATGCCAAGATACTTGTAGAGACTTTTGACTCTTCTAGTAACGAGGACTTTGCGTCTTAAATATGGGAGGTTTGTAACCAATCTTGGTTAAGTATAGTTAGTTTAGTCAACGCGTAGATTGGTCACTAGATCACAAAAAGACAAGATAGTGGTGTGCACAAATTTGTTGACTGTTGAGTGTGCAGGGCGTTGATGGAGTGCAGCCTATAGTGGTGATCTAGAAGTAGAGTCTATTCGAAGTAGATGTGATCGATTTTGAATTTTTATATTTTCTTTTTTAGTGTAAATCTGAATCATGAATTTTCAAGGATGGAAGCGCTGCTGGAAATTGACGAAGTGGGTTGATAGTCATAGTTATAGTTGTCTTGGTGCATTTATTTAAAATTGGCCGAAAAATATTTTGGAAAAAGTGCTCGAAGTTCAAGATTTGGTGTTTCGAAGTTTTCGGGTCGAAAATAAGAGTAGCAGGCTATCAGATTATTATATAGTGTCTGTTTGATCTGAAATTTGATGGGGTTATAGAACGATGACGATGGGACTACGTGTGACCGGAGCTGTGCGATGAAGTCCGGAGAGGGAAAGCATTGACAACACTCGGAAGCAAAGCTCAGCAGGAGAAGTGGGATGCCAGGCTATGGATGAAGTCTCTTGGGTGCAACCACAAAGAAGACAAAGGCGGCATCCATTGGGAGGGCTCGGGATGTATATTGCATTCACCTTCGATGAGCGGAAGTGGTTCAACCCTAGAGAGAGGAAGGGGACGAATGGCTACAAGCTTGACTTGATTAAAGATGTCTTCAGGAGGAAGGTGGCTCTCACCTTGAATCAGCTTTTCTCACCGTAGAGAACAACATACGTAAGAATGCAACAATAAGGTGAGGATTGTAGAAGGGTTCATCGGAGGAACTATTCGGATGAACTGGCGAGAGATCTTTGCGAAGAATGTACAAGTGATGGTGACTAAGCTAAGAAAAGACGATAAGAGTGTAGTCTATCTCTCGTCTTTCTTGGTGCATTTGTACGCGAAGCTGGAGTAGTTGACGCCTAGAGAGAGGCAATTGTATCGACTGGGGAGTGGACTTGGACGTAGACCTCGACAGTTCCAGTAACGGATCAACGAGGAGTTTAGGAACGAGTGCTCCTCCTGAACCAAAGAGAACGGGAGAAGTCAGGCCGGCTGTGCAAAGTAAGCATGATTCGGATTCAAACCTTGACGTGATTGGAACTTCAAGGAAGAGGAAGAGGGTAGTGGAGGACAGTCCACCAGCCACTTTGACAATTCGGAAGGATGTAGGGAAGAAGAAGGTGGAAGAAGTAGGGTCACCGAAGACCTCTCGACCAAAGATGATGGAAGTGAAGTCAAGGCTGAAAGCCTCGAAGGAGATTGCATAACCTATGGCCTCGGTGCTACAGCTGTCGCAGAAGCTGGAAGCTGTGGTGGTCCCGATATTGCTAGAGCTGAACGAGATGGGACCAATATATATGCCAGGGTGGGACCCTCAAGCCGATGGGTACATGAATTTGATTCAGATGATGAACCGGCTGGCTTTGGGAAAGGAAGACCAATCCAGTACAATTCGAGAGCTGATAGAGAATGTGGACAAGTTGTTAAAGGAGAAGATTGAAATGGAGCAGAAGGTCCAGGAGGCGAAGAAGGCCTACGAAGAGATTTGTCATATTCGGGATGCGGAGATCCATTTTGTAGAGAAGGAGAATGCCCAACTTCGGGAGACGGTGCAAGACCTGAAGCGAAGACTGATTCAGGTGGATGTGGAGGCACCTGCAAAGTTGGAGAACCTTGCTAATAGATGTGCGCAGGATCTGTTCACACGGTGTGATCGAGTTGAGGTGCAGCGGTTAGAGCAGTTGGTGGCCGCGATGGAGAATCCATGTGACTCAAAGGACAGAAGGAAGGAGATGTATAAAGCGTTGGGTCGAGATTTCAAGGAGGCCATGGCTCTTCATCAACAGGAGATCGTGGCAGATGTAGAGGAAATGCAGTTAGGAATCGACGTATTCATGCAAGCATCAGAGATGCGATCGAGCGGCTTAGATCAGAGTAGAAGACTTAGGAAAGAGCGATCCGTGTAGGAGCAGTTAGGAGTAGCAGTTAGATTATTCATTATAAAGAGTCGTAGGAAATAAAGTGGTGGGATCTTTTCATCTTTGCAAGTGTCCAATCTTTTGGGTTGCAAATTGTAGTAAAGGGTGATGATCTTTCTTGGTAGCCGCATTCAACTTCTTAAAGTCTTGACAGACTCTTATCTTTCCTGAGTTCTTTTTGGGTACAATGACAATTGGGGAACCCATTCATTGCTCAACACGGGGTAAATAATGCTTGCTTGCAGGTATTTATCAATTTCCTCTTTTACCAACAAGGAGTATTTTGGATTTAACCGGTATTGTCTCTGCCATACTGGTACTGCCCCCTCTATGAGATCTATCCGGTGCTCGTCCCACTGACGGTGTATGCCTTTCATATCCGCAATCTTCCAAGTGAAGACGTCTTCATAGGCTGTGAGGACTTGAAGCAATCGTGTCAAGGTGGAATCTCCCAAGGACTTGTCTACCATCCTTTTTGCTATATTACTTGGTATCCAAAAAAAAATAAAAAATTGAAGCGTTGGAATTATATGAAACTATGGACGCCGACTTGGACATGTTCATGAGAGAGTGTGGGAAAGCCTACCATACAAGGCGACATGAGTTATCAATTTCTTTATCATATTGTGTAATTTATTTTAGTCGACATGTATATGTAGGGCATTGTTCTATATAGAACACTAGGTGGTGCAATCCATAGGATGTCAATATGGTTAGGGAGATGATTATTTGGATTGTAGAGTAATATGTAGACTGTTTTATCTAGATAGTTAATATATGTTAGGTGGAGTAATGCATATTTACCATTGTGATGTTGTTGGAGGCTAGCCCCTTCCTACCCCCTTGGTTTCACCATTGTAAGACTTGATGGGGGTATTCCCATCCTTTTTGCTATATTAGTGGGTTTTATCTCTAGATCCTTCTTTCAGTTAAGAGATCTTAACTTAGAAACTCTTGTGAAAAAAACATGTTAATACCATGTAGGATGAAACTATTTGAGGAGTATATGTGGTTTAAATGCACTGTAGGGTCCTTCTTCCAGTAGGTACAAATTGATCTGAGAGGACAATCGGAGATAATCCTCCGTTTATGGTTTGGTACCGTCTAGACCCCAACGATGGCGACTGATGCTGACTTCTGAAGGGATATGAGATAGAATTTGTTAAGAAAAAAATTTATTCCACATTACAACCGGTAAAACTTCAGCGGAACAAGATTATGATATCCAATGATTCAACCTATGACTTTCGCTTCAACTTCACAGAAAATTTATCCACAACCTTTTCAATCTCTCAGGAAAGTTTCATATGTTTCTATCTTTTAGATCTCTCAGAACAATTGTTGATTTCTACACTGTATCACAAGGCGATATGCAGACCCCTGTGTACAAAACCCATCACACATCCCAATACTTGACTTCAATTACTCTCAGATTTCATGAGAATATCACTTATCATCATAAATTGAACTGTGCAAAATTTTATTGACAAAACTTTCTAATATCAAAAGATATGATCTCCGTACTAACCAGTGATGTCGGTGCGATCCCGCAATTCATTTGTATACATAAACTTCAAGCTATCACTCCGTACTCAAAACTTGTCCAATCGAATCAAAACTTCGATCAAAACACAAACCCAAGTTGTAAACTATATATCGGTTGATTCAGATCTCCCAAAACCCTCGTAAGATTCTCAGAAACACTCCAAATACACTCAAAAGTTTAAATTTCTCACTCTAACTTTGAATCATCACTTCAGAGTGACAAATCCTTCAAATCCATCCATTCTTGAGCCCACATCGTAGCTCGTCCTGTCAGCTCTCCAAACCAATCCTCAAATCTCCGAATGTCCCCCTGGAAGGTCTTCAAAACTCCTCAAAACCTCGAAGAAATTGCCCAAGTGCCCTCATTGGCCCAAACTCCAAGACGAATGAGAATGAAGAGTGTTATTTTGACCTCTAGTGTGGCCAAATTAGCTCCATTTTAACTTAGAGCTTTACAACTATCCTAAACACATTACTTAGCCATCCTATACACAATACGAGTTGCCACTAATAAAGAGTCAAAATGACAACTCGAAACCGGCTAAGTATGAACGGAACTACAAACGGAACCGGGGAGTTTATAACTTGAGAATAATATGTAACACTGAAGGCAATGACTCCGGAATGACTTCCAATATAAGAGATGTCTTCTCAAGACCTCTCCTTGATTTATATACTGTAGGACTAGAGGAGTCCGAAATCCAAACTATGCCACATGGCTAACATGCGTAGGTTGCATGTTTTGTTATCTTATCCTACCCAATTCCTAACATACGTCTAGCACACAATCTGATCCACCAATGCATGGTAGCCACCTCGTCATTTACCCTTTTGCTTTTTGGATAGTGCACATCACTATCTTGTCTTTTTGTGATCTAGTGACCACTCTACGCTTTGGCTAAACTAACTATGACTAACCAAGATTGGTTACAAACCTCCCCCCATTTAAGTCGCAACGTCCTCGTTGCAAGAAGACTCAAAAGTCTCTACAAGTATCTTGGCATTTGTAAGATTTGCCAATGGTTCCCAAGTAGCTTCATAAAGTGGATAACCTTTCCATTGGACCAGATAGTCCACTTTGGGGTTCTGCTGACCTCTTGTCCGTTTCTTGAGGATTCTCTCAACCTCATATTTCTCTACACCATCAATCATGGCTGGTAAAGAAGGAGGTTGATGTGGGTTGCCAAAGGAAGGAGATTGTGGGGTATACTTCCTCAAGAGAGACAAATGAAAAACGGGATGTATTTTCATGTGTGTTGGCAACTCTAACTTGTAGGCAACTTCTCCAATCCGTTGGACAATCAAGAAAGGTCCAATAAACCGTGGACTTAACTTTCGAACCCCTATTAATGACAAATTGGTAGTAGACAACCATACCTGATCGCCTTTTTGAAACTCCACATGTCGTCGATGAGCATCAGCATATTGTTTTTGCCGATTCTGGGCAATGGTTAATTTTGCTTTGCTCGATGCACTCCTCGTTGGACTCGTGCCACAAACTCGTTCAACTGCTTCCACTTGGGTTGATGGTTCGCATGTGACCTACACTCACCAAGCTAGATGGTGTGATAGGGTGTTCTCCATACATCAAGAAGAATGGGCTGACTTTTTGTGGATGCATTGATTGAGTTATTATAAGCAAACTCAATCAGGGTAAAAAGTGCATCCCAACCTTCTTGCTCTTCCAAAGTGAAAGCTCTAAGCATGTCCTCAAGAGTTCTATTTGCTCTTTCAGTTTGCCCATTTGTTTGAGGATGATAAGCTGTGGACATGGCTAGTTTTGTTTTGAATAGCCCAAATAGGGTTTTCCAAAACATGCTAGTAAATTGAGTGCCTCTATCGGTGATGAGCATTGTAGCTAAACCATGTTGAGCAAAAACTGCATCCATATAAATTCGAGCAAGTTCAAAAAGAATTGTCTTTGTTGAGGGCCTAATATGGATCATCTTGCTCAATTTATCCACAAAAACGACTATCGAATCGTAACCCGTAGACGTCATTGGTAACTCACATACAATGTCCATACTGACGTGCTCCCATCTTCTAGTAGGTGTTGGTAGAGGCTGTAGTAGATCTGCTGGTTTCTGATTGCTAGCCTTGTTTTGTTGACAAGCCACACAACTTCGAACATAGCTGGTGATGTCCTCTCTTAGTTTTGGCCAAAAGTATACCCTTTGGACGCCTTCAATGGTCTTATCCACTCCTACATGGCCCGCAATAGCTGAATCATGTGCCTCCTCTAACACTGTTGTACGTTGAGCAACATCTGAGGGTATCCAAATCTTTCCCTTATAGAACGCCAATCCCCGTTCTAAATGTGTTCGACCCTGTTGAAGGGCTTGTGCAATCTCCTCATCCTCCTTGGTAGCGCGATTCAAGTTCTCCCACCATTCAGAGTGAATCTTCACCTCCGTGATGTGATTAATGCATGGCATTCGTGTCAATGCATCGGCAAGCTGCTTCTTCCCCTCCACATACACGATCTTCATGTTGAAACGTTGTCGCCATTCAGCCCAACGAATCTGCCACTTTGAGAGATCCTTTTGAGTTTCTAAATAAACCAAAGGCTTGTGGTCTGTCTCAACCACAAACTCCTTATCTCCGAGATAGTGCTTCCAATGTTTAGTAGCCAAGACAATGGCTAACCCCTCCCTCTCTGTGGTATGATAATTTTGCTCCGCCGGCAAAAGTTTTCGTGGAGAAGAAAGCAATTGGGTGCCATCCATCTTTCCATTCCTGTTGTAACACTCCTCCAACTGCCACACCTGATGCGTCCGTAGCAAGTTTTGTTGGTCTACCTGGTTCATACCATTTAAGGATTGGTGCATGTAAGAGCGCATCCTTCAAAGCCTGAAATGCAATCTCTTGAGCTGTACCCCATTGCCATTTCTGCCCTTGGCCTAAGAGACTTGTTAAGGCTTGAGCAATACGAGCAAAAGCCTCCACAAACCTTCTATAGAAGCCGGTTAAACCCAAGAAACTACGTAATTGAGTCTGATTTTCTGGGGCAGTCTAATTTTGAATGGCTTCCACTTTGTCACTCATGACTTGGATACCATCAGCACTAACTCTATGGCCTAGGTAATCTACTTCGCTTTTGCCAAACTCACATTTTGACATCTTAGCATATAGCTTATTTTCTCTCAACACTTGGAGTACTTCTCGTAGATGTTTCTGATGTTCTTGTAAGGACTTGCTATATATCAAGATATCATCTTAAAACACAATCACTGATTTATCTAGATATTTACGAAAAATATCATTCATCAGTCCCATGAATGTGGCAGGGGCATTGGTTAAACCAAATGGCATAACTAGATACTCAAAATGACCATATCTAGTTCTAAAAGTTGTCTTTTGTATGTCTTCATCCGCCACTCTGATCTGATTGTATCCGCTTCTAAGATCAAGTTTGGTGAAATACTTAGCTCCATGAAGTTGATCAAACAAGTCATCCATTCGCAGTAATGGATACTTGTTTTTCACCGTTTGTTGATTTAGAGCACGATAGTCCATGCACATCCGCATGGAGCCGTCCTTCTTCTTCACGAACAATACTGGAGCTCCATATGGTGACACACTAGGTTGGATAAACCCCTTCTCCAACAAGTCTTCCAATTGTGTCTTGCATTCCTCCAGCTCGTTTGGTGCAAGTCGATAGGGACTTTTACAAGGAGGAGAACTTCCTGGTAAGATCTCTATCTTGTGATCCATTCTCCTTCTTGGTGGTAAACCTCGAGGCAAATCATCTGGAAAAACATCTTGAAACTCGTTCAAGATACAAGTTAACTCCTCATGTATAAAAGATTGCTCTTTTGGAACGCATACATTTCTTATTAGGCCCAAAAAACATACATCTTTGTGACTGATAGCGGTTCTTCCTATCACGTAGAGAGGTAAGTTTTTGTGTCCTGATCTAAGTCTATCTCCAAAGATCCTCCAACTGATGGTTTTTACTATCTTCCTTCGCCAATCTACCTCAAGACTATATTTTTCCATCCAAGGCATATCCAGAATAGCATCATAGCGAGCTAATCGAATTACTCTCCACTCCAACGATTCCTTGTATTGCCCAATCTTCAACTCCACTTTCCTAGGAATGCTCTCAATGCTCTCTGTTTGCCCGTTTGGCAACTCTACCTTTTCACTCTCATCTTTCTCTAAAGCTAATCCCAACTTTATAGCAATAGATCGAGATAGGAAATTTTCTGTAGCTCCTGGGTCAATCAATACTCTCACTTTTACTCCTTTTATCTCGCCATCCGTCACAATCAAACATGTTTCCTTCTTTCTCAAACCATTTACCTCATGTTTGTGTTTCCTTCCCTCGCCCTTCCTCCTTTTCATCGAACCAGTAAGGCCGTGAGGCAAGGTTACTGGTGCTCGTCGTTTCTCGGGTTTCCATCGGTCACTTCGTCTCCACCTTCAAGATTGTTGAGAGCTCGTCAATAGGGGGGTCTAGCTCCTCTTGCTAGAACTCGGGTACGGCAATTCATGGCAATGTGACCAAATCTTCCACAATTATAGCATTGTCTCATTTCTCGTCTTCCCTCCACTCCGTCTCCTCCTCTTGAATTTTCTTCTCGATGAAGATTCGGGTTGCGACGATCTCCTCCTTGTGCGTTCACTCCCCTTGGAATGAAATCTTCTCTCCTCCTTATGTTGCCCAACTCCATAGGCATGGGTCCATAGTATTGATTTGTGGGAACTGATACCTCTCCACCGTTGTGGTAGACGTTGGACATTCGTTGTGCACAAGCAATAGCCTCGTTCAAGTTGCTTGGATTGTCCCGAATCACCTCTTGTTGAATCTTTTTCTTCAACCCTCTCTTGAATAAATCAAGGGCTTCAGCTCCACTCATATCTCGTATCTGAATTCGAAGATCTCAAAATTCCTCAATGTACTCCTCCACACTTCCCTTACATTTCAAGTTTCCACAACCTCATCCGTGCCGTGATGATGGGATCAACTGCTTGAAAATTCTGAAGAAGACCTCGTTTCATTGCACTCCAAGTAACATGTTGGCCTGACTCATTGAGCTCCATCATCCAACCTTGAAACCAAGTAGATGCTTTCTCCAACAACAAAGTACGAACAAAAAGACTTGCAATATGATCGTTGATATTGAACAAAGCAAGATGATACTCCATTCTCTCAATCCAACATTCCAAAACTCCCATAGTTCGACTACCTCGGTAAGGTTCTATCTTACAAGCTTTTGTCATCTTCAAAATCATGGATGTCTGAAGATCTAGCTCTCTTGTTCGTTGCACTGCTTGGGCTTCAAGAGCACGGGCTCTCACTGTTTCTTCACCCTCCACCATGGATGGTGATGTCTCCATCTCCATTTGAGTTTCTCTCATTCTCTCATTTTCCATTCCTCTCGTTTTGACTGCTGTCAATTCTTGAGCTAACTCTTGTACTTGAGTATGGCTTTGCTCAAATGCGTTTCTCAAATCTCTCAACTCCTGAATCATTTCTCTCAAAGTGTCCTCCATGATTCGTCTCCGTCCCTCTCTCTCTCGGTATAGGGTTAAAATGAACACTCTCCAATTTCTCAAGATTGGCAACACAAAAGGAATAGGTGATGCTATCACCTCATGGTAATACTCCTCTCCAAAGTTTCTAATAACTAGGCTCCGAAACATGGCTTTAGGATGATACACACAATAGATTTCACACCGTGTGTTGAATCTCACAGGTGGTGGTCTATTGAGGTCCATCTCTAAACTAAAATGTAAATCGTGAGATCCCAAGTAACATCGTAGGTGACTATAGGTAAGATAACAGGATCTCGAGATCTCATCACTTGGTCCATGAAGTTGGCACCAAAATGATAAACCAAATCTTGAGTCAACCTTGCTCTCTCAATGTATAACAGTTTGACATGAAAAGGATTCAGAAATGGGAATCTCGGTACTATTCTATCTCCCCCTCCATAACCTGCACCCACAATAACCCCCTTCCACTACTTGCAGTTCAATGGCCCTTTGCCGGCCTCTAACAAACACTCTCTCCTCAAATAATTGTACCAACCCAGACTATTCTTCCAAGAAGGGTGATCCACACTCATAGGAACAATAAGCCTGCTCTGATACCATTGTAACACTGAAGGCAATGACTCCGGAATGACTTCCAATATAAGAGATGTCTTCTCAAGACCTCTCCTTGATTTATATTCTGTAGGACTAGAGGAGTCCGAAATCCAAACTATGCCACATGGCTAACATGCGTAGGTTGCATGTTTTGTTATCTTATCCTACCCAATTCCTAACATACGTCTAGCACACAATCTGATCCACCAATGCATGGTAGCCACCTCGTCATTTACCCTTTTGCTTTTTGGATAATGCACATCACTATCTTGTCTTTTTGTGATCTAGTGACCACTCTACGCTTTGGCTAAACTAACTATGACTAACCAAGATTGGTTACAAATACTCCTCGCCAAAGTTCATAACAATCAACTCCCTATGGCTTGTTTTTGGTAAGCAATAATGATGGACTGGAACCCATGTGTTGAAAGCCACCACTACTGGTAAGTTCAAATCCATAGCGCCCAAACTAAATAAAAACGTACATTGTTACGTCCCAAAATCGCGCCGTAGGAAACAACTGGAAGAATAATCGGGTCTGGAGAGTTTATCACTTGTTGCAGAAAGTTATCTCCAAAATGATACACTAACTACGCCCGAAAATGATCACGATGAAGACACCTGATGTTGATCACAAATGGATTAGGCATCGGTACATCTGGAGGATCATGTTGTCCTCTATCCATGTCCTCGTCGGCTCCACTTCAATCAGATAAGCTCCTTAGTCAGCAAAGTGATGTGTCTAGCTCTCTCCCATACCCTTTCCATCCTGACTGCGCTTTATATCTGATAAGGTCCAAGATAATATCTCTTGGAGCCTTTTCAACATCCTGACAGTACAAAGTTGATCCAACGGTGGGCTCTTAACATCCTTACAGTGCGCTGTCGGTTATCCTAACCTAAAGTATCGCCGTCATGACAACAACTCTGAAGATGACACATGTCATC
This sequence comes from Marchantia paleacea, assembly GCA_014180765.2. Classification (NCBI taxonomy): domain Eukaryota; kingdom Viridiplantae; phylum Streptophyta; class Marchantiopsida; order Marchantiales; family Marchantiaceae; genus Marchantia; species Marchantia paleacea. The sequence continues at coordinate 519,965 of MUAA02000065.1, forward strand.
ATCTTCTCATAGTAGCCACGTCACAACACGACAGCGTTGACGGGTATGTTCTTTTATCCTCTTCTTGTATTAAAATTTGCGATTTCATTTTATGCATTTGAGGGCCTTTGTGAACTGAAGATCGTGTGCTCCTGTCATGAAACTCAAGGTGTCGGAACGAGGAGATTTTTTCCTTCAGGAAGATGCGTTTAGTCACATTTTAGAGTTTGGGATTTCTCCTTCGTAATTTACTTTTTTATTCAAATGTCTCGTTTGTCTCAGTATCTGGTTGTCACCCTTTCTCGAAGTATCAATGAGGTGACCACGTATTTCATGTGTCTACTCTTGATTGCATTTTTTTTTTTGTGTATTCTTGTTTTGGACAACAAATAGACTAGATGATTACATGATGTTAGAGGGATCTAATACCATAGTGGTGCGTATTTGTATAATTTAAATTCTATGGATTTTAAGTGAAATGACATATCATTTTATCACTTAAACTTCCTTACAATTGACAATATGGCATACTCATTATTAAAAAAAATTAGCCTTTTATATGAAAATAGTTATTTCATAAACTTATAGTAAAAAAAATAAACAAACAAGATTTATATTAATTTTAAAAAAATTAACCTAAATAATTTTTTTACATATTTTGAAATTCAATAATTTATGTTCAAATTATGACAAAATATAAATAATTTTTTTTTCAAATTTTATTTAAATTTACATTGATCCGTACTATAAACTATAAATAAATAAACAAATAAATAATAATTTTAAAAATAAAATCATGATTTTTATAAATATTAATAATTAATTAAAAAATATAATCTGTAGATTTTTATAAATAAGAAGTAATTTTTAAATTTAAAATTTATTAAAATAATTAATTTTTAATTTTTTCATTTTAATATAAATAAAATTTGATTAATATTAAAAAATAAAAATATTTGTTTCTTTAGGCCAATTAACAACTTTTTTGTATGTTCTAAAAGTGTGCTTTGGATCATGTTAGCAAACTATTAAAAGCCCATGAGGAATTAATTTAAAGTATGATTTTATATAAACTTGATACATTACCATTTATATAAATCTCAAGGCCATCTTAATAATATTTCTCTCACATGACAACTTCTAATTCTCGGGGGGTAAAGTTGCACATAAACAAAATGAAGGATTAAACAAAATAGTTGTGCCAAGTTTGCATACTAATAAATGCTTAGAGTAACCATACTAAATGTTTTGGATTGGCTCAATGAACATAGTTGTTTTATGCAACGTGAAATTCTTTATTCAATAAGTAATACTAATAAATTTTGACCATGACTCAAATTTTTTTAATAATAGATAGAATTTATAATCTTCATATAATTTTTAAACTTAATTTTTTTTAATTTTTTAAATTAATTTTTTTTTAAAATATACATATTTTTATTATTATTTAATTTTTATAATTTTTCCATAAAAAATGTAATAAATATTTTATTTTTACAATATATTTTTATGATTTTTATTATAAAATAATTCAAAATTAAAATTCATATCAAAATTTTTTTGAAAAATAATTTATGATTGATTGATATATAACATCAAATTTTAAAAACTGACAATTAAATTTTAAAAATTAAATTTTGATAATTTTTTGGATAATATAATTAAAAATAGCCTTTTTTTTATTACTTTGAGCACAATCAATACATCTATATATCTAGTTACATCTATCTCAAGGTTTTATAGTCTCAATTTCATGTATATTACTCATCATAAAAATTTACTCTTGATATCATCAAACTTTTTTTCAAATCACATGTATGCACTGATGCAAAACATTATTATACAATGAATCATATAACTATATATTATATATCAAATCTTGTTAGTTAATATGCTAACAAAAAATAAATCTTTTTTGGATTGATATCATCAATTGTTTGAAATATATATGCAACCTCTTCTTGATGATTTATTAACATAAAATTATTTAGCATAAAGTAATTTTTTTCCTTTGATCATGAAAAAGTATCAAATGTGAAGAATATCATTCTTGATTGTGTGCAATTTAGTATCATAATTTTTTGATACTCTACAGACCAATGTGGCACAATCTAATAGAAAATTTGCTTCCATCGTAGAATTGGAGCTGTATGTGATATGTGTATTTTATTGAATAACTTTCATTAATTTTATTTTTCCAAGATGTGCATATTCTATATATATCTAGGAAAATATTTTAAAACATAGTGTAACTTTTCTCTTACACTGTCATATGTTTGTAATTTATCGTCATTACTCTTATGATATTCTTTGTCTTAGTTACCGCAGTTTCATGTTGTTTTGGTTCTAGGTGACATTTTTTATTTCATGTCTTATTATCTATATGTGTCGTGATTTGATGCCTAATGAATATTTAGTATCAAATGTGTATACTTCTAGTATTTCTTTGAACTTCTGACCGTTAACTTGAGTTTTGTGGCTACCTCAGTTTGGCCTTTGATACAACTGTATCATGGATTATATCACTTATCATCATGGCATTCAATATATAAATCGTCTATGATGATAATATATAAGTCGTCCGTGGTTGTAGATTAATGAATGTGGACTGATACCCTCACTATAGAAGGACCACATCCTGATGTCCCTTGCAATGTGTCTGGTGACACATGCAAATTCATAGACAACATATTGGATGGTGTCATGTGGGACTAAACATAGGCAATCCAAGTGAAACCGTAGCCTATTCCAATCACTATCGATATTCAAGCATTCAGGTGATATTCTTTCGAACCCAAATCTAAATACACAAAAGAAAATCCAAATCATTCATCATCTTTGTGTCGTCATATGATAAATTCTTACTTTTTTGTTTGATGCGGACAAACCAGAACTTATATGATAATCTTTCAAACCATCCGGAATTCTCTTTACACATGATCTCAAAGAAGATACATCCCCTATTAGCGAATACACGTGCGCAAGAGAGAAACAAGACGCAAAGAGAGAATATTAGGGAGGCCAAGAAAGCTGGACTGTTTATGGACTGGATTAGACACCAACAACTATGAAGAAATCTATAGAAAACCGGGCTTAAAAACATCCCCTCGACTGTAGGTCTAACACGTTGAACTATAGATGAATCTTGGTTGCTCTCTATTACAGACGTTGCTCCCGATAATCCGATTGCATGATGTAATCATCACATAAAAAACACATAACACTCAACTGAAAAAGATCATTAAACTGCCCACGGGCCCGCCAGATAATCTAGAATTGTCCAACTCAGGAATATATCATCATTATAATTCTCTACTCATATTCAGCCAGTAAAATATTTCATCCCTTTTGTTATTATACTGTGTCCCCATTAGTCTCCAAATATTTCATCTCATTCACAAGTCCGTTTAATTCAGTCAATTATTCAGTCTGAAAGTAGGGGACGGCATTTTTCATTCATTTCCAGAATTTGTTGGTATAGATACGAGTTTCTCAGCCAATAGGATGCTGTGCATAATCGTGTCGAGCACATGTTCGCCACGCGCACCGAATGATAAAAGTACACGTTAAGTTTAACGCCAAACGCAAACTACTTTTGGAGAATCTCTTACCTCGTTGTTAAATATTAATTTAGTAAGGACAAGATATTGGTGGCGGCAGTAGAACACACGCTAAGCAACCACATCCCACAGGACATCCTCACGATGCTTGTGCCTACCACGTTGTCAGAACAGTAGGAGGTGGGTCTGCCGCATCACATGGAGATTGTGCACGAGACCCTCGAGATCTCGGTTAGAATGTAGCTCCACCGCGCGTTTTGTATTCCCAGCGGATTATTGTTGTGACTCCAGATGTATGCGCGGAACTGATGGTCACGACCGACATCTAGGTTGCTCAGTCAAACAGATCGTAATATCGTATCTATCGGAGTTTGTAACCATCAGATCATCGTACTGACTCAGCTAGTGTATGAGTCTTGCAGGTCCCATCATCTTGGTTACGACCTGCGACCGCTGGGTCCCGGATGTTTGTTGTCCAGGGCTTTACCGAGTCTTCGTTAAGTTTTGCTCGTGGAAGAGTCCTAAGAGACATTCACAATTTTATATTCCTTCTTATCCACATTTTAAAAATATTTCCTTCCGTATCTACTTTTAAAAACTTGCGAATAGCACACCAACGACTTGAGAAACTAGGAATTTTCAGTCGTCCATGTTCAACGTCGATAGACGTGAGATCCTTTGAATCATATACCTTTAATTTAAATTTATTTTCCGTTTTGAATATTGCTGTCTTTGCATCTATGGTATACTACTCCATTGTTTTCCGTTCAATTTGAGTTCAAAGATGTCATTTTTCTCTGGTATGATTAAAGACTCGTGAAAAGTCGTCTTTCATGCTGTCCTTCAACTCTCTCTCTCTCTCTCTTGGTGCCTTCGATGATGCGTTTGAGAAGTGTACAGTTTGTTATTTTGGGGTTTCGACTCGGAGAATCGGAGGAAAGATGACCTTTCGAAAGGCAGGACAAAAACCTGAGGAATAAATTGCTCACTACATGTGTGTCTGGGGTTTTAGGACAGCGGACAGCAGTCGAGGAGGTTGTATTTAGGGACGGTATACTGATTACTGAACTCGTCTGATGTTCTGATCCTTGTAAATGATCTCCTCCATTTCATTCTCTTCCCATGCACTGTAACGAGAAGGCCGTCGGCGCTCGATACCCCATGTTTTGGGGCTCATTTGTCTCCACTCTTATGCCTCATCGACTTTGTGATGGCTGTTGGAAAGGTCGATCGAGGAAGGAGTCATCGACGGATGGATAAGTTGTTGTAGGACACGACAAGAAGAGACAAGTTCTCTCGCCGTTGATGTTGCTATTGATGGTTTTGCTTCAGCGTCTATATTCTCATCCTGTGAAGAAGCTTAAATGGTTAAATGAAATGTGCTTCACTCGCGAAAAATGGTAAACACGAAGAAATAAATGAACATATCAGTGCAGAATCGATTGTTTCAAAGTATAATGAAAATGTTAACATTTACTGCTTTCTCTCTTTGGTTATGGTTAAGGGCGACTGCACGGAAAGAGAGAATGACTTTATATAAAAGTCTTGCAAAGCTCTCAAATATATGAATTGCAACAACAAGCTCTAGAATTGGAATCTATCAGCCCGCTATAAAGAAAGCTCACAAGTTTAGCTTGAAAGTCAGCCATAGATATTGTTGTTCTATTTATCGATGTGGAAAGGGCGGTATCTTGTTCCTTTTAACCATTTTTTGAATAAATGGGGTTGAAATCATTTCATTATAAAAAATGTGGAAATAGTATCAATTGTAGAAGGATCAAATCACATAGAAGTATTGAAGGTATCAGGGTCACACTAGATAATGTTGAGACGATATTTCAGAATAAACCGGAACGTGGTACATGATAATAATTGATTGTACGGTTATGGACTATTTAAACGAGCTCAAATGTACCATCAGAGATTCGTATGAGTTGATATTTGAGGATGTTATTCGACGAATGAACATCGATCAAGTGGAACAAAGCATAGATACATGATAGATACATGAAGAAGGACAAAGTTGATGCATAAGACCTATGACTGACTTGGCATGAAAAACAGACCAAAAATCTCCGGAATTGATATGAGAAAGAACATTGCGGATGACATGGACTGGTACTAAACACAGTGCTAATGGCATCCGAGATTCCAAAACAGTACCCGAAGGTTAAAGTACAACACAAGTACAATCAAGGTACAATTTGTGGTAAACTGAATTTTGACACACTTTACTAAGGGATGGCGATAGTTTCTTTTACCACAATAAATTACCCAGGAATATTTGTCCTCTTGGATCATGTTATACCCTTTTGATGGGGTCTTCCGCGACATATGTGTATAATAACAGTGTCACGGTTCGATTTTATGATAGCATTTACTTAAAAAGGACATGTTTGTGACTTGACATGTTACAAAAGAAAAGAAATCACGTGTTTGTGATTTGACTCTCTTTGCAAAAGTTTCAAGAATCTCATGTGAATCATGAGATTCTTGAACTTAAAACTTACATTACATCACACAAATGAATAAGTTTCCTCCTATTCTCCGGTATTTAATTGGCAGATCAAAAGGAAATATTAAAGTTCCAAACTAACATCTCGATTTTATTCTAATATATCGAAATAGATTTTAAGACATATGATGAAAATACACAGGGGACAAGTTTAAAGGTAGAAAGATTCACTACCTGAATATACAATAACTGCCAATCTAGGAAAAGTCTCCTAGGAGAAAGCGTACTTGGATCCTCAGCGGTTGATGGTTCTTGCGATTCTTCGTGTGAACTGTACGGCATTCCTAACGAATTGCACGCTGTAGCGCTGAATATTGTTGAGTAAAGTTCTGAAGCTCTAACAAAGGCCTGCCCGAGTCCTGAGTCATGACAGTGGCCGCATATATTGAAGGAAGAAAGAAAATCCAGAGGGAATCTACTGCGTCTGAAGTTCTCTCAACAGGGCAAGGAAACATCGAAGATAGGTAACAAGCGAAAAATGTTCAAGAAGGGAGGGTGAAAAGAAAAGCTGATCGAATCTAATTGGACCACAGAGGCAACACGGATGGACCGAATGCACGCGCACCCGGTGAAAGTGAAACGACAACGCGAGGTGAAACTGGATGAAGCCGGAGTGCGGAGGTAGTAGGTACGGCTGGCACCCACCAGAGTCTCCCATATTTGACCCAGACCTCCCTGTAGCGGAAACAACACAACAACAAGAACAGACGAAAACGTCCAGTCCAAGCCAAGCCAAGCCGAAGCCAGCCAAAGTTAGAGAAAAGTAGACGGGGAGAACCTGCTCCGGCGTCACCCGCTGCCGCTGCTGTCCCCTCTGCGATGTTCGCCGACCATTTTTCCATTTGTTTATACGCCCATTCGACTATCCAACCTCCGGCATCCATCAGCTCTTTTCCTTGCTGAGAAGGATCGGGAGATGATTAGCGCACGCTCCCAGCACAAGAAGCCGAGCAGCGCACGGACGGAGCCCACCGTCCCGGTACAACATTCATTGGGTCGTCTGGCCAGACGATCTGACTCGAGACTGACGCTCCTGGACTCCCCCTCCACATCAGACTTCTTGATCCTTTGGGCAATTGATTCCTTTCTTTTTGCTCCGACGACGAGGTTCCGAGAAGAAGGAAATCGATCGGGGGTCGTTGGAACGAGGGAGATGGGCAGGAGCAATGCTATGATCTTGAGGGAGTTGTTTGCTTCGAGCAGTCGGAGATCTTGAGCAGCGAGCAGGAGGAGCAGGAGAATCTCATAGTACCTTGCCCAGCGACTCCAGCCCTCGTCAGGCATTGAACTCTGTGTGTCGACAAAGAGTCTGATGAAGACGAGGATGTCGAGATAAAGGCGAAGTGCAGTGCTGCTGGTGTCGTCGTTGTTTGTAGGGTGTGACGAGTTGTAGTGGTAGTAGTAGGCCTGGCTAGGCCAGGTCAGGTCGTGTCAGGCCGGACAGTGGCAGGAAAAGTGAACGCGGTAGAAAGTGACCAATTTTTTATGCGCATGCTGATGGAAGTCTTGTCTGCAGATTGACAAGAGAGAGAGAGAGACAGAGAGAGAGAGAGAGGTGGGGCTTGTAGAGAAGTATTGGAGGATGAAGAAGAAGGGAGAAGACTAGAGTAAGGCGGAGGAGCATCGAGCGGAAGAGGAGGAGATGGTGGTGCAGTGCATACGGATGAGGAGGAGGAAATGACGTACGGATTTTTTTTCGAGGTTTATGCCTAGAGGTGGGCGTGACAGGAGCAGGAAGAATCTGGTGACCTAAAGTACCTGGGGGGTGAGTGGGTTCGCTATTGTGGAGAAGAGGGAGGTGAATGTTTGCGATTGTAGAGCAGCGGTAGTGATGGTTTGGGTCTGCAGCGCAGGGGATGAATGTGGGGGAAAATGGTGGGACCGGTGAATTACGGGCCTGGAAGGCAAAGATGATCAGAAGTGGAAGGCATGGCAGCTTCAAGTACAAATTCGTGGCTCCACACTTCGCTTCTCTCTCCCTCTGCACAGCAACAATCAGCTCAGCATGCGCTTTACGCAACAGACCTGCCGATGCACCACCCGTCTTCGCATTTGGCTCAACAGCATCATGTAGGTTTAGGGCAGCAAGATCACCACCAGGAGCACCTTCCGTGCGACACTTTTTGCCAGCCTCTGCATCACTCCCTCAATCCTGACTTTCAGCACTCGGCCGAGAGCCATCAGTTGAACGGGTTCAATGGAGCAGTCGGGGGCAGGTTAGCAATTTTCAACCTCCCATTCCACTACTCTCGCAAACTTGGCCGCCTGTACATTGACTTTCTCGTCGGAGATGGAGAATCTGCTCTCCATTCCTCTTTATCCAAAGTTCGTTCCACAACCCTCCTGAATATGTAGCAGCATACCTTGCCACCTCTGCTAGCAGTTCTTTCATTTCAATGTATATTTCATCTTCTTTCTTTCGTGTCTAGGAGAGAAAGAGCAGTAGGCCCTGCAGGTAACTGTCATGTGGAGGGGGAACTAGCGGTCTTTAGTTACATACATGCTTGCTGCATTGGGGGTATCTGTCGGAATCCACGTCATTCCAGATTTCTCCTTAATCCATTCGATCGTCGCCTCAGCTCTGTAGCAGTGGATTCGTTGTTCAGCAAGCATGGTTTTTCTGTTGATTTGAGTATCATTACTACATCCTATTGTTCTGTAACTGTGATTACATTTACTGAGTTTCACCTGAATGATGTGGTGCAGTTGCAGCGGTCGGGTTGGTGTTGGAGGAGAAAATGGAGGTCATGTTTCTGCCAGAAAGGTTCACAAGGCAGATAGAGAGAAGCTACGAAGGGATCGGTTGAATGAGCAATTTGCCGAACTTGCCGGTGTTCTCGGTGAGCCTTATTCTCGGTGCAGTTTTTAATTTAGATTCGAGCAGCCTGTCTCTTCAGATGAATTAAAATGATTAATTGTATGCATGACCTACGCACCCTGGTGGATTCTTCGAATGTTGTGCCGAGGTGTAGGTACGGACTTTTAAGAGTGGTTTGATAAGCTTTTTGTTTCGTGTTTTTGTTTGAACCGTAGAGCGGTTGTTTTCGTTAAGGATAGGTATGGTTATATACAATCGTGATTGTTCTACAAATTGGAAGCTGACATGCTTCTTCTGAATGATAGATCCTGATCGGCCGAAGAATGATAAGGCAACGATACTGGGGGACAGCGTTCAAGTAGTAAAAGAGTTGCGGGCTGAGGTGAAACGTCTCAGAACCGAACATACTTCTCTTCTCGATGAATCACGGGATGTAAGTTTCTCAATGATCAACGTTCCCGCCTTTACTTCTTGACGGACTTCTTAAGGGTGTTTCAAACATTGCTTCCTGATTCTGCCCGCAGATTTTAGATGTACTTTATTATCTTCAGTCTCATCTCGGCACAATGATGTTTGCAAACTTGAATGTCTTTCTCATGTTTTACTGATGTCTTGCAGTTGGCGCAAGAGAAAACCGAACTTCGAGAAGAAAAGGCCTCCCTGAAGAACGAGACAGAGCAACTACAAGGGCAACTTCAGCAACGGCTACGGATTATGATGCCATGGATGGGAATGGATCCATCACTAATGATGGGAGCTGCACCATATGCTTATCCCATGGCTGTTCCGCAGCCTGGTCCTCCTTCATCGGAAGGAACTCAGACCAGTACAGCAGCTCCCGTGCCGCAGTCCGTAGTTGCTCCTGCTGCTTATATTCCTATGGCTCCCACAGCTCCGGGCGCCTTCGCAGTTCATCCTGCTTTGCAGGCGTACACGATGTTTGGAAACAGACCTGGTGAAGGCGGGGCTCCTTATATGCCATATCCCCACTATCCTCCCCAAGTCAACTCACACTCTCATGTGGAAAGGCCTTACGCCCAGTATCCCTCTCCCGTCCAGCCTCTTCCTGGTTATCTCATGCAAATGCAGCCTCACCAGGGCCAACCCCCTATAAGCGGTGCTCCTCCTGTGCCTTCGATGTATCGCTCTTATGGGCCAGGCATGCCATTGATGCCCCCTCAACCTCAAGCTAATCAGCAAAGTGTACAGGCTAGAGCAAATCAGCATCCAATTGCTCCTTACGCTCACTACCCTGCTTCTGGGATGCAACCTTATTCTGGACCGTCCCTGTCCTCATCCCCACAAGCTTCTCCTGGTCAGTCAGTTCAGACAACACTACAATTACAGACTCCCTCACAGCCGCAACCCCAGAAGCCCTTCCAAGCCTCACCTGTCAATAGCACGGAAGGATCTTCAAAAGCACAGGTAGATGCATAGATTTCATTCTTTTCTTTTCTAGATTAAAAGAATCATCAACTAGGATCGTCTTGGAAGGAGTGGATGCAAGTCCATTGTGATTCTTTTGCAGCAGGATGTGGAGACTGTCGTTGTCGGCTTGCATTGTTTTGGCACTAGAGCTTGAGCGGAGGTTGTTCAGATGGTCCTGCCAGTACGCTTGTAGCGTGTCTGATAAAGGACGTTTTTTATCACAGAGTGGAGGCTCGGGATCTGCTTCCTCTGGACATAAGAAAGAGCCCAAACAGGCAGCAGCGTCTGGAGTGTCTGACTCGATTGCAAGCTCTCCAATATCATCAGCTCCAGCAGCTTCTGTCTCATCTACTGGGAACGGAGGAGACGCTGGACATTTAGACACCGGAGCTTGTCCCAATAGGGATACATCCCAAACTCATGATACCTCTTCTGGGAGGCCACCTGTGATATAGGTCCATCACCATCAACTTAGCGCAGCCATCAGCGCGGTATTTTCTGCTAGACGCCTTCTTTCCAGTGGCCAAGTCCAAATTTTGTAAGTGCAGTGTACTGAGCCCAGTTTGTAATTATCCAGGTGATATGTCGTGTACATCGGTAGATCTGTTCATTGAGAACGTCATTCCTGTTTTTGGTGAAGAAACACACAGTACTTCAACCAACTCTTCGAGTCACTAAAGCTCCGGGTTCAGGCCTTGACTGGTCTCCACGACGAAGTTTGTGGTTGGAACGTGGAAGTGTGTTTTTGCACTGAGCAGGACCAGGTACCTGTGACATTTATTGAAAATGTCTTGCCGTGAATCTCTTTTAACATGGCCTCGTCCTGGTCTCGATTAGCAAGGTGCAAAGCGTGCGGTCCACCTTGCTCATGGGAGTAAAGAAAAACGAATTTGGTCAGAGCTGTATGTGAGCAACAGGATGCATTGTTCCGTTTGATCGCTTTCGAACTGTACTAAGTACTATAATCCATGTCTTCCCAAGGGGAAGTAGTTGCAATATACATAAGTATCTGCACCGAGTACCTTCTCGAAGGAGAGTTCATAGTTCAGTTTGCTGTCAAAATGGCGGCTCATGGCTGTTCTTCATCTGTCTTCTACCAGACTCTTAATCATAGCTGGAGGACGTTAATGCCGCCCGTGGAGCTTATACAAGCGGTTGAATACTCCTACCAGAACCGTATAGCCCAATAGGTTTGCACTGTTACCGGCCTCTCTAATGACAAACTGTAGGTATCTGGAGCCCATGGTAAATGTTCAACCCAGAAGAACCTGAAGTGGAGATAAACTTCTCTTGATGCCCGCGTAGATGCCCTTCCAAACTACATCCGAATTTGACAAGTCCTCTCTCGTCACCACAACTAAAAAGTAAAACCTTTACTTTTAATTTGAACTCTAATAAGAAAGAATTCTTGCACTGAAAGTCTTGTGAAGGATAAAAGTTCTAATGAACATGAAGCAATTGTTGCGCCCAACTTGTCAAATGACACACCCCCTTCGTCAATGTCCAGTGCGGACACGCTATTGAAAATCGTTGCATCCAAAACATGCGCGACATTCAAGATTGGACATATTTTCTCATCTTTCCATCTCAGACCCAATAGATTTTCAAAGTAATATTTTCTTTCAAAACCTCTTCTACCACCCAGTTGTAAGAAAAAGTTTTCACATAGATGTAGTCTTACTAAACTATGTGGGTAAGCCCCTTAGATTTCTTTTACACTTACGACCCCTGTGATCTTTGGCCATCTTTGTGGTCAAAGAGTTGATCGCCGAGATAAGATGATTCTACATGACTAACCAATCAATCTAGCTCGACGATTTTGTTATCGTAAGCGGGTGTCAATGATCCTACCACATTTTCAGCCTTGCTTATTCTTTTGAATGCCTCCTCAGCCTGCTCAGGTACCATAGGAGTACCTTGCGTTCACATGTTGGTGTCAACACCTAATATATCATGAGTGTTTCCTTTTTCACAAGTTTGAACTTAATGTTCTCATTTTCTCTTAGGTTCCTTAACTTATTTCATGTTATGCACTCTTACCCATTTGTGTAGTATCCGCCTCACTCTTATATACTAATGGTCTCGTCATTTTTTTCTCATTAAATTTTTTTGATGCACTTGATACATGATGCTTCCCGAACAACGGTAGGGTGTTCAAACTAAATGATGATAAGCTGATGTTCAACAACCCCGAGCTGAGGCACTACTTCCCAAAAGCATTGGGAAGCCTTGACGATGTAAAGAGTTTGTGACTATGCAGATGGAGAGTTGGCAACTTACATATCAATTCATCTTGCATGCAAAGTATACAAATATTACAATAAGGAACAAGAATCATAGTAAAAAAATTAAAGGTTGAACCTAAAAAGTATTGATAAATATGACATTTACAATGATGGTTAGCGTCTCCCGCAAGATTTACATCTACTCTTCCGAATCTGCCAAATTAGATAAAGATAGGCCTTTGCAACAGTTTGTAAGAGCAATAGTAATTGTGAAGATATATATTTCACGTTCCATAGGTCCATAAATTTATAATTCTTGATATGTAGCTTGTCATTATAACATCTTGCTTTGCAAGGAAGAGAGTGACTATTCAAACTTGTGTTTTTTTATCATAATTATTGCATGCATAACATTGTAAGTTTTGCTTTTCACATGTTGTAGTACATAAACATGTACACACATAGTTGATATAGAGTAAGAAATATTTTGGATCTTCACAAACGTTTTGGTTTGAGAAAAAAAAATCAACAATTATTATGATTTTGTACATATTTGAGATTTTTCATCATAACATCCACCAATATATTTTTTCTAGCTTAATGAAGGTCTAAATAAGAATCAAACTGAAATACTTTTAGAAGTTAAAATTAAATTTCAAACAATAAACCACATCCTGGAGCATGAGAAGGAGAGTAATCAATAAAACTGATCAAGGCATAATGACAACAAAGTGTGATAAAGATATAAAAAGCAACAACAAGATTGATTTAAAGCTTCATTAGTAAAACAAGGTCCATAAATATCTTGTGTTATGTTTAGTTCAATTTGCCAACACTTAATTCAAATTGTTATTGATCTCTAGTTAGATGAGTTAGCATTATGTGAGAAGATTGTCAACTAACTTCACTACCTTAAAGCCTCATGTTCATGAGATTATATATATATATTTGATAATTTTGATCCAATTTGAATAAGCTAGATTCAAGTAGCATTGGAGTCTTGACGCTATCACATGTTGAAGTTTAAACACTGCTTAATTCTAGCTTATCCAACTTGGATTAACTTGCATCAACTACAACCATTTTACTATAAAAAAATTCCATGGGTTCTGAAATACAATATTGATTTTTATTAATATAGGTTTGCATCTACATTAAATTTATTATACTCTTGGTTGTGATTTTTTTGTTTCAAAAAAATTACTTTCATATTTCTTACAACTTTGAATGTTATTAATTGGTTCTAAGAAATATTTTTCATTTAAATAGCATAAGTTAGATTTTTTATTAATCAAGTTCTAGAATTTCATGGTTTTAAATTATTTTCAATGACTATTTCGATTGATTATAGTGTACATTATATTAATACTATTACTATTTTAAGGACTTGACATTATGCATCTCACTTACATGATATCCATTAAGCATATCATCCCATATTTTTAATTAAGTATGTCACATTTGTTCTTTGAACAAGGAATTATGATTAAGAATCGATTCTTGACAATTAAAATTGAACGCATGATAAATATTTTAAGTTGTGATTAATTAGGATTTTTTTTAACTCCACTCCCCGTTGATTTGATTCTCCAAATTTTTGACTCTAGAATTATTTGATTTTTTGAATTCCATCTCTAGACATAGTTGTTGCTCTTCTTTTTGAAATTGAGAAAGCATTGGAGTGGATCATTCTATCAAAACTTTCTTGATTTAACTTTAACTAGTCATGTCTTGGAAGCTAGATTGACAACATGTTATTTCAGTCTATATAAATTATATCTATCTCAAATTATATGGATAAACAAATCCAAAATTGACATCACTACCAATTGTATAGTCTCACAAAAATTTATAACTCTTGTGTAATATAATTCATTTGTTGACTTATTTTTAGCATTTTATATGCAAATACTACATACTTTGTAACAAGCGATATGACTATGTAGTGTCATAATTCTCATACAAAACAACATCTAATCATGTTATTCTTAAGAAAACTCCTCAATATTCAAGGATGATATATTTTTTCTCCTCGTTTTATTTTTTTGATAGGAGATTTTTAATTATTTATTTGTAAGTTTGAAGAACTATGAATTTTTTTCATAATTTTTACAAATAAGAAAAACCTTAAAAATATAGTCCTATTTCAGATAGGAAACATATCTTTGATACCAAAGTTAAATCTAATGATGAAGCCTTAGTACAACAAGATCAAGTGATGTTTACCTCTTCATAATATAAATAACAAACTTCATCAATATGATCGCAAAAGGGTCTATAAAATGATAAAATATTACTCAAATAATAAGAATATGATTAATAATTTTGAGAAATAAAAATGATAAAATATCAACAAAATAATAGATTAAACTCAAAGGACAAAATTTCAAAGAAATTAGATCATGATTCGTTTTGCGTATTGGACTTAGACATGTATTCTACTCATTAGTTAATATTTGACTCATCTTCATTGTAGGACATAATTATGATTGTTATAATATTTTTTTTTTGGTAGTAAAATACTCATGTATGATTGAAATGTGTAAGACTAAATACAAATTTGGTTATTTAACATTTGTTCCAAATATAAATAGGGTATTCACAAGTAGATTTGAAAGGGAGGTCATTTGATAGACTTGAATTCATGAACATGAAACAACAAAGGTACATACTTCAAGATAGTTAATGGTATATTAGGTTTATTCCCAAGGGAATGAGGTACCCGAATATGCCAACAAGAAGGGAAAAGGTGAGTTTAGTCTTCTTTACAAGGCTCAGGACTGCACATCTCTTTGGACTGTGCAGTCCTGAGCAGGGAGAAGATGTAGAGAAGATTACCCTTGAAATAGTAGAGAATTTTACGTTCTCAACATGCAAACATAAGAGTAAATTTGAAGGAATCTTCCAACACTAAAGTTCTATACTATGCTATACTTTTTCTTTTTTTTTATGAGTACACATTAACATAACAAAAAGATGAGAAGATCCCATCAAGTCAACACTATAGTTCTATACTATGCTATACTTTTTTACTCTTTTTTGATGAGTACACATTAACATAACAAAAAGATGGGAAGACCCCATCAAGTCATACATGGATGAAACCAAACGGGTAACATTCCGGTTAGGCCCAACATCAGAATGGGAAATATGTCATACTGTTATACTTCTACATTATACTATGTTAAATGTTTTATTCAACGCGGTACTAATAACTGCTGTCAACAGGGTACAACTACATAGTGTACTTTTTACAATCTAACGATACAAAGAAAAGAAGAAAAGGATACTTAGTACAGTCAACTTCTGCTTAAACAGATTGATGTCTATACTTAACGTTTAAGAATTCGTATTCAGTGTGCTATGAGTGACTGCGGTCAACAGGTAGAGATGAATATTACAATTATAAAATTATCATAAAAACAGAGAAGATAGTAAGAAAAAGAAAGCTTAGAGCGCCGCATACAAAGCTTGTTGCCTATACTTCGCGTATTAAAAATATTTTTCAGCGTGGTATTTAGTAACTGCCGTCACCAGGGTACATTTACGCAATACGGGGTACGCTCCTAGCCACATAGCTGGAGTTTTGTAGCGGAGTTTCATAGGCTAAAGCCTGAAAAGATTGAAAGTCCCACAGTGAAATTTTAGCTGGAAAAATTCTTGGACATATACTGGAACACCCATAAATAAGTCTTTTAACATATTTTTCTATTTGGTCTTAATCTGTCAGCATACACATGTCGACCGAGTATTCCCGGGGAAGAAAGACCAAGGGCGAGGTAAAACAGGTCATTTCCAGAAGGTTTGTCAATTCTTTAAGTTCATCTGATCATGAATAGATTCTTAACGAAACGCTACTAGTATTGCAAAATTCTCTCAGTTAACTGCATGCACTTTGCTTCCGGCAAAGCTTATAATCTACGCGACTCGAGGATGCAGGACTCTATCATCTGCCTTGAGCGGGACAAGCTACGTGATGGATCGTCATTCTTCATGATCATCGAGCGTTGATCAGTATAAAGCTTCTAGTTCTTCAGAGACTGGTCAATTTCAAGTCCGTCGGGATTTAACCTTCCATTTGATATGAGTCTCTCCCATGCTCTTGTTAAGACTAGCTAAAACATCACTGCTTCTCCAGAAATGAGAACATGGTTGAAGACCTATATAAGGGGAGGAAAAATTGAGTGTATTAAATGTAAACTGCCATTGATGACAACCTTCAACTCGACGTGATCGGACAATCCTTGTGATTGAATCCGGTTCCGTGAGTTGCTATCAATTGAAAAACTACCTGTGGGATTGAAATCTTCGGTAGAGGGTTGCGCAGCTGGAAGGCTTTCAGAATGTTGTAACTAATTTGTTTATAGCGTTCACTATTTGCAGCGAGGAACATTTACCTACGTGATGGAATGTCTGAGAGGAGACGGTCTTGGAATTGTCGCGGAGCTCGAGAGTCACATCTGCGGGAAGGATGCTTGGCTGCGGAAGGATCCGGAGCCAAGCAGCGAAAATTTTCTAAGTAGCTTTACAAGCGATGCGTTGTTACAAAGTGGAAGAAGAATCATTAATGCTTCGTTGTTTGATGCCACGTGTTTAATGATGTGCCACAAGGAGAAGCTCCGGAATAGATGTAGCAAATTACTAAAAAACAATAATTGGAGGAGCAAGTTGTCCTTGGTGAGCCTCAAGACAAAGCACAAAATGATAAAGATGAACCAGAACCATCTTCTAGGAGATCATCAAATCGGATTAGTAAAGCTCCCCAAAGGTCCAAGAAAACGACACTTCTTGGATGTAGGATCCAACTTGGTCATATTTCCCTTAGGTATGAGAGTATAATCCGTACAACCAAAAATTCTCAAACGACTATAATCAAACACTTTGTTTGTGCCTCAATTCAAACAGTGTCAAGAAACTGATTGCATTTGAAGGAGACATATTTACCAAATACATTGTGGTATTAACAACTTCAGCCCAAAATTCATATCGTAAACTAGATTGGCTCAACATACTACGCACCTTCTCCAATATTGTTTGATTGAACCTCTCAAAAATAGCATTTTATTGCAGAGTATAAACTGTGATGAGATGATGAGTGATCCCCTCCTCTTTGTAGTAACTTCTAACTCCTCAGAATTATAATCCACGTCATTATCCGAACGTAGATATCTCACCTTTTGACCAGTGTGATACTCAACTTGGGCTCTCCAACTTTTGAAAGTTGCAAAGACTTCAGACTTTTGTGTGAGAAAATAGACCCACACAAATCTTGAGTAATCATCAATAAATGATACATAATACCACTTCCCATAATGTGAAGCTTTAGGAGAAGGTCCCCACACGTCACTATGTACATACTCAAGTAACTTTTTGGAACTATGAGTTCCAACACCAAAGGCTTTTCTATGTTGCTTGCCCATAACACAATGATCACAAAATTCCAAGTTAACTTTACCTAAATCAAGAAACAAGCCCCTATCACGAAGGAAGATCAAATACTTATTACTCATGTGTCATATTCTAGAATGCCAAACATGAGACATCTTAGACCTAGATCTGGTAAGAATGACTTCACCACAAATGGTATTTCCCTCTAGCACATACAAATTTCTATGCTTGTGTACTCTTAAGATAATCTTATCACCTACTATCACCTCAAGTACTCCTTGTTTGGAACTCAACTCAAGGCCTTTTGAATCTAATATTCCAAGAGAGATAAGATTCTTTCTCATGTCAAGTATAAACCTGACGTGAGTCAACGTACGTTTAACTCTATCAAACATGTGAATCTTGACAGATCCAACACTTACAAGATTGACCATTTCCCATAAGAACTGAACCGTTTGATTAGGGGTAAATCCCAAGAGAGGAAGACGGTGGTCTTTTAGAAATGTGGCAAGAGTGGTCACTTTGAAAATGACTATTGTGTGAAGACCAAGGCTAATGATCCTCTTTTGGCCAATGTGGCTCAAGATTTTGATGATGAGTATGACTTGCTTGAAGATGGACTATGAAGTGAGAGGTATGCCCTATGCATCTCAGCAAAGAACACTGGTGATGTATGGAATCTAGATAATTCTTATTCTTATCACATTTGTTACATTAGAGAGTTTTTTCATACTTTCTCATTTGAAGCTCCACTAGCTCCCAAGTCTTGTTCTCAACAAACAATTGCATTTCACGCTCCATAGCAATATCACACTCAAGCTTATTAATAGAAGCTTGAGCTTCTCTATATGAAGGATTCTACTTCTTCCAAGTTCAACACATTATCATCATATTCTCAGTTTCATAATCTCCTGATTTTGTGTTTTAGAACAGAAGATAGAACAAAGTGACGCTAGCACTGGTGGCATCCACTACTATGACACATTCTAATCCTGAGATTAGAAGTACTATGGTCTCTACCCGAGTAGTGCAATCAAGTCTTGCAGAACTTATTTCTAGAGACCTGCCAGACGATATGAACATAGTTTCAGGCTGTTCAAGCGCTTTTCCTTCTGTTGGTAACTATAAGGAGAAAAGTATGTACCTTTTTCGTCCGGCAATGCGAGCATTTCTACAGCTCATTCGTCATGCTGGTTATTCCAACTGGATAGCATTGCGCTGCATAGCTTATCCGTGTCTGTTCTGACCAAGGTCACTCCCACGAGCAAAAGCCGATCATGGCTTCATCGCCTTAAACCGTGAAGGTCCCACTCTGTCTCAGGTTTACAAAAGAGTCTGCAGAAGCGACGATGAACGCAAAATGAGCAGTCACCACGTAGGAAGAGTGCATCGTTTCTACCTCGTATAGAATACGAGGTAGAAACGATGCCTCAGACTTAGAACCACATTGAGATTAATATGAGAAACAGGTTCTAAATCAGTGCTTATTCTTAATTCTGGGACTAGACTTTGAAGTCTGTTACATAATTTCTTACGTACAAGATTTCTGAAAGTTATCGAAAGGTAAAAATATCTTAGATGTGATCGAAGTGACATTGTGAAAGTTTTAGATAGGTCCGTATGTTGCAAAGTTCCATATGATATGGATGAAAATTGACGTATGTATAACTGGAGGAAAATCTTTTTGAGGAAGAAAAATCTTTCGTTTCCGATCCTGAAAGAGTACGTAAAAAATTTTAGCACACTTAATTTTTTGAGCAAGAAGCTGAAATAATCTTTACCTTGTCTCGTACTTGGATTTTGACTAGTTTTCATGGAGTGCGAAATTTCAACTTTGTCAATAATTTTTTCGTATCATACGTGTAGCAAGATTTCAGCTGAAACATCCAGAATAGAGTAATAACCACGATGACAAAGTAGTTTATATTGTTAATGTAAATGGTCTTTTTTTTTTGTCTGCCGATCATGTGGCATCGGAAGCTTTTTATCTATAAATGTTCTGCTGCACATGTGAGACTGAACATTTTAAGCAGGGCCTTTAGCAGCAATTGTGATACAATCATTTATTATGTCCGATATGCGGACGATTTTATCGTCGGGGTCCAGGGAGATAAAGCCTTTGCCAAGGACACGGCTACGTCGATCTCTAATTTTATTAAGAGTAGTATGCACTTTGAAGTCTCAGAGTACATATTTCACACCAAAAGCGCCCTGCTCTTTTACACAAGGATAAAACTAAACATTGTCTTATAGGAGCAATAAATCGGTCGTCGCATGTTTTGTGTTTGGATCAAACACTTAGCAACACAGAAAAGATCTCTGCCCGTTGTTTACATTCAGGCGAGAGGACTAGGTGTATTAAGTGATTGCAATCGTGCTCAATTCAACGTACTAACAACCTCTTGTGGCTTGCTGTAGTTATAGATATATGGTATGACAGGATGATCGACAGCAAATCTTTGGCCAGTCAGTATTATGAAAACCTTGCCAGAGCCTTTAGAGAAGCGCATATTAAGTGCCAATCGTATCTACATAGCCGATACTGTCAACGGTCTAGTGCTTACAGCGTTAAAAAATGTGATGTACGAATAAGGAACAAGGTTTACATGCAAAATCTTGGGTGTACATTTCAATTCTACAGTTTAATTAACATCTGCTCCCTTACAATGGATTGTCTAGTTTGTGACGTCATTGGCCGCACTTGTCGTCTTCCTCGAGGCCTCATAGATTCCCGACTTGGCCTTGCCAGAAGCTTCATCCATCCCTGACTGGGCAGACGTTCCTGCGTCCTTGGCAGATCCCTCGCCCTTGTTCGTTGCGTCCTCAAATCCTGATTTGGCTGAGCAGTCTTCATGAAGGTGCTAATTAATTTGCCTTTATTCTCACAATATCAAGGCAATTTGTGCATTCTATTTTGCCCGATGTTCGGACTCACGTGCCAATTGTGTAAGCTGTTTCTGTGAAGGGTAAGTTATCGTTGTCTTGAACAGTGTATTCATTGTCATCCGCCCTCATGTCTGCAATGCAATTGAACCAGTCTTCCTGAACAGGTTTCACTTTTAAACGGAAGTGGTGCTGCTGTGAAGCAACGCCTTGGCTGGAGCTCATATCCAGTGTCAATGATAGTCACTAATTTTCTCTTTTTAATTTCCTGAGAATGATGTTATTGTTTTCGCTTTCATGGGAAGCTAATTCTTGAGGCTGAAAACGGCAGGCTTGTGGTCCTCCAAGGCGAGAAGAGGAAGACGTCCGACGCGCTGGCACCGTGTCCAACTTGGGTTGACAGGTTGCAGCACCTCGTTGGACACGTGTACGAGCTGGGAAAACGAATCCAAATGATCGCAAGGGCTGCATGGTATGAGCTGGAGATGGTTTGCAGTTCGACACGTGCTCTATCGACTGCGCGCAGGCAACGTATATAAAGCAGTGCTCGCAATTCATATGAAAGCCAACTCGTTTGCTCTCAGTTCGCACAGTCTACAAGTACAGAACTCTGTGAGCCATTCAATCTTTCATTGAACAGTTGTCAAACTGCAGCTTGTGTAAACACTATTTTACGCCCTCCCGTAGTCGATCCAACATGATCTCCATTCCTACAGTTTCTGCGCCTGCGATGCAAGTGGGATGCATCGGCTCTTTGACTGCAGACTGAGCTACGAAGTTGTTCGTCTACGATTATCAGATTGGCATCCGCTGCAAACATTAAGTGCTCGCGGTTGACTATAGTCTTAGATCCCAGGTCCAGATCGAATCACTCGTTCCTATTCCGTGCCGAAGATTAGGGCACAGTTGTGGTGGATGCGGTGAAGTCAGGAGCCGAGCGAGCTGCGCAGAGTCTGAAGAGCGGAGCAGATAAAGCTGGTGGATTTGTTTCTGAAGCCGCCGGGAATCTGAATGACGGTCGAGACAGTGAAGGACAAAGCAAGTGATCTAACAGGGCAAGCTGAGGTCGTGAGCCAAGATTTCGGAAACAAGGCTGAAGATGTCAAGGTGATGAACAAATAACTAGATATTCTCTTTGTCGGTTCTTGTTATTCATCCCGTTCCCTCAGCCGCCTAAGCGATTACAAAATACAGATTCAGATGAAGACCTCTCTCGTTGAACAAGACAAGCTGCACGATGAATCGTCAATCTTCTTGGTTATAGACCATTAAATTAAAGTAGAAACTGTCAAGTCGGTCGGACCTTACCATCCCATCCCATATAAATCATTCCATAAGGTCCCACCATACACTTCCTGCATGTAACATTTAACGCATAGAAGTTCATCACTGATGCTGCTCAACAGGAACAAAACAGTTTGTAAGAATTGTAAAATGGATGAAAAGCATGATAGTCAGCTGCAGTGAGGAGAAGTATAAAGTGGAGTTTATTGTAAACCTACAGTGAAGTAAAAATTTGGTCAGCAATCTTCAGTGGAAAGTTGCAGGTGTCTAACATTGTCCCTATGAAATTTATCGTTCTAAGCTATCTAATGCTCTCATTGTAGGCGTGGCGGTAGGCGAAGAACTTGCTTAAATGATTGGTTCCCGAAGAAAGTTTCTCAAAAGCAAAGTCAGTTTCCAACGTCTGAATTGGGGTATGAGCTTGAGCTTGCGGATTATATCTATGGTTATGCTATATTTGGCATCCTTCGGTTTAGCGTTCTCGACTTTAGGTACATATTCTTGCAATTTAAATCGTCCCTGGCTCGGGCGTAATTTCATATAGTCAGCTTGTCCATTAAAAGTTTTTCACACCTTTCACTTGAGGGAAAAAAATCGAGGCAAATGTAACTTTGAAGGACTGATAAATTGATATAAAATGTCAAATATAAATATATTTGATTGCCCACGAATTTTCTGGTTGCAAGCTTTGTTCATTTTTTCTTTTCCTATGTAAACGTCAACGAGAGGTTTCAACAAATTGAATACTTTGTTGGAACAGATACATTTCAACTCTTTCTACTCTTTGTTGTAAAGTGTGCACATGTCTTCCACTATATTTACTTAACATGGAAAATGGCACAAAAATTTTGATTTATGACTAATATTTTTCCCCTCCTCTCAATTTTTTTCTGCGGAAATATCGTGTTTATAAACAGATGTTTAGTCAAGTAGCTTGAGTGCACGTATACCCTTATTAGCCAAATGTAGTTATGCACAAGGACCAGGACATTAAATGTGGAGGCCGAATTTCCGTATTTGTATTTGCGAGAGGTTTCGTTTACAAGAGTCAAGTAAAAGAAATTCGATGGTCCACCTCAATCCAACGTAGCCGAGTATGGCAGTAATGAGCCTGATCGCGCAGAAATGTGCGAGAAATGGGGAGACTACTGTTAGAACAATGCCGCGCTGTACACACTGCATTCTGACTGAAACAGATCAATTCTACGACTTTGTGGTTGTAAATATGGACAATAGGGGATACATAATGGAATCTGACTTCCGGAATCCATTATTCAATCATTTGAACGAAGTTACGCAGGAAGTTTAGGCGCGAATGCCAATTTAATTCAAGAATAATTAACATTCCTAAATTTCGCGCTTGCTGAAAATTGCGCAAATCTAACTTTTTCGCATCGAGCAAAAGCCTTTTCTACGCGACAAGAACTGTCACCAAAGTACGCGCTTGCAGCGGAAAAGAATGTCGTGGACGAATATGGACAAAGAACACACGGAAGGATAATGAAATCGTAGCTGTACAATTCAGAGCTGTAGTGAGGTGCGGCCCGCGTCGCCGTGCTAGGGCGGCGGGGGCGCGTCGTCGGGTCATATAGTTTTTGATATCATTGGCGCGTTCTTTGTCTTTCTCGAGGTGTCATCGATTCCAGACTTGGCCTTGCCCGAAGCTTCATCTAGCACTGACTGGGCAGACCTTGACGCGTCCTTGGCAGATCCCTGGGCTTTGTTCGCTGCGTCCTCAAATTCCGACTTGGCCGATGAAGTTGCATCGTCTGCTTTCGCTTCGACGTCCTTCGCCGCGCTCCGCGCTTGGCTGCTCGCCTTATCGGCTGTACTTCCGATATTCGTTCTAGGCGAGAAGCGAGGCGAAGAATTACGGAGCTTTTGCCGAAATGAGATTTAGTGATTATCAGCCCCATTTATTCCTATTGCTGGAAGAAAATGAACAGGCTTAACTTCCTGTTGGTTCAGCATGCTTGAACAAGCCAGCCCGCTCACGAATTCGCTTCCTTGTTTCAGGATCAAGCAGCCAACAAAGCGGGGGAGCTGAAGGATGGTTTAGTCGCAGAAATCAGAGTCACATCGCTACCTTCCAATCTTCGGCCTTGTTTCCCAAATCCTGGCTCGAGCCCTTAGCTTGCCCGGTGAGGTCAGTCGCCTTGTCCTGCACAGTCTCGACGGCATTCCGTGCTCCCTCCTTCACATTACCGGCAGCGTCGGACACCATTTCTCCAGCTCTGTTTGCTACGCTTTTGACATTTCGAGCACTCATTGGCACCGGACTTGACGGCGTCCACGACGCCAGTGCCGTCTTCCTTAGCACGAACTGCGAAAGCGTGGACCGGCCTTGATCGAGGTCCAGGCATCTTTGTCAAACGCAGGGAGATGGACTCGGGACGTTCACAGCGTGCTTAGACGAAGACAACACGCAGCCTACCTGCAGGGCTGATGTTGTGAGAGTAGCCATAGCTGACATTCTGCTTCACAGTAGAAATTAGGACTTGGACAGTGCTCGATGGAATCTCTAGGACGTGAATTGATCTGACTGCTCGTAAACCTCAATCCTCTTGGAAATTAGTGTTGCTGAAAATAAGAATCGTTGTGTATTATACCGAGGTATCTCAGTCATCAAGTATCACGTGTCCGACTGGATAGCTGGACTTTTCCCTGAATGACATGCACTTCTTTGTGGGCTCGAAATTTCGACCCTGTACAGTTGTACACGTGGCTCAAGGGGAAATGCTTACAAGTAGCTCTTGGATGCGCTGCTTTAAGCGACGTACCACGTGTCTCCATGTGAGGTGACCTAGGACATCGGTGAGTTTAACAAGTAGATGCCAGAGTACCGTCAAGGGCTGTAGATCTTCAATACCACCTGGAGTTGAAAGGTCATGAACCTCGCCCCGAATCCCTCCGGTGGGTAACCGCAGAGTACCCGGCCCGGAACGAACTAGTTTCACTTCACAGCAACTTAGTAACTGGGAGCCATGGCTGCAGGGATCGGAAACAAGTCCTCATGCTGAGGGTGTTTCTAGCACTACAGTCACGTATCTTCGTTGATAGAACATATAGTGACTGTCTTAATGATCCCCTTACCTGTCAGAAATGTGACCTCCGATAGTTTGTACATTAATTTCCTTTTCAAGGATATAGAACTGCATATATTTAGATGTATGTTCTCCGTTACGAGAGACATAGTAAAATAACAAAAGGGATGGAAAACCCAATCAAATCTTACGCGGAATGAACCAAATATGGAACATGGGACTAGCCCCCAATAGCATCGCATTTGGAAATATGTCTTGATGAAACTAAGATATAAGAACTATTTAGGTCAAACAGTCTACAAATGACAAAGCATCCCAAGAAGCATCATCATCACTCTCCTATGGATTGCACCAGGTAGTGCTCTATGGAGAGTAATGGAAACACGTTGTCTAAAATAGGCTATACATTACCCTAAAAAAAGTGATACCCCATACCATCTAGTATGGTAGGCTCTAGCGCACTCCCTCATGAACATGTTAAAGTCGGTGTCCATAGCTCCATATAACTCCAAAGCTAGAGGAACAAGGAGTTGACCTTTCTGCATATCCCTATACTTGGAGATCTCGACTGCTCCACTTGTCGCTCATCCTGGAGGATGGATGATCATCCCCTCTAAAACTATGTCACGAGTAGGATCGATAACCACCACAGTAACCTAGTTCCCCCGACCCAAGTACATGTCTGCCCTAACCCTAGTCGACTGTAAGACATACCAATGCTCCCTCCACATGAGGTATCCATCCTCTCGTGCCATAGCAAACATCACATCCCTAATGGTATCATGGGTATCTATCCTCTGCCCTCCGAATGGACAACAAGTCATATGAACACATGTTGCATGACATTCACATGTGAATAATGAAGATGTAGATGGATAGAACAAGCCAAGATGGAACCTCATAGTTGTAGAGAAAGTAGCTGGTACGAATCAGAAAGTCCTAATGCATGGTCGAGCTAATATCCACGAGCATGCACCCTTGTCAGAGCAAGAGTGTAGATGAACCCTAGTAGTACGAGGAATGACAGAATCTACTAAGAGTGAATGAAGAGCCAGATGAAACTATCAGTCCATCAAGGTAGATTGAAGACCTCTAGTCCAATCGGTGGCAAAAAAGGAGAAAGATTGGAGGTCATGTTGTACCTCCAATGGTAAAGCATCTCTCGTATGTCGCAATAATATCTGTAAGGGAAATGATCCCATATCCACATCCTTCGTATATATCTCAAGGATAGATCTATCCGCAATCAAAAATCGAGAAGATAACAAAGGTGCTGAGAGTGACCAACTAGCCAAGAATGCTATAGGTGCAGTCTCCTCCATCAATAATAAGCCTACCCCTCCACACGAAATCGACAAAGATGTCTATCTTTGTGCCAAATCTCCTATCACATATTCGAAGGTCCCTGGCCTGATGATGTCACCAAAGACGGCCATGATCCTCCTATCAAAGATTGTCAAACGTGAAATGAATGTAGATGAAGGAGTAATCGTGCGAAGAAGGTAGGTGGGTCGATGAGCAATATTAGATGAGAGTTGTAACCAATCTTGGTTAGTCATAGTTAGTTTAGCCAAAGTGTAGAGTGGTCACTAGATCACAAAAAGACAAGATAGTGATGTGCACTATTCAAAAAGCAAAACGGTAAATGACGAGGTGGCTACCATGCATTGGTGGATCAGATTGTGTGCTAGACGTCTGTTAGGAATTGGGTAGGATAAGATAACAAAATATGCAACCTACGTATGTTAGCCATGTGGCATAGTTTGGATTTCGGATTCCTCTAGTCCTACAATATATAAATCAAGGAGAGGTCTTGAGAAGACATCTCTTATCTTGGAAGTCATTCCGGAGTCATTGACTTCAGTGTTACAATGATATCAGAGCAGGTTTATTGTTCCTATGAGTGTGGATCATCCCTCTTGGAAGAATAGTCGGGGTTGGTACAATTATTTGAGGAGAGAGTGTTTGTTAGAGGCTGGCAGTGGCCATTGAGCTGCAAGTAGTGGAAGGGGGTTATTGTGGAGTGCGAGGGTTATGGATGGGGAGATAGAATAGTACCGAGATTCCCATTTCTTAATCCTTTTCATATCAAATTGTTATACATTGAGAGAGCAAGGCAAAAATTTTCAAGTATTTGGTTTATCATTTTGGTGCCAACTTCATGGACCAAGTGATGAGGTCTCGAGATCCTGTTATCTTACCTATAGTCACCTATGATGTTACTTGGGATCTCACGATTTACATTTTAGTTTAGAGATGGACCTCAATAGACCACCACCAGTGAGATTCAACACACGTTGTGAAATCTATTGTGTGTATCATCCTAAAGCTATGTTTCGGAGCCTAGTTATTAGAAACTTTGGAGAGGAGTATTACCATGAGGTGATAGCATCACCTATTACTTTTGTGTTGCCAATCTTGAGAAATTGGAGAGAGTTCATCTTAACCCTATACTGAGAGAGAGTGGACAGAGACGAATCATGGATGACACTTTGAGAGAAATGATTCAGGAGTTGAGAGATTTGAGAAACGCATTTGAGCAAAGTCAGACTCAAGTACAAGAGTTAGCTCAAGAATTGTTAGCAGTCAAAACGAGAGGAATGGAAAATGAGAGAATGAGAGAAACTCAAATAGAGATGGAGACATCACCATCCATGATGGAGAGTGAAGAAACAGTGAGAGCTCGTGCTCTTGAAGCCCAAGCAGCACAACGAGTAAGAGAGCTAGATCTTCAGACATCCATGATTCTGAAGATGACAAAAGCTTGTAAGAGAACCTTACCGATGTCGCATGGACAAAGCTTTACTCTGAGAACGCCTGAGCGTCTGGCTGTAGAAGAACTCTCCTCGTCCTCGTGTGAACTGACAATCACCCTCTCTTTCATCTCCTCATCTCTCTATGCCCAACTCGTTGCACCCGGTAAACTCCAGCGGAAGAGGATCGTTGTAACCAACGATTGAACCGTTTACTCTTAGCCAAACTTCGCAGAAAAGTACTTTGCAACCATTCATAACTCTCGGGAAAGTTTCACATGCTTTTCAATTCTAGATCTCTCGTTACAAATGTCGAACTATACCCTGTGTCACAAGGCGATATGCAGACCCTTGCGCACTAAAACCACTATAAACTCCAATCCTTTGATCCAATTGCACTCAAATTTCGCAAGAAAACGACTTATCATCCAAGCTTCAACTCTGTCAAGTTTTATTGACCAATCTTATCGATAGCATGAGTTATGATCGTCGAACTAAATCTGTAACAGTCTGTGCAATCCTGCAATTCAGACTATGTACATAACTACTGCTTTGCACTCAAAACTCAACCAATCGAGCTGAAATTTCAATCAAATCGCAAATTCAAGTTGTAAACTCTGTGTCTATCGAATCCGATCTGTCAAAGCCTTCATAGAACGCTCAGAATTCACTCAAACTCTCCCATTGGTCCAAATTTCACTCTCCCACTTCAAATCACCACACCGGAGTGTCAACTTGCTCAATCGCCTTCATTCTTGAGCCAAAATCCTAGCTCTCCCTGTCAGCTCTCCAACCATATCCTTCAATCCTGAAAAACTCCCTTCGAAGGCTCCCGAAACTCCTCAAAACCCCAAAGAACTTGCCCAAGTGCTCTCATTGGTCTAAATTTCCCAACCAATGAGAATGAAGAGTTCCATTTTGACCTCTAGTGGGCCAAATTAGCCACAACTAACTTAGAGCTTAACAACTAGCCTAAAAACACTACTTAGCCATCATATAGGTAATACTAGTTGTTGCTAATAAAGAGTCAAAATAACAACTCGAAACCGGTTAAGTATAAACGGAACAACAAAAGGGACCGGGGAGTTTATAACTTGAGTATAATACTCCTCGCCAAAATTCCTAACAATCAACTCCCTATGACTTGCCTTTGGTAGACAGTAGTGATGGACAGGGACCCATGTGTTGAAAGGCGCCACTATCGGCAAGTTTAGGTCCATAATGCTAATATCAAATCAAAACGTAGATTGTTAAGTCCCAAGTCGCGCCGTAGGAAACAATTGGCGAGAATGAAAGGATCCGGGGAGTTTATCACCACTTCCATAAAGCTATCTCCAAAGTGATACACTAACCATGCCCTAAAGTGATCACGATGTAGACACCGGATGCTTATCACAAACGGATTGGGCATCGGTATAACTGGAGGATCATACCGCCCTCTATCCATGTCCCACATTGGCTCCACTTCATCGGATAAGCTCCTTAGTCAGCGACGTTCTAGACCTCCCCCCTTTCCTTTCGACTCCAACCACGCTTTATATCCGATAAGGTCCAAGATGATATCCCTTGGATCCTTATCTACATCCTGGCCCTAGGATGACAATCCAACCGTGGCCTCTTAACGTACTTTACAATGAGCCGTCGGCCATCCTGACCTAAAATATCGCCAAAATATCGCCGTCATCTCAACAGCTCTGAAGATGACACATGTCATCATCTTCTCATAGTAGCCGTGTCACAACACGACACCGAGGTAGTCGAACCATGGGAGTTTTGGAAGGTTGGATTGAGAGAATGGAGTATCATCTTGCTTTGTTCAATATCAACGATCACTTTTCAAAGCATCTACTTGGTTTCAGGGTTGGATGATGGAGCTCAATGAGTCAGACTAACAGGTTACTTGGAGTGCAATGAAAGGAGGTCTTCTTCAGAATTTTCAAGCAGTTGATCCCGTCATCACGGCACGGATGAGGTTGTGGAAACTTGAGCGAAGGGAAGTGTGGTGGGAGTACATTGAGGAATTTCGAGATCTTTGAATTCAGATACGAGATATGAGTGGAGCTGAAGCCCTTGATTTATTCAAGAAAGGGTTGAAGAAAAAGATTCAACATGAGGTGATTCGGGACAATCCAAGCAACTTGAACGAGGCTATTGCTTGTACACAACGAATGTCCAACGTCTACCACAACGGTGGAGAGGTATCAGTTCCCACGAATCAATACTATGGACCCATGCCTATGGAGTTGGGCAACATAAGGAGGAGAGAAGATTTCATTCCAAGGGGAGTGAACGCACAAGGAGGAGATCGTCGCAACTCGAATCCTCATCGAGAAGGAAATTCAAGAGGAGGAGACGGAGTGCAGGGAAGACGAGAAATGCGGCAATGCTATAATTGTGAAAGATTTGGTCACATTGCCATGAATTGCCGTACCCGAGTTCTAGCAAGAGGAGCTAGACCCCCCTATTGACGAGATGTCAACAATCTTGAAGGTGGAGACGAAGTGACCGATGGAAACCCGGGAAACGACAAGCACCAGTAACCTTGCCTCGCGGCCTTACTAGTTCGATGAAAAGGAGGAAGGGCAAGGGAAGGAAGCACAAACATGAGGTAAATGGTTTGAGAAAGAAGGAAACATGTTTGATTGTGACGGATGGCGAGATAGAAGGAGTAAAAGTGAGAGTATTGATTGACCGAGGAGCTACAGAAAATTTCCTATCTCGATCTATTGCTATAAAGTTGGGATTAGCTTTAGAGAAAGATGAGAGTGAAAAGGTAGAGTTGCCAAACGGGCAAACAGAGAGCATTGAGAGCATTCCTAGGAAAGTGGAGTTGAAGATTGGGCAATACAAGGAATCATTGGAGTGGAGAGTAATTCGATTAGCTCGCTATGATGCTATTTTGGGTATGTCTTGGATAGAAAAATATAATCCTGAGGTAGATTGGCGAAAGAAGATAGTAAAAACCATCAGTTGGAGGATCTTTGGAAATAGACTTAGATCAGGACACAAAAACTTACCTCTCTACGTGATAGGAAGAACCGCTATCAGTCACAAAGATGTATTTTTTTGGGCCTAATAAGAGATGTAAGCGCTCCAAAAGAGCAATCTTTTATACATGAGGAGTTAACTTGTATCTTGAACGAGTTTCAAGATGTTTTTCCAGATAATTTGCCTCCAGATTTATCACCAAGAAGGAGAGTGGATCACAAGATGGAGATCTTACGAGGAAGTTCTCCTCCTTGTAAAAGTCCCTATCGACTTGCACCAAACGAGCTGGAGGAATGCAAGGTACAATTGGAAGAGTTGTTGGATCCAACCTAGTGTGTCACCATATGGAGCTCCAGTATTGTTCGTGAAGAAGAAGGACGGTTCCATGCGGATCTGCATGGACTATCGTGCTCTAAATCAACAAATGGTGAAAAACAAGTATCCATTACCGCGAATGGATGACTTGTTTGATCAACTTCATGGAACTAAGTATTTCATCAAACTTGATCTTAGAAACGGATACAATCATATCAGAGTGGCAGATGAAGACATACAAAAGACAGCTTTTAGAACTAGATATGGTCATTTTGAGTATCTAGTTATGCAATTTGGTTTAACCAATGCCCCTACCACATTCATGGGACTAATGAATGATATTTTTTGTAAATATCTAGATAAATCAGTGATTGTGTTTTTAGATGATATCTTGATATATAGCAAGTCCTTACAAGATCATCAAGAATATCTACGAGAAGTACTCCAAGTGTTGAGAGAAAATAAGTTGTATACTAAGATGTCAAAATGTGAGTTTGGCAAAAACGAAGTAGATTACCTAGGCCATAGAGTTAGTGCTGATGGCATCCAAGTCATGAGTGACAAAGTGGAAGCCATTCAAAATTGGACTGCCCCAGAGAATCAGACTCAACTACGTAGTTTCTTGGGTTAAACCGGCTTCTATAGAAGGTTTGTGGAGGCTTTTGCTCGTATTGCTCAAGCTTTAACAAGTCTCTTAGGCCAAGGGCAGAAATGGCAATGGGGTACAGCTCAAGAGATTGCATTTCGATGCATCAGGTGTGGCAGTTGGAGGAGTGTTACAACAGGAATGGAAAGATGGATGGCACCCAATTGCTTTCTTCTCACGAAAACTTTTGCCGGCGGAGCAAAATTATCATACCACAGAGTTAGCCATTGTCTTGGCTACTAAACATTGGAAGCATTATCTCGAAGATAAGGAGTTTGTGGTTGAGATAGACCACAAGCCTTTGGTTTATTTAGAAACTCAAAAGGACATCTCAAAGCAGCAGATTCGTTGGGCTGAATGGCGACAGCGTTTCAACATGAAGATCGTGTATGTGGAAGGGAAGAAGCAGCTTGCCGATGCATTGAAACTAATGCAGTGCATTAATCACATCACGGAGGTGAAGATTCACTCTGAATGGTGGGAGAACCTGAATCGCGCTACCAAGGAGGATGAGGAGATTGCACAAGCTCTTCAACAGGGTCGAGCACATTTAGAACGGGGATTGGCGTTCTATAAGGGAAAGATTTGGATACCCTCAGATGTTGCTCTCCGTACAATAGTGTTAGAGGAGGCACATGATTCAGCTATTGCGGGCCATGTAGGAGCGGAGAAGACCATTGAAGGCGTCCAAAGGGTATACTTTTGGCCAAAACTAAGAGAGTACATCACCAGCTATGTTCGAAGTTGTGTGGCTTGTCAACAAAACAAGGTTAGCAATCAGAAACCAGCAAGTCTACTACAACCTCTACCAACACCTACTAGAAGATGGGAGCACGTCAGTATGCACATTGTATGTGAGTTACCAATGACGTCTACAGGTTATGATTCGATAGTCATTTTTGTGGATAAATTGAGCAAGATGATCCATATTAGGCCCACAACAAAGGCGATGCGCACTGAACTTGCTCGAATTTATATGGATGCAGTTTTTGCTCAACATGGTTTAGCTACAGTGCTCATCACCGATAGGGGCACTCAATTTACTAGCATGTTTTGGAAAACTCTATTTGGGCTATTCAAAACAAAACTAGTCATGTCCACAACTTATCATCCTCAAACAAATGGGCAAACTGAAAGAGCAAATAGAATTATTGAGGACATGCTTAGAGCTTTCACTTTGGAAGAGCAAGAAGGTTGGGATGCACTTTTATCCTTGATTGAGTTTGCTTATAATAACTCAATCAATGCATCCACAAAAGTCAACCCATTCTTCTTGATGTATGGAGAACACCATATCACACCATCTAGCTTGGTGACTGTAGGTCACATGCATGAACCATCAACCCAAGTTAAAGCAGTGAACGAGTTTGTGGCACGAGTCCAACGAGGAGTGCATCAAGCAAAGCAAAAATTAGCCATTGCCCAGAATCGGCAAAAACAATATGCTGATGCTCATCGACGATATGTGGAGTTTCAAAAAGACGATTAGGTGTGGTTGTCTACTACCAATTTGTCATTAATAGGGGTTCGAAAGTTAAGTCCACGGTTTATTGGACCTTTCTTGATTGTCCAACGGATTGGAGAAGTTGCCTACAAGTTAGAGTTGCCAACACACATGAAAATACATCCCGTTTTTCATGTATCTCTCTTGAGGAAGTATACCCAACGATCTCCTTCCTTTGCCAACCCACATCAATCAACCAGCCATGATTGATGGTGTAGAGGAATATGAGGTTGAGAGAATCCCCAACAAACGGACAAGAGGTCAGCGGAACCCCAAAGTGGAATATCTAGTCCAATGGAAAGGTTATCCACTTTATGAAGCTACTTGGGAACCATTGGCAAATCTTACAAATGCCAAGATACTTGTAGAGACTTTTGAGTCTTCTTGCAACGAGTACGTTGCGACTTAAATGGGGGGAGGTTTGTAACCAATCATGGTTAGTCATTGTTAGGTTAGCCAAAGTGTAGTGTGGTCACTAGATCACAAAAAGACAAGATAGTGATGTGCACTATCCAAAAAGCAAAAGGGTAAATGACGAGGTGGCAAGCAAAAGGGGCATGTTTAGAGGTTTTGAGACTGTTTTTTTGTTTTTGGAATATAAATGAACGATATTCGGAGGAAGTATGTGTCGCCGAATACGAATAGGAGAAATAAGTGCAAAGATGGCCAAGACGAATAAGTTGTTAAGGAGGTCTGAAGCGTCGAACGGATTAGGGCAGTTAGTAACAACATCGACGAGTGCAACGAGCCGTGGAGGAGCAAGAACAAGCGTCGAGTCAAGTAGACGAAATGAAGAGGAAATCGGTCACTTGATGGGGGCTCGTGAGGCTATTCAATTGCCAGTGAAGAAGATGCCCATGGGAGTATATCGACCCTTGGTGCCGAATCCAGAATGGTCGACCAAAGAATTAGCACGATTAAAGACCTTGGGAGGAGAGTTTCAGGCATGGCGCTAGGACTATGTGTGCCCAGAGTTGTGTGAAGAAGTTCGAGCCAAGAAGACACCAAACCCAATAGGTTGGAGAGGACATCCAGACTCGTGGGATGCGTTGCTTTGGGCAGAAGCATTGGGAAGAGATTACTCGAGGGAAGAAGGATCTGACAGATACAATAAAGTAATTGACAGAGTCTGTGGAGCGTATGGAGAAGCAGAAGGCGGAGGTGACAAAGAAAGCAGCCGTAGCAAAGCAAGCCTACGGAGAAATCTGTAGAATTCGAAGCGCGGAAGTGAAGTTTGTCGAGAGGGAGAATGAGAAGCTTCATCAGCAATTGAAGAGGGCAAAGCAGCAGTTGCACAAAGTTGATGTTGAACGGCCAGCTAGATTAGAAGATTTGGCAAGTAGGTGCTCGCAATACCTTTTTGCTCGGTGTGACGATGTGGAGGCTGAAAGGTTGGAACGTTTGACAGTGGCGATGAACACCCCTTGCGATTCGAAGGATTGGAGGAAGGAGATGTACAAAGCCATGGGACGCGAATGCCAGGAAGCGATGCGAGTCCATCGGAAGGAGATCGCAGAGGACATCAGGGAATTGCAAATGAGCGTCGATGTCTTTGCGTTGAAGGAAGAGACATCATCAAAGGGACCTGAGATGCCCCAAAATTGTAGTGAGGCGCGATCTATGTAGGCGACGATTAGGAATAAGTGTGAGTAGATTGTATAAATAGGAGTAGTGTTAGAGTAGGATTATCGTTTTCTTTACAAGTGTTCATTGAGAACCGAAATTGTAGTCATGGTAGAACGAAGTGTTCGAGAAGCTGTTGAATGTTGCATTCGATTGGACTTGACTGGTGCGTAATACCTGTGAAGATACCCGGCTATTCGTCCATGAGCCATATTCGGATACACTTCGCAGTACAAGTTCATAGAGAACATCGCCTCGTCAACAGCTTGTAAAGGAATGATCAAACTCCCATCAGTAAATCTGGAGTGTAATTTCAATTACATGCGTAATTCTGTGCAATATAATGGATGGGTAATGGTTTGTTAATTTGACTTAGTGGTCTTGGACTACTCTATCACATCACTCTTTGGACTATGCATGTCCAGAGTCTTCAAAAGAAGCATAAACAGTCATATTCGTCGCTGACAGAAAGATAACACCTCATTCCCTTGGGAATGAACTGTAATTCTGTACAAATGGCAAAACCTTTGTGTAACCTGTCTAATACATAACCAATCTTGGTTAGTCATTGTTAGGTTAGCCAAAGTGTAGAGTGGTCACTAGATCACAAAAAGACAAGATAGAGATGTGCACTATCCAAAAAGCAAAACGGTAAATGACGAGGTGGCTACCATGCATTGGTGGATTAGATTGTGTGCTAGACGTATGTTAGGAATTGGGTAGGATAAGATAACAAAACATGCAACCTACGTATGTTAGCCATGTGGCATAGTTTGGATTTCGGACTCCTCTAGTCCTACAGTATATAAATCAAGGATAGGTCTTGAGAAGACATCTCTTATCTTGGAAGTCATTCCGGAGTTATTGACTTCATTGTTACAAGAGTATATCAAATTCCACTTGTAGATCCCCTAGTATAGGAATGTCATCTACATGCAAAATATCCTCGGCAAGTGCAACTTCTAGGTACTATGAGACAAAATCCTTGGACCCTACTGGCACTCCTAGAATGCGTAAACTGTCAGTCAATGTCATACATCCCTCTGGAAGCTAGAGATGAAGAGGAATGCCCAAAGAATACCAAGCCCTACACTTTGACACCTTAATCCTCAAGCCTACAAGATGAAGCTCCGTAGCCAAGTAATCAAAGGCATGCCTAATGTGGTCTATAGGGCCCACAATGTGTGTATCATCGGCTAGGGAGGGGAACACACAACCTGCCACGGCCAAAGCAGTAGATCAAAGAGCTCTATATTGAGCCTGGGCAAATAGGGGTCCTCCCAAAGAATCTCCTTGTTGAGTGCCAACGGCGGACTATAGAACTGTTACTCCCTCCTCGTAAAAGCCATGCTTATAAAAGAAAGAAGAATGTGAACCGTAGAAACACCATACGAAAGGAATGAGACTAGATAGAGATCCATCAGCCTCTCTAAGCTCTAAAAAAATAGATGCATATGAGACGCTTTTAAAAGTATTCTCAACATCCACGTACAAGACAACCCATTCCGAATGGACATCTAAAAGTGCTCTAATGTCCAACGATACTGCCTCACAATCTCTTGGTATGGCGACTCCAAACTGGTGTGGACAAAGATGTTGCTAAAAGTATGAAGGATATTGCAGGACAACAGTCGTACTGTTGTCCTGCAACATGCAATAAAACCTCCCCAATAACAATCGTATAGAGTTATGTTTTTAGTTATGTATAGAGTATATTTTAGAATACGGGAGAAGATTCACTCAACATGAATGGGCGAGACCCGGAGCTAGATTAGTTCACCATGGAGCCACTATGACTCACATAATAATATGGGAATGTGTACAAAACCTTTTCTCTTTTTTCATGAGTTACTTTTAGAAGGTGTTCTTTTTGTTCCCTAGAATGTATAAAAGGAAGCTTAAAACATGAACAAAGAAAAGGTCATGGAGAAGAATACAATGAACTAAGTTTCCCATGTATATCATGTTCACACAAGGCGACACCTTTTAATACTCAAATTGTTTGAAAACTTAATGTCCGAATGATCCATAATTGGCGTTAGTTATCATTTTCCCCGTCTTGAAACCTGACTTAGTTGTCAATGAGATTTTGACCCGAATCTTAGCGGGGCCAAAAACCTGGGCGTCTAGTCAATCAAATTTTCCAGCAATGTATGGAAAGTTGGAAGAATAGAAAACGATCTCTATGATCGTTTTCTATTCTTCCAATTACCAATGACCAAGGTTCTATCTTATTTTTTTTGAAAATTGGAAAGAATGTTAAAAATTTCATCCATTTATCATTGAATTTCATTTATTATTGTATTTTAAAAAAATTAATGTAGAAAGGACTGATTTTACCAAAATGAAATCTTGGTTTGTAAAATACATTTAACGTTATATTTTTATTTTTATTGTAAAACAGATTTAAAAAAATTTTGTGTGAATAATAATAATTAATGAAAATTACTAATTAAGAATGATTTTCATTAAAGATAATGAAATTGAAAAACAAAGCTTGATCTATGTTTATTTTAAATTTTATAAATATTTTTTTATAATATAAATATTAAAATTTTCTATTTAAAATAATTTATTTAAAATAATTTATTTTTAATATTTATATTATTGAGTTTTAATTTTAAATAATTTATATGTTGAAACTATAATAGTTGTAATGGTATGATACAATGATCAAGGTGAGATCAACTCTAATTATCAAGATTAAAATGAATATTCATGATTAAAAAATGTAATTATGATGACTCATGTGCTGAAAGAGTGCAATTTTTTTACCAAGATTTCCGAATATAGATGATCCGCAAATCCAAAAATATTTATCATTGAACAAATGCAAGATTGAAATCTAATTTGAATCATGGAGTTAGTATGAAAAGCAATGATGTGATCAAAGTTCAATCAAGTTATAATTAAATTATGTTTAATTTTTCATACTTTTGAGGATTGTCAATCTTGCATTTTGACTTTTGTCACTATGACAACCACATATGTTCCGACCACTGCAATCAAATTTTTTACATCTTTTAACTGTTTCATCTTTTTGAGATTTTTTCAACCTTGCATTTTGACTGTTCTTACTATAACAACAACATTTGTTGTGGCCACTACAATCAAATTTTTGATATCTTTGAATTGTTTCATCGTTTGCAGATTTTATTGACCTTGCATGTTGACTTTCTCCACTACAACAATATATGGTTTAACCACTGCAATCAAATTTTTTAATTATTTGTTTGAGGAAAAATCGGATAGACGGTTGTTTATTTTGTGAAATATTTCTATTATGCATGAAGAGACATTTAGAATTATTGATCCACAATTGCAATGTTGTGTAAGCTCTGTGGTACTATTAATAGTCATATAAAATACCCTCAAAGCTAAGTACTCTTGTTCTTTTGAAACATGTTGATAAAAAAGAGAAGATTTCAAAGCTATGACATTCTTTTTATTCTCTAGATTATATACTATCAGTGTGGTAAAAGTTTTCCGATACTAATAAAAAGCAGAAAAAATACATGTTGATAAAAAAGGTAAGATTTCAAAGTCTTAGTTGGTTATGATATATTTTTACCCTCTAGATTATTAACGCTAGATTATAATCTAGTGATAACTCATATGTGTTTATAATAAGCAACTCTTTGATGAAAAATGACTTTCTTGAATTTTTCCTACATATTAGATTACCTCATGCCATCATAGATCAAAAAGTATCATCATTGTAAGTTAGAGAATGAGGTCATTTTTGTAAAAGTACAACAGTCTGGATCATCAAAATTGATCTTGAATTTGATTCAAAAATATTGAAACTGATGTCTAGAAGATATCGCCCTTAGATTGCTGTATCGTTTTACAGCAATTCCACATGGGAATCCTTAGATTCTTGAATTTGAACCCATGGCAACTCCGACTGCAACCTCAAGTGTCCATCTCCGAATTCACAATACCATTAGCACATCCACTTCTGGCTTGACGTCACTTCTAGTCAATTGGCACTCAAAGTAAGGACTGATCTCACAAGAATGCGAAAATATGGCCATGCATCTCTTCCATTTTGATTTCCCCGATCCATCTGATTTCCTCACATCTTCATCACATCAAATGCAAAAGTCCCCTAGTGCTACTCAAGTTTGCAGAAGACATGTCCTTGAAACTGTTATTTTCTCTAATGCATATCAAGTTTAGACCCAAAAATAAGTGACAGTCTAAGATTCGTGAAGAGTTCCACGCAACGACTGTTAGAAACGGGTCGCAAATGAAGTCATCCATCCGAATCTTACACTTGTCTTTGTACCATTGACCTGCAAACTTACAAAGTCCAGGAAGAAATCCATCGTCTCTCTGTGTCACCGAAGTGCACGTCGGTCGCCGTTCTTCCTTGCTAGAAAAGTTCACTGGCTAGGTTAAAATCTTGGCAACTCCACAATCATGAATCGTAACCTGAAGGCAGATTTGTTACTGCAGTATGGGTGCTCTTATTGTCGTCAAGTCCAAACCTGCCAAATGTACGCAGCTGGTCGAGGCACGCGTGGAAGCCCTGTGAACATCAGCGTTGCATGCCTTCGAGTTTCATACGGTTTCAACCTCGACACGTGATTCCACTACACCTGCCAGACAGTATATAAGCAACTGGCTTACAGGGCTGAAGATGTGCCCTCCACTCGTTATCGAACTTGAGCTCCTCATCTCTTACATTTCTCAAACTCTATCTACCGTAGTCAGGCCTTCCGAATTCAGCTCGATTGTGCAGAGTTTGTTGCATATTTTCCTTAAAGAAAATGGCCTCCATGACAGTAGCAACCGCTTCCGCCCTGCAGGTAGGAAGCATCAGCTCAGTGTCCAGGACCAGCGTTCCCAAGTCCGCAACCGTCAGTTTGGGATCGTCAGCAAGTCTGAAGGGCCTCCGATTAATGGCTCCCCCCGCCACACGACTCCGATCGACCCGACCGTTCGCCATCCGTGCCGAAGATGGCTCAGGAATTGTCGACTCCGTCAAGGAAGGAGCCGATCAGGCTGCCCAGAATGTTAAGGCAGGAGCCAACAAAGCCGGCGAAGTTGTCTCGGACGCTGCCTCGAATGTCAAGTCCGGAGCACAGAATGTCGTGGACACTGTGAAGGACAAGGCAGGAGATTTGACAGGACAGGCCAAGAGCGCCAGCCAGGATCTCGGAGACAAGGCTGAAGACGTCAAGGTACATTCCCTACCATCTTTATTTTTGCCATTGTTTTCTGGAACAGTCCCTCTCTGCTGCAACTGCCATGGGCGTAAACTGTGTCTCCATCAATTTGCGTGATCCATCTCGATGGAAGCTTGAAATGGAGTAGCTGACCGTTTCCATTGGCGATGGCGGCTATGAAAGTGTATAAAGGTGTCGTTCTGATTGCAAATGCTGTACATCCCTCTGTGTTTCAGGGTCAGGTCGCTGGGAAAGCTGAAGAGGCCAAGGACAGCGTCAAGGAGGGAACTGACAAAGCCACCAGCAAAGCACAGGACGCTGGAAAGGATATCCAGGGAAAAGCTGAGGATGCTACATCGTCAGCCCAGTCTAGCTTCAAGGACTCTTCGAGGCAGGCTGAGGGATCCGTTAGAGATGTATCGAAGTCTGCTCAGTCAGGATTAGACGAGGCCTCGAGCAAAGCCAAGTCCGGTATCGATGACGTATCCAGGAAGACAGAGAAGGCCGCCAGCGATCTCAAGAATTAGAGGGAGAAGCTATCAATCTGTCGACAACGCTGTTTTTGTCAAACTTGTGCCATATCCAAACATCAGATTCTGTATAATGTGTAGAGAAACTCCTGAAACAGATTCACTCGACGTAGACTATTCGTCCGTAATGCCGGATGTTTTGTACATTGTATGATGCAATTATCCATTGAGAGGTTGTTCTACTTTGATCAATATCTACCCCATTTCCATTGAATATAATTCATGATATAACTATGGCTTGATGTGGACATTTCTCATGGTTGAACATTATTTTCCTTACCCAAGAGAAAACTCCCGAGAAATAGAATTGGTTTTTCCCCAAAACGCAATCAACCATATATCATATCATATTCTAGCAAAGCTAAAAAGTATACAATATTTAATATGTAAAATTATGTGATACTTTTTGAGAAAATATGAAGATAATAACGTATAAAAATATAATTTCATAGCAGGTATTTTCTTATTATTTTTATACCGTATATAATAAAATTATATACAATTAAAAATCAAATGAATAGAATTAATGACATAGTTTTTCACAATACATATCACAAATCAAAAAAGTAAACTTCAATATTTTATTACTAAGTAGCACTATTCCTATTCAGCAAACAAGGAAAAAAAAATATCTAGTACACATACGGATAAAATATATTTATACTACATATAAAAAATAGGAGAATATGTGAAACGTCTAGGAGAAAGACGATCATATGTAAAATTCTTAAGAAAAAATATACTTTGACACCTTTGGGACAATTTGCAATGCATTCATAAATCAAATCAAAATGCAGAATTAGGCACATCCATTCTAATGTTGTAGTTAATTGATGCATAATTGAAATACTAGGTCGTTAATGATAATAATACTAAATATCGTTATTAGTAAATCGAAGGATTACAATATATAAAATATTAGCACCAGGTTTTTCTCATTTACAAAGTATTGATTTTATATCCAACCATCACTCACGTCCTGTTCACAATGAGAAGATTGTGGTCTGTCCACTGAGTCCCATTTGACCTACATCGGACGTTAGCTTCTTATTTAACGTTACTAATAACGATAAGTTTAATTAACTAATTTCTTCGTCAATTAAATTTTCCACTGCCAAACACAATAAACAAGTCAACTCGACTCTTCCTTACACGAGCTTCGTCATGAATGCGTTCATCACGGGCCTTGTTCAAAGGCGTATAGTTCGAGTGATCAACGGCTATGGTGTATTCAAGTTTGCTGCTTATGAGTACTGCCGCTCAAAAGTGACGCACAAGCACGGACGTTAAATCCGGCTCAAAAGTCGTACCTCGGAAACATTTATAACATAGAACCTTTCCACAGGGTATCTCGCAAACTATCGCTACTCAGTCTAATCGATTGCCCGCTTATCAGACTGTCTAGCATACTCAGCTCAGACTCACATATTAAGGTACTCCTGTCAGTTTTTTACATATGACCCGGAGTAAATGCATTCTTTCATTTCACTCACATACATTCCTCGAGTGATACTAATGATACTGTCCGAACGAGCTTGCCATCTCGACGTTGCCAGATGTCGATGACACTTCTGATCCGCGTCGTGAACAACTTCGGAATGATCCACTCGGCTAGATGGGATCGAACAGCATGAAACATGATGATAAGCCCCTTATCTCGAAGCCGCCTGACTCGGCCTGAGACATGAGCAATTTAGAAGCCAACTTATTGGATCCTAACAACCACGTGTCGCAGAAGCTGCACTCTGTACTCTGTTTCGCCAAGTGGAAGGAGCCAATTCAGACCAATCTAATATATGGCTGCTACTGAAAACATAAGGACCACATTCATCATGCATAAATTCCGCATGAAGGTAAACTCACACGATGACACGTGCGCTCAGAGCACTCGTTGACTTGAGGTATAATAAGCAGTTCTGTCCTTCGATCGTTATTCGGAGTCTGAATTCCAATTAAGCACTAACTCTTACATTCCCTCTTCGCATCCACTAAGTTTTTCTTCTTCGTGATATTTCCAAAAGATTTGCGTTCATCAGTCTAAATTGTCCGCTTTCAGCTTTCGAGCATTCCGCTAGGTTACAATGGCAACCATGACAGCAGTTAACTTTTCAGTACTCTCTGCGGGAGCTGTGTGCTCGGTACCCAAGTCCGCTGCCGCTATCTCCTCATCCAGCTCCGTGAACTTGGGATCCAGTGCCAGGCTCAGGTGCGTCCGTTTGACGAAGGTTTCGACTCCTCGATCGAGGCGAGCGTTCGTCGTCCGTGCCAGAGATGATGGCTCCAACGTAGCCGATGCGGTGAAGGAGGGAGCCGATCAGGCTGCACAGAATGTGAAGAGTGGTGCTAACAAGGCCGGCGAATTCGTCTCTGACGCAGCCACTAACATTAAGGATGGGGCAGAAAATGCTGTGGAGACAGTGAAGGACAAGGCCAATGACCTCACCGGGCAGGCCAAGAGCGTCAGCCAGGACTTGGGCAACAAGGCCGAGGACTTGAAGGTAAACTTCTAGATCTGAATGAAAAACTCTCTTCGAAATTCTAAGCGATTTGGAATCTACTGGATGCTATGAAAGGAGGTGTACATGTCATGGCCGTCAGACAGTGCATTCACTAAACGTGTCGAATCTGCTACTCGATTTACGAACATGTTGGATGTAGCTTCAGTGATGGAATACTGGGATACCGACATATTTAATTTCTCGACATTTCTGAAAATTTCTGAGATTGCCCTTTGATTGTGCGTAACCTTCCAGTATTATAGCTTTCTAAAATGTAAACGAAGGAGGTGGATATTATTTGCGCCGATTGAGTCTGTGGGAGATGTGCACCTAGGCCTGAACTCTCTGAATCTGTCATCTTTCAGAACCAAGCAGGAAGCAAAGCTGAGGAGACTAAGGATAATTTGAAGGAGGGAGCTGACAAAGCCACCAGCCAAGCTCAAGACGCTGGAAAAGATCTCCAGGGAAAAGCCGATGATGCGGCATCTTCTGCCAAGTCTGGCTTCAAGGATGCATCCAGGCAGGCTGAAGGATCTGTAAGAGACGCATCGAGGTCAGCACAGTCTGGATTGGACGACGCTTCGAGCAAGGCTAAGGCCGGAATCGATGATGCTTCCAGGTAGACACAGAGCGCTGCAAATGAAATGAAGAACTAGATCTGCGAACTATCGTCAGACCAGAGAGACGTGTATTATGTACTGTACATAGCTATG
Organism: Marchantia paleacea; assembly: GCA_014180765.2. Classification (NCBI taxonomy): domain Eukaryota; kingdom Viridiplantae; phylum Streptophyta; class Marchantiopsida; order Marchantiales; family Marchantiaceae; genus Marchantia; species Marchantia paleacea. Next base: position 563,833 of record MUAA02000065.1, read on the forward strand.
GCGGCGGACTGTAAGTTCAAGGCAGCTGGAACAATTTCCGTTGTCGAAGAGATCTTGTTCAGCTCTCTAAGTGTCTACGTACACTGATGGGACTTTGAATTGTACCACTTTGTTCTGATACTTTGTGATATAAATTGCCCTTGAAGTCAACCTATGCATGGACAACTTGAGATTTAAACTTCCGGCCAAGTTTGAGATAAAATGATCATTTGTTTGTTGTGAAATGGCAATATACTAAACTTCTGATTATTTGATGTGGTCAATCAGCTTCAAATGTTTATCTGAAGCTGATAGAGACTATACCATGAAGTATTTGAAGCTAAGATAGTGACTTAATGATTGTGATATCCTAGTAAGTCTCGTAAAGATCCGCAGTCTACACGCTGCGGTTATATTTCCACATTTGAGAGCAAATCTTACAAATGAGGGATGAATAGTGAGTGGAAATCTTACAAAAACATGGAAGCATATATTCTTCTTCGAAACAAAAATAATAAATTTCAGCTCAATTTTTATGACCATACATTATTAAATATTGATCTAATTAACACGATATTGGATAATGATCGGGACAAATTAAACTACACATCTCAGAAACGGGTAATGTAGAAAGACGATTGTGGAACTATTATCATCATCGTGCAAAGTCACAACTAAATCACAATTTTTTGAGCAAAATATTAGAAACTTTTAAATACTAAGTTATAACAACGAAGTAAATAACACCTTATACCAGCATCTACTATAAAATTGCGAAACTTATTGTAATGTGAGGATAATGAACAGTTGTCCACCAAGTGCACTCCATGCATTCTATCCTAACTATATCTTTGATGTTCATGATCGTGAGACATGAAGAAGAAAGAATGTTCAATCTCTGAAAATGGCCTAAATCTTCTGTCACAAAATTCAGAAGATCCCACAAAGACGATGTTATACATACATTTGCTTATGATTGCTGTAACTTTTACTAACGGTCATAGTCATAGTGTCGTACCTCAGATCCTGCAACTAGGTGCGTACGATGGAAAGCTTTCGAAATTGACATATCATGTTGTACCTTGTATGAGCGGTTTCCAGGGACTGAAAAGCTTTAGTACTTACAGTTTACGCGGAGTGTAATTGATCATGCTTATTACAGCTTTGGTGTAGACCAGACCCTCATTATACTTAAACGATAATCGAACATATCCGTCCCTGAAAAAAAGATCAGGCTTAGAGATGTGATTGACTTCCTACTACCTAAATGGGTTTGAGAGGGGAGTTAAATCGTGCGCAAGTGTTGAGAGTGCCGGATAAGTATTAGTTCCATTCTTCGACCCTAAACTCTTTCAATTTGGGTTCCATTAGTACCTAAATTGAATACTATGGAGAATGATTTTGTGAGATATGATTGTTTTTATTTTTTTAAGGTTTTGAGTGCATTTTGAGTGATTTTTCTTCGATTAGACATATGGGTCGGGTTTTTTTTATTACCATCTCTTCCTTTTCCTGCATTGTTTCTATTGGAACCAAGTTGGAAAATTATGGAGATCTGAATAAAAAGTTATGATTATTTTTAGATTTTAGGGTTTCCATAGTTAGCATTTTCCAATGTGAGGTGGTGTGTAATGGGGTTTCGGTTCTGCAGGTGGAAGTAGATACATGATGGAGTGCTGGGTTTCTTTATCGTTCCCTTTGTGCTAGCTATAGCTTGACTTTCTCTCATGGGACCGCAAAAAACGGTGCGTGATACACCATGTCCGGTGTGTCATCGTCTCTTTACCTCGCAATGGGTAAAGACCCACGTGGGAAAGATGCACAAAGATTATGATTGGACCACTTGGGATGCGCATGTGAGGAGGACGGTCATATCGACATCGGGGTTTGTCACTTCGGGGACACTACATCGACCCCTTCGTTGAGCATTCAGGGTATACCGTTAGGGTCGTGGGAGTGGTTAGCTTCCCATGCAGGTTCGATTCTAGGGCTTTTTGAGACTAGATTTCCATATCCATATTTATTCCATAGGCTTCCTCGGGCACTACATGACGAGGCTAGATGTGCTTTTCGCTTACTGCTCGATCGGTTGGCGCGTGATCCCAAGGACGAGTTAGCATGGTTTTTATTTTTATTACTTCCGCGATGGTGTCTACATTATACTAGAGGGTGACACGCTGGACATAGGGAGGTGGCAGCTAGATTTCGGAGATTCCGAGCAGGGGATTGGGCTACATTGCAGGAGGAGTCTGTTCGGGCCACACAGGTTAGGAGTCGGGTTCAGTCACATGATACTTCTGATTCGGCGCAATTGCGACGGTGTAGGATCTTGGGGCATGCCGGGGAGTATAGCAGGGCTGCACGGGGCCCTTCATCCTTTGTCCATGGCTAATCCTACTGATGAGACGATTTCCTCTTTATGCCTTCTACATCCACCCATGGGCGAGGAGATACCATTAGAGGTCTTGGAGTATCATCTAGAGGGGCCTTTATGTCTTGATAGATCATTATTTGCTCATTCTCTATGCACAACCCCTCGTTTATCCTCTGGGGGTTTGTCATGGATAGTATATAAGCATCTTCGAGATTGCTTTCAGGCAGATGATCCCTCTAGTGGTTTCACGAAGTTGTTCCAGGTGGCTGCATCAGTTGCGAGAGGGGAGATTCCGTTGTTAGTTAGTCAGGCTCTGGGTGCTTGTCGGCTTCTCGCGATGGAGAAGGACACTGGGGGCATCAGACCGATTGCTATTGGAGAGGTCTTATTGCGATTGCGTACCGTTGTCTTGCAGCATCGCTCACATTTCCAGGAGCATTTTTGTCCACATCAGTTTGGAGTCGCCACACCATGAGGTTGTGAGGCAATATCGTTGGGCATTATAGCACTTCTAGATATCCATCCGGATTGGGTTGTCTTGCACGTGGATGTTGAGAACGCTTTTACCAGCGTCTCGAGTGCATCCATTTTTAGAGAGCTTAGAGAGGCTGGTGGACCCCTATCAAGCCTCATTCTTTTTGTACGATCTTTCTACGGTTCACATTCTTCTCTACTTTATCAGCATGGCTTTTTCGAGGAGGGAGTCACCGTTCTCTGATCTACCTTTTGGCACTCGACAAAGGGGAGATCCTTTGGGAGGACCCTTATTTGCCATGGCTCATTATAGAGCTCTTGTGTCTCTCGCTTTGGCCCGTGCCGGTTGTGTGTTCCCCTCCTTAGCGGATGATACACACATTGTGGGCCTCTGAGCGACATTAAGTGTGCCTTTGATTACTTGACTACTGAGCTTCATATGGTAGGCTTGAGAGTCAAGGTGTCAAAGTGCTTGGTCTCCTTTGGGCATTCCGCCTCATCTTCAGCTTCCAGAGGGATGTATGATATCAACAGATGGCCTACGTATTCTAGGAAGGCGAATAGGGACTGAGGATTTTATTTCACGCTACCTTGACGTTGCATTGGCCGAGGATGTTTTGCATGTAGACGAACTTCCTCTACTAGGGGATCCGCATGTGGCGTTTGGTATACTATCATCTAGTACTGCTAGTCGATCCACATATCTTCTTGTCATGACTTATGTAGTAGCATCGATAGTTATGTAGGTGCGTGTATGCAAGAGCAGATACATCATTTAGAGTCGGTTGTGCAGTTAGCGCCGTTTGCACTGGGACTGCCGTTAGGGCCAACAGCGCCGTTAGGGGTCCTAGGGTTCAAGGGGTAGAGTTCGAACTAGGGCTCCTTGGGGGTTAGTTTTCGAAGTTGAGCCTTTGAGAGTGTGGCTATGGTGGATAGTAGCTAGTGCGGGAACCTGGAGTCTTTGAAGCACAAAGTGGGTTTGGCTTGACTGTAATCTCTCTTTTATGCTATGGTTATGAGCGGAGTGTCCTTGTGGACGTTTTGAGAGTAGAAAAGATTACTTCGAAAACTCAGATTGGATTCTTTGGTGAGAACTGTGAGTTCTTAGAGCGTTGAAGGTGTTTTGGCGAGTTTGGATCGATGGTAGCTTTGATCTGTTGGCTGTTGAGCATTTAGGGCATTGCTAGAGTGCAGCCCGTGGTGGTGATGTAGAAGTAGAGTCGATTCAAAGTAGATGTGATCGATTTTGAATTTTTGGATTTTCTGTTTTAGTGTAAATCTGAATCGGAAATTTTCGAGGGCAGAAGCGCTGCTGGCAATTGATAAAGTGGGTTGATGCTTATAGTTGTCTTGGAGCAATAATTTGAGATTGGCCGAAAAATATTTCAGACAGAAGTGCTCGAAGTCCAAGATTTCATGTTTCGTAGTTTTCGGGTCGAAAATAAGAGTAGCATGCTATCAGATTATCATACAGTGTCCGTTTGATTTGAAATTTGATGGGGTGATAGAACATGTGAAGTTTGTCGCGCTGGGATATAGACGTTAGGCCCAAGGTTGGCAGTGTCAGAATTGCGAAATTTGGACGTTTAGGGGTCTAAAATCGAAGTTGAAGATTTTTAGAGTCTCGTAGAAGTTTCAAATGGTGTCCGTTTGCAAAAAAAAAATTGCGTTAGGTAGCAAATTGAAAAAGGCCAGCTTAAGGCAACGCCTTATACAGACGGATTACCGGTCTCAATTTATCGATATGGAGAGCAGAAGACCTCCGAAATCAAGTTTTTGTGTTTTTAAATGCCCTTATGAGGCTATGTCAGTCCGGGTTGGGTTGGTTTGACCCCTTTGATGGATGTTTTTGAGATAAAGTATTGTTCTTTATGTTTCTTGTGATTGATATACCTCCATCTCTGCTTCTTGTTTGTGCACCACGTTTGTTTGTGTTGGTGCTTTGTTGTTTGGAGTGTTGGAGCTCCTGTGTGCTGTCGATAGTGAGGCTGGATTTGCGGACCAGTCAGACTATCCATGTTTCTCCCCAATGAGAAAGGACTTGTGGACTTGTAGACTGGGTGAGGTCCTGTGGTGATGGCAGGTTACAGATTGCCCTTGTGTTAGCACCTTGTGGTGCCTCAGGTACCTTCTGTTGCGGTTTCTGGTTCCAATTGGGGACCTATTTTTGTACGGTTGCGGAGGTGATACTTTAGTGTCACGGTGGAATTCTCTGGAGGTTCCGGAGGAGAGACTACTCGGGTTAGCATTGGATGCACCCGTAGCGGAGTTCGGTACCAACCTTGGCCTTTGAGGTTCACAGAAGATTCTGATTTGGTTTCAAAGAGTGACAGAGCTGAACTTGGTGATATCTTGGAGTGTGTACCCACACCGTTGTTGTGGGACATGGACGATATCTATGGGGCCACCAAGGGTCCTAGACAATATTCGGGTACAGTTGACACTATTGATTTGGATGACTTTATCCAGGAGTTTGACTCATGGTGTGATTTACAGCGGATGCACAACTCTACGTTGTTCAGTCCGTTTATGGCTTGGAAGGGATTATTCCAGCATTTGGAGGGTCCGCCAATGGATGATTATCATGAGTGCCGGCGTGAACACCTTGAGGAGATAGAGTTCTGGAGACAATACTGGTCTCCAAACTACATCTCTATTACTTCGGGTACAGTGTTTGGAGGTGCAAGTTCATCCTCTGTACATGGCACTGATGACACGGTTGGAGCTAGTAGAGTTGGGAAGAGTTCAGAGGTCCCAACCTTCAACCCTATTCTGGAATTCTTTGCACGGTTGAGGAGAGACTACCAAGGGGTGAGAACTGACAAGCTACAAGGCTTGCAAGAGTTTCAACGGAAGAATGGGGAGAGTCTTCGAGAGGCGTATACCCGAATGCGTCGGTTGATCAGTGTTACCCATGGGGTGACAGAGGCACAAGCTGTCCAATATTGATATGGGTTATTGGATAGGGATTTGAGACGTAGAGTGAAAGATGCTACCTTACTACAAGAGACATCACCTACGTTGGCCATTGTGTTTTGTCTTGCTGAGCGTATTGAGCTCAACATGCAAGAAGAGAGGGTGGTGACTGCTGGGATTAGCAAGGATTCACCATCTTCATCAACTTCTTCACGTTACTAGTCTACAACACAAACCCGGAGTGGTTATGGTAGACATGTGGGGCAGTCTCAACCATCTGGACAGGGTGGTGAAGGTGCAGCAGCCAGACCATCGCCATCCTTTTCAGGTCAACAATCAGTTGTTGGGATGGTGTGTTGGACATGTGGTGGACCTCATCACAAGAAGGATTGTCTTCAAGGTCGAAGGATGGATCATGTTGGAGCAAAATCATGTGAGCATTGTCACAAACATGGTCATATGATGGATCGATGTTTTGATCTCCATCCAGAATTACGATCAACAAGAGTTGCCATGGCAGTTCCTGGAAGAGGACGAGGAGTTCCAGGTGGTAGGGATGGTGGTAGAGGACCAGCCCCTACTCAAGTGTTAGCCCATGAGGCAAGTCATGAGGTGAACATGGCATCTCGACTGGAGAAGTTGGACCAGAAGATAGCAAGTATGGCTATAGCCCAACAAAGATCAGATTCTGGAGCTGGTGCCTCTACATCATATGATGGAGATGTTGTGGAGTACATGTGCGAAGCGGCACAACCATGTGCGATTCTTTGTGACTCGTAGTGCGACACATACTACTGAGTCTAGAGGAGCATCTATGGAGTTGGACCCACAAAGAGGGGAGGCTAGCCGACAGGTTAGGCTTCCTCAATCTTTCACATTGTCTGAGGCATTGAACACCTCATCCATGGCTCCTAGACAACCTATTGGAGAGATGAGGATGCAAGCCAATGTGGATGTGCTTGGAGATGGAGCAAGTAGGGACCAGCCATCAACATCGTCGACGTAGTATCGGCGCAATGTTGGGCGGCAAGGACTCTTGTTCATTCTCCTGTTTTCTCAGCCAAAGATTTATTGGCGTTGGGGGTGCCATTATCCCATGTACTACGATTGGCAGCCACACTTTGCAAAAGCAAAGAGGATGTGTTGGTTGCTTCTAGTAGTGTGAGCACTAATAGTGTTGATCCTGGGATCATGACAACTATTAGTGTAACTTGGCAAGCTGCTGCCACTCGACTGATGGAGTTATCATCGAGGCCGGCATACGAGTGTACCAGGGTGTCACCAAGTGCGGTGATGTTAGATAACAAAAGTGGTGTCTTGTTTTGGTCTTTGTTTTTGCAGATGCGGCATATGAAAGTACATCAATACTTGTATGTGGAGCGAGATGAGATTGCAAGGCGCATCTCATTACGCCATGTGGCACAGTTGGTGCGGAGATATCCTGATCTTCTACCAGTGTTGGCAGTTCAAGGATATCAGCAGGCCTAGCCGTCAGATATTTTGTTGTTGGGGGCGCAAGACCTTGCTCGGCATGGCAACATACATTTGGTTATTGCTAGATGGCCATGTCAAGGACACACACGTGCTGGTAATGGTCATGGGCTACAGGATTCACATTATGGCATGTTTTGGGAGATGTTACGTGTGTTACGTTCTCTCCAGTCACAGCAAACCTATTCTCCGGCATACATTTTGGAGAATGTTTCCTTGTTGGGTGATCCACGTGCACGAGTGATGACGAGTGCACATCAGGTGCGGTCATGGATTGGACCAATGGTATCGTTGGATGCAGCGAGAGTAGGATCTCGTGCACACCGTCCACGTCTGTGGTGGACAAACCTTCTTCCAAGGGAGGTTTTATTGCGAGCATATGACGGAGTGGAGAGGCCCTCACATCTCACAGTGGAGAGTATTTTGGATGTGGGTAGATACTTCTAGGCAGTGGTGTATGCTGACAGGTCACCCATGGCAGTGGTGAACCTTGTGGGTCAGCCAAGAGCTGCATTATCCACATTGTTGAGTTACCCAGCTTCCCATGCTTACAGAGAGGGAGGACCTGGCTTGTATGGGATTCTCACTTGCAGCGGTTGGTGGAACCCAACGCTGAAGAAAGAGAGCGAGCTATGGGATTTTGTACCGGTACTACAAATAGTACCTACATTGTCAGAGGCTTCACGACGTCAGGTGTTGGGTCAGGCTATGGACCTGAATTGTTTGACATGGATTGTGTGCCTTGGATTGGTGACGTAGACGCATGAGATCCACATGTATGACTGCAAGACCATTAGTAAGCTCTTTGCCTACCGAGACAGTGGAGGCAAAAGCTGGGGGTGAAAAGTGCCCAAGATCTCATCCTTGGTTTTATGGGGATGTTAGAGAAGGAGAGGTAAGGTCTTCTTTGAGTATCGTTGGAGTTTTTTCACGGAGCAGGCGGTGGTTATCACTTTTGACCTTTGTGATACAACACAAGAGTTTGTTTTACAACAAATAGGAATTGTTCACACTGAGATAGTGGAGCCTGGTATGAGAGAGCAGAAAAAGCTTTCTGCTCAAGAGGTTGTCATTTAGCAACCAGATAACTACGTCTTCTATCTCTAGTGTTGATGGAGAGGAGATTTGGGATATTGAGATTGGTCCCAAAGTGACAGGAGAAGAAAGACGTAGGGTGTGGAGGTTTCTGAGGAGTTTCAGAAACTGTTTTGCCTTCAGTATGAAGGATTTAGGCTGTTTGAAGGGACCTGGTATACGGATTGACTTGACAACAGATGCACTAGTCTTCCGTCGTCCCTATCGATACAGTGATATGGAGAGAGATCTGATCCAAAGTAGGTGTCAAGACCTTCTTGAGGCTGGATTAGTGGAAATATCATATGGAGAGTATGCCTCTTTGTGGTGATGTCAAGAAGGATATACATGGCAATTATACAGATAGACGCATGTGTGGTGACTACCGATCTATCAATCGACAGACAAAATCTGATCGATATGCTATGCCTACACCTGAGGAGATCTTTGATGTTGTTGGGCATGCAAAGGTTTTTAGTACATTGGATTTACAAGCGGGGTATCATCAGTTGCGGATTCGAGATGAGGATAAAGCCAAGACAACCTTTTGGGCAATTGATTCACATGGCAAGGATGTGTTGTATCAGTGGAGATTCTTACCATTTGGGTTGAAGAATGCACCTGCCGAGTTCCAAAGACTGATGGATAGGATCCTAGCCGGACTTGATTATGCCCGAGCCTACATCGATGATATTCTAGTGTATAGTGCTACAGTGAGGGAGCATGAGATACATTTGTAGGAGATATTTGAGCGACTGATTGCTCATGGCCTCAAGTTGCATCATGGAAAGTGCAAGTTCTTTCAGGTGGAGTACTTGGCTCATACCATATACCCAGGAGGATTGGGAGTTCAGCAAACCAAGGTGGAGGCAATCTTGCGTATTCCACAACCCTCAAATGTGAGTAGGGTGCGAGCTTTCCTTGGACTTGCAAACTTCTATCGTCGATATGTGCGAGGATTTAGCACTATTGCCAAAGCCTTGACAAAGCTGACAAAGCTAGATCAAGAGTGGAGTTGGGGAGATGAACAGGAGAGAGCTTTTGTTGAGCTCAAGGGAAGGTTGACATCTGCCCCTATTTTGAGGAGACCTGTGAGATGTTGTCTGTTTCAAGTACATATTGATTGGAGTATGTTGGGTTTAGGAGAAGTGCTTACCCAACATGATGATGAGGGGAAGGAGTTTGTAGTGGCTTATGCAAGTCATTCCAACAATGCAACGGAATCGAAGTATAGTTCTTATGAAGGAGAATGTTTGGCAGCTGTTTGGGCAGTGGCACATTTCAGATGTTATTTGTTTGGAAACTCCTTCACTCTCATCGATCATCAACCATTGAAATGGTTGATGGAATCGAACAAGCTTTTTACAAAGCAAAGCTTGCACGATGGGCTCTTATCCTACAAGAGTATGATTTCACGGTTGTTCATAGACCTGGAGTGGTAAACCGTGATGCAGATGGGTTAAGTTGAAACCCATGTACAAGTCAAGTTGACGAAACCGGGGCTCGATGGCACGGTGAGACTGATGAGTAGATGGTGTCGGGTTGGCATGCATCTGCCTTTTTGAGTATGTTGGCACTTGAGAGCTATATGATATCTCTCTTGGGTCAGAGAGCAGATATGTTAGCCTAAGACGCTGAGACTGAGGACGGTTTGATGGTAAATCGAGACATCCATGATGACATGCTGGTGTTGGAGTATCTTTGTACAGGTGTTTTGTTGGACACCTTGAGTGCAAAGGAGCGGGATCGAGTTTTACAGAGAGCTCGACGGTTCATATGGGAAGGTAGACAACTTCTTCGAGCATGGGGAGACGGTAGCGTTTGTGTTGTGCCACTTCCATCTCAGATAGCACAGTTGGTCAGACATGCTCATGAGGAGTTAGGTCATTTTGGAGTAAAGCGGACATATAGCTTACTTCAAAGTCACTATTGGTGGAGAGGTATGCAAACTGAGGTGCAGAAATTTGTGGTGAGATGTATGGTATGTGATCGTGTTCGAGCATCATTCAATGCCCCTACACCACAACTACATCCTCTAACGATTATAGGACTTGGTTATCGTTGGAGCTTGGATTTTGCAGGACCTTTGCGATTGACTATACAACATCATCGATATGTGTTGGTCATGGTGGAACATTTCTCCAAGTGGATTGAGTTGGTGGCCTTGCCCGACAAGTCAAGTGAGGGAACAGCTTATGCGTTTTTAGTTGCAGTGCTCAGCCGATTTGGTGCACCAGCATAAGTGTTGACTGATCATGGTACTGAGTTTTTGGGCAAGTTTCAAGCTTTGTGTGATCGAGCGTTGATCGATCATCGTACCACCTCAAGGGATCATCCCGAGGCTGATGGTCTAGCAGAGCGAGTTGTTCAGACGGTGAAGAGAGGACTGCAAAAGTTTGGCTTGGAGAAAGGTCATCTAGGACATCTAGCTACCATGGTTGGCCATGGGTTATCGATTTAGCCGGCAAGCATCTCTAGCGTCATTCTCATCGTACTTTTTATTATATGGTAGAGATCCAGACTTACCTGCAACTATCCGTAAAGAGTCAGGTGAAGTCTTTGGACTTGGATAACCCTGATGTTTGGGTTACGGTGTGTTCTCAAAGGGCATAACTCGTCCGTAGAGTCATGCCCATGGCATTCAAGAACCTGGCTATTGCTCAGCATAGAGATACTTTGCGTTATGCTACCATCCGAGGAGGTGGATATCGACCTTCAATTCGCAGATTTCATGTTGATGATTACGTTTACTTGCAGCAGAGTGCACCAACCACATTGGATGTTACGGCTAGTCGCATAATTCTATGAGTACGTGAGGTTTTACCTTCTGGAGTTTTGGTATTGGAGGGTCGTGATTTGGAAGGATCATGTGCGTAATTGTGCGCCATGTCACCTTCCAAACATTGATGGTACTATGGATCCAAGCCTAGCAGTTGTACGTGTAGGCTTGAGATGTATGTTATGTGGATCAGCTGGTGGAGCAGCACGTATGTTGATTTGTGATTCTTGTTCGAGAGGATGGCATATGTCATGTTTGACACCTCCTCTCAATGCGGTGCCCAGTGGGCGGTGGAGATGTCCTCGATGCGTTTAGCATTCAAGCAGGTCTAACCATTACATGATATGGATTGCAGATAGGCGACTAACGATGGGGCATTGTAGCACCCGGCCTCCTGATCTTAGCCCCACAAAGGGCATATCATGTTATGGACTAGATGGCTACCTGGTGTTAGAGGGACCTAAACCGCTTGATTAGGGGGTGATTGTGGTACACTTGTGTTGGTGTATGACGATCTATGTGTTGTGATATTTGATGAGACAGCGATGTATGTTGTGATGCGATATGTATGTGCATGACAGCTGTCATGACTTATGTAGTAGCATCTCTAGTTATGTAGGTGCGCGTATGCAAGAGAGATACATCGATTAGAGCGATTTGTGCGATTAGCGCCAAGCCAGACTTGGACCGCCGTTAGGGCCAGCGATCTTTGTTAGGGGTCCTAGGGCTCAAGGGGTAGAGTTCAAACTAGGGCTCCTTGGGGGCTAGTTTTCGAAGTTGAGCCTTTGAGAGTGTGGCTATGGTGGATAGTAGCTAGTGCGGAAACCTGGAGTCTTTGAAGCACAAAGTGGGTTTGGCTTGACTGTAATCTCTCTTTTATGCTATGGTTATGAGCGGAGTGTCCTTGTGGACGTTTTGAGAGTAAAAAAGATTATTGTGGTACACTTGTGTTGGTGTATGACGATCTATGTGTTGTGATGTTTGATGTGACAGCGATGTATGTTGTGATGCGATATGTATGTGCACGACATTCTTCGCACGGTTCCTCCTTCACCTACATTCATATAACGTTTGACAACCTTTGATAGGAGGATCATGGGCGTCTTTGGTGACATCATTGGACCAAGGACATTCGAGTGTGTGACTGGAGATTTGGCAAGGAGACAGACATCTTTGCCAATTTTGTGTGGAGGGGTAGGCTTATTATCAATGGAGGAGACGGCACCTGCGGCATTCTTGGCGAGTTGGGCGTTCGTTGCACCTTTGTTATCTTCTCGATTTGTGATCGCCGATAGACCTATTTTGGAGATATATACGAGGGACGTCGATACAGGATCATTTCCCTTACATGTATTATTACGACATAGGAGAGATGCTTTACCACGGGAGGTGCGACATGAGTTTCCATCTTTTTCCTCTTTGGCTACCGATTGGACTAGGGGTATATAGTCTATCTTGATGGACCGACACTTTTAGGAGACTCTACATTCACTCTTAGTGGATCCGGCCATTCCTTGTACTATTAGAGCTCGTCTACGCTCTTGCTTGGGTAAGGGTGCAGGCTTGTGGATCTTGGCTCGACCATGCATCAGGGCTTTCCGACTCGCACCAACTACTTTCTCCACAGCGATGAGGTTCCATCTTGGCTTGGTCCATCCATCTACATCTTCATTACTCACATGTGAGTGTGGTATCACTTTAGATACAATAGGTGTTCATATGACTCGTTGTCCATTCGGAGGGGAGTGGATAGCTACCCATGATGCCATTAGGGATGTGGTGTTTGCTATGGCGCGAGCCAGTGGGTGGATACCTCACATGGAGATAGTTGGTATGCCTTGCAATCGACTGGGGTTAGGGCATACCTGTACTTGGTTCGGGAGGACCAGGTCACTCTGGCTGATGTGGTGGTTACCGATCCTACTAGAGACATAGTTTCAGAGGGGGTGATCATCCATCCTCCAGGATGGGCGGCGAGTGGAGCGGCAGCAGCCAAGGTCTCCAAGTATAGAGGTATGCAAAGAGGTCACCTCTTTGTTCCCCTAGCTTTGGAGTTATATGGAGCTATGGACACCGACTTCGACATGTTCGTGAGGGAGTGCGCAAGAGCCTACCATACTAGGCGACATGGGGTATCACTCTCTTTAGGTTACTGTATAGCCTATTTTAGGCAATGTGTTTCCACTGCTCTACAGAGAGTTTAGCTGGTGCAATCCATAGGAGAACAATCACGTTAGGTGATGCTTCTTCGGATGCTCGGTTGTTTGTAGACCTTTTGACTTGGATAGTTCATATATCTTAGGTGTTGTAGGACATATTTCCTAGTGTGATACTATTGAGGCCTAGCCCCATGTTACCAGTTTGATTCCATCCTTGTACGATTTGATGGGGTCTTCCCATCCCTTTTGTTATTATACTTTCTCGGTAACTTACTACGTAGCCGAGAGCTGCACGCGAGTTGAATCAGAACCAGTGAAGGATCTGATTTAACGGTAAAGAAGCAGAGAATTGTACGATGGTTTGGAGTGAGATAACATGCATAACGCACGATAAAAGGGAAGTGGCTTTGATGCGGTTGGCCTCACAAATTCAATTTCGAGCACATGAATGATGGCTCTATAATAATCCAGCCAATAGAGGACTGTAGTCGGGAGTGGCAGTTGAGCTCCTCATGCTGAGGACGACGCCGAAGGGCCGGACGTACTTTCGGAGACGTTATCAGAGAAATGCTTGCTTTAGATTCTAAACGGTATTAAGCAGATTTCAAACATGGTCTACTAAGCCAACGTGGGCAGACTCCTCCGTCCTCTAATGTCCTATCACATATCAGTCCAACCGACGGAATGGATTCCATGGAACGAGTGGATCCTAGTGGGAGGGCCGACACGTGTCCATGCAGTCAGTCAACATGCTTCTCTGTTCTCGCCATATGTAACGGACTTACCGAGCCGTCGGGTCGTGTGGGACCTCGACAACCACACTACATGGATGCATGACTACGACGATTTTGACATGGACACGTGCATCGTCGTCCACTGTATGGTGGGGGGTTATATAAAACGCTGGGGATGCGACCCATCATCATCGTCGGTCGCGTCTACCTCGAAGCATCGGCACACTCTCGTCAGTCAGCAATTCAGTCAGCAGCTCAGCTCAGATTATATTCTCGCTTCTAGCTCGATTCCAGATTCGCTCAGTCGTCGAGCGGCCCGGACTCATCAACTAGCAAGGAAAATGGCCGCCGTCAGTTCCGCAGTTGCTCTTGTGGGAAGTGTCGCCCTAGTCATTGGGGAGACGCGTACCGTCTCCAGCTCCAGCAGCACTGCCAGATTAGGATCCACAGCCAGCTTCGGCAACTTGAGTTTGACAGCTGCTGCACCTCGCTCACGATCCATCACCCGCCCGTTCGTGGTCCGACCTAAGGACGATGGCATCGTTGATTCAGTCAAGTCCACAGCCGACCAGGCTGCGCAGAATGTCAAGAGCGGAGCGAACAAAGTCGGAGAGTTTGTCTCTGACGCAGCGGGCAACGTCAAGGGCACAGCTCAAGACGCCGTGGAGATCGTGAAGGACAACGCCAACGACCTCACCGGCCAGGCTAAGAGCGCCAGCCAGGACTTGGGCAACAAGGCGGAGGACGTCAAGGTACCACTGTCCATCCGGTGCCTCAACAGAGTACTCTGTGATTTGATCGAAAACATTCAGTCTATCGACAGGAGCGAAGAATTTGACAACTTACAGAATTTGGAACTTGATTTGCTCTTTTCTTGTGCGTGATTTGGAGGCCTTTTAGATGTATACAAATTTCTGATGTGAATGCCGGTTATCTGGTGCAGGATCAAGCCGCCGGCAGGGCCGACGAGGCCAAGGAGAATGTGAAGGGAACAGCAGACAAGGCCAGGAGCAAGGCTGAGGATGCCGGTAAGGACATTCAGTCCACGGCAGAGGATGCAACCTCGTCAGCCAAGTCAGGATTCAAGGACGCGACTCGCCAGGCCGAGGGATCCGTCAGAGATGCTTCGAGATCCGCCCAATCGGGAGTGGATGAAGCTTCAAGCAAGGCCAAGTCGGGCCTCGACGATGCGTCGAGGAAGACACAGAGTGCTGCAAACGAGCTTAAGAACTGAGCCTGTGGCTGAATCAGTCAATCAATCCGTCGACTACATTTTCATGATTGTGTTGGACGCATGTAGATAGATACTAGTAAGGCACTGCAGTGTCCTGTATCATATCTGGAGGGAATGTTCCCACCGTCTCGGCAGAATGGATAGTGCCGGAATCTTGTATAACATCCTCAGCAGCACGTCACAGGAACTGTGACGTGCTATTATCCTGCTCACTCGGGTGTGCAAACGAACGTTCTCTTCCGCTTGTACGAATGGTTGTCTCCATTGTTCTCCTTCTTTTAGTCCTTTGTTACTTTTCTGAGCGTTGGAATGTTGTGCAGAACAGTAATTCTTGGTCAGACGACGTTAAATCTCAAAGCCGGAATTTTATGCTGCTCTGGGAAACAGCAATACAGACAATTTTTCGGCTATGTAACTATCTGAGTAACATGGTGAAGAAATGAAAAGAGAGGAAATATTAATGCAAGAGATTGTTAAATTTTTCATTGTCTTCAAAAATTCCTCTCTGCTACATAAATGCAACGTCTTATTTAACAGTTGAATATCTGTTCAAATCAGTTAGATGAATGAAGAAAGTAACATAATAACTAGGTCTTCATCAGAGTTAACTGAACATATTCTGTTTGAACATTATATTCATATTTTAAAGTTGTGACAAAAGTGACACCAGCAAAATACAAAAGGGAAAAATGAAGTGGAAAGAAAATATTACATCTAATAATCCAACAATTTTTCTAATTTGATTATATAACAATGTATCTATATCAACAAAACATAAACCCTCAATCTTAATCCACATGATGATCAAGAAATTAAGGTCCCCGATCACTACGTTAGGAAATGAACAGTTGGCGTAACGTTGTTGATATGCCTAAATACTGATCTTCATACTGCATTCGATGAATTGACTGCGCGATTACCTGAAGTGTGCGGCTCTGAACGCTCTTTGCTACATGTGCACTTTGTTCCATCTATTTGCCAAGTGAATGTGTTATTCTCGCACATACCACTGCCAAAATCCAGCCGACAAGTCTAACAGTGAAACGTTACTTCTGTGAAACGAACGCGAGCAGATAACAGTACGTGTGAATAGTTCTTCACACGGTGATTCCTGTGCCAGTACTGTGAACAAGAAGGTCCCGGAGTAATTACTTATGCTACCATTTCATTTCTCTGCCTACAATAGGGAAGACAACTCGTTAAAATACAGGGAACAGAAGAAGAAACTACGGTGAACTATCATACTTGAAAGGACTGTGCCAGTCATACACACGAGCATATAACATCTGTACGTTTGGTTTACTCGTAGACATAACTTGTGGCTTTGGTGTGACAATTGCAAACCAGAGTGAGATACAACTCCAACATCCCTAGTAGCTTGTATATGTCACGAATACTCGACTTATGCTTACGGCAAGTACAGGAACAACGTTTCTACTCACGATGACAAAACAGGAGTCAGAGCTCGGAAGGGAAAGTTCGAAGAAACATGCCCACTGAGCTCACATCAAAAATTCTACTCCAAGTCGGGCATACAACTGCTACAAAGAAAGAGTGCAAAAAATCAGACAGTATCCCATTACAATAAAGTTGTAGTCGAAGCATATGGATTGGAGCGAACAGATCAAAAAAACTTTATATAGGTGGGAGCATAAATGCGAGGAATCAAAGTGAGCCTCCCGATAACAGGGTAGATGCTTTTGGTTATGATAAGTATCCCGCTGCAACTAGAACAGTCTACTATATCCTCGTCACACTGATAATCTGCCAGGGGAGCCGCAAGGGAAAAAAATTACTCAGTTGTACATAAGATTGAGGAGAATTCTTCGCAGAAGTTATGGTAAGTGTAATCCAAATCGAATGAAGCTATCTCGTAATCTGGAGATATGCGACAAAAAGTAGGACTGTAAGTATATGATCTGCAGAGAGGTCTGAATATGAACTGAGGCCCATCGGCCACTTCATCACTTCTTCTTCGGTGGGGGAATCAGCTCGGCAGCAGGCTTAATCTTCTTTGCAACTCTCAGAATTTTCTCTGGTTTTGCCTTTCCCTTCACGGTAATTTTAGTTTGGCTGATGTGTACATCCGTCACCTCTGCGAACGTGGTGGCTAGTTCAGTCCAAGTACAGTTGAAAAGCTGTCTAAATGTACTAAGTGATACAAACTTGTAAATTGTAGATTGGTATACCGAGCTACACGTAGATAATAAAGTACAATATCAGGAGATCAACATTAGGCACGATAACCTAGGCCTTGAAGTTACTTTGATCAACTTTCAAGCGGGAAAGAAAAACACTCATGAAGGTGGATTACCGTCGATGCTTTTGATTGCGGCGTAAAGCTTGTTAGCACACCCCTCACAGCATACGGTCACCTTCAAATCAACGGAAGCTGGACCCTGTGAGCACGAGGAACTTATAGAAATTAGGAAAAACGCTGAAAAGCGGACAGAGAAATCAAGCTGTGTATAAGCAGGTTCATGAGAATTCTTAAATGTCTACTAGTTTAGTTTCTGGCATTGATACCGTAATATCTCACCTCTTCTTTCTTCGGTGCAGCACCACCACCACCTCCTCCTCCTCCACCTCCTCCACCTCCTCCACCTCCACCTCCACCTCCTCCTCCTTTACCTCCACCGCCACCACCACCACCTCCTCCACCACCTCCACCGCCTCCACTGTGGTCATACAAGATATAGAATCAGAATGCTGCAAAGGTGAAGTCGTTGAATGTCTGGACAGAAGGAGTGGACTCCGTCAAAGTTTCTGCAGGAATCAGATCACGCTAGTTTGACTTGCGGGAATAAACTGGATACTAGAATCCCCGGTGTGAGTTCAAATGTAGAAGACTCGAACATACTGATGACTGGGCACATTGCAGTGAATTGAACTCCGCAGAGTGAACTTAATCTACACTGCTTTAACTACAGTTAACAACAAAGCATGCATATCGCTACACTCTTATTCGATCCTCTTCTTCCTAGAACAGGCAGCAAAGTATAACATGTTTCCGCTTCAGAAATGTACGATGACGATGTGAGCTTTATGTACGACAATGAACTATGAGCTGCAAACTTTTGTGTAAGAAGACCACACACTTCCAGGCTTCAGAATTCTCCGTGAAACAACTTCAATGAACTCAGAATGTGTCGTACAGCACAAGAGGCTTGCCCCTGAACCGTCTACATATAATCTGATGGAACCTGATTGGGTGTTTAGCCATCTGATTTTAGTTTCGAGAGTCAGTCTAAATCACGACCTAAAACGGATCTTAGAACGGCTCTTATAATCAGGACCCAGGTACTAATTAAAACATATACGAACGTGGCCTTCATATCCAATTTCAGGTTTACAGAGCATTTTCTGGTTGAAGACGTCGGACCAAGCCAATAACCCACCAAAATTCGTCAATTGACAAGATGCTGACGCAGGAGTTACTGATCGCTTAATGGATTTCACTCACGGTAACATTCCGACGTCTGGGAAAAACACACTGCAAACCTAATTGTCAGACATCCAACCTGATTGTCCGGATGGCGCCGCAGATTGCACAGACTACCCTAATCGTCACCTTCAATCATTAGCTCATGTCCTTCACACAAAACTCCATGAAATGGCGAGGTAGAGGAGTCGTGAAATTTAAATGACATAAACACAGAGGCTGCTGAAACTCTCGATTGATTTGACCGATATATCCTTGGCCAATGTTCACGGCCGTCTAAGGGAACTACCTCCCACCCAGATCGATCTCCATGTGGCAAACCCAGACCCGTCCACTGTCAGACAGCCACGCACAATATATTCGCACAGGGAACCTATCATCCTGCTAAATCCAGCATCAGACAATAGTTTACCAACAATTTATCCCCCTGCAGGTTGTTTGACTTACCCCCGGAAAGGTCTCAGTCGAACATAACAGCCAAGAATGAGTCGGCCAGCTTAATCATCTCCAAATGAGAAACCAGAGCCTTCATCCCCCGAGTGACGCCCCCAAATGGTGAAAGTTCATGAACCATTTCTCACAGTATGCAATTAGGTACAAGTGTGAGACATGATTCAACGATCCGTAGTCCTAACAGTCAAATGCAATGGTAAATCCACACCAGCTCTGCGAGATACGGTCTCTATGGTGTGGTGATGTGCAGGCTCAACACATTCCCTGTACTCCTGAAGGAAACCCCCAGAATAACTCAATCTATCCACTCAAACTGAACGGTCTGACTTCCACAAGATTATCGGCTTTGTACGTACCCAGTCCAATGTTTCTAACACGTGTAAGGATCGGCCCACATGAATGTCGACAAAAAAATAGCCTTTTGTAGAACAGGACTGTCAGCGAAAGGTGTTTGATGCAAGCCAATATCTTAGCGAGAAAGGCAGTTTTATATGTCCGCCAAATCCCCGAGACACCTCAGAAAAAGCGTCTGTACTACGAGACCAACAGAGTAATTCATCACTCCGTCAACCCATCCCAATTCAGATCAGATCAGATCAGATCAGATTAGATTAGATTGATCAGAATAGGCAATAACTTACAAACTTACCAGCTATGGGATAGGCTCGGAGCAAAGAATATTACTGTACTAATACTCATCGTACTACTTGTTTATAAAGTGAGTCTGAAACAGGAAACCCCTCGGAAAGAAGATCAGTTGCTAAAGTTCGCAGAGGAGCCAACTCGTACAACTTCTCCGCTACTTCCTGCGAGTTAGAAGGAGAAAACATCTTTTTGAAAAAGAAATGCCCTGGCACGCGGACAGGTTACTGTTGTAAAAGCCGTGAAACTTTTCCTTCCATGGAACAGACTCACTCGACCCCATAGAACGTAACCACCCCCCAGGGTGTGCCTGCCTGCCATGGGTCAGGACTCAGGGAGGAAAAGAATCTGTCTAATAAACAAGAGCTTGTGTTCAGCTGGTTAGTAAGAGAGATACAGCTCTGGAGATGGGGTTGGGGTTGGGCACATTCCCCGTCATCATCTTCTTTGCACGATCCAGCTGTAGAGAAGAACGAAAGGTAGTTAGTGTCTGGAGTAGATTTTTAGACATTGGGTAGGAGTGGTGTTTTACTGCACCGATATGTTTCCAGGCGTTTTCAATTGCATAAAACCTGGTGACGTACTATATCTGGCTCCGGAACCAAGATAGCAGACTTTGTGGAGAAAAGGACAGTGAGGAGTAGTATATTACCTTCCGAACCTTGGCAGCTTTTGGGACCTATCCATCATAGTGATGAAAATACTGCGAAGGTTCTTGCCAGAGCTCAAAGGCAAAAGGAGACGTGTCCATGACATATTACGAGGAAGGAGCTAGCTAAGACGCTTTTCTTGCAAAAGCTCAAAGGCAAAAGGAGACATGTCAATGAGATGTTCGAGGAAGGAGCTAGTTAAAACGCTTTTCTACATTACACATTGGGTGCGAGCTTTTCAGCAGAAAATAACCAGACATTTATGAGCTCATTCCTTGCCTACCTAATTGGCGAGCGAGTGGGAAGTATTAGATGGAAGATGGGGATGAATGACTGAAAAGACACTTTCCTCGCGCACTCAGTTCATGGTGATGAGTCATTGAAAATTAAGTTGTCAAGAAACTCATCAGTAGAATGACAATCGCCTGTAGTACTTCGAATCGGTAGCTACGGGTATCATTGGGGTACAATAACCGAGCGAATAAGGCTGGGCACAGTGGGTCGATAGACCTCGAGAAAGAGGAGGAAGAAGGAGAGGAGAAGGAGGATCATCATCATTGCGTAAGGTTTGTTTACCGTCACGAAGACCTGCTCTATAAATCTGTTGGATTATCCTTCCGGGAATCTCCTACTCACTGCATCATAATGAATTGCGAAACTTGAGTAATAAATGCTCTCGACACCGTTCTGTTACGACAAATCTTGCCGACGATTATTCGCATATCTCTGGTGGCTCATGACAAGGCGCGGATGTCACTGATATCATGACCATTCGGAATCACTCCGAGTCTCCGAATGCTCTTGTTACTTCCGAGCACCCATCACTCTAAGCTTTCCTGATTAGACTCATGCTTCACGTCAAGATCTGCAGAAGCGGCGGAACCCACGTACAGTATTACAGTAAACCAACCCCGTTTCCCACCACAGAAGAGATTAACCCGAACCGCCGATCAACTGCAAGATCCGAACAAGATACGTTTCTACGCCCAGCCCGGCACAGCAAAGCACTACTCAACCGAAAAAATGTTCCGCCCACAGAAAAAACAACCTTTCACTTTCATAAAAGCATCCGCCAAGTCGTCGACCCGAGGGCAGCCCCGTAGAGCTAGAACTTGGATCAGAGGTGGATCCCTCGCAAAGCCAGGTCAGACGACCTTCGCTGCCAGGAAAAAGAAGTTTCTTGGATAAGACGACGAGCAAGTGATTTTACTTTACCCAGACTCACTCTCTCACCCCAAAGTACAGAATGTGTTTTGGATCCCACCTCAGCTTCCCAGCTCAGCTGAGCCGAGCCGAGGCCTAATCTGACTTGGGAAGAAGTGTTGACAAATCCACACAGGGCTCTGAGGTGGGGCCAACTGAATCCTGATCAATAGATCGAGCAGCTGGCTGCTTCTGGTGTCCCTCCTTTTGTCACTCCGGTAGATGAAGGACGACCTCCAATGAGTACCTCCACAATACAGTGAGTATAATTTGTGCTCCGTCCGGGAGGGAGAGGTCGGTCGGTGTGGAGATTGACGGAGCTCTGCCGTACAATCGTGAATCTAACAGCTTCGAGAATCGAAGTATGTATGTAGCCTTGCGGTTCACATGCATGTCGTCGAGGGTGATACTAAAACTGTACCTGATCCTACACACCACGACTTACGAACTGCAAGTGACACCGGTTGACGTAAGTGCGTGGCTGTGATCAGACTTAATATCTTCAGGGGCCGCAGTTAGCGATGGAAATTGACGAATCCCAAGAGTATGAAGCAACTTCTCTGCCCTCCTGACCCTCCGGGTTAGGATCTCATCGATTGATCCATCGTCACATGATCTCACGGCTTGATACCGGGATCTCTCTCTCTCTCTGGCTCTGGAACATTTCCACCGATTCATGAAATCGGTGGAAATGACACGAATCATTCGACGAGACCCGCATGTAGACAACCTTTTAGAACGCCAATCGTAATTGGAACTCATGGGCTCAGATATTGAAGGAAGCAAACAGCAAAAGGGCCTGGGCCCCTCCTTAACCCCAGAAACCAATCTACCCAGGACCCCGGATGCTGAACAAGGTCGAGTTCAGGTGACGAAGGTTTGATTACGGTACAGAGTTGGAAGAAGCCCAGCGAGCGAGGCATACCTCCCATTCCATACGCCGACCGCACACTCAAACCCCATTTGAGATGAGCATACAGTGTCCGTGCCAGTACGAGGTCACAGTTCTTTCACCTCCACTTGTCGTCGAATTACGACTTCTGGAAGTACCAATTTGCGTCGCAATCACTCTCTCTCTCTCTCTCTCTCGTTCTCAGGAACAAACACTTGTAAAAGCGTAGAGAGGGCACTCTGAAAGGATCAACATCTATCAATATATCGATCGATCTACTGATCTATTGATCCATCGTCCGGCACCACATATCGATCATCTCAGCTAACCTCTACTTCTCATCATCGGATTTGGTTCAGAATTACCGTCCGAATTGGTTCCAGAGCACCGTCAATCCATCTAGTGGATGAGATCTACCTTCAGTGACTTGCTTCGAGAGCAACGGTAAGAAGAGCTAAGCTAAGCTACGGGAGGGAGGGAGAGAGAGGGAAGAATGGAAAAGTGAGTAATAACATGACTAAGAGCAGTGGGGATGAGCAGTGGGCAGTGGATCGATAATGGCAGTACTTCTAAGCTTGCGCCAGTAGAATGAATTTGGTCGGGAACATGAATTTCGTCGTATATAGTAGAGGTGAGGTGAGGTGACTTAGTCATCGCCAAAGCTGTACGGGGTGGTGACTTAGAACTTGGAGGTAGGTGCTTGTGAGGCACGCAGCGCTGTGCCAGAAAGCTGAAGAACACAGACAAAGACTGCTCACTACACTACATTACACTCGTCGCTGCCATCGGTCCAGAGATGGATATCGAGGAGAGAACAAGGACTTGTCCTTGGCAATGAGTGCAGCTGCACTGCCTAATCAAAGAAAGAGGTCACCCACTATGGAACACAATGATTCACTAACCACTCCCTTGCAAGTCCTCAGAGACGCAGATGCATGCGCTAAACGGTTAGCTGCGCATTCTGTACACACCCACACACCAGAAACGAAGCTCTGCCCTGGCGTCTGTCTGTCATGTATGCTTATGAGGCCTGCCTTCAATCATGTAAAGTGCAGCTGGGAGGGAGTCTGGCAGTCGAAACAGATGGATAGACAGAAATTGAACCTCGAAGAAGGAGATAGCTGGAGAAAGTAGAGCCCACAGCTGTAACAGCAAACAAAGCACACCACGCACAGGCGAACAACTTCAAAGCATTCTGGCGGACGACATCGGAGCTGAGCTGCGCTACGCTACATCAGTGAATGCAATTTCGACTGCCTGGACAGAATTCTCGGGCCTATTGAGTATATTTCAAGTCAGCAGCTGTCAGGAGGGCCAACCAGGCACACGGAACACGGAAAATTCATCAATAAAATGCTTAAAATATATTCGTCAGTCAGTCGCTAGCAAAATGTCCGACTGCCTACCTCTCTGCCTGCCTGCCACCGCCCTGAGAGCAGCACCTGGTACAGCCACAAGACAGACTCGGTGCCACTGGTACCAAGACGGACGATGGCCAGCGGTCCAGACGAGCAGGACAGCACACTACTAGACAGATAGATTTGCGCTCGAGCGATGTGATGAAGTCCGTGGGAGTTTCGAATTCGGCTCGTGGTCATATCACATCGCTGCTGCAGCTCAGCACTACTGGCGATTCCATTCCATTCATTCAATCACTCCGTTCCTGGTCACATCGTCTGTCTATGTATGTACAAGAACCAAACTTTGCACTGTCGTTCTCCAGCAGAGGGTGATGGACTTTACTCTCAACTTGAGCACCGGTGATAGATAGCTGTCGGTAAAAAAAAAGGACGCCATCATAGGAGTTGAGAAAAACACTAGATCCTCGGGGGTAATTCAAAATCGGTTGGTTAAACTACAAGAGCTTTCACTCCAGCAATCTGTTGCGCACCAGCTGGAATTCCACAACACTTTTCTTCTCCCTCGCAGTCTGTGTAGTAGACTGCGTAGTGCGTATGTATGTAGGTGGTTGGTTTTTATTTCATCCAAAAGCATGATGATCATGAGGAGGAGAGGGAACAGGTGGTGGGGGAGCACAACGACATGCAATTCACATTACTTCTTTTTCTCATCTTTCTTTCCGTCTCCACCGCCTCCTTTGCCGTCCTTCTTCTCCTCCTCCTTCTTCTTGGGCCACATCTCCGACCGCTTCACCACCTTCTTGGCCATCTTCAAGCATTCCTCCGGTTTCACCTTCCCGGTGATCGTCACCTTGCCCACATTATCATCCACCTTCACAGACTCCAAGCCTGCAAATTGAACGCACCACGGGAGGACCCAGCCATTCCTCTCTCTTAGCGAGCAGCTTCTTCCGGCGACATGAAGAACATGATAAATCGACTGGACTGACTGACAAGGCGACAAATTTCAATTAAAGAGCGTGGAATTTCGAGGTCACAAAGCTCCTCTGCCTAAATCGCACAATCTGTCAACAACACAACGAGCCGATGAATAGTAATCCAAAGTGAATCGCCTTTGATATCACGGTTGGAATAAGTGCGAGAGATGGCAAGCTCGCAGCGATCGATCCACGTGCGTGCGTGAGTGGGTGAGTGAGTGCGTGCGTGAGAGTCGTCTCACCATCCAAGTCGGTGAACGCTTCCTTCATCTTCTCCACGCATCCTTCGCAGCACAATGGCACTTTCAATTCGATCGGTTGGGGAGGCTGCGGTTTCGAACATGCGAGCACACAGAAACAAACAGTCAGCTCAGAATCGAAAAGAGCTTGATGGTACGCGAAAATTGATGCGAGAATGAGAATGCGAATGCGATCGGCAATCGTCGAGAGAGAAAGCAGGGAAAAGTAGAGACGCTTACCCCTCCTCCAGGTTTGCCTCCACCTCCTCCCCCTCCACCTCCACCTCCACCACCGCCGCCTCCACCCCCGCCTCCACCACCACCACCTCCGCCTTTGCCGTCTCCTGCCGTCTTGGGTTTGGGCTCGATGGGAGGGCCTTTGTCTCGACCGAGGATCCACCTCTGGTCATAGCCCTCGTAGTAGAGATGAGCAGCCGCCATTTCCCGAGATCAATACGGGCGAGCGAAGACTGTTACAAATTTCTTCGCAGTTTCAGCAGGCTCAGAAGCTCTCGTCCTGAAGTGCGGGCTAGCAGGGCAATGGGGATCTTTTCTAGCGCGCACAGGCACTCATGCACACGCGGACAGAGTTTTGTGAAGGAAATTGCTCTGAGACTGATCGATGGCAGACAGCAGAAGACGGACGACGCAGGCGGTCTATAGTCGGCTCAGTCCACAATTCCGGGACGATTTGGGCTCGTTGGGTGGAAGCTGGGTCTAATAAATTCCATTTCAAGACGAAGTCTGAGGACGAGGACGGGGTCAGAAAATTATGTCGGACAGATACGGTAGATCATGAGGAGATTACGAATGCTCTGACGACGATCGAAGCGAAGTGAAGTGTAGTGAAGGGGTGGTCTCACGAAATCCAGAGAAGAGTAAGTGCTCAGAAGAGGATTACGTCCTGAGAAGAAATCGACATGAACATTCAGCCCGCAAAACAAGCAGCGGCTTCCGAGATTGCTATAAATTGTAAGAACGTGCCGAAGATCAGGGACGCTTCTGAACGTCCAAGTGTTACTGCTTCTAATTACGAGCAGCCCAGAACTGCGGTCGTGCTTTTCGGACCTTCCGGAGATTCCTCCCTTCCTTCCTAGCTCCGATGATCCCAGAATGTATCCTCCCTTCCTTGCTCTGAACTCGTAGTGGTAGTAGTAGTAGCAGCAGCAGCAACAGCAGCAAACGGGATTGTTACAGGTAGGAACTCAACGCACGTACGCACACTCGCTTCCGTCGCTCACTCACTCAATCACTCCCCACTCGCAGTCAACAGACAGGAAGGCAGACAAAAAGCCCGGAGCGGGCTCGCAGTAATGGCAGCTCAGCACTCGGCCTCCACTCTTCACTTCACTTCCACTGGACTTCTTCCCACTCCCCCTCTTGGGCTCACTTATTGGCCTCAAAAATGTCCAACACAGCAGCCCACTGCCCACGACTACTCTGTTTCCTCTTCTCAACTGATATCCGCAAATGCATTCGCCATTCCAAAGTTATCAAGCTATTGTAGAACCTGAGGCGTGCGGTGCACGATAAAGGCAGCAGCAGCAGCTCCCGTCTTGTCTCAATAGCGGATCCAGAGGAGGGCCCCAGTAGCTTCCTTCCTTCCTTCCCTCCCTCTCCTCTCCCGTTCTCCCTCCTTCCCGTTTTTGTTTTTGTGTCTGTGGAGTCTCCCATCCGTTCCCTCCCTCTCTCCCTCTCCTTCCCTCCCTCGCGTTCCTTCCTTCCTTCCTTGGCAGTAGTCTGCCACGAGCCTCACCTCATAGAACACGCGTGGGCCCTCCCGAGACTCGCAGTAGCTGATACTCGAGCTCTTTGGCGAGTTGGCAGTGGCTTCTTCCATCACACAAACAAAACATTCGCCGCACCGCACCTGACCACGCCACACCGACCGACTGCGGACGAGCCAGCCGACCACAATGCAGTACAGTTGGGCTCACGGTGTACTGTAATGTTCCGGGAGATGTGTATACGTACGGGTATGGTGTATTTTCAAGCTTTCGTTGATTCGCCCTGTCCCAAACGAAGTACGGTGCAGTGTAAATTCCTTTTGGCATACCATTATCATTTGTCCTACGTTCCTGGGAATTTCTCACAGCTACCCCACTCCGCCCTGCGGCCCCCGACCCGATCATCGGTCCCCTGAGTCCCCTCCCATTCTAGCCATCCATCGATCCGTCCATCCATTCACGGCACTTTGCCAGGATTTCGAATGAAATCAATTTGGTATGGCAGCATTTATAGTACATTCTTCGGATAAAAGTAGCTGCGAGTGATGGGTTTCGTTGGCATCTTTTTCCTGCGTTTTCAAACCTCCATTCCGTATTATTTTGAACCCACAATCACCTGTCCCATCCACTGGAAGCAGGACTGTTCTATTCGTTCATAGAGTTTGACGTTTTTGACATGACATAGAATTCTCTGCTCGGCCCGGCCCGGCCCTTCCCCTACGCAATAGTATATTGTGCTGGGCCTAATGTAGTGTTTTACCAGTCATACATTTGATTCCATGAATCGTGCGGAGGATGTTTCCGGCAGATCAAATCTGATAAGCACTGCGTCACGAGACTAAAGACGGAAAGTCTATGACTGCGTTGTAAGGCAAGGAGGGCCCTGATGTTCATGCGCATGTTTGTATATTGTCCATGTAGCACAACCAAACAGGAATGGGAACAATAGGAATAGGAGGAGGAGGAGGGGAGAAACGCGAATGCATTGGACAACCTTTGTCTGAAGATTCTCTATCATTTGGAACATACGGTGATTCCACTTGGAGAGTTGTACAGCGCACACAAAAGTCCGGGCATAGACATAGATGTGCATATATTTCCCACCGTGAGGTAGATTACAGTGTGCTTCCAAAGTTGCAAGACCGCCTTGGAGCTCGAGAATGTCAAGTTTGGATTTGACAATGTATCTAACTTCTCCCACTTTGCGTTGGGACATCAAAAGCGATACAAGGCGAACGAAGGAGTATCAAAGCCTGAGCTTCATGGTCCCAGAGTAGTTAAAAGTGAAATAGACGTACTTGTGATCACACTCATAAGGGGAAGCGAGAAACGTACGCTACTGCCTACAACTTGCCGAAGTATTATCAGATATCGTACTTGTAAGTTGAGACCAGACTCGTCTACAAATGTCACCAGGAACCACAAGAGAGGGACAAATGGCGAACCCTGCATCCAGTCTCTCCTCTTCTCATCCAGTCGGCTCACATCATACTGGCCTGCATATCTGGTACGGTACCTCAATAAGGTGGCTGAAGTTTCGTACGTTAAACATACTATACAAAATTTTCCTCTTTTCAGATCTCTCCACTGTGAACCAAAAGAGCCTTTTTCACCTGAACATTCAACTTCTATAGGAATTTGACTTTTTAATGTGAGGGGAAAATTTCCACTTTTCTGTACAGGGTACAGAAACCGCGTTATCCAAGTCTTCCTCGTAAAGAATATTTAAAAACAGAGAAATCCTCTGTAGTGCAAAGACTTAAAACTTCCACAATGAGCATGAGCCCATGCTCATAAGAGTGAAGCCCGTGGCAACTTTTGAAGCACATCCTTATTTTACGACTTTCAAGAACTCCCCTTGACTCTTAAGTCATGTGTGGATCATTGGCGCACATGCAAAACTACCCTTGGGCAGCTGACTACAGTAAGTCTCTCTTCTTCACTCCACTGGCAGGGAGAGAAACTGGAAGTTTCTTCTTCTGACCCTATCTCAACATACACATCGTGAGTCGGAGGAGAAGGTGGCCAAATGATGATGATCTCCAACGATCGGGCGAACTGAATGGCAGACACAGCTGCTGACGCCCTCTGCATTCTGGGACAAAATCAAATGTGCGTAGATTCAGACCTTTTGGAAAGGTACGAACAGTTGGTACGAGGACCGAAGTTTAAATTCCAAATGCAATGATCAATTTCCTCTCGAAAAAGCAGCTTACAGCCAGAGGCTCTGGTTAGAATATTCTTGCAACAGAAATACTTTACTCCCGGAGCGCACGAGATTTCCTCCCAGTCTTTGGACCCCCGCCCCACCCCTCTCTGTAGCCATCCATGGTCTTGAACTCTCACCATTCACAACGTCTATCGAACGATCCGATTCTTCGCCCGTTGTTGTCAAACCCGGTTTTCAAACCTCCAACTATCCTCGTAAATATCGAGAATCCCGAAAGTGCACTCCTACATGTCTTCCATGGGCATTCTAGTGGCCCTGTCAGTAGGCTTTTATGACAGCTATATTTTTGGTGGAAAGACTTTGGAGTATGCAAGACTTTGTTATCCCGAGGAAAGCTTGGGTAATAAAGTTGGGTACTCCGGTCGCTTTGTGTGAGGGCGTCGCTTCACTGAAAAAACAAAAAAACAAAAAATCTGTGTTCCGGAGGTTTGCTAGCATCTCATGTCGGAGTTAGCCACAATCAGGTACTGGTCATCTGAATTAGAATCTTTCGTCATGAAGTTTCGGCTTTAAATTTATATATCGAAAACGAATGGTTACGATACTAGCTTCCCTTCTATCCGGTATCTACGCAGTACAATCTCGGTTTCGGCTTGGAGAATTTCAACAGGAAAAAGTTTGTGTGCAAAGCCTTTTGATTGGCTGACCTCATTCGTGCACGGATCTTCTAAGGTCTTTTCAATGGCGTTGTTTCGCCAGAATATTGGCGGAGGCTGCGATGCTCGAGGGCTCGTGGAGATTGCATGCAATACCAAAGTCTTACCTCTACAGCTGAACAGGGGCTTCCCAAGCCTGAAATATGGAGTATGCCTCATGCAATCGTCAACATATAGGATATCAAATTTTCCTTTTTCTTAACTTCTTTATTTTATATTTGACCCTACAGATGAAGACGTAATCGAATCAAAACCTTCGTTCATCTCCTAGGTGTCCTCCTTTCTTTAGTGGTTGCTCCATACTTCGGTGCAAAGACGATGAACATTTTGCTCGCTGAGTCTAGAAGCCTTCACGACTATTTTATGTGCACACTATAATATTTTGAGTATTACCTCTTCGGGTGGAAAATTGCTTATTCAAGTTCTTACTACTTTGAAAATCATACATTGTGAATGGCTAGAGTAGGACCTGCATGTTATTTTACACAATCACACTATATCCACGAGTTCGGAAGAATATTCCTCCCACTATTCTCCTAGAAAGTCAAGTTGGCCGGATATATATTCTAGGTTTCAACTTTCATGGATGTAGACATACATAAAAACGATGGAGAACATATTCTGAAGTAGAGTGGAACTCCTCTTGATTGGTGACTACAAAGAGGAGTTCCACTCTACTCCTCGAGACAGTTTTTATCATTTATTGCTTTTATGTGTGAAGAATTGAAAGGGCTGGTACGCTATGAGATTAAGTATTCCGACCTACAGTAGTGTTTGCCACATTATTCAATCAAGAGTGGTATAATTTTTGCCACAAAGCATTCAAATGATGGAAAGGCAGCATATAGATGAACAAACTACAAACCATTTGAATCATCTATTCCACTATACATTGGACTATTTTTTTAGAATCATTTTAAAATTTCATGAATTCATGATAAGATTTCTAATAATATGTTTATTACATCAATTAATAATTGATGAATTATACAAAATTTAGATCATTATCCCTCCACAACATGTAATGTTTTGAAGGATCATATATCTTTATCTCTTTGACCCCATAAATTTTAGCTTTTTTCAAATAAATACAAGTATTTTCATACGATCAGAAGATTATAAACTTAGCACAACTGAATAAAATTCAAAACAAGCAAATATCGCACAAATTTCTTTTGTAGATTTTTGTACTCAAGATAATTAAGATAAGTTTTCTCAGGTTAAGTGTTGGTATCATGTTCCAATGTTGGCATTAAGAAGTTCAATTCTCAATGCTCCATCAAGCTGAAAGGAGATCAAAATATTCCTCCTAACGTGTATTCAGCTTACTGCCATGCATTCCAATCATGTTAGATTTGATCAAGATATTAAAGAGAGTTTTTCTAACAACGTTTCTGAATACGGGGATCAAATCAGTGAAAATTATACATTGTAATCAATATATACAACACTATTGAAAAACTGACTTTTTGACTCTTTTCTTTATATTTAGTGTATAACACACCGGCATACACTAATTAGATGATCTACGCTAATTAGGGCAGAGGGATATATACACAAATTTAAGTAAACCTAATGAGTGTAAATATTTGATTCAGGAATACACACTAACAATAATATCTTTTATGTGTGTGTAAACTTACTTACGTATTACACTGAGACATGTGATAAAAAAATCTTTTTTGGGGAGAATATGCAGAGTTCAATCCAACTCAAGATAAATATTTTCCTAATTTTTTTCAGAATCAAAAACATACAAGAGTAGAAAAACCTTTGAGTATTTCAACTTGTGCAACTTTTTATAAAAAAAAATTTGCAAGATTGTTTTCATAAAAGGATTTTTATTATTCTTAAATCTTCACATTTTACTTCAAATTAATGAAAAGAAATTAATAGTATAAACATTGTCTGTAAAAAAGAAAGTGGCAGTCACAAGACCTATCATGGATGAGGTAAGAATGGCATAAATTGATAGTTTTAGCTTCAATGAATGTCTATTAAATTTTTCAAAAAAAATCATGACTTGAGTAGTGTATATTACACAAGTGTACAAAATTATTTGTAGATGTCAACCACTCCCATGTGCAAGATTTCAAGCATGATTTGGACTATGAGTGATTGATTATTGACTTATGAAGTAGTTGAAATGATCTTTAAACGACATGGAGTCTAAGGATTGAAGTGAATATTGTATGGACGTAAGTTTGATGACATTACACCCAAAGACTTCACCTATTTCCGATGGCTTGTCTCGGTTGAGGACATGAGAAGTACAAGGAGGAGGAGGAGGAGAGAGAGAGTTTGTGAACTCTTGCTAACCTTCAGCAAAGCAGCAAAAGTACATAAAGCTTCACGTGGAGTTGTCCAGTTGTGGGTGCGGGGTGTGAGGTGTGATACGCATGGCTGGTTTTGTTGTCTCTATGTCCCTTGGCTTCCTTGTCATGGATGAGTGCTGTGTTTTTTTCGACAACATCTATCCTATCCATGGTTGGACTTGCTGAAGTTAGAGACATAAAACCAAGATCCACACCCACGATCATAGTGGAGCTGGATGGATCCTTTTGGTCAGCAGTGGTCAAATCGCAGTGTAGGTGGGTTATGAACCAGACGTGATTAGTAAAACGTCACTCACTGGATTTGGGTGGACATAAGTCCACCCAAATCATGCTTTTACTCCCCTGCAAAGCAATGACATGTTGCTTGTTTCTTCATGGCCGAGGCGTTGGGAAATCAGGTTCGAAGTCTCCAGAAGGGCCATGCTCAAACGACAATGATGTGAAAGAGTGAGAGAAAAAGAGAGGTACAAGAGAGAAAGAGCATCTTCCAGTTGCTTCACGACCAAGTCTTGGATTGTCGATTGGTGACCGCCTCGCCTCTCCGACCTTTTGCTTTGGTCTTGGAAAAAGGTCCTCCTTCGGAATTTGTAACTCTCTCACTCTCCCTCACTCTCTGCCTCTATTCGAAAGTGCTGGCTTCCTTATTCGTACAATGATAATCTCTTTCTCGTAAAAGGTGTCGCCCAAACGTACAGGCGAGAACTTTCCGATCACTTGTCTTGTTTCGGATATCCATTTTTTCCTTCTTTCGATTCGGTGGAACGCAAAGAAAACTGCACCGAGCTTCCCCCAAACACGTCTTCGGGAAAGAAAGGGATCGTAGAAAATTCTTGCGAGACCATGCGATTTTCCAGTGTCTTGCGGGTGGTCTTCCTGCAGCCCAGGTTTAAAGTCAAGCGACTTCCTCCATCGACCACCTCGACCGTAGATCCTTCTCAGAACCTTGGGGGATTAAATGTCACGGTCAACTTGACTTTTAAAGTCCCTTCACATTCCACGCACCGGGTACTTCAGCTCAGCTGCTAAGGTCGTAGGACAGAGGTAAGTAAGTTCATGCGATGTGAAGCATGTTTGAGGCAGGAGGAGGATTTTTTTCTCTTCGTGCTTGGTTGCAGTGCACGCGTGTCCATTGGAGTTTTCGTAGATGCGTTGGTTCGTTTCCAGCTTTGGATCCACGTTACAATTTGTAAGGTAGGTGAGTTAAAAATGACAGGAGGAGGAGATGGAAGAGCGGCTCGACTGGGGCCTGCAGTCGAGTGAACCTTGGCACACAAGATGTCATGAAGTTTTCCCGTTCCACTAAAAGTAATACCATGTTGTCATGAAGAGTCACTCATCTTGGATCGTGTCACTTAGGTATAGCTCCATAGTTTCGCTACTGCATTGCTTATTGTTAGGAGCAAGTGAAACACTCCAGTGTGATAATTTCTTTCTTGTCGCATGGAGAATTGAGCTGTATCTACAATTCCCATGTCAAAAGCAAGGCGTTACAGATGAGGCCTTGTGTGGTAATATTTCCAAGTAAAATCAGCAATGTAGACCTTACACTTTTTCCACCTTTATGGTCCACCATATCTAGTGAATATGCGCGCCTGTAGAGATGGAGAATTATCTATAACTATAGATAATTCTCCATCTCTACCCGAATGAGGAGTCTACGAGGCCTTGGATCACGATCGTGTTCATGATATCAAAGGAATCCGGATATTATGAAATATCATGTTCACGTTTAACTGGCTCAGTAACAGAGGTTGAGAGAATTTCAACAGAATCATTTTTAATTTAAAAGAATGGAATTGAAGTAAATATAGACCTTCAAGTACAGGATTGGAAATTTAATGTATCTAGTAGAAGCACCATAAAGAGTTGAATATATTTTTTACAGCTCTTTTCTTAGTCTAGTACAACAACAAAAAACAGTCGCAGGTCATACTCGTCAACTCGGGCTCATTTCATTTCAGATTTCGGATTCTCTAACATCCAGATTACCCACACCATTTTTTTCCTCGAAGGCTTTAGAGATCGAATTTTGATTCAAGTATAAGCCGTTAAAAAAAGTTCCAATAGAGATTTATAAAAATACATCTCGTAAATCCGCTTACGAAGGACCTTGAGTAAGTAAAACACAAAAAATAGTGGAAAAGGTTCATGATTTTTGCATTCTAATAAGAGAAAAAAACAGCACAACACATTGTAAATGTGGAGCTCATTCATGTCAGCACTTATTTCATTTCATCCAAAAGAAAATTGTTCACGAGTTCTGACTAGTTTCTTTCTTTTCAAACTTGTAAACATGGATGTGTTGGAGAGATCCACCTTTAAAAGTAGCAAAGCAACTACTATCATTGATGTGATTGGATCAAGGCTCGGAATCCCCCTTGAGCAATGGGTGTTGGCGCAACATGAAGAGATGTGGAGATGGATTAGGGATATAGGGCTAAAGACCGAGCGTTTTCCAATATGGGTCTGAAACTACAAATGAGATAAGGGGAGGTATTTCGTTGGAAGGTGGCTTCCAAACACTCTTCGTGCAAGATTTTCAACAAGAGATGACTCTAAATCATAAATAGGCAAGAACTGATACTCTCCGGCAGTGGAAGCGTAGGTCTGGAAGCCGACAATCTCAAATATGAACAAAATTATTTTCTGACGGGTGATTCTGCTCAGCTCCACCATGGCAGCTAGGTTAGCGAAGTCTGGTTTTGTGTAGTGAGATATACGAGATGCAAGAGAGAAACTGAAGCCTCGTCCCACATGTTTTAAGATTGTCCTTTTGCAAGAGATAAATGGTGGAAATGGAAGAAGATTTACTTAGGAGGACCCAATGATCCTTACTCAAAATTCATGGAGGTGATTGACTTCACCTGGAGGAGAACAAATATCGGCACACACCATCTTGTGACTTGATCTGATTAATTACATATAGCTTGATAAAAAATCAGATGGTGTTTGTCAATAAGAGACGTTAGATTCCGATGGGGGTCACGATGCTTCATGTGAGAGACCATGTCCGAGAACTTTGTAACTCGATGATAGAGAATTTCATAAAGAGAACCAGTGTTTCAAGGTTGCGAAAATTGTTACTACGATGGAAGAGAGGAGAATGGAGACATATCGAAGGTGGTCGATGTGGACCGAACCCGCGAGGAGTCACTTTAGGCCTGTGGCGGGGAACAGAGTCACTTTTGAGAGCTCTTTCGAGCAAGACAGCAATATCAAGAGTGAAACTGAATTAGAAGGAGCAACAAAGTAGAGTGTGGAGGAGAGATAGTCTTGACAATATGCAGATAAGGATATGAGAAATGATGGACTGACGGGAACAAATAACGAGCCTTATAACAGCCATCTGAATGGTTCACCCGGCGGGTACTTTTGCTCTATTATTGTCTTAATGTAATAAGGGTTCTATGAAAAGAATACGAAAAATGTTATCTTCATACTTTTAGTGTTTCACTTTCTTATAGTTCATTGTAACGTTATTAAAAATCCATAAATAGAATATGCTTCATATAACAAAGGTATTGATCACATTTCAAGAGATATTTATCTGAACTTGGTCATGTATAAAAAGTTGTCATCTTGAGAAAGTGAAAAGAATGATACATTGTGAGTTACGAATTTGAACAAGGAGTACATCTCTCATATGATTAACTCATCAATTTCATTTATTAATTGATTCATAATTGGATGATTATGTTTATTATTTTGATTTTATATTTATAACTACTTGAATCACTTATAATTTGAGAACATTGTATATTCAAAATATATTTTGAATATACAATGTTTATTTAAATCTTTTAAATAAACATAACTACTTCAATCAAACTTTTGTACAACATAGCGATAGAAACATCACTATTATTGCATCAAAATTATATGTACTTTAAATATTGACATCATTAGTGTCATAGCTATTGAGATGATAAAAAATCACATTTTGATTATTTGGGTTAAATTTCTTTTTATTGTAGGTCCGAAACAGCAATACACGGAGAAACACACATGCAATCAAGAGTCGACACAGGAAATAAGTGGTTCATCTCACTGAGGCTACGTCCACGGAACACACATAGTCACTTTACTGAATAATCTAATTGTGTCATAGAGAGCTTCTGTCAACCCTCTTATATAGTAGTACCTGCC